>CM066321.1:99257554-99895887 GCA_033807775.1 Saussurea involucrata | reverse complement strand
AACAAATCTCGAAGTCTTAGAAAAACTTCATCTTTCAAAACTTCTTCTGACAAGTCTAATGAGGAATGCTACAACTGTGGCAAGAAAGGACATTTTGCATCTGAGTGTAGAAGCAAGCGTATCTCCAAGTCCAAATTTACTTCTTCTGACAATCCCTCTTCAAAAAGGGAAAAATCCAAACACATGCCTTTCAAATCAACCTTTCCCAAAAAGGAGTCCCCACCATCCTTCTTAAATCATCAGGAGCGTGCCGAGAAATACAAGGCCAAGTACAAGAAAGAGAAGGAAAGGAGTGAGGGTCTAGAGAGAAAAGGGAAGGGTCTCATGGCAGAAACCCACGATTGGGAGGACGAAGACACCTCCGACAGTGATTCTCAGAATAGATGCTTCGTGGCCATCTCAGAAGAAATGGAAGTTTCCGAAAAGGCCACTTCACCTATGGCTCTAGTGGCAACTGGGTGCTCCACAGCCTACGCTCAGGTGCATCCCTTCAATAATATGTCCGATATTGAAAAGATCAATGCCTATGAATCTTTAACTCAAGATTTTTATTCTGTTAAAGACAGTAAGAATAGAAAATCTGTTCAAGTGAAAGAGCTCAAAGCTGAACTTGAAATTTGCATGTCTAAGCTTAAAAGGTTTGAGGAAATAAAAAATGAGCTTGAGGACTTGAAAACAATAAATCATGTGATCTCAAAAGAAAAGAACTCTCTGTTTAAGAAACTAAAAAGGGAACAAGAAGTCATCAAAAAATGGTCAAGCTCTTCCAAAAATCTTGAACAAATCTTTCAAAGTCAAATCTGTAGTTCAAACAAGTTCGGTCTAGGATTTGGAAAAACTGATGTTTGTGAGTCCACTCTTGCTCTTGTTCCCCCCACCAATGCTGGTGATGATCTCTCTGATTCCACCTCTTGTGATTCCATCTCTTTGAACTCGTTAGATCTGTGTGAAGCCTTAAAGTATGGCATATCCTTAAAGGCCAAAGACTCCTCATTGCAAGTTATTGAGAAGCAAGATTCAAATGACGTTTCCAAACCCATCCATGATCAGCTCAATTTTTCAGTCATGGATGAAGCCTCCTCCTCAAACTCTGCAAAAGCTAATCCTTCCAAAAGATCTAAACCCACCGATCTCATCTCCTTTGTGCCCACCGATCCCACAATCTATGACCCTCCAATTCCTCTTCATGAAGTGTTGAAATCTATTCACATAGATACCTACACCGAACCTAAGCCCTCAAAGATCCCCAAAAGAGAAACTCCTGTTCACTCAAAAAGGATTTCCTGTGCTGACAAAGGAAAATCGGTAGTCAACTGCATGGCAAGCTCTCATCCTAAAAGTTCTACCCCAAACATTCCCTCTTACAACACCTATGTACCTAGATCTGTGCTTTTAAGAAAATCAACTTCCAAAGATTTATCCAAAGGAATCCTTGGGTCCAAGCCTCCTGCTCTGTTCTCCTCTAACAAGGTTATAAGAACATATGATAAAAGCCAAAACATGAAAAATGCTAAAAAGGTTTTTATCTATAGAAAATGCTATAACTGTGGTGACACTTTTCATATGGCTAAGGACTGTCCCAAGGATAGGATTGATAGATCCAAGCTTAAGGAATCAAGCTCTTCTAACCCCAAAGGACCCATTACAAAATGGGTACCAAAGAACTAATATGTGTTTGCATGCAGGCTTTTGAGCACCATCAAATTTGGTATTTAGACAGCGGGTGCTCACGCCATATGACGGGAAACAAGTCTCTTCTCATCAACTATGTGCCGGGAAAAGGTCCATCTGTAACCTTTGGTGATAATTCTAAGGCTTACACCAAAGGATACGGGACTCTCTCTAACGGATCTGTAACCTTCAACAAAGTGGCTTTTGTGGACGGCCTCATGCATAACCTTCTCAGCATTAGCCAACTGTGTGATCTTGGATACAAAGTTATCTTTGAACTTTGTGTCTGCTCCGTGGTAGACAAACAATTCAATGTGGTATTATCGGGAAGACGGATGGAAAATGTCTACGTCATAGATATGGGGCAATCCAATTCTTCTTCAAATGTCTGCTTTGTGTCAAATGATGCATCCAAAAGAAACTGGTTGTGGCACAAACGTCTCTCTCATCTAAACTTCAAGACCTTGCATAAAATTTCCAACAAAGAGCTGGTGACGGGCATGCCAAAGTTGAACTTTGTCAAAGAGAAGCTGTGTGATGCATGTGAAAAGGGAAAGCTCACCAAAACATCCTTCAAGACGAAGCAATGCTCTTCCATCACTCTTCCTCTTCAATTGCTGCACATGGATCTATGTGGACCAGTCAGCACTCCAAGTCTTGGAGGCAAAAGGTATTTTCTTGTTATTGTTGATGAATTTACCAGATATACTTGGGTATTCTTTCTCAGGTACAAAAGTGATGCTACTGAAGAAATCATCAACTTTGTCAAGAAAAATGAAGTTCTCAATGGCCAGCTTGTCCGCTCGGTAAGAAGTGACAATGGCACTGAATTCAGAAATAGTGCTCTTGAAGACTTCTTCACCGAGAAAGGGATCTCTCAGAACTTCTCCGCTGTTCGTACTCCTCAGCAAAATGGAGTGGTGGAAAGGAAAAACAGAACACTGTGTGAGGCCGCTAGATCCATGCTGAGCGAATCAAATCTCCCCACCTATTTTTGGGCCGAAGCTGTGAATACTGCCTGCTTCACTCAAAACAGGTCAGTAATATCCAAAAGACATGATAAAACCCCGTATGAAGTTTTTCATGGTAGAAAACCAAATATTGGCTTTCTTCATGTCTTTGGGTGTATCTGCTTTATTCTTAATGATCGTGAAAATCTTGGGAAGTTTGATCCCAAGGCAGATGAGGGAATATTTGTTGGATACTCCTTATCCTCCAAAGCTTATAGGGTGTACAATCTCAGAAGAAAAAGCATTGATGAGTCCATCCATGTCAAGTTTGATGATCTCAGATGTTCATCACTTTCAAGTGATGAGGATGATTTACACAGATGGATTTCATCATGTATTGGTGATACCCCCTTAGTCACTTCCACCGATATCTCCTCTATTCCCTCAAATCCATCCATCTCAAAAAACCCAGCTGGATCACTCTCTCCCACCGAAATTGATCAACCCATCTCTCACACCAATTTCCCTATTCCCACCGAAACTCTACACCGAAGCCCTTCTTCCATCCCTAATCCCACCGAAAATCACATGGCTTCCACTACCGAAAATCCCATCTTACCCCAAACCTCTGATCCCACTACTCCATTTCACTCTACTCCTCCTACCCCATCACCTTTACCCCCTGCTCTAAAATGGACCAAAGATCACCCCATAGATCAAATTATTGGTGATCAACAAGCAGGTGTCCAAACCCGCAGAGGAGTTGGAAATATTTGTCTCTATGTGAATTTCCTCTCTCTCTCTGAACCCAAGAAAGTGGATGAAGCTCTATCAGATCCTTGTTGGATCACTGCCATGCAAGAAGAACTTTCTCAGTTCCAGAGAAATAAAGTTTGGAGATTGGTTCCCAAACCAAGAAACAAGACAATCATTGGAACCAAGTGGGTATTCAGGAACAAAATGGATGAAGATGGTACTGTGATCAGGAACAAGGCCCGATTAGTAGCTCAAGGATACAGACAGGAAGAAGGCATTGACTATGATGAAACATTTGCCCCTGTTGCAAGACTTGAAGCTATAAGGATCTTTCTGGCTCATGCTGCCTACCGAAATTTTAGGGTCTTTCAAATGGATGTTAAAAGTGCCTTTCTCAACGGGGAACTTGCAGAAGAAGTCTACGTGAAACAACCTCCTGGCTTTGAAGACCCAGCTCATCCAAACTTTGTGTACAGACTTGACAAAGCTTTGTATGGTCTCAAGCAAGCTCCACGTGCTTGGTATGACACTCTTGCCAACTTTCTTCTCAAGCATGGATATTCCAGAGGTAAAATTGACAATACTCTCTTCATCAAAGAAACCTCAGGTAATATCATTCTTGTTCAAATCTATGTTGATGACATCATCTTTGGTCCCACTGATGAATGCCTATGTGATGAGTTTGCCTCTCTCATGATGAGTGAATATGAGATGAGCATGATGGGAGAGCTTACATTTTTCTTGGGCCTTCAAGTCAAACAATCTTCAGAAGGAATTTTTATAAATCAAAGCAAATATATTCGGGACCTTCTGAAGAAATTTAACTTTCTAGATAGCTCTCCTATGAAAACTCCCATGGCACCTCCCTTGAAATTGTGTGCCGATCTAAAAGGTGAATCTGTGGATGTTACTCTTTACCGAGGTATGATAGGCTCTCTTCTTTACCTAACTGCTAGCAGACCGGATATTATGTTTGCTACCTGTCTATGTGCTCGTTATCAGGCCAATCCTAAAGTATCACATTTAAAGGCTGTAAAACGAATTTTTCGGTATCTTAAGGGCACACTGCACTTGGGTCTTTGGTATCCCAAAGACTCGAGTTTTAAACTAATTGGTTATTCAGATTCAGACTTTGCAGGTTCCTAGATTGATAGAAAGAGTACTACAGGAAGCTGTCAGCTCCTTGGGGGAAAATTAGTAAGTTGGTCCAGCAAGAAACAAAACTCTGTATCAACCTCTACTGCTGAGGCTGAATATGTAGCTGCTGGGAGCTGCTGTGCTCAGATTCTATGGATGAGAAACCAACTAAGGGACTATAATCAATTCTTTTCTAAAGTCCCAATTCTGTGTGATAATTCCAGTGCTATAGCTATAGCAAATAATCCTGTTCTTCATTCTAGATCTAAACACATCGATATCAGGTATCACTTCATCAGAGATCACATTTCCAAAGGTGACATTGAACTACACTTCATTCCCACCGATTTGCAGCTTGCTGATATTTTCACCAAACCTCTTGATGAAACCAGGTTCAACTTTCTCATCAGTGAACATGGGATGTGCAATTTCCAAGAATAAATATGTGTTCATGCTCCACCGATCTCACATCGGTGGACACCTTCGTATCTACTTCTCTCTCTCCACCGATCTCTCATCGGTGGACAAACCTATGTGTCGAATCTTTTCTATCTCTTTTCCATCACCGCAGTCCCATTTCGGTAATAATCTCGAGTATCGGTGAAGCGTGCCTACCACCGAAGCACATTTCGGTGGAAATCTGTCCACCACCGAAGTCTCATTTCGGTGGTCATCTCAAATCGGTGGAAATCTGTCCACCACCGAAGTCTCCTTTCGGTGGTCATCTCAAATCGGTGAAACTTGTCCACCACCGAAGTCTCAAATCGGTGAAACTTGTCCACCACCGAAGTCTCAAATCGGTGATCATCTCATTTCGGTGGTACTATCCAAAATCGGTGAACCTTTCTATGACCGAAGCCCCATTTCGGTGGTACTATCCAAATCGGTGAAACCTTTCTACCACCGAAGTCCCACCGAACTTCCACCGATCGTCCACCGAGCGAACACCGAATCCTCCACCGAAGCTTCACCGAGTCTACACCGATTCACACGGTTCCCAAAGCCCACTTGTGACCACTCAATTGCTTTTGCGTCAGACCCTTCGCCTATCCGCCACTCCTTGTCCCGATTCCCAATAACCCTTTCACCTCAAGAGCCGCATGTCCCCTCTTCCCATACAAAATCATCATCACAGTGCCTTATCATTTCCCTATATATACACATACCTCCCTTCACCTCTCCCCCACTCCTTTCTCACAATTCAAACCTGCAACTCTCTCTTCTCTTCCAAACATATCTCTCTCATGGCATCCTCACGATATCCAATTCCTACACGTTTTGAAGACCTCCGCTTCAACCAATGCAATCACGTTGCCCGCCTTGAATCCGATCCCGCTCATCCCGAGTTCTCTACTATCGCTAAATTTCTGTCTCGCTCTCCTCTTCTTCATGCCTTCTCATGCAACCCCAGGATGAGCAAAATGCTCATTGGTCAATTCTGGCTATCCTCCGTGTACGATCCCTACAATGAGGCCATTCACGCCTCCATCTTCACCAATGCCGAAGGTGATCACGACCTCACTTTTGGGGTCGATGATGTTCGTCTAGCTCTCAAGATCGACGCCTTTTCCGACTATGAAGACATGTATTTGGATACCATCCATGAAGACATTGTTCTTACCACCGGTTATGTGCTCGACGACTCCTCCAAAAGCTCCAAAGGCCCCGGTACTCTTCTTCGCAGCAAAATGGGAGGCATTTGGAATTTCTTCTTCGCTCACGTTATCCATTGCCTCTCACGCAAAACAAGTGGGCATGACCAATCGCCCTCACACGTCAACAAACTCGCTCATGCCCTCATCTTCCAAAGGAAAGTTGACTTCGCCCAATATTTCTTCTCAGAGCTTGTCGAGGTCATCAAAACTCCCAAGAAGTGTTACGTTGCTTTTCCCCGCTTCATCTCCATGATTTTACAACACAAGCTTTCCAAAGCTTTGGAAACCGATCGCCGCTCTTCCTCGCCCCGGTTCTCGTATGAATGGTCATCTCCCGTTGTGGGCACCAAAACCCTCAACGTCAAGCCGCTCGCCACCGATCGCCCATTACGCCCAGGTATGATTTCCTTCGCTCTATCTCCCGAACTTCGTTGGGGTGACGCGGAAATTCCCGGGTTTCGCCACCTGGAAATTCCCGAGGTCACTCCAAATGTTGTGGTCCCTTCTCCCCGGTCCCGAGTGACGTCGAGTGGCACTCAAAAGAAACGACAAAAGGCCACCGGCACCTCCGCTCCCGCTTCTCGAACCACGTCACCGAGAGATCCCTCGGAGACTTCCCCGGTTCACACCCCTTCTCACAAGCGGAGGCACTCACCTTCCCCTTCGGGATCTCTTCCAAAGAGGTCTCGGAAACCATCGGCCCAACCGACTCATCCAACCGTCGATTCTCCAAAATCGCCGGTTGAACTTCATCCCTCCGGGCCAAGGGTACCTGCTACACACCCCACCGTCTCCTCTGTTGCCTCTCGAAAGGCCTCAGTTACATTTCAGGAGAACCCCCCACATACCTCCCCACTCGACTCCTTGGGTGGTGGAGATGACCTCGAGATCTCTCCGCTCGAGGGTTCTGACTTCACACTACACAGCTTTACACCCGATCAGTTTTCGATCGAAGACATTGCACAACCCTCTAAGGGTTCCCCCCAATTGCACCCTTTGATTTTTTTGATTTTCTTTTAGCGGACACTGGTTCTCCCCAAACCATCCCGTCCACCGAAGAACATCACACCGAGTCTCCCTCGTCCTCACACCTATCACCCCCTCGATCGCCTACTCCCCCCCCGATCGCCTACTCCCCCCCGATCGCCTTCTCCCCCCCGATCACCTGCTCCCCCCGAATGCTACAAACCGACGACTTGGTGCCTTACCTCCATATTCCCATTCCCGAACCTGACCCCCACCGACTACTCTTCCAGTTTCCCGAAATCGGTGGCCAAACTTCCCCGCACATTGACCGCACCTCTACCTTTCTTAAATCTACCATCACCTTAATCTCCCAAGCCAATTCCCGCATCTCTACCCTCGAGTCTCAGCTACCGCATCTTCTTCTTGATGCCATCACCGAAGCCCTACGCCCCATTCAAGAAAAATTATCTACCCTTTCTACCACAGTGGAGTCCCTCTCCAAACCTTCCACCGACTCACCCAGTCCTGAACGTTCCCAGTGGGAAATGGATCTCGGTGATTTTGCCTTGGTTCCCCATACCACCGAAACGAGTCTGGCCTTCCTACACTCCAAGTTTGATAAGGCCTTCTATGAGTTAGGTTTCAAGTTGCCGGCTGTTCCTGAGGGGGAGAAAACCACGGCTCCACCGAAACTTCCATCCATAAAGAAACTTTCCAGTAACCAGCCTCCACCGAAACCCTCTCCACCGCAACCCTCTCCACCGAAATCATCCTCACCACCGAAACCCTCCTCATCACCGAAACCTCTTTCTCCACCGAAACCCTCTTCTCCACCGAAACATGTCTCACTCTCACCGACCAATACTGGCTCCACCGAAGCTCTTGACCTTAATGCATCAGTTGAGGGGGAGCAGTCCAGCAATGCTTCCGAAGACAAAGGGAAAAGAATTCTTTCGGCCGAAGAATTGGCCAGAGAAGCAAAGAAGAAAAAGGATCTGGCAAAATATGGGGCTCGACCGAAGGACGCTGAAACTCTCAAACTCAAGCCTGCTTCTCAACCAATCACCACCGAACTTGGCCTCTCTGCTCAAGAAATTGAGGAAGCAAGAATAGCTCAAATCGACTTAGACAAATCCAGAGATCTTTCTCTCAAAGCTGCCGCAGAAGAAGCTTCAAAAGTCAAGTCCACCGATGCCATCCAAACACAGAAATCGGTGCGCAGTGCCTTGGAACAACAAAAGAATGAAGAAATTAATTGGTACAAAAAGACCATGCACCACCGGAGCTATAGGTCACAAATTTCTTCAGTAAAGATTGCCACCTCCAAGGCAAATCCTCAAGACATCAGATTGATTATTAACTGGGAAGATGGTTCTATGAAGAGTGTAAAAGAAAGCCATCTCCAACTCTTCGGTCTCTCGGAATGGTATGAAATCACTCAACACCTCGTCAGGAGTCCTAATCCAAGGAAAGACATCTTTGTCAAATACATTGATGGTCTAATGAATAAGATGAAGGAGATCAAAAGAAAACATAACATCATTCTCTCCACCGAAGAAAGAGCCAAACTGCTGTCTCTGAAAGAGAAGATCATCCTCCCCAAAGTCAAAAATCCTCCTGACTCAGTCTTCAAGGAAATGGCAAGAGAAGGTAAAATCCCAAGTGTAAGCAATCTTAACCTTACCATTCCCACCTCTGTTCCCTATCCTACCACAACCTTGAGCCTCTCACCAATACCAGGATTATTCTTCAACGACGGTCTCGGTCGTCGGGCATTCTTCAGATTTGCCCAGATGTCCATAGCCGATACCATATTTCTGGAAGGCATTCACAACCTCTTTCCGAACATCCCCGAAGCTCAACCGTTCTATAGAAACTTACTGGATGAAATCAAGCGCCGCAAAACCTCAAAGAAGTAAGTTCTCTCCATTTAGTACTTGTAAAAGTTAATTTCTTTTTTTGTAAAAATTGTACGAGAACTTATCTTAATACAAGTATCTCTATTTGAATTTTATTTCCGTACATACTTCATTTTTTCGTTACCTGTAAATACTGTACATAGTATACACACGCATACAAAAGAAAAAGGTAAAAAAGATCAAAAAGAATGGTCTATGTGAAAAGAACCCAAAAGAGTAAAAAGGGTCAAAAACGCACTTGCTTTTATTTACTCTTGAATATTCTAAGATAAGGAGCTCAAATTCAAATAGGGGGAGATTGTTGGGTCACCAAGGATTTGAAATTGACTCACCGATGTTTTCCCTAAAACTCCTACTTAGAATATTTTAGTTCAGTTCTTTGAATGACTTGTACAAGATAGCAAATGTTCGGTGAAGTCGAAGATCAACCGAAACCAAGCTTGAAGACTCTCTACTTGTGGAAAATAGAAGACTCTCGGCAACTTTCAAACAAGTCATCACCACCGAAATCCCTTGACATTTAGGTGGCCTTCTCACCACCGATGACCCTTTCGGTGCTCCTCTCACCACCGAAATATACATGTAATTTCGGTGGTCCTCTCACCACCGAAATATACTTGTAATTTCGGTGGTCCTCTCACCACCGAAACATGCTCGTAATTTCGGTGGACTAGTTACCACCGAAACCTGCTTGCAACTTCGGTGGACTAGTCTTCTTTCCACCGAAGACTTGTCAAATCTCGGTGGAAACCACTTCGGTACTAAAGGCTCAAGACAGAAGATCATTTATTATGGGACAATATCCTCCAGCAGAGAAAAGTGACAGTTTGTCTTTTTATCCACCTTCAGTTAAGGTCCCTATTATCTGCTCAAGCTACTCTATCTGCACCTAGTGAAAAGTGACAAGGACTTCACAGTTCTCCTGAAGTCAACATTATCAGCATATGTGAAGATGACAAGTGTCCCAAGCATTTAATGCTTGGGCACTCCTTGGCACTATAAAAGGAGAAGTGCTCTTCATGCAATTCTGACGCTTTCAAGAAATTCTCTCAGTGCAAGAAACCTTCTTTTAAGCCTTAAAACTCAATAGCTTTGCTCTTAGTGTTCTTAGTTGTTTTGTTGTATACTTTGTGTAAGATTGTTAGAATAGTTTATCTGTTCTTTTCCGCAACAATCTTAAGTTTTCTGTGTGTAATTCTTTTGAAAGTTTTTCAAATATAAGAATTAAAATTGTGAAATTTTTGTGTATTGTATTCAACCCCCCCCCCCCCCCTTCTACAATACTTGTTAAGCCATCTGGGACTAACAGGTTGTCTACAGAAATCAAACTTCTCAAAGATGCTTCCTCAGGTTTGATGAAATTGGAAGATTCTCAGATGGCACATTAAAGGTGATAAGATATCAACTGGAGCAAAGACTGAATGAAGCAGTGAGATCTTTTCTTCAATCTAGAAAGAATTCATACCAAATTGATAATCCAGAGATAAGGCTTCTGAGACGATCTTTGGAGACAATTGACTCGAGACTCATCTTCAGAAACACTTTAAGACGCTTGGAGATATTAATTGGAAAGAATAGACTTCATCGAAGATTCGAGCGCCCTTGATTACAAAGGGGGAGATTGTTAATGTCATTTTAATTGTAATCAAGGTTATTTATGTTAAGCTTTAGCCTTTATGTTGACTTTTGTAAGTCAAGGGTATAAATATCCTTGTTAGACTATTTTGTATCCAGTTGTTCTAATCAGAGATGGCGCACTGATTGATTTCTCCCTCTACGATCTCTATTTCTCTCTCTAGAATACTTGATTAGATCCTGTTTTAGAATAACACTTACTTTCTTTGTCATTCGGATTGACGTGCATATCAATGGTTCATCTCTGATACCATGGCACTTTAACACTTTCAAAGTGATCAACCGTCCTGAAGTAACTTGATATTTTATAAAACTTAACATGAAATGGTGAACATCATTATTGAGAAACGATGCCCACTTTTCATTGTGTTTAAAACCTCACCCTTTAATCTCACACCCAAACTATTTAAATCTAGCTACTCATACTGAAATGTAAAAGACAGGAAATATAAATTACATAAATGAAAGACATAAAGTAAAGACTTAAATGTAAATGACTTGAATGTAAAGTGCAATAATATAAAAGATTATGAATTATTGCAGCAATGCTTGAACAATGCTGCATCAACTCATAAGTTGTATGAATATCAAGAACAAGATGAAGAACAAGATGAATAACATAAACTAAACTTGCATAAAATTAAAGATGATTCTGGAATTCAGCTATGTGAACTGATCTCCCAAGTTGTCTACTTCAAAATGAAAACATAACTCTCCTATTTATACTAATAGAGGAGAAGGTAACATACTAACTTTACTATTCTAACACTATTCAATTAGGTACAAAATACTATAGCACCCATGCCTCCAATGTTGATCTTTTAGAGTTTGCAAAATTTCACCAGGCATTGATTTAATTTCTTCTAGAAGATGGCTGAGTCATAGTCCAAAAAATCAGCAACAAAAAGTCTTCTAGAAGTTGATTCTTCATTCCAAACGTCCAGTCTTCAATGTTGTAGCATTGGGCAGGGCTGCACTAGAATAAACAAAATAAGCATTCTTAAAACAGTAAATGACAGGTAAATCATAGTCTTAGCTCCATTAAACAAAGGGTGAAAATAAGTAAGAAAAGGGACTCAAATGTTGGGATACAATAGCAAAATCTAACTAAAAAGATAAGAAAAAGATACAATATGCATTAAATAAATAATGCATATCATACAACATCCCCGCCTTCACCCCCAACTATTCGGGGGTGACCGATCCGACGGAGCACATCGTGCAGTATAAACAGCTAATGTGGACGGTCTCGATCCCACATATGTATCAAGAAGTTTGTATGTGAAAAAGTTTCGGGGCGACCCTCACGGGTCCTGCCCTCCAGTGGTTGATTAATCTCAAACCCAAATCCATCGGGTCGTTCGCTGAGTTAGTCAACCAATTCTCCCAGCAATTCGCCAGCAGTCGCAAGATGGAGAAGCAGACCAGCGACTTGTATTATGTCATGCAGAAAGCCAATGAATCCATTCGAAGCTACTTCAATAGGTTCAACACAGAGATGATCAGTGTCCGCAACTGTGACGTTAAGACCGCGATCGAAGCCTATAAACGTGGTCTAGATGACAGTTCAGGTTTGTACACCGATCTGACCAAGTATCCCCCGGAGAATTTCGAAGACGTCCGAGCTCGAACCCTAGCGTATATGAGGGTAGAGGACGACGTTGCCTTTCATCGTAAGCATACCGACGACAAAAGATCGTTAAGTGTGAGGAAGCCAGAGTTCAAGAAAAAAGCCGTATCCAAGCCAGAACCCGCGCTTCAAATCTCGAACGTCCGATTCAAGACGCAGGCAGAGTTCAAGACCGCGACTAAATTTCCTCAGTACCCTAAGATATCTTCCTACGGATTCAAATGGACTACTAAGGACTTGGTCGAGGCTCTGAAGACCGTTCAGGCGACCATCCGGTGGCCGAAGAAATCTGACCAAGACGACGATAAGAAAGATAAATCGAAGTGGTGCGACTTCCATGTCGACCATGGTCATGCGACAGATGATTGCATAGCTCTCAAAAAGGAGCTAGCATATCACGTCCCAAAGGGCAATCTCAAGGATATCATCGATGATGTCGTTACTCCGGGTAACGACAATCGACCGCCAACCCCCGAGCATGCAAAGGTCGTCAACTGCATCACTAGTGGGTCCGACGTGTGCGGTCTAACATATTCCGCAGCCAAACGTCACGCCAGCCAAGCACCTAATGATCGACCTATCCCGCGCTCATCAAGACCAAAAGGAGATCTGGAGTTAGAAGCTATGAAAATCACGTTCGACCAAGACGACCTCGGTGACTCGTATCAGAGCATCATGACGGGGTTGATCATTCAACTCACGATTGGTAACTGTTTAACCCGGTGAGTCTTAGTCGATGGAGGCAGTTCAGCAAACGTCATCTTCCTTGACACCAGCAAGGCCATGGGAATCGATCGATCGGAAATCACCCGACGTTCGACAACCTTGGTCGGTTTCAATGGAGAAGCGACGAGTACCTTTGGAGAGATCATCTTGCCTGTCTATGCTGGAGGAATCAACAAGCAAACCAAGTTCAGCGTTATTGATTGCTCGTTGGCCTATAACATCACCTTAGGTCGACCGTGGATCCATGAAATGAAAGTCGTCCCCTCGACGTACCACCAGACCATGAAGTTCCCCACGCCATGGGGGGTCCAGGAGATCAAAAGAAAGCCTAAAGTCGCCCGTGATTGCTATAAGACCACGTTGAAGCCGCAGAAAAGTCGTGGGTAAAGATGTCTATCGACTCCGAACCCTCGACAATCGAGGTATCTTACGCAGCAGTAATGCAACACGTCTGGAAAGGTATGTCTTCTATGTCCTTTTCTATCTTTCATACGATTTTTTACCGCGACGATTACTGACTTAAGCATCGGAGGGTCGTTGGCTAGCCAACGACCAACCTCTAACATTGTTTTATCGCAGATCGCACGGCATAAGATTGCTAAGTCTACTACACGACTTTAATCTCGCAAGATCACATGACATAAGTGTTTAGGTCTATGACTTGATTATTCTATCGCAGGAACACATGATTCAAATTTCGTCATACGATCTTATTGTACGATCGTAAGGTCTAATGACCCCTCAATCTAAGTTTCTTAACTTAGAAAAGTTTCGTATTCTGAATGAATGCTTTGGTCGTATGTGCTTATATTTGCCAACACGATCTGAAAGCACAAAGGTCTTATGATTTGTATGCTAATCGTTGTACTTGCAATGGAGCCTAAGTCGCATGATTCCTTGTTTGTTCTATACTTAATGAATTCTGCAATTGATGTTATACTTATCCACACCACGTATGAGTTGAAACCACACATGAGTTCATCAGAAAGGTAAGGTTTCATTCACGAAATAGACGATTACATATAAGTAGCTCGACCACCAACGGTCGAGCAGTCAAAAACGAAAGTCAAAGATGAAAATTTCCCTAAGGCAAAGGAGGATCGACAGTTGCGTCCTTGCCCGAGGCTTCACCCTGGACGCCCTCGTCCGCCTCTTCTTCTTCAGCCTCCTTCTCATCGTCGGAGTCTAGATCTCTTTCAGACCCAACTTTGGCCAAGAAGAAGGCCAGCTCGTCAGTCGCAGACGCAAGGGGATTCTTCCCCAACAGGTGATGCCGCATGATCGCCGCCTGAACTGTCAAACGAGCTAGGGAAAAAGTGGACACGGCCTCGTCCTTGAGTTCCCTCACCTCCTTCTCCAAATCCGCCACCTTGGACTTGGACTCGTCGACCTCTTTCTCCTTCATGGTCAAGGATTCCTTCGTCCTGTCCAGCTCCTCCCTCTGGTCTGCGATCAGAGACAAGGATTGCACCAGACGAGAGTTCACCTCGTCCTTAGCGTGTCCGACAGCTTCTAGCTCGTTCAGAGCATCGCCGAGTCGTACCGACATATCCTCGGCACGCGCCAAAGTGGACTTCTCCCTTTCTAATGGCGCGTCCTCTCTCTTAAGAGCGGAAGACACTAGGCCTTCTATCTTCGTCGTCTCGGCATGCAGGGCCAAAGAACACTGAAACGTCTGAAACACATAAAAGCATGTTAGTAAATACTCGACAACGACAACGTAAAACAAGTCTTGAAAGAGAGACTTACCATAAACGTCAGTCCGGCAACATAGGACCCCGCACTTTCGACAAAGACCCCGTTGAAGCGCTCCCTGAAAGAGGGGAGCTGAAACTTATCCAAGTGAGGGAACAAGTTCGTCCCGTCCAGGACATTATCAACCATGAAATCCGACGGCAACGTGAAGTTTACCATCGTGACTTCTTTCTCGCCCTCTCCCATCTGCGCGCCCTTGCCCTTGTCGGCCGACGAGGGGCCCGACGTGGCAGCAGGAGACACCGTCGATTTCGCCGGATGCGCAGGGTCGATGGGTGTTGCGTCGATCGCGTCGGAAGTCTTCTCGACGGATGCGGTCGACGCCTTAGCCTTCTCAGGCGTGACGACTCTCGATGAGCCGCCCGTCTTCAAAGACGGTTCTCTCGGGATGGACATCCTTGTCCTCTTCAAGACCCCCGACCCAGTTGTCGGGGCCTCTTTTTTCTTTAGGACCCCCGACCCAGTTGTCGGGGCCTCCTTCCTCTTTTCCCTCGCCTTGCGAGCCAGTTCTGCTTGGGTCGCCCTCTTGACCATCACAGACGATACTTTCGTCGGGGATCGCTGGGATTCTCTTATAAAACATGAAAGGAAGAACAATTAAAACATTTGAAACAAGGGAAGAAACATGTCGAATAGAGAAGGGTACACTTACCAGTCATCTCTACCTCTGCCTCTTCTTTCGACTCCTCTTTCTTCTCTTCTTCCTCAGTCTCCTCATACTCCTCTTCCTCCTCTTCTTCTTCTTCCTCTGCTTCCTCTCGACTCTCTCGACTATTTTCACCCAAGTACACTAGGTCTTCGTCCTCATCTACTAAGTGTCGTGTGATGAATGATCGGTCGTCAGGACTGATCTCCAAAAACTTCTCGATTTTTATCTTGAAGTCTTCGTTGGGCTTCACGTCGTCAAATTTGATGTCTGAAAATACACAAGAGAGAAGGTTAGTAAAGAAATGAACAAATAAATAAACATAGTATAGACGCTCGACCAAAGCTAAAACTCACCCGCCATGTTCCATCCGGACCTGATCCAATCGCCGTCGGGGTCCAGCGTCGCTACCCGCACAAAGACATACCTGGTCTTCCATTTGCGGTCGTTGGCCGCAGTTTTTAGGACCAAGGTACAATCGCCCTTATGCTTTGAGAATAAGCTATACCGACGGTACGTATCCATCTTGACCTGATAAGCGGTCAGGAGGTCTTTCACATTCATCGGCGACTCCCAGTTCCTGGTAAGTCGCTCGACGACCTGGATGACCCTCCAGAATTGGGGCATCAGTTGCCCCGACGAGAGGTCGAACTCGCACATAAAGGACTTCTCTAGAGGAGAGTAGGGTCATTCGAAACCTATTCTAAAGGGATACTTGTATATCACGACGTACCCCTCGGGGCACATCTCCGGTCGAATCTGACCGGCCTTGCTCACTGAAATCCCCGCAGGGATTTTCGCTAGATTTCTAAAGCTATCGAGATCATCCTGATCTTGAATGGTACTTCTAGGCTCTGTCGACATCGCTAACCCCGTTAACAAAGTTTGCCGGTTTGAAAAGCCCCAAATGTCCCAATTCTTTCTAGGTTTCCTAGCAATCGACTTACGACGCATACAAAGACTGAGAATCGTACCTTATATAGGCGCCTAGAAACCTCGAAATTTCTAACTTGGTCGAAGATTCTTGCAGGTTTGGAAAGGATTGAACGAAGAACAACAAGAAATCAAGGAAGAATCTCACTCTAAAAAACTCTGAAAGCGTAAAATGGAAAAGATCCATCGTGGGTCGCTATTTATGTAAACGATCGTGTTAGGTCGAGTCCCTCGATGATCGACACGTGCCCTTGCCTTTTTGAATACTCGACAGATCATCGACACCTGGCGGTTACAGCTGTTAAGCATGATCGCACGTCAGCATGACGTCACGATCTTATCCCTTCTTCGACTTCCTCTTTAGTTGGAATTGGACCAATCCAGTTCCAAGGCAACGGAAGAGACTTTCGACACGTGTCACGACCCTAGATGTTCGAATAACAAAATTTAAAAACTTTTTTGAAACTTGAATTTGACACTCCATTTTTAAATTTTGGGGGCAAACTGTTTGGGTAAAATGTCACCAGTCTCGACCACGACCAAAACACTAAGAACATTTATTTCACTTTTCCATACTAAAGTCAAATCATAAACACTTTATCTTTTGACCAAAGTCGAAGTCGAAAGTACCTCGCGACCTCGACCGACGTGACATACCCCGCGACCTCGACCGACGTGACATACCCCGCGACCTCGACCGACTAACATATGATATTTCTGTTATGTTCTTCACTGTTTAATGCAGGGTTAATGTCATTAATGACCAACGGCCGTAACCGACGAAGACAGTTAATGAGCTTTAATTTCGGCGACCGTTACTCCTACATTCATGAAGGTCAGTTAAAGCTACGAAGACTATAAATACGAAGATCCCAGCCTCATTTCACACATCTGGCATCATCTTGAAACAACTGAACACTCACCGCAAGAACACTCAAAGCAAAGAGTTCTCTCTCAAAAGATCGCTCACGACGCACGACATACACGCACGACGCTTAGCTTTTTACACACGACACACTTGTTTTACACGCACGATTCACTTGTTATTTTACATTTCAAGCCTTTACTTCATTTGTATTGTAATCATTGTACTCCCGACACCCGAAACATAAGGATATCGCCCCTGTTTGGCGACCATAGTGCAGCGACGACCTCCAAAGTCGTCCGCGGGTTTTTTCCTCATTGAGGTTTTTCCCGCGTCACCAAAATCTTTGTCTTATTTACTTTTACTGTCTTTGTCGCACGGTTTGTCGCAAGATACCTGTTCTTTAGTTGTTAAGCTCCACAATCAACCTTAAGTTATCCTTCTGGACGATTTTTGGCATTAACAGTCGTCCTTCGCATGGCCGTGGTCGACATGGAAGTCGCACCACTTTGACTTATCTTTCTTACCGTCATCTTTGTCGGACTTCTTCGGCCACCGGATGGTCGCCTGGACGGTCTTCAGGGCCTCGACCAAGTCCTTAGTAGTCCCTTTGAATCTGTAAGAGGATATCTTAGGGTATTGAGGGAATTTGGTCGCAGTCGCAGTCTTGAACTCCGCCTTCGTCTTGAATCGGTCGTTCGAGATTTGTCGTGCAGGCTCTGACTTGGATACTGCCTTTGTCTTGAATTCTGGCTTCTTTACACTTACCGACCTCTTGTCGTCGGTGTGCTTTCGACGAAAGGCAGCATCATCTTCCACCCTCATATAAGCAAGGGTTCTTGCACGGACATCTTCGAAATTCTCTGGAGGATATTTGGTCAGATCGGTGTATAAACCTGAACCGTCGTCTAGACCACGCTTGTAGGCTTCGATTGCGGTTTTGACGTCACAGTTACAGACACTGATCATCTCTGCATTGAATCTATTGAAGTAACTCCGGATAGATTCACCAACCTTCTGCACGACATAATACAAGTCGCTGGTCTGCTTCTCCATCTTGCGACTGCTGGCGAACTGCTGGGAGAACTGATTGACTAACTCGGCGAACGACCCGATGGATTTGGGCTTGAGGTTAATCAACCATTGGAAGGCAGGACCTGTGAGGGTCGCCCCAAAACTCTTGCACATGCAAACTTCTTGGTACATATGCGGGATCGAGATCGTCCACATTAACTTCTTGTACTGCACGATGTGCTCCGTTGGATCGGTTATCCCCGAGTACTTGGGCGTGAAAGCGGGGATATTATACTTCTTCAAGACGTCAACTGTCGCGATTGTGTCAACGAAAGGCGACGCTTGATACCCCGAACGAGGCTCGACTTTGATGGGCACGGCTGCTCCTGGTAGCTTAGCGAGCAAGGACAAGACGCGCTCGTTCTGGTCTTCCAGCATCTTCAACCGCTGAGCGACGGGGTCGTTAGGATCGGAATTAACACCTGTCAGGGGGTTAATCCCTGAACTGGTGCCATTTCCGTACGATGAGCCATTGGCGCCTCCATTGAAAGGGACAAAATATGGCTGAGACCCATTTTGCATGGGTGGCGGCCTCAAATGCTGAGGAGGAATCGGCCCGAACTGGGGATTTGGGATAAACGATCTCGGATGCTGCTTCTGCATGAATGGACCTTGCTGCTGACTCTGACCGAATGGTCCTGGTCTTGGATTATGAACGAATGGACCCAAACTTGGATTCTGGACGAAGGGAGCGGATCCTGGATTTTGACCGAACGATCCTGGACCTGGATTCTGAACGAATGGTCTGAGACCGTTCTGTGGTCCGAATGGATTCCTCAGTCGCGCGATTTCTTCAGCTGCCCTTCGACTTTGATCAGCAAGGGCATCGATCTAACGGCGCGCATTTTCAAGCTCCCAATGCATCTGAGCGATGATCTGCTCTTGGTTTCCATGACCTGCCATTTTCCTGAAATAGAAAAAAGAGGAAACTCCAAAAAACCGTTAGTAGGACGCACGTTTGTCGAAGACTTTCTCTAGATGGGGCCCCACGGTGGGCGCCAAACTGTTAATGCCAAAAATCGTCCAGAAGGATAACTTAAGGTTGATTGTGGAGCTTAACAACTAAAGATAGAAATCGTTCGACAAAGCTATGCGACTAAGACAAAAAATGTAAATGAGACGCAAGAAATTTTGGTGACGCGGGAAAAACCTCAACGAGGAAAAAACCCGCGGACGACTATGGATGTTGTCGATGCACTATGGTCGCCAAACAAGGGCGATGTCCTTATGTTTCAGGTGTCGAGAGTATAATGATTACAATACAAATGAATGAAAGACTTTAGATGTAAAGTAAACAAGTGTATCGAATGTGAAAACGAATGTGATATGCGTAAAAACTAGGCGTCGTGCATCGTCTGTTCGAGAGAATGCTTCTTCGTTCGAGAGCTTTTAGTACGCTGTAGATGTTCTCGAAAGTTTTGTTGTGCGCAAAATGATATTGAGCCTTCATATATATAGCCTTCGAGTGCTTTAATGATCCTCATGAATGTCGGAGTAACGATCGTAACGGTCTTTGAGAGTTAATGCTCGTGATTACCCTTGTCGGTTATGTCCGTTGGCCATTAATGGTGATGATCCTGCATTAAACATAGAAATCATAACAGTTGTCATATGTTAGTCGGTCGAGGTCGTAAGGCTTCTTACGATGGTCGAGTGACGTGAGTAACTTTCTGGTCGTGGTCGAGACTGGTGAAATTTTACCCAAACAGTGGTAAGGTAATCTTCTCTTCTCTTCATCAATGGAAATTAGGGTTTTGGTATAAGTTGAGATCTTGATGTGAAAATGTTTGGGGAATGATTCTTTATGGTTGGAACTTATGGATCTAGGTTTTTTGGAAGATTTGGGCTTGAAGGTTCGTGTTTCTTCAAAGGAGCTTACGTTTGGGAAAATCTAGATTTAGCCTAAATCTAGCAAGGTGAGTTCAAGTTGCTTTGTGAAAACGTTGTGCATGCCAAAAAAAATGTTTATTTTAACGTGTTTATGTGTTTTATATGAAATTATCAATTGTTGAATTATTTGGTAGATTTTGATTATTTGAAGTATTTAACATTATAAACATTGTAGAATACCCATATTTGGGATTTTGGGTAATTTGATAAATGAATCATAAATTGAAATGTGTTAATGAATTATTGCATAAATGGAAGTTATTTGGTAAAAATGCATTTTGGTGTTTGTTGGAAATATGCATAGTTTGTGTTATAGTACACTTTGAAAATACGATAGTGTGAGTCATTGGATTTTGGTCATTCCCGACCTTACGAATATTTTGGAAATAGTAAACCTTTTGGTTTTGAAGAAAATATATATTTTGAGTATTTCGATGAATTAATCTTAGGTATTGATATATTTTAACGATTTATCTTACGAGTATAAATCTTTTAGTATAAATGCACCTTGATGGGTGTTTTGGAAAAATGATTTGTATTAAGCTAAAGTTGTGTGGAGTCATTTACGTTTATGGAGCATGTTTTGCATACACGTGGGGTATTTACGTTTTATTTAATTTTATGACTTTTAACAAATGGTCTTTTGATCAGTTGAGTTTGTGGATCGGTATTTGATTATGTTGGATTTTGGGGGACATTTGTCCAGTTTCGATGGCTCAACGTAGAGCTTGGTCATAATTTATAATTATTGAGAATTACATTTTTTGAATGCGCTAGTTCATTCGTTTGGAGTCTGTTGATCCAAACCCTCAGTGATTTGATAATGACCTTCTCTTAAACACTTAGTGAAAATTGTAAGTAAACAATATGTATTAAAGTTTCACTATCGCTGATAAGTACTAAGACTTTACAGTACCGCTGATAGGAACTCTCACTCTTTAGATTAGATATTCAGCGAACGTTGTTCATCATCTTATAGCTCTGAGCCTGTTCAGTCTATGAGATGATCGCTGATAAGTTAGTTGTTTACTTATGATCCCTGAAGACAAGTTTCACGTCAACCAAAGTTCTACGCTGAAGTCGAAGATCAAGCTCAAGAACCAGCGACAAGTCTACTCATGAACTGATGCGGATATCAGCGAAGCAAGACTTGTCCATTCAACGTGAAGTATCAAGTAGAAGACTTCAGCAATCGCTGAACTTTATCATTCGCTGATAAAGATCTAACTCAACGAAAGCTGATCATGAAGTCTCCCTGCATGTTACTATTGTCTTACCTCCCTTGCACGTCTCCGTACGAACTGTCAGAACGGACATCCCTTTTGTCTGTAATCGTACAACAACTCTGATTCTACACTGTGCACCATGCGGCTACTAAGGTTGTCTACAAAGGTCAATGACATGCAACCACTCAGTTGCTGCCACGTGTAAAGCCATACTGCCATGCATTAAATGCATGCAGTATATAAGAAGAACCTTGCTTCAGTTTTGAAGTGTGCTCGGACCATCTTCTTATTTCTCTCTTATTGTTAAGTTATTATTCGTAATTTCTTTAACTCTTTCTAGTGCAAGAAACTTAGTGTTTCTCAAGACTTGTTTAGATTAGGTTTATCCTTAATCTTGTTCCGCAACAAGTTGTAAATTGTCTTGATTTATCAATAAACAATTTAGAAATGCAAAAATCGTGTGTTTGTATTCAACCCCCCTTCTACAAACTTCTATAACCCTTCGGGACCAACAAGTGGTATCAGAGCAGATTTGTTTAAACTCATAAACAAGATCTGATCTATACTAAGATTTCTCTTCCTAGCTATTTCTTAAAATGGCTACCAACACAAACACAAACTATATTTGTAACACCCCAAAAACAGGGCTAATTTAAACATTGAAATTTACACCAGTTATGACAATAAAACTTCAAACTTATATAACAAGAGGATCACTGTAAGGTTTTCTATATACAACAACTTCTAAATCAAATAACCTATTAATCAAATCATACATCATAATTAGATTAACTAGGTTATCTAATCATCTGTCCCAAAACATCAAAAGAATACTAGATCCTCTGTCATCTCCAAGTTTGAGTTCTTCCCAAAACCCTCAACACACAATCCCGCTTATCTCCCGGAGCTTGTACCTGGTAAAAAAATTCAACTTGAAACATTAGGCTTTCGCCTAGTGAGAATATTCAAATCAAATTAAAATTCAACAATTAAAATATTAACAGATATATCAAACCTGTTATCAGCCATCTTACCATACCAAGCTCTTATCAACCACTGGAATCCACCCATTCCCTTACTTATGACTAATTCATCTAGTCATCATACTACCATCAAGAATTACTATAAATCCCACCGGATTATAAGTAACTCCAACTCCCAGAAATTACAGTTTCCAAACCTGCTTCTTTCTGAATTGAGATTACAATTTTTCTACATTGGTTTATCTCCAAACTTCTCTACAATGAAGATATCTCATCTTTCGTTTGAAATGGGAATTACAACTCTAAGTCTGCTATTCCTCATTTCATTTCCTCCCCACCTTGAATCACTAGTCCCCCAAATGAGATTTTATCGCGATCAACAACCACCGGAGACCCTCACAGATGATTCAAGATTCACTCCAACAACTAGAAATACATCCCAACAGTCCCTAACTAGTAAACGGTTCTCATTATACCGTACTTTATGCCCACTAGACCAGATGCATATTTCTAGCCAACGCCACACAATAATTGTGTATCATCACTCTTTCTATTGTATGCTAAAGTTATACAATTCATCATATATTCTATATCTCTATGTACAGAATATTAATTTCAACGATTATCCCCACTTTTCCATTTAGCATCGAGGATCACCATCTCAACAATTAACTACAGTTCCGGACTCATAAATAAGTCCTTACAATTTAACATAACAGGGTTTTTACATCAACAACAGAGTTATAAACATATAACAAATAGCATATAACTATCAGATTGTATTCCACATAAAAGCTTCAAACTACTACTGAAAGTCCAAAACTTTTCGCAAGCCACTATAGCGAAAAGCTACACTTTTCGCAAGCCAAAGCTGCGAATTCCTCACTTTTCGCAAGCCAAAGCTGCGAATTCCTCACTTTTCGCAAGACACTGTTGCGAATTCCTCACTTTTCGCAACCCTCTGTTGCGAAAACCTTCACTTTGTGCAACCTACTGTTGCGAAAAGTTCACTGTTCATCGTCACTTTCATCTGTTAAGCCAGTTTATAAAATCAGTGTATTAAGCTTACTACTTCTCAATTAATTCATATAAAAGCATTCAGACATAGTTTAACACCTATCTATATCGATTTCAATGGCTAATTTTAAGAAGAAGTGAATAAAACTCACCTGGTCAGAAATTGAACACTGAGCAGTTCTTCAAAACTTCAAATCAGCTTCCCAGAACAGTTCTAAACATATAAATATGCAATTAACTATCTTTCTTACAAGAAATCAGTAAAAGAAATCAAGTTTCTTACCACAAATTCAAGCTATTCCTTTTCTTCTTCTCTTCTTCTCGTTCTTTCTATCTCTCACTCTCGATTTCTCTCTTTCTCTGCGTACTGAGTAAACACACACACAATTAGTCACTTAAGACTAATTGTGTGACACCTCTTGATAAAACACTGCTGAGTCATAACTCAACTTACCAACCACACCCTTAACTTTAAAGGAATGACATAACAAACCCTCAAGATAAATTTCACATTTAACTTTGCACTATTGCCAAATTACAAACTTAACCCCAAAGTTAATACTTGTAATTTACAAAATAATACAACGGAAATTCGAGATGTTACAATACTCCCCAACTTGAAAATGATTTCGTCCTCGAAATCAAAGCTAAGTAAACAGATGAGGGTATCTAACCTTCATATCCTCTTCCGACTCTAATGTCACATTAGAGTCAACACGGAAATTCCTCTATTGCAATTTCTCAACAATTTCTCTAAAATTGTTTCCCATTCCTTCACACAACGACTCATACCATTTGCTCTCACTTTAATAAGTGAAATCACATCATAACAATACGAAATATTTTGTATATATCTCTTCATTTCAAGTCTTATATACTCAAACACAGATAAAAGTCTAGGAAGAATAAGGATTCACCTTTCATAATTTCTGAATTTTACCTCTTTCATCATTACTCACTCCCCATCTTGGATTTTCAAGCCTCCTTGGAATAACTGTTTTATCATCCAATCTTTATCCGACTATTTCTTGGTCTACCATACCGTTATCAATTCTCTTATGCCTATACATAACATCCACTACGCATAGCTACAATTCAAAAGAACGGTTCCTCTACAATCACCAGCCAAAACCTTAGCCAAGTTCTCGTAGCACCTAAAACTGTCACAATCTTCCATCTTTCCAACACGGTCAACCCAATCATCTCATTTCTTTTATACATAAGAATCAACTCACATTCCTTAAAGATTTTGCATTTACTTTACCACAATTTGACTAACACACCCATCATCTTCGTTAAACTTTCAATGATTCGAAAACATAAACTTACCTAGCGATTCACACAACCAAAATTACTTTGGATAAACACCCACTGCTGTTCCGACCTTCTATCCCGATATTAGCCATATCACTACGCCATCTTACAAACCACATGCTCCAACAACTTTATTTGACAAATAATACTTTTCAACTGGAATCTCCGAAAAGACTTCCATCGGATGCTTCCTCTTTCTAACTTTACATTACATACTAGTTGACACATTTATCTTGGCAATTGAAGCCACTACTCGTTCGTACTTTCTCCACCCATAACATCTCACGACAGACCAGGTCTCTCATGGTCATTCGTACACAATTTAAACGTATTTTCATGTTCTATCGCATGATTAACCGAGTCTATTTCACTAATTATTTCTCCCCAACTTTAGTTGAACCACAACTCACGGGTTTCTAATTCATTTAACTTACTCGTTCATGCTAGCTCTTTTGTGATTTCAACTCATTACACAGACAGGGCACAATCCCTCACAGATCGACACAGTCTATACACTCACTTCCTTTGTGCCTAATATTTATTCCTTTATAAACCATCCACACCGTAAGAAAACGTTTATCTAAAACAACAGTCCTTCACTTTCCTAGCACCCCTACTCGGTGGTCCTTTAACTTTTAATCTGCCGATTCAAGACTTAACATTCATACATGACCTCAAAAGAATAACCAATGCACTCACATCATGTAAACTTCAATTATTTTACCGATCCTACAATTTCAACCCCAAGCCTACGTCGAGCTTATTAAATCGGGCAAATGCCCTCAAAACTCAACCGAGTCCAAAACCGAACCATCTGTTCAAAGGATCTAATGATCATTTATCAATATTAACTAATGCAATTAAAATGCATCTAACCCTCATCACACAACACATGCTCCGAGGTGTGATAATCTCACAACCCCTTCATTGCCACGTTCCCAATGAAGTCAAATCATATATGCATCTATATGTACATGTATATGCAACTCTTTTATAACTCGACAATGCATATAACTCACTAAGGTTCATTAGTCCCAAAGGTAATAAGCATATAAAATCATCAAACGGTCTTCACACATAAGACCAACACTTAAACCGAAATCAACACATATTCAAATAAAATGAAATTAAGCATATAGCACCTCCAAGACTCCATCTCGAGTCACTAAAACCGACAAGCACTCAAAAGGCTCATTTGAGTATAAATAAAGCCTTTAAGGCCAAAATAAACGTTTGGTTAAATACGTGTCACTCACACGGTTACGTAAACCAAAATACATCGTTACTCAAACTATTTACTCTTTTAATTCCTCCATTGGCCATCGACCCCAAAAATGAAAGGTTTATAACTCTCAAAACATTCATATGGTCGGATTGACCAAAATCCCCAACCTACACGTTCACACTTTAAAATGTAACACATCATAGTTATCGCATAATCACAAAAACACTAAAAGTGTATTTGGACCAAATCCTCTTCACTTATGCAATAATTTAACAAAACTTTTTTTTTTACTCGTGATGTATTTATCAATCACTCAAAATCCCCCAAATATGGGTGTTTCCCAAGATATATATATATAACTGTTTTGCGCGTACCCTCTGCATAACAACATACCGGTACCGCTCACGGTTTTATTCCTGCCCGCATAGGCATACGCGGGACGCACCCAGACCGCACCCAAAGACAAGAAAAAGGGCCTCATACATTTAAGTAACTGTCGACTTCAACGTCAATAGTCGCCTGTCGATACTTTCTTAACCTATTCTTTAACAAGGGTCCTTAACTGAACCTAATCCTTACAACACATCCTAATCCATTTCACATCCCATCGTCTTCCTCTCAATTTATTCGTGCAACATTAATATCGCAAGACTACTCATAGCGAATTGCTAATTCTATCACTTTGATGACTACTAATCCTTCCTCCGGACACGACCGTCCCATTGGCAACTGTATTTCTAAGTACCAAACAAGAGTACCGACCTTCTCACAACCGATACTAAAGTCTCCTTTCGACTCTCCCACTGTTCACCTCTTCTTTTGAACACAAATACCAAAACTACAAACATTCTCCCATTGTTTATCCAACATCTCTCCACTCTTGGAGTTCTTTCTTAGCTTATAGTGTAATACTCTACAACCTAACGAGTTCATAGCCTTCATGCACGACAACTTGATAATTAAATCATTTCGCACCTTTTCCCATTTTAAGGGAACAACACTTGAAATAACTTGGGCACACATGACCCCAACATTCTTATAACTCTAATATTCTGCACAACGATCTCAAGAATCGTTTGCATATTAATTTCCGTAAAACTTAATCTTTCTCCACCAAACGATATTGTTATGACAATAACATATTAAATGAAAATCTTTTTATAAGACAAAAGTTTGAAAAAAAATACCAACCTAAAGTAAGTTAATCGGTTTTCACACTCATTTATATAATACCATCAAGTCGGTTCTCTTGTTGGTTATAAAAGTTTCACTGGCCAACGTTTTTCTTATCCTTTTTGCTACAATTTAACTTTTCATGTAAAGTATGAAGTATTTTGGAAATTGCTAAGCTCCAAAATTTCGTTGTGCGACGTAAAATGAAATTACCTTTTTCTTTCAATACACACTTGCACATGCTGACTCAACATCGACTAAAATTGCTATTTATGCATTTGTTTTGAAATCAAGAAAACTCATGTAACACACACTAGGACACCATGCATAAAACTCTACTCACAAATGAAGGCTACTTACTCAAACAAGGTCAATTGTTTTACTCAGTCAACTTATCATTGACACTCTACTTTCGACTAGCGATCGCCCTCTCGGCTTTGTAACACTTGTTATACATGCATTCCTTGGCCCACTTACTCAACCATTTCATACTATTTCCTATCTTGATCAATCACTTCACATTCTATCTCCACACATTTCAATCCACCTATTAAAGGTTGCCTTGGCGGACTTTCATGAGTCCCGCCAGTTCTAGGTTGTCCTTCCAATTCCCAATCATTTACTGATCTGTCCTCCAAAGAATTGAAGGACCTTAATGGCGTATTCTCCATCATTCTACTATAACATAAGGAGATAACCATAAGAAATGGTTATACACATAAAACATACAAAATGTACTTTACCAATCATTAGTCACCGTAACAATTCAGAAATAAGTATGCTTACGTAACAATATATTCATAATAACAGTAGCTAATTGGAATTATGAACATATTATTCATGAGAATCCTCATTACCATCGTTATAGTACCAATTTCACGTATTTCCGTCGACTCTAAGACTATCCCGTCTTAGTACTTCTACCCGCATCTCACAAGTCATAACTTAATTCATCACAGCTTAAGTCTAAGTATCTCATCAGCATACTTAGTTCGCTTAAACTATTGCTCTGATACCATATTGTAACACCCCAAAAACAGGGCTAATTTAAACCTTGAAATTTACACCAGTTATGACAATAAAACTTCAAACCTATATAACAAGAGGATCACTGTAAGGTTTTCTATATACAACAACTTCTAAATCAAATAACCTATTAATCAAATCATACATCATAATTAGATTAACTAGGTTATCTAATCATCTGTCCCAAAACATCAAAAGAATACTAGATCCTCTGTCATCTCCAAGTTTGAGTTCTTCCCAAAACCCTCAACACACAATCCCGCTTATCTCCCGGAGCTTGTACCTGGTAAGAAAATTCAACTTGAAACATTAGGCTTTCGCCTAGTGAGAATATTCAAATCAAATTAAAATTCAACAATTAAAATATTAACAGATATATCAAACCTGTTATCAGCCATCTTACCATACCAAGCTCTTATCAACCACTGGAATCCACCCATTCCCTTACTTATGACTAATTCATCTAGTCATCATACTACCATCAAGAATTACTATAAATCCCACCGGATTATAAGTAACTCCAACTCCCAGAAATTACAGTTTCCAAACCTGCTTCTTTCTGAATTGAGATTACAATTTTTCTATATTGGTTTATCTCCAAACTTCTCTACAATGAAGATATCTCATCTTTCGTTTGAAATGGGAATTACAACTCTAAGTCTGCTATTCCTCATTTCATTTCCTCCCCACCTTGAATCACTAGTCCCCCAAATGAGATTTTATCGTGATCAACAACCACCGGAGACCCTCACAGATGATTCAAGATTCACTCCAACAACTAGAAATACATCCCAACAGTCCCTGACTAGTAAACGGTTCTCATTATACCGTACTTTATGCCCACTAGACCAGATGCATATTTCTAGCCAACGCCACACAATAATTGTGTATCATCACTCTTTCTATTGTATGCTAAAGTTATACAATTCATCATATATTCTATATCTCTATGTACAGAATATTAATTTCAACGATTATCCCCACTTTGCCATTTAGCATCGAGGATCACCATCTCAACAATTAACTACAGTTCCGGACTCATAAATAAGTCCTTACAATTTAACATAACATGGTTTTTACATCAACAACAGAGTTATAAACATATAACAAATAGCATATAACTATCAGATTGTATTCCACATAAAAGCTTCAAACTACTACTGAAAGTCCAAAACTTTTCGCAAGCCACTATAGCGAAAAGCTACACTTTTCGCAAGCCAAAGCTGCGAATTCCTCACTTTTCGCAAGCCAAAGCTGCGAATTCCTCACTTTTCGCAAGACACTGTTGCGAATTCCTCACTTTTCGCAACCCTCTGTTGCGAAAACCTTCACTTTGCGCAACCTACTGTTGCGAAAAGTTCACTGTTCATCGTCACTTTCATCTGTTAAGCCAGTTTATAAAATCAGTGTATTAAGCTTACTACTTCTCAATTAATTCATATAAAAGCATTCAGACATAGTTTAACACCTATCTATATCGATTTCAATGGCTAATTTTAAGAAGAAGTGAATAAAACTCACCTGGTCAGAAATTGAACACTGAGCAGTTCTTCAAAACTTCAAATCAGCTTCCCAGAACAGTTCTAAACATATAAATATGCAATTAACTATCTTTCTTACAAGAAATCAGTAAAAGAAATCAAGTTTCTTACCACAAATTCAAGCTATTCCTTTTCTTCTTCTCTTCTTCTCGTTCTTTCTATCTCTCACTCTCGATTTCTCTCTTTCTCTGCGTACTGAGTAAACACACACACAATTAGTCACTTAAGACTAATTGTGTGACACCTCTTGATAAAACACTGCTGAGTCATAACTCAACTTACCAACCACACCCTTAACTTTAAAGGAATGACATAACAAACCCTCAAGATAAATTTCACATTTAACTTTGCACTATTGCCAAATTACAAACTTAACCCCAAAGTTAATACTTGTAATTTACAAAATAATACAACGGAAATTCGAGATGTTACAATACTCCCCAACTTGAAAATGATTTCGTCCTCGAAATCAAAGCTAAGTAAACAGATGAGGGTATCTAACCTTCATATCCTCTTCCGACTCTAAAGTCACATTAGAGTCAACACGGAAATTCCTCTATTGCAATTTCTCAACAATTTCTCTAAAATTGTTTCCAATTCCTTCACACAACGACTCATACCATTTGCTCTCACTTTAATAAGTGAAATCACATCATAACAATACGAAATATTTTGTATATATCTCTTCATTTCAAGTCTTATATACTCAAACACAGATAAAAGTCCAGGAAGAATAAGGATTCACCTTTCATATTTTCTGAATTTTACCTCTTTCATCATTACTCACTCCCCATCTTGGATTTTCAAGCCTCCTTGGAATAACTGTTTTATCATCCAATCTTTATCCGACTATTTCTTGGTCTACCATACCGTTATCAATTCTCTTATGCCTATACATAACATCCACTACGCATAGCTACAATTCAAAAGAACGGTTCCTCTACAATCACCAGCCAAAACCTTAGCCAAGTTCTCGTAGCACCTAAAACTGTCACAATCTTCCATCTTTCCAACACGGTCAACCCAATCATCTCATTTCTTTTATACATAAGAATCAACTCACATTCCTTAAAGATTTTGCATTTACTTTACCACAATTTGACTAACACACCCATCATCTTCGTTAAACTTTCAATGATTCGAAAACATAAACTTACCTAGCGATTCACACAACCAAAATTACTTTGGATAAACACCCACTGCTGTTCCGACCTTCTATCCCGATATTAGCCATATCACTACGCCATCTTACAAACCACATGCTCCAACAACTTTATTTGACAAATAATACTCTTCAACTGGAATCTCCGAAAAGACTTCCATCGGATGCTTCCTCTTTCTAACTTTACATTACATACTAGTTGACACATTTATCTTGGCAATTGAAGCCACTACTCGTTCGTACTTTCTCCACCCATAACATCTCACGACAGACCAGGTCTCTCATGGTCATTCGTACACAATTTAAACGTATTTTCATGTTCTATCGCATGATTAACCGAGTCTATTTCACTAATTATTTCTCCCCAACTTTAGTTGAACCACAACTCACGGGTTTCTAATTCATTTAACTTACTCGTTCATGCTAGCTCTTTTGTGATTTCAACTCATTACACAGACAGGGCACAATCCCTCACAGATCGACACAGTCTATACACTCACTTCCTTTGTGCCTAATATTTATTCCTTTATAAACCATCCACACCGTAAGAAAACGTTTATCTAAAACAACAGTCCTTCACTTTCCTAGCACCCCTACTCGGTGGTCCTTTAACTTTTAATCTGCCGATTCAAGACTTAACATTCATACATGACCTCAAAAGAATAACCAATGCACTCACATCATGTAAACTTCAATTATTTTACCGATCCTACAATTTCAACCCCAAGCCTACGTCGAGCTTATTAAATCGGGCAAATGCCCTCAAAACTCAACCGAGTCCAAAACCAAACCATCTGTTCAAAGGATCTAATGATCATTTATCAATATTAACTAATGCAATTAAAATGCATCTAACCCTCATCACACAACACATGCTCCGAGGTGTGATAATCTCACAACCCCTTCATTGCCACGTTCCCAATGAAGTCAAATCATATATGCATCTATATGTACATGTATATGCAACTCTTTTATAACTCGACAATGCATATAACTCACTAAGGTTCATTAGTCCCAAAGGTAATAAGCATATAAAATCATCAAACGGTCTTCACACATAAGACCAACACTTAAACCGAAATCAACACATATTCAAATAAAATGAAATTAAGCATATAGCACCTCCAAGACTCCATCTCGAGTCACTAAAACCGACAAGCACTCAAAAGGCTCATTTGAGTATAAATCAAGCCTTTAAGGCCAAAATAAACGTTTGGTTAAATACGTGTCACTCACACGGTTACGTAAACCAAAATACATCGTTACTCAAACTATTTACTCTTTTAATTTCTCCATTGGCCATCGACCCCAAAAATGAAAGGTTTATAACTCTCAAAACATTCATATGGTCGGATTGACCAAAATCCCCAATCTACACGTTCACACTTTAAAATGTAACACATCATAGTTATCGCATAATCACAAAAACACTAAAAGTGTATTTGGACCAAATCCTCTTCACTTATGCAATAATTTAACAAAACTTTTTTTTACTCGTGATTTATTTATCAATCACTCAAAATCCCCCAAATATGGGTGTTTCCCAAGATATATATATATATAACTGTTTTGCGCGTACCCTCTGCATAACAACATACCGGTACCGCTCACGGTTTTATTCCTGCCCGCATAGGCATACGCGGGACGCACCCAGACCGCACCCAAAGACAAGAAAAAGGGCCTCATACATTTAAGTAACTGTCGACTTCAACGTCAATAGTCGCCTGTCGATACTTTCTTAACCTATTCTTTAACAAGGGTCCTTAACTGAACCTAATCCTTACAACACATCCTAATCCATTTCACATCCCATCGTCTTCCTCTCAATTTATTCGTGCAACATTAATATCGCAAGACTACTCATAGCGAATTGCTAATTCTATCACTTTGATGACTACTAATCCTTCCTCCGGACACGACCGTCCCATTGGCAACTGTATTTCTAAGTACCAAACAAGAGTACCGACCTTCTCACAACCGATACTAAAGTCTCCTTTCGACTCTCCCACTGTTCACCTCTTCTTTTGAACACAAATACCAAAACTACAAACATTCTCCCATTGTTTATCCAACATCTCTCCACTCTTGGAGTTCTTTCTTAGCTTATAGTGTAATACTCTACAACCTAACGAGTTCATAGCCTTCATGCACGACAACTTGATAATTAAATCATTTCGCACCTTTTCCCATTTTAAGGGAACAACACTTGAAATAACTTGGGCACACATGACCCCAACATTCTTATAACTCTAATATTCTGCACAACGATCTCAAGAATCGTTTGCATATTAATTTCTGTAAAACTTAATCTTTCTCCACCAAACGATATTGTTATGACAATAACATATTAAATGAAAATCTTTTTATAAGACAAAAGTTTGAAAAAAAATACCAACCTAAAGTAAGTTAATCGGTTTTCACACTCATTTATATAATACCATCAAGTCGGTTCTCTTGTTGGTTATAAAAGTTTTACTGGCCAACGTTTTTCTTATCCTTTTTGCTACAATTTAACTTTTCATGTAAAGTATGAAGTATTTTGGAAATTGCTAAGCTCCAAAATTTCGTTGTGCGACGTAAAATGAAATTACCTTTTTCTTTCAATACACACTTGCACATGCTGACTCAACATCGACTAAAATTGCTATTTATGCATTTGTTTTGAAATCAAGAAAACTCATGTAACACACACTAGGACACCATGCATAAAACTCTACTCGCAAATGAAGGCTACTTACTCAAACAAGGTCAATTGTTTTACTCAGTCAACTTATCATTGACACTCTACTTTCGACTAGCGATCGCCCTCTCGGCTTTGTAACACTTGTTATACATGCATTCCTTGGCCCACTTACTCAACCATTTCATACTATTTCCTATCTTGATCAATCACTTCACATTCTATCTCCACACATTTCAATCCACCTATTAAAGGTTGCCTTGGCGGACTTTCATGAGTCCCGCCAGTTCTAGGTTGTCCTTCCAATTCCCAATCATTTACTGATCTGTCCTCCAAAGAATTGAAGGACCTTAATGGCGTATTCTCCATCATTCTACTATAACATAAGGAGATAACCATAAGAAATGGTTATACACATAAAACATACAAAATGTACTTTACCAATCATTAGTCACCGTAACAATTCAGAAATAAGTATGCTTACGTAACAATATATTCATAATAACAGTAGCTAATTGGAATTATGAACATATTATACATGAGAATCCTCATTACCATCGTTATAGTACCAATTTCACGTATTTCCGTCGACTCTAAGACTATCCCGTCTTAGTACTTCTACCCGCATCTCACAAGTCATAACTTAATTCATCACAGCTTAAGTCTAAGTATCTCATCATCATACTTAGTTCGCTTAAACTATTGCTCTGATACCATATTGTAACACCCCAAAAACAGGGCTAATTTAAACCTTGAAATTTACACCAGTTATGACAATAAAACTTCAAACTTATATAACAAGAGGATCACTGTAAGGTTTTCTATATACAACAACTTCTAAATCAAATAACCTATTAATCAAATCATACATCATAATTAGATTAACTAGGTTATCTAATCATCTGTCCCAAAACATCAAAAGAATACTAGATCCTCTGTCATCTCCAAGTTTGAGTTCTTCCCAAAACCCTCAACACACAATCCCGCTTATCTCCCGGAGCTTGTACCTGGTAAGAAAATTCAACTTGAAACATTAGGCTTTCGCCTAGTGAGAATATTCAAATCAAATTAAAATTCAACAATTAAAATATTAACAGATATATCAAACCTGTTATCAGCCATCTTACCATACCAAGCTCTTATCAACCACTGGAATCCACCCATTCCCTTACTTATGACTAATTCATCTAGTCATCATACTACCATCAAGAATTACTATAAATCCCACCGGATTATAAGTAACTCCAACTCCCAGAAATTACAGTTTCCAAACCTGCTTCTTTCTGAATTGAGATTACAATTTTTCTACATTGGTTTATCTCCAAACTTCTCTACAATGAAGATATCTCATCTTTCGTTTGAAATGGGAATTACAACTCTAAGTCTGCTATTCCTCATTTCATTTCCTCCCCACCTTGAATCACTAGTCCCCCAAATGAGATTTTATCGCGATCAACAACCACCGGAGACCCTCACAGATGATTCAAGATTCACTCCAACAACTAGAAATACATCCCAACAGTCCCTAACTAGTAAACGGTTCTCATTATACCGTACTTTATGCCCACTAGACCAGATGCATATTTCTAGCCAACGCCACACAATAATTGTGTATCATCACTCTTTCTATTGTATGCTAAAGTTATACAATTCATCATATATTCTATATCTCTATGTACAGAATATTAATTTCAACGATTATCCCCACTTTGCCATTTAGCATCGAGGATCAACATCTCAACAATTAACTACAGTTCCGGACTCATAAATAAGTCCTTACAATTTAACATAACATGGTTTTTACATCAACAACAGAGTTATAAACATATAACAAATAGCATATAACTATCAGATTGTATTCCACATAAAAGCTTCAAACTACTACTGAAAGTCCAAAACTTTTCGCAAGCCACTGTAGCGAAAAGCTACACTTTTCGCAAGCCAAAGCTGCGAATTCCTCACTTTTCGCAAGCCAAAGCTGCGAATTCCTCACTTTTCGCAAGACACTGTTGCGAATTCCTCACTTTTCGCAACCCTCTATTGCGAAAACCTTCACTTTGCGCAACCTACTGTTGCGAAAAGTTCACTGTTCATCGTCACTTTCATCTGTTAAGCCAGTTTATAAAATCAGTGTATTAAGCTTACTACTTCTCAATTAATTCATATAAAAGCATTCAGACATAGTTTAACACCTATCTATATCGATTTCAATGGCTAATTTTAAGAAGAAGTGAATAAAACTCACCTGGTCAGAAATTGAACACTGAGCAGTTCTTCAAAACTTCAAATCAGCTTCCCAGAACAGTTCTAAACATATAAATATGCAATTAACTATCTTTCTTACAAGTAATCAGTAAAAGAAATCAAGTTTCTTACCACAAATTCAAGCTATTCCTTTTCTTCTTCTCTTCTTCTCGTTCTTTCTATCTCTCACTCTCGATTTCCCTCTTTCTCTGCGTACTGAGTAAACACACACAATTAGTCACTTAAGACTAATTGTGTGACACCTCTTGATAAAACACTGCTGAGTCATAACTCAACTTACCAACCACACCCTTAACTTTAAAGGAATGACATAACAAACCCTCAAGATAAATTTCACATTTAACTTTGCACTATTGCCAAATTACAAACTTAACCCCAAAGTTAATACTTGTAATTTACAAAATAATACAACGGAAATTCGAGATGTTACAATACTCCTCAACTTGAAAATGATTTCGTCCTCGGAATCAAAGCTAAGTAAACAGATGAGGGTATCTAACCTTCATATCCTCTTCCGACTCTAAAGTCACATTAGAGTCAACACGGAAATTCCTCTATTTCAATTTCTCAACAATTTCTCTAAAATTGTTTCCCATTCCTTCACACAACGACTCATACCATTTGCTCTCACTTTAATAAGTGAAATCACATCATAACAATACGAAATATTTTGTATATATCTCTTCATTTCAAGTCTTATATACTCAAACACAGATAAAAGTCCAGGAAGAATAAGGATTCACCTTTCATATTTTCTGAATTTTACCTCTTTCATCATTACTCACTCCCCATCTTGGATTTTCAAGCCTCCTTGGAATAACTGTTTTATCATCCAATCTTTCTCCGACTATTTCTTGGTCTACCATACCATTATCAATTCTCTTATGCCTATACATAACATCCACTACACATAGCTACAATTCAAAAGAACGGTTCCTCTACAATCACCAGCCAAAACCTTAGCCAAGTTCTCGTAGCACCTAAAACTGTCACAATCTTCCATCTTTCCAACACGGTCAACCCAATCATCTCATTTCTATTATACATAAGAATCAACTCACATTCCTTAAAGATTTTGCATTTACTTTACCACAATTTGACTAACACACCCATCATCTTCGTTAAACTTTCAATGATTCGAAAACATAAACTTACCTAGCGATTCACACAACCAAAATTACTTTGGATAAACACCCACTGCTGTTCCGACCTTCTATCCCGATATTAGCCATATCACTACGCCATCTTATAAACCACATGCTCCAACAACTTTATTTGACAAATAATACTCTTCAACTGGAATCTCCGAAAAGACTTCCATCAGATGCTTCCTCTTTCTAACTTTACATTACATACTAGTTGACACATTTATCTTGGCAATTGAAGCCACTACTCGTTCGTACTTTCTCCACCCATAACATCTCACGACAGACCAGGTCTCTCATGGTCATTCGTACACAATTTAAACGTATTTTCATGTTCTATCGCATGATTAACCGAGTCTATTTCACTAATTATTTCTCCCCAACTTTAGTTGAACCACAACTCACGGGTTTCTAATTCATTTAACTTACTCGTTCATGCTAGCTCTTTTGTGATTTCAACTCATTACGCAGACAGGGCACAATCCCTCACAGATCGACACAGTCTATACACTCACTTCCTTTGTGCCTAATATTTATTCCTTTATAAACCATCCACACCGTAAGAAAACGTTTATCTAAAACAACATTCCTTCACTTTCCTAGCACCCCTACTCGGTGGTCCTTTAACTTTTAATCTGCCGATTCAAGACTTAACATTCATACATGACCTCAAAAGAATAACCAATGCACTCACATCATGTAAACTTCAATTATATTTCCGATCCTAAAATTTCAACCCCAAGCCTACGTCGAGCTTATTAAATCGGGCAAATGCCCTCAAAACTCAACCGAGTCCAAAACCGAACCATCTGTTCAAAGGATCTAATGATCATTTATCAATATTAACTAATGCAATTAAAATGCATCTAACCCTCATCACACAACACATGCTCCGAGGTGTGATAATCTCACAACCCCTTCATTGCCACGTTCCCAATGAAGTCAAATCATATATGCATCTATATGTACACGTATATGCAACTCTTTTATAACTCGACAATGCATATAACTCACTAAGGTTCATTAGTCCCAAAGGTAATAAGCATATAAAATCATCAAACGGTCTTCACACATAAGACCAACACTTAAACCGAAATCAACACATATTCAAATAAAATGAAATTAAGCATATAGCACCTCCAAGACTCCATCTCGAGTCACTAAAACCGACAAGAACTCAAAAGGCTCATTTGAGTATAAATAAAGCCTTTAAGGCCAAAATAAACGTTTGGTTAAATACGTGTCACTCACACGGTTACGTAAACCAAAATACATCGTTACTCAAACTATTTACTCTTTTAATTCCTCCATTGGCCATCGACCCCAAAAATGAAAGGTTTATAACTCTCAAAACATTCATATGGTCGGATTGACCAAAATCCCCAACCTACACGTTCACACTTTAAAATGTAACACATCATAGTTATCGCATAATCACAAAAACACTAAAAGTGTATTTGGACCAAATCCTCTTCACTTATGCAATAATTTAACAAAACTTTTTTTTACTCGTGATTTATTTATCAATCACTCAAAATCCCCCAAATATGGGTGTTTCCCAAGATATATATATATATATATATATATATATATATATATATAACTATTTTGCGCGTACCCTCTGCATAACAACATACCGGTACCGCTCACGGTTTTATTCCTGCCCGCATAGGCATACGCGGGACGCACCCAGACCGCACCCAAAGACAAGAAAAAGGGCCTCATACATTTAAGTAACTGTCGACTTCAACGTCAATAGTCGTCTGTCGATACTTTCTTAACCTATTCTTTAACAAGGGTCCTTAACTGAACCTAATCCTTACAACACATCCTAATCCATTTCACATCCCATCGTCTTCCTCTCAATTTATTCGGGCAACATTAATATCGCAAGACTACTCATAGAGAATTGCTAATTCTATCACTTTGATGACTACTAATCCTTCCTCCGGACACGACCGTCCCATTGGCAACTGTATTTCTAAGTACCAAACAAGAGTACCGACCTTCTCACAACCGATACTAAAGTCTCCTTTCGACTCTCCCACTGTTCACCTCTTCTTTTGAACACAAATACCAAAACTACAAACATTCTCCCATTGTTTATCCAACATCTCTCCACTCTTGGAGTTCTTTCTTAGCTTATAGTGTAATACTCTACAACCTAACGAGTTCATAGCCTTCATGCACGACAACTTGATAATTAAATCATTTCGCACCTTTTCCCATTTTAAGGGAACAACACTTGAAATAACTTGGGCACACATGACCCCAACATTCTTATAACTCTAATATTCTGCACAACGATCTCAAGAATCGTTTGCATATTAATTTCCGTAAAACTTAATATTTCTCCACCAAACGATATTGTTATGACAATAACATATTAAATGAAAATCTTTTTATAAGACAAAAGTTTGAAAAAAAATACCAACCTAAAGTAAGTTAATCGGTTTTCACACTCATTTATATAATACCATCAAGTCGGTTCTCTTGTTGGTTATAAACGTTTTACTGGCCAACGTTTTTCTTATCCTTTTTGCTACAATTTAACTTTTCATGTAAAGTATGAAGTATTTTGGAAATTGCTAAGCTCCAAAATTTCGTTGTGCGACGTAAAATGAAATTACCTTTTTCTTTCAATACACACTTGCACATGCTGACTCAACATCGACTAAAATTGCTATTTATGCATTTGTTTTGAAATCCAGAAAACTCATGTAACACACACTAGGACACCATGCATAAAACTCTACTCGCAAATGAAGGCTACTTACTCAAACAAGGTCAATTGTTTTACTCAGTCAACTTATCATTGACACTCTACTTTCGACTAGCGATCGCCCTCTCGGCTTTGTAACACTTGTTATACATGCATTCCATGGCCTACTTACTCAACCATTTCATACTATTTCCTATCTTGATCAATCACTTCACATTCTATCTCCACACATTTCAATCCACCTATTAAAGGTTGCCTTGGCGGACTTTCATGAGTCCCGCCAGTTCTAGGTTGTCCTTCCAATTCCCAATCATTTACTGATCTGTCCTCCAAAGAATTGAAGGACCTTAATGGCGTATTCTCCATCATTCTACTATAACATAAGGAGATAACCATAAGAAATGGTTATACACATAAAACATACAAAATTTACTTTACCAATCATTAGTCACCGTAACAATTCAGAAATAAGTATGCTTACGTAACAATATATTCATAATAACAGTAGCTAATTGGAATTATGAACATATTATACATGAGAATCCTCATTACCATCGTTATAGTACCAATTTCACGTATTTCCGTCAACTCTAAGACTATCCCGTCTTAGTACTTCTACCCGCATCTCACAAGTCATAACTTAATTCATCACAGCTTAAGTCTAAGTATCTCATCAGCATACTTAGTTCGCTTAAACTATTGCTCTGATACCATATTGTAACACCCCAAAAACAAGGCTAATTTAAACCTTGAAATTTACACCAGTTATGACAATAAAACTTCAAACTTATATAACAAGAGGATCACTGTAAGGTTTTCTATATACAACAACTTCTAAATTAAATAACCTATTAATCAAATCATACATCATAATTAGATTAACTAGGTTATCTAATCATATGTCCCAAAACATCAAAAGAATACTAGATCCTCTGTCACCTCCAAGTTTGAGTTCTTCCCAAAACCCTCAACACACAATCCCGCTTATCTCCCGGAGCTTGTACCTGGTAAGAAAATTCAACTTGAAACATTAGGCTTTCGCCTAGTGAGAATATTCAAATCAAATTAAAATTCAACAATTAAAATATTAACAGATATATCAAACCTGTTATCAACCATCTTACCATACCAAGCTCTTATCAACCACTAGAATCCACCCATTCCCTTACTTATGACTAATTCATCTAGTCATCATACTACCATCAAGAATTACTATAAATCCCACCGGATTATAAGTAACTCCAACTCCCAGAAATTACAGTTTCCAAACCTGCTTCTTTCTGAATTGAGATTACAATTTTTCTACATTGGTTTATCTCCAAACTTCTCTACAATGAAGATATCTCATCTTTCGTTTGAAATGGGAATTACAACTCTAAGTCTGCTATTCCTCATTTCATTTCCTCCCCACCTTGAATCACTGGTCCCCCAAATGAGATTTTATCGCGATCAACAACCACCGAAGACCCTCACAGATGATTCAAGATTCACTCCAACAACTATAAATACATCCCAACAGTCCCTGGCTAGTAAACGGTTCTTATTATACCGTACTTTATGCCCACTAGACCAGATGCATATTTCTAGCCAACGCCACACAATAATTGTGTATCATCACTCTTTCTATTGTATGCTAAAGTTATACAATTCATCATATATTCTATATCTCTATGTACAGAATATTAATTTCAACGATTATCCCCACTTTGCCATTTAGCATCGAGGATCAACATCTCAACAATTAACTACAGTTCCGGACTCATAAATAAGTCCTTACAATTTAACATAACATGGTTTTTAGATCAACAACAGAGTTATAAACATATAACAAATAGCATATAACTATCAGATTGCATTCCACATAAAAGCTTCAAACTACTACTGAAATTCCAAAAGTTTTCGCAAGCCAAAGCTGCAAATTCCTCACTTTTCGCAAGCCAAAGCTGCGAATTCCTCACTTTTCGCAAGACACTGTTGCGAATTCCACACTTTTCGCAACCCTCTATTGCGAAAACCTTCACTTTGCGCAACCTACTGTTGCGAAAAGTTCACTGTTCATCGGCACTTTCATCTGTTAAGCCAGTTTATAAAATCAGTGTATTAAGCTTACCACTTCTCAGTTAATTCATATAAAAGCATTCAGACATAGTTTAACACCTATCTATATCGATTTCAATGGCTAATTTTAAGAAGAAGTGAATAAAACTCACCTGGTCAGAAACTGAACACTGAGCAGTTCTTCAAAACTTCAAATCAGCTTCCCAGAAAAGTTCTAAACATATAAATATGCAATTAACTATCTTTCTTACAAGAAATCAGTAAAAGAAATCAAGTTTCTTACCACAAATTCAAGCTATTCCTTTTCTTCTTCTCTTCTTCTCGTTCTTTCTATCTCTCACTCTCGATTTCTCTCTTTCTCTGCGTACTGAGTAAACACACACAATTAGTCACTTAAGACTAATTGTGTGACACCTCTTGATAAAACACTGTTGAGTCATAACTCAACTTACCAACCACACCCTTAACTTTAAAGGAATGACATAACAAACCCTCAAGATAAATTTCACATTTAACTTTGCACTATTGCCAAATTACAAACTTAACCCCAAAGTTAATACTTGTAATTTACAAAATAATACAACGGAAATTCGAGATGTTACAATATTGACAACGGTTCTCTTGCAAAACCCCTAGATTGTCTAGAGTTAATTTTAATCTATGGAAAAATAGGATGACTCTCTTCTTAGAAGGTGTAGACCCTACTATGCCTTACTATCTTGAAAACGGCCCATATATTCCTATAAGAATTGATGCTGCAGTTCCAGCCGCTGAGAATAGACCTGCTATTCCAGAAAGGCTGATTCCCAAGGAAATTCATATGTGGACTGATGAAGATAAGAAGAAAGTGGCTATCGACACCAAAGCCAGATCCATACTCTCCATGGCTCTTCCTGACGAAGTCTACCATTCCGTCATGAACCTGAAAACCTCAAAAGCTATGTGGGACACAATCTGTGTTCAGTATGAAGGTACTTCTGAAGTCCAGGACTCTCGAAAGATCAACCAGGTAAGACAGTATGAAAGCTTCATTTGTGGTAAGAATGAAACTCTCTCTGAAGTACACCAACGTTTTAACTGCTTAATAATAGATCTGAAAACTGTTGGTAAGGAATATTCTAACTTTGAAGTACTGACAAAGTTCTTAGAATGTTTACCTGAAAGCTGGGACAGTTATTCTATGTGTCTCAAGCTGTCAAAGGATCTAAAATCAATGACCCTTTTTACCTTGTATGGCACGATGCTGAATCATGAGCAATCGAGTCATCTTAAGAAGAATCTTGTAAAAGATTCCAAAAGCACCCATGTTGCTTTAATCTCAGAGTCACCTTCCACTCAGCGATCGACTATCACTGTCACTGAGTTGGAAACTAACTCTGAAAGATCATCAGACTCTGACGTTTCAGATAATGATGAAACTCTGGCATTCCTGGCTAATAAGTTCAGGAGATTTGCTAGAAAGAGTAATTTCAAGAAGAATAAACCTCTTGCTATTGCTGACAAGCCAAGATCATCAACCCCTGTTGATAAGGCTACTGCTACTTGCTATAACTATGAAAAGATAGGACATTTTGCTAGCGAGTGCAGGTCAAAGAAAGTCTCTAAACCCTCGGTTTTTCCCAAGAAAAACTTTACTCACAGGACTAGAGATGAAAAATACAAAAAGCTGAAAGAAAGGTATTCAAAGATGAAAACCTTTAAGAAGAAAGGAAAAGGCCTTATGGCTGACTATGATTGGGCTGCCTCTGACGAAAAAGAATCATCTGACTCTGAAGATGATGATGAAGCCAATCTATGTCTCATGGCCAAACTTGAAGATGAGGAAGAAAATTCTAACATTCCCTCTACTTCAACCTCTGCTACTAAGGTATCACCTTCCTTCTTTACCAATATTTTAAATATTGATGAAGCTGATAGTCTTCGAAAGATCGATCTCTTGACTAGAAGTTTATATGAAGCCATGAATGGCAAAACTGTGATTGAAAATCAAAACCTTGATCTCGCTGAACAGCTTAAAAACTGTCACCTTCAAATAGAAAATCTTTCTAAAATTGAAGAAGATTTTAAAGATCAAGTTCACTTAAATCAGCTAGTCAAAATCGAGCGCGAAGAAGCTATCGCTGCATTAAAAGCTGAAAAAACTACTGTTGATGGATGGTATAATTCTTCAACAAAGATCACTGAGATAATTAAGTCTCAGATTCCCCTGAGTGATAAACGTGGTCTTGGTTACAAAGCTGATACTCTAGATACAACCACTGACCGTTCCATGCTTAAATTTGGAATGTTCGTATCCTCTATCCCTGACACTTTCTCATCTCAGTGTTTCTCTTCTAAACCGCCTATCCCTGAGGAAATCTCTACCTTAACTTCTAAAGGTAAAGAAAAAGTTGTTTATCCAAAACCTACCTCAGTCTTTAAAAACAAAGGTAAAGGAATTGCTTTTAAACAAAAGAAATCCGAAGAACTAAATGTTCCTCCCATTTCAAAAGCCAATAGCTTACTTGGTGCTGGTCCTTCTAATTCAAAATCAAAAGCTCAGCATGCAAATGGTCCTAGAACTACTTTTAGTTATAGGAAATGTTATCATTGTGGACTTACCAATCATATTGCTAGTAAGTGCCCTACAGCCACCCAAGCTGAAAAGATAGCTAAGGTGAAGATCATTGCCCCCAAGGCAAAGAAGACCACTGAGGTTAAGAAATTAACCAAAGTGAAGACTGACAAAGCTGAATCTTCAAATGCTGTGAAGACTGCTGAACCTTCCACCTCCTCTTCTACCCCCACTGACAAGTGTGTACACATGGTTAAGTGGGTACCCAAGACAAACTAATCCTCCTTTCTAATGCAGGTTAAGAAGGGTATCTGGTATCTCGATAGCGGATGCTCTAGACACATGACTGGTATGAATAACCTGCTCACTGAGTACAAAGAAGAGAAGGGTCCCTCTGTAACTTTCGGTGGAAATGGAAAAGGACATACCCAAGGGTTTGGTGTACTCTCTAATGGTACAACAACCTTCAGAAGATTCGCATATGTTGAAGGGCTGAAGCATAATCTTCTAAGCATCAGTCAGCTTTGCGACAAGGATAACAAAGTAATCTTTACTAAGGAACCTTGCTTTGTCGCTGACAAAAAGGAGAAGATAGCTCTCAGCGGTTATCGTTTGGAAAATGTTTATGTAATGAACATGGACTCAACAACCACTGAGAACTCCTGTTTCTTCTCAAAAGCCTCATCTGATGTCAACTGGCTATGGCATAAGAGGCTCTCTCATCTCAACTTCAAGACACTGAACACTCTTTCTTCAAAAGAGTTAGTTACTGGTCTACCTCAGCACTCATACGCAAAAGAATCCTTATGTTCAGCGTGTGAGAAAGGCAAGCAGACCAAAGCAAGCTTTAAGTCAAAGCAAGTTTCCTCAGTGTCATCTCCTCTACAACTTCTCCATATGGATTTGTTTGGCCCTGTTAACAAACAATCCATCGCTGGAAAGAAATATACGCTGGTCATAGTTGATGAATTCTCTAGATATACATGGGTTATGTTTCTCCGTTCTAAGAGTGACACCCCTGAAGAACTCATCACCTTTGTTCGGAAGATGGAAACCCTGAACAACTTGACCGTTCGCTCAATAAGGAGTGATCATGGGACTGAATTCAAAAACAGTTCTCTTGATTCCTTCTTTGAGAGCAAGGGTATTTCTCACAAATTTTCTTCAGTGAGAACACCGCAACAAAACGGAGTCGCTGAAAGAAGAAATAGAACTATTATTGAAGCTGCACGTTCAATGCTCAGCGATTCTCACCTGCCTACTCAGTTTTGGGCAGAAGCTGTCAACACTGCTTGTTTTACGAAAAATAGGTCGCAGATAGTCAAAAGATTTAATAAAATAGCCTATGAACTTTTTCATGGGAGAAAGCCTTCAATTAGCTTTCTTCACATCTTTGGATGTCAGTGTTTCATACTGAACAACAGAGATGCCCTTAGAAAGTTTGATCCTAAGGCTGATGATGGAATCTTTCTTGGATATTCTTCAATCTCCAAAGCCTTCAGTGTCTTCAATCGAAGAAGACAAACTGTTGAAGAAACTATTCACGTCACCTTTGACGGATCCCGTTCAGCGAATTCTCGACCTTCTGCTGATACTGAAGAACTGAATCAATAGATGTTTTCTCATCTTGGTGATTCAGAAGATATTCCCACTCCTCATACTCATACCGTTGAAGATGATAGTCCTACTATCATCCCAAACATGCAGAATAGTGAAGCTGAAACATCATGGGTCTCAGTTATTCCTTTAAACACTATACCTGCTTCTGAACCAAATGTCTCAGACATTCCATCTACTTCTCAGCAATCAGTGAATGAGATGACATCTGCACTTACTCCTCTCTTGGTTGATATTCCAGAAGTTGTTGAAGCCTCATCTTCAGCTCCTCCAGTTCAATTTGAGCCAGCGACTTATGCTCCGGCTCAGCGATGGACTGTAAATCACCCAATTGATCAAATCCTTGGTGATCCAAACGCTGGTGTTCAAACTCGACGAAGTGCAGGTAATATTTGTTTATTTGTTAACTTTATTTCTCTGATTGAACCAAAGAAAATAGATGATCCAAACTGGGTCAGCGCCATGCAAGAAGAGCTGACTGAATTCGAAAGAAACAAAGTTTGGAAACTTGTTCGAAGACCAACTGACAAGACAGTGATAGGCACTAAATAGGTCTATGGAAACAAGTTGGACGAACATGGAACTGTAACCCGCAACAAGGCTCGTCTTGTTGCTCAGGGATACAGACAAGAGGAAGGCATAGATTACGACGAAACATTTGCTCCAGTAGCAAGACTAGAATCTATTCGTCTATTCTTAGCATATGTTGTACACAAAGACTTCAAAGTATATCAAATGGATGTTAAGTCAGCATTTCTCATTGGAAAGCTGAATGAAGAAGTCTATGTGGAACAACCTCCAGGATTCTCAGATCCTAAGCGTCCAGGTTGTTAGTGTCAATTTTATATATTGTATTCAAGTTGAGGGGCCAATTCTGAAAATATGTGTCTAGGTATAAATAGCCTAGATTAACTCATATTTCAAAAACACTTGACATATTCCTTCTTAGAACTCACTGTGAATTTCTCTCTATATTGTAATCTTTTGTTCTTGATGATAATGAGAGATGGACAGCACTTTGAGTAAATCTTGATTACATTACTTGAAAATTGGGATTACACGTGGTATCAGAGCCTAGCAGGAAGAATTTGTGAAGAATTTTTCGAATTTTTGGGCATTTTTTTAGTTTTTTTCGAAGTGATGATCATTTCTGCGATGTGAGTGGATTTCTGGTTCGTTTTTGTGCTCAGATTTGAACGAATTGATATACTGAATCAATTCGTACAAGTTAACAGATCAGAAAACAGCTTATCGAAGGATTTAGAGGAATTTTTTGATTTTTGGAGAAACCGAAAGAACATATCGAAAAAGGCTTTTCTGCTAGTTTCTTGGTGTTTTTCGCAGTATTAAAGATGTTCAGAAAGTGATCGCGATCAACCCTACGAAGTTTCAGATCAATTGGAGTTGATTTGAAGATTTTTGGATACTTAGAAAAATTTTCTGTGTAAACTCATAACTGTCGTACGTATCAGTGTTCTTGGTGTTCATAACTGTCGCAAGCTACTTAGCATCATAACTGTCGCACGCTTCTTGCCCGACTACTTCTAGTCGTACAAGTATCATACGACAGTTAGCCCGACTACTTCTAGTCGTACGTGTACCATACGACAGTTACTGTACACAAGTTCTATTCGTATGTGTTTCATACGACAGTTACTATTCACTATCCAAGTCGTATAAGCTTCTTACGACAGTTGGTCCAAGTCGTACCATTTCATACGACAGTTATTGTTACCGAAGTCTTGTCGTATACGTTTCATACGACAGTTACTGTTCAAACCAACTGCCACATACGTTCTATACGACAGTCGTACCCAATTGCCCGACAGTTCGTCAACTTTTTCACAAATTCAATTCTGTGTAAAGATCAAGTCAAGTAATTTTTCAAGATGAACCGAAATGATATCATGAACTCTTTGGGATCCGATACGAGACCTCCAATTTTGATTGAGAAAGAATATGAGCAATGGAAGGAAAGGTTTGAAGACTTTCTTGAACGACAATCGAATGGTGTTCACTTGTTAGCTTCTCTTCACAATGGTTTGATGCAACCCGTATATGTAAATGTTCCAGTTCCAAATAATCAAAATGTCACAATGCCTAAGTTGGTTCCTATGTCTGAATACAGTGCTGAACAAAAGGCTAGATATGAGGCAGATAGAAAGGCAAGATCTTTTGTGATCATGGGAATTCCAAACGAAGTATTCAACAAGATTGATAGCTACAAAGACACGGCCAACAACATGTGGAGACAATTGGAAAAGATGTTGCAAGGGTCAAAGATTGGAAATCAGATGAAAATAACAATGTGCATCAACAAGTATGAAGAGTTTAGAGCTAAGGAAGATGAATCACTTCACGACACTTATGACAGATTCATGGTTTTACTTAATGAATTAAGTAAAAACAAAATCAAAAAGGATCTGATCGAATTAAATGTCAAATTTCTTACTTCTCTACAACCAGAATGGAAGAGTGTGGCTAGAAAGATGAAACAAAATCCGAGATTATTCGAGATGCCTTTACATGAATTGTATGAGACGATGTTGCAAGATGAGGAGGAAATAGATGAGACAAAAGAGGAGAAGAATAAGAAAAAGAAGAAAGATTTCTCTCAAGAACCGATTGCACTAAAAGCAGAAGTACAACCGAATAACTTTGGTATTGATGAATCTGGAATGTTTGATACAGGGTTCAGGGGAAATGTTTCTGATGATGGTGTTGAACTACATCAAGCTTTGGTTCTTCTCACGAGGCATTTTCAAAATAAGTTTTACAAACCCTCCCCAACTAACAACAATCTGAGGTACACATCTGGTTCGAGAAAGTTAGAGAACAGTTATGAAAGGAAACCTTATGGAGAGCAAAGAGTTGATAATACTGATAAAAGATTGGAGAAAGCCGAAGGAAAGAAGGTGTATGAGAACTTAGAGAAAAAGCTTGAAGATAAGAAAGCTGTGGAGATTCAAAAGTGTTACAACTGTGGTACTCCTGGCCATTATGCAAGAGAATGTAGAAAGAAGATTGTCAAGAACACTGAGTACTACAAGCAAAAACTACTTCTTGCACAACAAAGAGAAGATGGAAAAGCTCTCATGGTGGAGGAAGAGTACTTTCTTGACTACTCTGATGATGAAGGAGAAAAGGAAGAGTATACAAATATGTGCCAAACTGAATTTGATGATGATGATGAGGATAAGTCTGACACTTCCTCACAGGTAAATTCCTTTCCTTTTTCTGAATCAGAAAATCAAGAAATAATAAATCTGCGTAATAAACTGAATGATACACTAAATAAATTAGCATGTTCTGAAGAAGAGTGTGCCAATTTATTTAGTAGTTGTGAAAAGTTCACACCATATGTTGAAACGTTAAAAGAAAATCTACAAAACGAGAGAAAGAAGAATGATGAATTGAAACAAAAGATTGATAATGTTGAATTTGAGATTAAAGAAAAATGTTCTGAATTTAATAATCTCAATGCTCAACATGATCAATTTATATCAGAAAAATTGATTCTTGATTCTCAATTATCTGAATTGAACAAAACAATCAAAGATTTAGAATCTAAGAACAAAGAAAGTGAAATTTCTTTAACAACTCTTTCAGATAAAAATTCAGAGTTATTAGATAAAATCAAAGAATTGGAAAAGAAGATTTATTTGAGAAATCAAACTGATCAAACAATTTTCTTGAATAAACCAAGACTTGTAAACAATGTTAACAAGTATTGGGGACTTGGTTACGAAAACCCAAAGCATTTGGCCAAAGCTAGTTGTGCGTTGCCAACATTGTATAATTTCGAATGCTTGAGATATGCACGATATTGGCCTGAATTTGAAATTCCTTGGACTGGAGAAAAGGAAACATATCTAGAGGAACATAGAAAGAGATTTTTAACAACTCATATTCAACTTCCATTTTGTTATACCCTTGAGACGGAGAAGATTCTTAAAAATCTGAACAAACCACTTCCAGAAAACTATTTTGATATTTGTGCTACAAATCCAATCACTGAATACAAAGTATTGAAACGAAGAAATATATTCCGACATTAGTTCTTGAAGGAAAAATTGTTGAATTGGAAATATCTCTTGCTGAACAAAGGATCAAAAATGAATATGAAAATGATCTCCTTTCAACTATTTTCTCAACTACTTTTAAGGAAGTTTCTTCTTGTTTCAATGATGAAGTGAAAGAGGAAACTGGAAAGATTGAACATGCTTTGATCAAAAAGTTTCCTGATTCAACATTAAAAATCTTTAATGGAAAACAAAAGATTGATCAAAATTGTCTCAAGCTTTCTAAGAAAGTGGCAGATCTTGAGAATATTCTTCTTTCTGAGCATACCAATTTGGAAAATGAGAAAGTCAATTTTATAAACCAAATTAATTCACTTGAAACAAAGTTGACTGATTTGTTAAAAACAAAAACTGATCTAGAGATTGTGTTAGAAAATGAAATAAAGGAATTTGCTTTGAAAAACTGGTTCAATCTTGAAGAAAGCAACTTTCTTAAAGAACAGAATTGTGAGTTGTCTCAAAAAGTGATGACATTAGAAAAATCTTTGAAAGAGGGAAAACCTAATATAATGTCTGATTTTGAAGATTCTTTCAATCTTGAAAGAGCACAGTTTGAAATTGAGAAAGTAATTTTCGAAAATGAAAAAGTGATTTTTGAAAAAGAGAAAGATTCTTATAAATTGAGAATAATTGAGCTTTCTCAAGAGGTGGAAGAGTTAGAAAGCGAATTAACAAAAGAAAGAAAAGAATTTGCTTTCAAAAGTTGGAATTCACCTGAATCCACCAAGGATTTTGAAGTTCATAACGCCGATTCTGATTCGGATTGTGACTTTGAGCCTAATAAGCAAGGTTTCGAAACCAAGTCAAATCCAATAGAAAATGAAAAGGGAAAGGCTTGTTTGTTTGATTTCTCAAAGAAACTTCCGGACCATTCTGATTTTATTATTTCTGAAGAAAAGAAAACATGTGAAAAGAAAGATGATTTGAAAAAGATTTCTAAGATGAATGAATTGAATACCATTCCTGAAACTAAAGTCAATAATTCTTGTATGTGTGGAAAAACCTATGGATCAGATTTTTTGATTCTTGCAAGAAAGAATCTCGAATGTGCTCAATGTGGTAGTCATTCATTTCAATCATCTCTAGAAAGTCCACTTTTGATAACATCTGTTTCTTCTATAAAGGTGAGTGTTCAAACTCAAAGGATTCACCTCTAAAAGAAGGAAAGAAAAGTGATAAGTCAAAGGAATCGCAAATTCCAAGTTCTAAGGTTTCTAATTCTAAATCTTCTGTTATTTCAGATAATTCTGTGAATCTGAAGAAGAAAGCGCAAGAATGGCGGGTAAAGCAAACAACATCTGAGTCATCCAAACAAAATGACAAAAACAGTAGTTTTTCAAAGAATAAACCAGTTGGTGCGAGTAATAAAAATACTTTTGTAAAGCCTCACAAAGTATACTCGAAAGACCAGTTGTTGGATTTTAAAAATGGTGAATGTTTTTGTTTTGTTTGTGGATATGAAAGTATGTTTGCTATGCCTGGTTCTTGCTGTTGGGATAATTCTTTCTTTATTCCAAATGTTAAAAGAAAAACGAATTTGAAGAAAAAGAAAAGGACACAAAAGTCTCAATTCAAAGTTTCTCAAGCTAATCAAAAAGGACCCAAAACTCAATGGGTACCTAAAAATGTTTCAACCTGATTGATGCAGAAAAATAAGTTATGGTATTTAGATTCGGGATGTTCGAAGCATATGACAGGACAACGACACATGTTAAAGAATTTTGTGGGGAAAGATCTTGGTTCTAATGATACTGAAGAAGACTCTGAGGATCTTGATGCGGATATTGATGATCCTGCTAATATGGTTTATAGTTCAGATGATGATGATGCGAATGCTGATGATGAAAAAGAGGATGATAGTTCTGATGATGATAACGATGATAACAACAATGATCAACTCATGGAGAATATTGATACAGTGATTGAAAATGTCGTTACTACTATTTCTGATGGTGATGGAGGAGTCATAAGGGGAAATGAGGGAGTATTAGTTGAAACAGAAAAACAAGTGAGGTTAAGTGAGAAGGAAAGAAAAAAAGATGGAGAGTGTGAGACAGGATCAATAAAAGTTTTAACTACTGATCCTTCCCAAACCGTGTCTATCCGGGTAGCCACATCTACTGTCGGTGCGCGTTCGTCGCCACATGACATTGAAGAAGACATAGTCCGCCCAACTATGCAATGCACAACCCCACTCATCCACTCATCAACTTCTTCACAAGTTGATGTTTCATCTTCTCACAGGGGATTAGCACAAACACTATCAGCGACACACTCGGTGTCAGCTGGTATTGAAACAGGATGGCAACTGCCCCGGCCACCACCTTCATTTGTTCACAGATCGAGTCTAGAACCTTTCGATTTTACTTCCTTTCCTAGGACACGGAGACCGTTTGTCACTTCATCTATGGTGACACAAAACGTTGGTGTTATGTGTGACCCAACCGGAACGCCCCGAGTGTTGCCGCCATTTGTTGGTACTTCACGAGGACCGGGCGGAAGTCCTACCAACGTTAACACTATGCCAGCGTTGAACGTAGGACATACAGTCTCTATGACTGCTATGCAAACCAGTAACCTAAGTGGTCTGGGTGTTACCTTGGAACAAGCGCGAAATATTCAGTCTTTGGTGGGTCATCCTCCTCACAACTATGTATCTAAGAAGTTGCTTGAAATGGCCATCCAGTCTCTCTCCAACACTCATAAAGCTCAGGTGTCCGAATTGACTGATATTGTTAAGAAACTGTCTGCCGAAGTACAAAAGTTTGTTAAAGGAAAGTATGTTGCTGATTCTTCATCCGCACCATCCGACACTCAACCAGAATCTCAGCCGAACCCAAAGGTACATCATACTCTACCTTTACATGAATTGAAATCCCAGTTACTAACCCGTTTACTAGAACAAGGCGATGCAAATACTGAAGAAGAAGTAGATATTCTTGGTCTACTTAGACGCCAAACCGAAATACAAGCCACTTTACCAAATTCACTTGATACCCTTCAAAAATCCATATCCAACCTAACCGATGCTATCTCTTCTGGCTTCACATCACTATCTAACCGAATCAAAGTGGCGGAAGAAAAGTGTGGAATTCAAGCCCAAACCACCAAACGGAGGCATGATGATCAAGATCCCGATCATGATCATCATGAGGGGGAGAGAAGTGTAAGACAAAGGGTTGAACAAGGCAGTGGTTCGGGTGTTCATGTTACTGAAAGTGTGGAAATTATTGAGGAAACGGGTATCGGTAATGTTGGTGGTACACAAGGGGTTCAAAGTGCTGATGTTGGTGTTCTGGATGATATCAATCCTACGGTTGAAAAGCCTCAAGGATGTGATAACAGAACTGATGAGGAAATTATGGATGATGATTTCTTACAGGATCTGATTTATATTGATTCGGATGAGGATCAAACTGTGGTAAAGATTAAAGAGGAGATGGATGATGTATTTTATGGTGGAAACGTACAACCTGATTCTGATTCCGAGAAAGAAAGTAATCTACCTGATCATGTGATACAAATTCCTGTAATACCTGATCTACCTGAAGGCAAAATCAGAGATGAAGTCTCCAAGGCAGAATTACGTAATCTACAGATGTTAATTGATAGAGAAGCTTTAATTGTCAGACGTGCTCATCGAACAAGAATCATTACTCCATTTCAAGAAGATATAAGGGGTGACTTGTTTGTGAAAAAGATTCAACCAATCGACAAGGTAAAGTTGTATTCTATTGAAAAACTTCCACGTCCAAAACAGATTGAATACTTGTATATGATGAGTGACAAAGATCAAAAGCTCAGTGCAGTCAGAACAGATAAAGAGATTGTTAAGCTTGTGAAGATAGAATCGGAGAAGATTTTAAAAGTCTTTTATCCGAGATTCTACGTCCTCGGATCAGATAATAAAGAATGGAATTTCTGTGAAGCCGACTTCAAATCCCTAACCTATGCAGATTTCTTCAGGCTGTATGACATTCTTGCCCGGATGCCAAACAAAGATATTACCTACTCTGAAGCCTATCAAGCCTTAAAACGTTTCATGAAGAACCTGATCAAGCTTTCATACCTACCCGATTTTCAGATGGCATTGGAAAGTAATCAAATCAGAGTCAACAAACGAAGGCCAAACAAAGGCTTACCCGACATGCAAGGTATTCCTCTATATACCGTGTTAGAAAAACCAGAATTTGGTGTTGTTTATCATAATGGGCAAAAGAAGAAGAAATTCTTGAGGTTCATTGAAGTCAATCTGTATTCTGATGGGACGCTCAGAATGATCAAGATTATGTTGAATGAAAGGCTAAGATTGGATGAACAAAGAAAGGTACCTCTGAAGGAGAAAGAGATAGTTCTGATTAACAATGCTGTGAAAGCCATTGAAGACAGAATTGATTACAGGGATTCACTCAGGAGATTTGAAATCATCTTTGGGATTAGAAAGAGATACATTCCACCAGAAGAACTTCATGGTTAAAGCTACTGACTCACTTGAATACAAAGGGGGAGAATGTTAGTGTCAATTTTATATATTGTATTCAAGTTGAGGGGCCAATTCTAAAAATATGTGTTAGGTATAAATAGCCTAGATTAACTCATATTTCAAAAACACTTGACATATTCCTTCTTAGAACTCACTGTGAATTTCTCTCTATATTGTAATCTTTTGTTCTTGATGATAATGAGAGATGGACAGCACTTTGAGTAAATCTTGATTACATTACTTGAAAATTGGGATTACACAGGTTATGTTTATAAACTGGATAAGGCACTTTATGGCTTAAAGCAAGCTCCACGTGCATGGTATGACACTCTATCCTCTTATCTCCTAATTGAAATTTTTGAGAGAGGTAAAATCGACAAAACTCTATTTTTCATAATAGTGAAAGGTCATATCATTCTTGTTCAGATATATGTTGATGACATTATATTTGGTTCTACTAACCCTGATCTTTGTACTCGTTTCTCTGAAAGGATGAAAGAAGAGTATAAAATGAGCATGATGGGTGAGCTAACATATTTCCTTGGTCTTCAGATAAAACAAAATGAAAAAGGAACTTTCATTAATCAGGGAAAGTATGTTAAAGATATGCTGAAGAAATTCGATTTAACTCAGAGTTCAGCTATGAAAACCTCTATGGCACCACCGCTGACACTAAACAAGGATTCAAATGGAATACCTGTTAATGTCACGATGTACCGTGGGATGATCGGCTCTCTCTTGTATCTTACAGCTAGCCGACCCGATATTATGTACGCAACCTGTTTGTGTGCACGATATCAAGCTGAACCTAAGGAATCTCATATGATCGCTGTAAAGTGAATCTTTCGTTACCTTAAGGGTACTATGAACCTAGGTCTTTGGTATCCCAAAGACTCAGGGTTTGATCTAATCGCCTATTCAGATAGTGATTTTGCAGGTTGCAAATTGGATAGGAAAAGCACCACAGGAGGCTGTCAGCTCCTGGGTGGAAAGCTGGTGAGTTGGACAAGTAAAAAGCAAAACTCAGTGTCCACCTCAACTGCTGAAGCTGAGTATGTAGCCGCTGGAAGCTGTTGTTCTCAGGTCTTGTGGATGAGAAATCAACTACTAGACTATGACCTTCAGCTCTCGAAAATTCCAATCTATTGCGACAGCACAAGTGCCATCACTATAGCCAACAATCCAGTGCTACACTCAAAGACCAAACATATCGAAATCAGGTATCATTTTATCAGAGATCATGTGATGAATGGTGATATAGAACTTCATTTTATCTCAACTGACTATCAGTTAGCTGATCTGTTCACCAAACCTCTTGATGAGACAAGATTCAACTTTCTCATCAGCGAGCTTGGAATGCTGAACTTTGAAGAGTAAAATCTTCAGTGGTTCACATTTTATCAGCGATAGGATAAAACAATTATATAACCTATTCTATCATTCTCTCTCTGAACATAATTGATTCGCTGATATCAAGGTATGTTTTCTCTCTTGCTCGCTGACGTTCGCATATGAATGTAAGATTTCAAAACAAATTGCATCGCTGAATATCTCTTCCTTAACAGCGATACTTTGAAATTTCTTAAACTAACACTGATATTTATATTCAGTGCTTCATGTTTTTCAAAATAGTCCCTGAGCTTTCAAAACCTCAGAGACATCCTAAAATATGAAAGGACGTTTGTGACATCATCACAACGGATAAACCCTGGCACGTTTTTTTTCTGACACACGTTTGCACGTTTCGTTTACCTTCCAATCAAATGCAAACACATGTCCGTGTCATGATGAAAAACTTTCCCGCTCGAGTTTTTCTCTCTCTAAAATCTCTCTATATAAACTATTTCGGGTTTATATTTTTTTCTTTACGCGAACTTCTTCTCCAAGCAAGAAAAGATTTACTGTTGCTTATTTCCAGAAATCTGTTCATCTCCTTCTTCGATTACCAGATTTATTTTCTTATTATTCACCTGCATAACTTGTTTTTGATCTTCTTGTTGCTTTTAACAGATCAAACAAAAGAAACCTTTTCTAAAATGAAATCATTTCTTTCATGGTTTTATGAACACAGCCTTTTCATGGTTGTTCTTCAAGTTTTAACTCAAAATCTAAAACTTGTTCTTCATTCGTTTTTTCCAGAATCCTTATCTAAAGGAAAATGGAAAACAAGACTTTTACTGGGTTTGTTTTCCTTTTTCAAAACAAGAAAACCCTGATCTTCATTAAGACATTTCTGTCTGAATGAAATGGACAAAAATCGGAAAATATATTATTGGAAAATCTTTCACATTAAGACTATCCTTTATCTATGTTCATGGTTGATATAACAGAAATGGCATCTTCTGCTCCTGCTCCTACCGCTGAGAAATTCACGGCTGCAAAGAAACTGACTCTTGTCAAAGCTCCTCAGGTCAAGTTCAAGCTTGAGGACATCGATTTTTCAAAATCGAACAACCTTCATGCGCTTTTCGAGTTTCCTCCTCGAAAGCAAGTCACACATCTGGATGATGCTGTGAACTACCTAAAAACATGTTGCTTATCCACAACACTGACTATTACACCCCCTGCTCATCAATTCCTACTTTCTCAGTTCTGGTATACTACCAGAAGAGCTCAAGTACCCCATGCTAAAGACCCAACGAAGATCGTTGACTCTATTCTGTGTGACACAAAATTTGGCACTACCAAAATTAACCCTGCTATAATTAGGAAAGCACTGAGCCTTCCTACCTCAACCAAAGAAAACCGCTTTGTCCCTCTCCCAAACCACAAAAACCATGCTGATAGGGAAGCCATCATTGCATTCTTCGATGCAATGGGTTACGCATGGGACACTGGAAGGGACAAGAAGCCTGAGAAGAAACTGACAATGATCAAGAAGTCCAAAATGCCCAGCGAGATGAACTTCATCTTCGCACATCTGATAAGCTGCATGACAGCGAAAAGTGGCTCCTCTGATCAAGCTGCTCAACCTCAGCAAGCAATGGGCTATGCATTGCTGAAAGGTCTAAATGTTGACTGGGCCTTAATCATCTACGACGACCTTGCGTTCAGAGTGGATATGGCTGAAAGATCTGCATGGGTTCCTTATCCCAGATTCATCAGCGCCGTCTTTCAACAAGGACTTGGCGAAAGGTACCCAACAGAGGGTGATCTGAGACTCTCTCAGGTTGGCCCTAAGGTGCTCGACTTCAAACCGCTGGAAAACGAGGTACGTCTTTCTACTCTCTTATCTCTTCTCAATCCTCCTTCTTCTACTTCTGCAGCTCATTCAGTGGAAATCCCCACCGCTGATACCCACGCTGCACCCTCCACTCCTTCTCGAAAAAGGAAACAATCTACTTCCCAACTTGGTTCCAAAAGAATCAAGAAAACCAAGGAGCAACCCCCCCAGCATTTACACGCTGAAGACTCCACAACTCATCTTGAAGAGCTGATGGAAAGTTCAGTGGTACGCTCTGCCACAGCTGATCAAGCCACCCCTTCCATCCCAGCTTTAGCGTCTCTAAACGCTGAAGTTATAAACTTGGAAATGAACCCACCTCCTTCAGCCTCTCTACAGACTGAAGTGATTGAAAGCGGATCCAACGCTGAACCCCGCACCCAACCATCATTCTCATCCCTCATTCCTCCTACTCAATCTTTGGTCTCTGCACCAATTTTCCCAACTTTCTCAGGGACACCCTTCATCGTACATGACTCAGCTGCAGACACTCTAAATACGATGTTGGATGCAAACTTAGGATCTGCAGGCACCTCCAAGCGCCAAGGTACTCTTGAAGGCGACATGGAATTTCATTCAAGACACAAAGGGTTCGACAACTTCGCCAACCCGCCTGCAGGTATAAACACAATCCAAAACACTCCTCTCTCTACCCCAAACTTATGAGCTTTCCTCTGTTCATAAGTTAATAACTGTTTCAGGTCCTAATTTGGGGGATATCAACACCTCCCTGAAGGCCCTGGAAACAAAGGTGGAAAATTACAACACCATTCTCTCCACAAACTCTTCAGCGGTTACAGACGCTGGAGAGAAACTCAAAAAGCTGACCGAGATCGTTGATACAAAAGCCTCCAAAACTGATATGGAGAAGGTGGATGGTAGCATCGCTCAATTTGCTACCACCCTCGCTAATAATTCAACCGCCACCACCTATCTTTCAACAAACTTCACCTATCTGTCCAATGAAGTCACATCATTGAAGACAGAGGTTGGTTCTCTTAAGAGTGAAGTTTCCACGATCAAGGCTGACGTCTCTGCCGTCAAAGAAATTGTTCAGAAAGTGCTCGATCGCCTGAACGTCCCAACTTCTAATTTTTCTCAGGTCGATCGCGAAGCTCTTCAAAAGATCAATCCTGCTATAACTGGCCTGGAAGTCAGATTAGCAAAGATTGAAAACTGTATTGGGATCTCTGGCCTAGAAGACAGGGACCAAATACACACTGTCAATGCTGAACAATCTGTTACCTCCCCCAACCATAATGTGGAAGAGGGGGAGAAGACTAAAGAAGACCTTCCCCATAATGCTGATGAGGAGGGTATTGAAACTGATGCGGCTGGTACTTCTACTTCACGACCTCAGGGAGTTGAAAACCCTGAGGAAACCGAGAAACCTTCCTCTGTATCTGAGGGGGAGCAACTCGATGAGCAACTTAAGGAAGCTGCTGCTGACGTGACCGAACCTTATGCTGAAGAGGTCGAGTCTGAAGAAGAAACTGAAGATGATGAACCTGTCAAAATCTCTGATGAAGAACCATCATCATCCCCCAAAGATGATGATGATGACGATGATGATGACGACTTCTTCTACGTCCAGCCTGTTGCAAAAGCCCCGGCTCAAAAAGGGATTGAGATAAAAGAACCTTCAGGGGAGCGGACCAAGACAAAGCCTGCAGCGTCTGAAGCTGACAAAGGCAAAAACAAAGGCCTCGCTAAAGAAGACAATCTGATGATCTTGCTTCAAAAGCCAGTTTGTCAGGTACACTACCTTCTATTCCCTTACACTGCATCCCTCCTCTATCCCTTCTCAATCTCAATCCTTCTATCCTTAAAACCTCTATACACATAACCACATTCTTTTCTCTATCTCTTTCTTCCCAACTTTTCTTACTTAAACAATCGATGTGTTTCAGCTAGTCCTCTCCCCTGTTTGAGGATCCCGCTGAAGCTCCCACAACAACACCAGAAATAATCCCAGCCACAAGAGCTGAAGAAATAATCCCAGTCTTGGATTTAACCACTGAGATTGATGAACCTAAAGAACAACTACTCTCTCACAAAAACAGACCTTCCTTGGCTCCTCAAAAGCTAAGTGAAGAGGATCAAGAAAAGAGAGATGCAATGATCAAACAGCTTGAAGATCAGCGAATCATTCTTCCTCGTGACAAAATCCCTGCTCCCACAAAGTTCAGGATATCAAAGAAAGAATACGAGGATCATCTAAGAGCTGAAAGATTACTCGCCGAAAAGAAGGAAGCTGAAGAAAAAGATAAGGCTCTCGCCATCCAGCTTGTCCAAAAATCGGTGAAAGACCCCGCGTTGAAAAGAACTCCCATTGATGTCCAACGTCAGCTATGGAATGATGCCCAAAGGATCGTTGAAGAAAATACTAAAGTATCTGATTCGACTTTGGAATGGTGTAAAGAAATGCTGAACTATCGATCTCGACCATCCAAAATCATCAAGGTAAATATCAGAGGAAGACTGTTCGTTGACGTTCCTGTTGTTGAAGTTGACGTATTCAGAGAAGACAAAACCAAGCAAACCTTCTATGCTGCTACTTTAGAGAAGTTTGGTTTTCTGAATGGTTGGAAGTGAAATTAGCCATTCAGCGATCGCGCTCAAAGTTCAAGAGCCATGTCGAGAAAATTTTAAATTCTCAGATCGACTTGGTTTCTTCTGCTGTGGATATTCCTCCTTCCACTCTTCTTCCTCCTCAACAAAGAAGAGTCTCTGCAAAAGAAAAAGAAAGCCTCAGACTCAGGTCCTCCTATACGGAATGAAACAGGTATTGGTTTCTCTCGTGCTGAAGTTCTTGGCCCTGATGCTGATCTCTCAGCAATTGACACCTCCCTACCACCTGGTGAAACTTTCATTCCTGGCAAAGTCGTAAGTGATCCCTATGGTATATTCTTTCTAGACTACCAAGGAAATCAACACTTTCAACGCATCTCTGAGCTTCCAATCACTCCCATCGAACAGCTCAGAGACCTCATATACTGGTGTGAAGTCAGACGCGACATTCAGACACGTCACCTTAAGCCCCTGATCTTTGAAGAAGCAAAGAACAAAAAGGATCAAGGTGTCATTGTCCCTGACTGGATGATTCCCACATCATAGACCCTCGATGAACTTCTCATCAAGGAAGAAACTTTTGACGGATAGGATCGCCTTGCAATTCTTTCTATCCTTATCTGTCTACATCTTTTGTACTTGTAATTTTATTTGTTGTACTTGTAATTTTTCCACTTCCCTCTGTAATCTTTACGAAGTTTAAAGAAAAATTTCAGCAAATGTACTTTACTTCATCAATACTGAAAAGATCCCAGAAAACAGTAAAAGGGACAAATATTTTATGAGTTCTTTTTATCCTTATGTTTTCATTAAATAGCAATTTTCTCTGTTGCTATGTCATAATCAAATAGGGGGAGACTGTTGATCCAAACCCTCAGTGATTTGATAATGACCCTCTCTTAAACACTTAGTGAAATTTGTAAGTAAACAATATGTATTAAAGTTTCACTATCGCTGATAAGTACTAAGACTTTACAGTACCGCTGATAGGAACTCTCACTCTTTAGATTAGATATTCAGCGAACATTGTTCATCATCTTATAGCTCTGAGCATGTTCAGTCTATGAGATGATCGCTGATAAGTTAGATGTTTACTTATGATCCCTGAAGACAAGTTTCACGTCAACCAAAGTTCTACGCTGAAGTCGAAGATCAAGCTCAAGAACCAGCGACAAGTCTACTCATGAACTGATGCGGATATCAGCGAAGCAAGACCTGTCCATTCACCGTGAAGTATCAAGTAGAAGACTTCAGCAATCGCTGAACTTTATCATTCGCTGATAAAGATCTGTAACATCCCAGGCTAACCGTACCAGATATTGTCCGCTTTGTCCGCACACCTGGACTCACGGTTTTAAAACGCGTCTGATAGGGGAGGTATCAAGTTCCTCTTATAAGGCAACCTTTGTTCCCCTCCCCAACCAATGTGGGATCTTACAATCCACCCCCCTTGGGAGCCCAGCGTCCTCGCTGGCACACCAGTCCGGTTCCCGGCTCTGATACCATCTGTAACATCCCAGGCTAACCGTACCAGATATTGTCCGCTTTGTCCGCACACCTGGACTCACGGTTTTAAAACGCGTCTGATAGGGGAGGTATCAAGTTCCTCTTATAAGGCAACCTTTGTTCCCCTCCCCAACCAATGTGGGATCTTACAAGATCTAACTCAACGAAAGCTGATCATGAAGTCTCCCTGCATGTTACTATTGTCTTACCTCCCTTGCACGTCTCCGTACGAACCGTCAGAACGGACATCCCTTTTGTCTGTAATCGTACAACAACTCTGATTCTACACTGTGCACCATGCGGCTACTAAGGTTGTCTACAAAGGTCAATGACATGCAACCACTCAGCTGCTGCCATGTGTAAAGCCATACTGCCATGCATTAAATGCATGCATTATATAAGAAGAACCTTACTTCAGTTTTGAAGTGTGCTCGGACCATCTTCTTATTTCTCTCTTATTATTAAGTTATTATTCGTAATTTCTTTAACTCTTTCTAGTGCAAGAAACTTAGTGTTTCTTAAGACTTGTTTAGATTAGGTTTATCCTTAATCTTGTTCCACAACAAGTTGTAAATTGTCTTGATTTATCAATAAACAATTTAGAAAAGCAAAAATCGTGTGTTTGTATTCAACCCCCCCTTCTAGAAACTTGTATAACCCTTCGGGACCAACAATTTATAATTATTGAGAATTACATTTTTTGAATGCGCTAGTTCATTCGTTTGGAGTCATGTAATGTTTTGACCTTAGTTGCTATGGATCCATAGGAACTTGAGTTTTTACGTTCAATGGTGAGACGCTAGTTTCTCCCATTGTAGCACGGAGTAGGCATCGATGGTAAGGTGTAAGACCTATGTGCTAATATATTGATTCGGGTATTATGCCAATGATGGGACGCTAGTTTTCCACATTGAGGCACAGTTAGGCATCGACGATATGGTATAAGTCCTACGTGCTATTACGTTCTTGGATGTCGGCATTTCATAGGTATGTGTTTTAAGTGGCCACACTCGGCATCCAATACTGGAATCTCAATAACATCGGTAAGTGACCTAACTTTGTGTGCCCGTCACATTCGATGGAACCGGGTCTCCCCCGTCGTCGAAAGGTGTTGTTTTGGGTAATTGTCTTTATCCATGTTTTCGGTGACGTTTTATATTTGTATGGATTATTTTCCACAATATATGAGTTATGGGTTATGCTTCATCCGTGTTTGGGATGTTTTGAATAATAGCGATTTATTCATGATTTCAATCATTTTGGAAATCAAATACTATTACACTTTTCAAGTAAGTTTTGAGTTGAGTCCATTATGAGAATCTTTTTTACATTAAAGCTTCCATCACAGGATTTGTGTGCGTTGGAAAAATAGGTGATTTGCATCTAAAGTAAATTCTTTTGAACTCATGATTTAAATTGCACCTCTCTCGTTTTACGAATTATATAACCATGATAAAACTCTTGAACTCACTAGGCGTTAGCCTAACCTTTTTATTTGTCGGCATGTGCAACAGGTTCCGGTTGAGATGTAGTTAGTGACACTGTGAAGAGTGGAGAGCTAGTTGGGTGCTCAAGAAGTATATAGCTTGGTGAAGTCTTCCGCATTTGGGAAATAGCAACTTGATTTTGGGGTTGAGTAACACCCGACCTTTTGTAGTCTTGGCGAATGACTTAGGTTTGATTGTTGAAAGTTTAATGTTTTATCTTGAGGTAATTCCAAGAATGGCTTGTAGAAGGAATTTTATCTTTAAGTGGTTATTTTATTGAAAATTTTATTTAGTTGCTCTTTCCAATTTTGAGGGTGTTACAATTAATGACTAGGCTTTCTCCACAAGTCAACCCCAAGGTTATCATGGTCAATGCAACCAAGTGGTCATGTTACCCCTGGATAATTAAAGTGGTGGAGCACTTAAGTTCATTTACGTCTTTATATATAAAATTATCTTAAACATCGATACACCCTTTTATAACCCTAGAAATCTCTCAATCGAATTTCACATGTCTCAACTAATGTTAATCCAAAACTCAACATATTGATCCCCCTTTTTTTTAATCGTGTAAACTCCTCTTTCATCAATAATCACTTAATATAAATTAATCGACTAATACACCCTCATTAGAAAATATTTGATTAAAGTCGTCTCTCCAAATTAAGCGTCTTAGTAGTCCCAAAGACGACACTTTAATCTACGTATGAAACCGGTCAAATCGAACTAACGATTTAGAAAAATACTTCATAGGAATACGGGGGTGTTTGGGAGTGCTTATATTTTTGACTTATTTGCTTATAGCTTTTCCCCACCGCAAATAAGCAGTTTGGAGTGTTTGGATAGAAAAAATCAAAAGTGCTTATTTGCTTCTCCTCACCACAAATAAGTTGTTTTTGATAAGTCAATCCATACCTACTTATTTACTTCTCCTTATTTCCTTATCTATCCAAATTACCTTTTTACCCTCAATTTTTAACAAACACTTTTTAAAAACTGTTTTTCCTCGACGCATAAGCAAATAAGCATAAGTTAAAAATATAAGCACTCCCAAACACCCCCTACATATTGAAATAAAAAGATTTCTAAATTTAATTAACATATTAACTTTTTAAATATAAAATATATTATTAAATAGAATTAATTTAAATTATTATCTCTAATTAAATATTGATATATTTAAATATTTTACCCAATATGCTTCTTTAAATACAAAATTTTTATTAGTACAGACTATGTAACCTAAGGGTATTTCTATCTACGTATGACCCTTCAAATATAAACGTTTTGTAGTCCCAAAGACGGCACTTTAATCTACGTATGAAACCGATCAAATTGACTAATGATTTAGAAAATTACTTTTTTTTGGAACCGATGAGATTTTATAAAAAAAGCTTAGCTAGCAAGGCGCACAGCTGAGACAAAAACACTAAAATTACAAAATGCTAAAGGGATTACAACACCAACAAGCCCAATTACAATTTCCAAATTTACCCCTGTATTTGAACCACCCAAAAACTAACGTAATTACGTTATCCGCAATTTTTGTCGGGCTTGAGATTACTTTGTTGAATAGCTTATCATTCCTCGCCTTCCATAGACACCAAATAGAACCATACACGATTGCTAGAAGAATTGTTCTCTTCTTTGGACAGTTTCCCCAACAAGCTGCATAATCGATAATCTCCGATATACTCGAGAAACTTTGAACTCCAATGCCACACCATTGAAAGATCCATTTGAAAGCTTCATGAGAGAACGGGCATTGTACAAGCAGGTGATTGGCCACTTCCACACTGGAATTACACTGAACACAGCTTATATTATCAACCTTCACACCCCTATGTGCTAAAGCCGAGGAAGTGAGAATACGATTCAAGCAAGCTCTCCTAATAAAACTCAATACTTTTAAAGGAACAACATTTATCCACTTGATAGGGTTAACCGAAGAGATGGTTAAGAGACTATCAATCACTTTTCTAAGAATGCCCACATGAAAATTACCATCGGGGGCAAAATTGAATTTCCAAGAATCACAAGAGGAGGAGAAAATAGAAGAACTAATCAGAGCTTGAAGTTGCGAAAGCTCTAATAGCTCAATGGGGGAGGCTGGTTTCCTTTTCCAATGTCTATCGAGGCTGTGATGCGAGACTCTCTCCGAAATAAGTGCCGATTTGCGCTTCTCCAGATTGTAAAGGGCTGGAAAACGAGAGGAGATGGGCATATTGCCGCTCCAAGTTTCATACCATAATGCTAATTCAGTTCCTGTACCAGCCAAACAAGAAAAAACAGAGTTCGGGTCAAGGCCAAAGCTTCCCAGATCTTCTTTGGCTTTGATGATATTGCTCCAAATACCAGAATTGGCCTTTTTTGCCAATTTCACCAATGGTTTTCTGTCCAGGTTATGGATGCCACTAATAACGGTTTTCCAAATAGATCGTTTATCTGTTTTGAGCCTCCAAATCCATTTGATCAGCAGTGCCAAGTTAATTGCCCTTAAAGAACCAATACCTAAACCGCCATTTTCTTTGGGAGCAAGGACCTTGGACCAAGCTACCCAATGTAATTTTCTCTTTTCTTCAATTCCTCCCCAAAGGAATCTGCTACGGATTTGCTCAATGGTTTCGATAGTCCCAATCGAAGCTTTGAATATAGAGAAGTAATAAAGTGGTAGGCTGTCTATGACCGATTTAACAAGGGTGAGGCGACCCCCAAATGACATCGATTTAGACTTCCAAGAGGAGAGTCTTGCTTAGATTCGATCTACAATTGGCTTCCAGTTTTTTATGAGATTCGTATTGGCTCCCACCGGAACTCCCAAATAGGTAAAAGGGAATGAAGCCGCATCACACCCGAGAATTCTAGCGCTACTTGCTAATTCACGATCAGTCACACCGATTCCATAAACTTTTGATTTATGAAAATTAACTTTAAGCCCGGATGAAGCATGGAAACAACGAAGGATTCTTGCTAAGTTTTTTAGGTTGCTACGGTTCCAATCTCCCACAAAGATTGCATCATCGGCATAAAAGAGGTGCGAGAGGTGGGATTCACATTTTGGAATTTTTATGCCATGAAAGAGAGATTTTTCAGAAGAGGATTTTAAAAGCAATATTTAATCCTTCCATTGCGATGATGAATAAAAATGGAGAGAGAGGATCACCTTGGCGAACTCCTTTGGTGATTGGGAATTCTTTGGTGGGGGATCCGTTTACTAAAACCGAGGCTCTAGAAGAAGCGAGGCATCCCGAAATCCAAAATCGCCATTTTACCCCGAATCCCATTTGGGCCATAATAGAATCGAGATATCCCCAATTTAGCGAATTAAAGGCTTTGTCAAAATCCACCTTAAGGATGAACATCTTCTGTTTTGATTTTTTTCGCCCAAGTGCACACCTCGTTAATAATTAATGGCCCGTCTATATGTTTCTACCTTCAATGAAGGCAGATTGAACCTCATCAGTGACCGAACCAATAATCTTCTTTAGCCGGGAAGCGAAAGTTTTTGCTATGATTTTGTAGAGACAACCGATGAGACTAATGGGCCGGAAGTCGGATAAGGTCAGAGGATCATTCACTTTAGGTGCAAGTGTGATAAAGGAAGAATTAGGAATACATAATGAAACAAAAAAAATTCTAAATTTAATTAACATATTAATTTTTTAAATATAAAATATATTATTAAATAGAATTAATTTAAATTATTATCTCTAGTTAAATATTAATATAATTAAATAATTAACCCAATACGATCCTTCAAATAAAAACTTTTTATTAGTACAAACTATGCAACCTAAGGGTACTTTTGTCTTTTTACAAATTTCGTATTTTTGGAAAGAACCAACTTCCTTAATTATCTCTCTCTCCCTCTCCCTCTCCCTCTCCCTCTCCCTCTCTTTCTCTCTCTCACAATCCACCTTCACCATCCACTTCCGACGACGTCCTCCAACTGGCGGCAACCTCCTCCCACTCCGGCGATTCCTCTCATTTTCAGCGAGTTTCATAGTTTTCACGTTTCATATGAGAAAAAACATATGAAACTTCGAAATTCAAGTTTCATATGAGGAAAACATATGAAACTTCAAAAATATATGATTATTTTAAAGAAAATCTGAATATTCATATAGTAGAAAATATATGAAACTTAAAAATCTGATTATTCATATGAGAAAAAAATATATGAAACCGTTTATGAAAAAATATGAAACCGTTTATGAAAATATATGAACCCGTCGCCAGAGAGGGAGAAGATCCTCATAATCATCATTTTTCACAACAAAAAAAACCCTATGTACCCTCGTCTCCGTCCACGATAATAAAACTTTCATATCTTTCGTTCCGTGAAGAACCATCGTATTGTGTGTGCGTGCAGAAAACTTTCATCACTTTCGTCTAGAACTACCGTCCACGGTGGTGCGTGTGTAGAAAACCAACCGGAGTTTTGAAAGATTCGCCGGAGTTTGGCATCCCTGTTGGGAATGTCCTTGTTCATCATGGTCGCCGGATTTTTTTTAAGAGGGAGAGATTAGGTAAATATGGAGAAAATTAAGGAGATATTGTAACCATAATTAGATAAATTCAAATTAATTGATTTTAAATTTAAAATACCTAAAAAGTATTCTCAAACTATCTTTTCCCTATATTTTTAATAACTTAAAATCCGGAAAATCTTCAACCATTGATCAAAATTTCGGATGGTCTAGATCGGTTTGTAAGTTTTGATGATTTAAAAAGTTTGCAAATCGTTGTTCCTCTATCTATGAATCTTATTCAAAAATAAAATAACTCAAAAAACAAGATCCAGTTACATTAAATCCATTGTGCTTTATTTATTTATTAAGGGTCCGTTTACAAAACGCTTATCCGGGTAAGTGTTTACCAAGTCACATTAACTTACCGGATGAATATGGCAAGGACCAAAAATCTTATCCGGTAAGAGCGGAAGCAAGGACCGAGAGTCGAAAACAAGGACCGAGAGTCTTACCCGGTAAGGGAGTGTGACGACTCTTACCTCGGTTAGCGCTTACCGGCTAAATTGTTGCATACGATGCCATTTTGGTGGACTAAAATATTACTCGGGAAGTAAGCGATAGTGTTGAATTTTACCGATAAGCATTTACCCGGATAAGTGATTAGGTAAACGGCCCCTAAGTTTAAAAACAATCTAGCCCAAATATATGTAAGGCCATCCAACAACAGCTCTAGCCCATGTTTTTGGCTCAAAACCATCAGCTAGATCCGGATCATGTTTGGCCTAAATCCATCAGCTAGATCAGGCCCGGACAGATATGCCCCATTTCAAGTCTAGATGGTTGCGGTCAAAGGGCAGCCACGTTTTTTATCCGATTAGAGTCGTTTCTCTAACGTTTTCAATAATTCTTTTTTATCCGATTAGAGTCGTATAAAATGGTTTATTAAAAAGTTCTAATTTGAATTTTTCAAAACTCGATATTTGACTTTTCAAGTTTTACATCTTTTTGGCCAAATCAATGGCCTTCCAACCATCCGTTCGAGCCTAAATTTTTACTGGACCTCTTATGTATATATCCTAAGACCATGAGTACCGCCAACCCACAAACCCACTGAACACTGATGTCATCTCAGCGCCACATCAGCTTTTCTCTTTCCTACCCTACTTACCCTAAAGTGGAGTACCGCTTACCCACCGAACCCACCGAACCCACTCCTTAAAATTCCCGATGTGAACCCGCTACCCACTCCTTAAAACCCCCTACCCGAGAGAGATATGTCCGGGTTTGTGAACCCACTCGTACCCGCACCACCGAACCCGATGTGAAGCCGCGCCCCTCGTACCGCCCTACCCGCTAGATGAACCCGCCGTGGTACCCGATGGCGGTACGCACGGCCTAACAATTCAGAAAAACAGAGGAGAACTACCTCGGTTTCGTTGATGAACTCTGAAAACGTAACCCCTCTTCTTTGGCCGAATTCAACTTCTATTCTAGCTCCAAATTAGAAATTGAAAGATGGTTTTTGTCCCTTTAAGAATTTCTCTCCTAACCCTAAAATGGTTTGATAAACATAAAAATTTAAAGGCTCCAATTCGTGTCTTGGAGGCCAAGGTGTATTAATGGAGGAAAGTCAACTATTTACGATAGATTCCAAAAATTAATTTATCCAATTGGCAAAACAAGTCCCTCCTGTTTTTGTTAGCCACCTTTTGACCCTAATTGAAGTAAATACACTTTTTTAAAATCTTCATTATACTTTCCATAGTGACATATTTGGCCTCTCTCCATACTTTCTTTCAAATTTTTGGACCAAAAGAAATAACTCTTTGCGATTTTATTTCCATTTTCTTCACCCATTTATTAATTAAATTATGTCTGGGTTTGTGGTGTTACAACGCTTCCCCCTTTAAGAAATTCCATCATCGGAATTAATCTTTGTTAACGGTCGAGAGTACTCTGCCCTTAACCTTCTTTATCTCCCCTTTCTTTTGTAGATTCCTCACCCTAATATTCCTTATTTTCCCATGACTTGGTCGTTGAAACGCATCATATTTCTACGACTATGCAAACCTCAAGGTTCTACTAACGTTCATAGGACATTACATTTAATTTTCTTCTATAAACTTATGTTATAGCTTTCGCACCTTCTCGTCTCATAAGTGATACGACATGTTAATATAGTAAAGAAAACATCGATAGCTACTACATGGAGGTAAATGTGTTTGATACAGAACATAGCAGATGCGACGTCATGAGTCTATCTTGCTTCTTCCAAAGTCTTGTTGTATACTCGTCGTCTCCCTTTAAGTGGCTCATTCTCCTTATCTGGTTCATTTCCCGACCAAACACCCATTCTCTTAACATTGTTGGTTGTGCTCTTCCGACCGGTGGCTCCACATTCATAGTTAGACTAGGTATGCCCTGGTTTCCTACATCCATAACATGTTACACTCCTGGCCCTACACTCACCATTGTGTCTCCGACTACATTTGTTGCATTGAGGGATAATAAAACCTTCGTTGTTGTGTACCTTTGCTGGTGTCGACGTTTCCTTCCCCCTTTTTGTCGACTTGCTGGCATCCTCCCATTTTCTTTTGATACCCCGCATTTCTTTTAATGCCTTGACGTTATTTTCCTCATCCACCGTTGCCATTTCCACAACATTGACAAATGTGTTTGGTTTTGCCATATCCACATACTGAGGTCACGAACCACGTCGCCCCACGACCTTGTGTTGACCTTTAGTGTAAAAACACATGTGATTTTGCACGTGATTCATCCGTTTTCTTATTCTCTTATTTTGTTAGTTTTCTTATTTAAACCTCCCTCGACATATTATATATATATATATAGGGTTGGGTTTCTGTGAGAAGTTGAAGGTAACGTGAGAAGTGGTTATCAATCGTTAGATGAGAAATGGATGCACATTAGGATGAGATGCAACAAGATAGATGTGTTGTATCAATTTCTTCCTAAGCCGCAATTCATGGGAGGGTATTTGATTAAAAGTGATCAACGGTTCAGATCCACTTCTCACGTTTCTCACGATTAACTTCAACTTCTTACAACATATGTATAGTCGATGTGAATCGTTGATCACTTTTAATCAAATGTCCTCCCATGAATTGTGGCTTAGAAGGGAATTGATCTGGTGCATCTCATCCTAACGTCCATACATTTCTCATCCAATGGTTGATAACTACTTCTCACATTAATCTCAATTTCTCAACGGAACCCAACCCATATATATATATATATATATATATAAATATTTTGAGAAATAGAGAAATGATCTTGGCCATGCATTCGGTCAAGATCGGCGGCTTTGACCGAGAAGCAGAGGATAATTCCTCGCGTGGTCTGCACGTGGTCTGCACAAGATAGAGGGGTGGTTTTGTAAAAAATACGCGGGACAGGTTCATATATGAATTTGTATGATTCATATATGAACCTTTGTAATTCACATATAAAATATTTTTAACTAATTCATATATGAACCTTTGTGATTCATATATGAATCAGTTAATTTGTTCATATGAGAATTAGTTAAAAAAATTCATATATAAATCACAAAGGTTCATATATGAACACAAAGATTCATATATGAATTAGTTAAAAAAAAGTTTATATGTAAATTACAAAGGTTCATATATGAACACAAAGATTCATATATGAATCAGTTAATTGGTTCAACTGATTCATATATGAACATACAGTTAATTAGTTTCATATATGAAACACAAAGGTTCATATATGAATCACAAGATTCATATATGAATTAGTTATAAAGAGTTCATATGTGAATTACAAAGGTTCATATATGAACGTATAGTTCATATGTGAATCACACAGATTCATATATGAACTCAGCCCGTGTTTTTTGTAAAAGTTACGAAATTGTCCTTCTCTTTTTGGAACAGCCGCAACTTTTGACCAATTATAACCGATCTTGACCGGATGAATGGTCAAGATCACTTCTCTATTTCTCAAAAACTTTGCACTTTTCTATTGAACCTAAGGCTATATATATATATATATATATATATATATATATATCAATCTACCTACTAAACTAAGGCAATTGGTTGGGCCAATTACGAGATGGTTTGAGATCAAACTTGTTGTGTCCAAATCAGATTGTTTTTTTGTTGCCACATCTTTTGCAAATATACTTATTTTCATTCTATAAAATGCAAGATCATAAGAGTTTTTAGAATCTTTGCACAATTGCACATGCAAGAACATAAGAGTTTGAGAAGCTAGCTAGGTTTTAAACTCTTATGGATGTAAGATCCACATAATAATAATAATGACTAATGGGAAGGAATATTCCGTGAATCTCATGCTAGTTTTTATCAATGGTTTAAATCTTCCTAAATTCAAGAAATATGCCATTTGAGTCCAGATATCATATTATATATTTTAGTGTTGTTTTGCTGTTGGGAGAAATCATGAACAAAACATCGGGAAGAAACATGCATTTAAAGCTTTTGCTCAAGAGACAAGTTTCACCGGTGTTAATGTGTTGTTGGTCTATCGTGGTCCGTGTGATGCAGATGAAGTTGCAACATAATCTCTACTATGTTGCAACTTCTTGCTTAGCTTAGAAGGGAAATCCAATTGATCTTCAATTAGGATTGATCCAAGGGTGGAGATCCCTTCTTACCCTTCTCACGATAACTACTATTTTTACCGGAAATCAAAAACTTTCTTCATAGATATGTAAAAGTAAAAGAAAACATATACTGTAAAGTTATGGGCAAACTGAAGATGGCATTGCATTGACATACAACTATTTGCTTTGACCAATTTCCTAAATACATTCATTCTTCTCTAACGAAGTTCTTAAAACTACTATCTGAACAATTCCTTTAGACATTTTGGGCATATTTCACTTCTCTTTTTTTTCATTTATTTCTATCATCCAAAACAATACAAGAGTAGACTCATCTAAATTAATTTGCTAATAAGTCAGCTGGCACTATATAAGAGCTTGACACAGGAAAATTACAAAGGTTATGCCGTGCAGAAGAAGAAGGCGGTCTTGCCACTTGGAGCAGCTCAAATCTCCATTTGCAAACCGAAACAGATTGAATCTTGAGATATGATCACAATATGAATCTACGCTAAGTTTTCATGTGCGGGTTCTCTCTGCATAAGTCGCGAAAATGGTTGTAATTAAGCCCATAAAACCTCCCAATGGATATTCAAGTACTATCAAATGATGAAGAAAACTTGTTACCTTAATGAATTCATGATTCGATGGTGGAAGTATTAACAATTTCTTCGCTGAATTCACCAAATATATTAGGACAATCTTCCCAATTCCATTCTTCTCTTTTTTCCCAGTATCCACCTACATATCGATACGTCCCATCTTCGCCATCTTTTTGGAACCACCGTGGTTTCCATCCATTTTCTTGTAATTTTCTCGACTACAAAATTTTGAAATATTGCAATAAGCATTGGTTATGTTTAGTTTAATGACACAAGTATGAGAGACTCACCATTCTCTGTCTTGTCTCCAACCGTAGCTTCTCAGCATTTGCCATGTCATATTCGCCATTCTCCAGATGCCTTTGGTCCGGTCTAAGTCTTGAATCCGTGGGTGGAAGCTTCTCCTTAATCCGTTATCAAACAAACCAGGATCAGAAAAAACTAACAACTCACAAAATAAAAGCTGAGTCAACCGGGTAAACTCTACCTTCAGTCCTGGTGTTAACTCGTTCAATGTGATAGCAAACGAAGTTAAATTGTATCGAGTGAGATTAGCAGGAGGCATAGTCCTTTTCCATAATAGATTTTCATCAGACATATCCTTTGTCTTGCTACTCCCCTCTCCGATTACATAATACATGCTCTCGTCCCACTTCCCGAATAATGTGGCGTGTCTTTTACCACTTGAATCTTCAACAAACCCATGTACCTGTTTAAAATACGGGTACAAATGTAATTTTAATCGATTAGCCTTTTATGTCAAGAACACAAAAGCACCAAGTTATGTTACCTGGTGAGGATTCCTTTCGAGAATAGATTGTTCTTTAAACCTTAGCTTGCAAGAATACTCGCGATTGCCACGTATATGCATCAACCCATGATGATCGCAATACACCTTTCCCAAAATAAGATTATAAATGCTGGTGGTCACCTGACAACAACAATACATATATCACAAATATTTGGATGAAACATTAAAAAGTAAAATCGAAAAAGGAGATTTTTGCATTCTCATACCTTACTCCAATGAAAAACTTCACCATCATCAAATTCTAGGGTCAAAAGTCCAACAGGATCAAGCTGAATTGATCTCCCCCAAAACTTTGTTCTTATGTTGCTATCTCCCCAAAATTTCCATCCTCTACCCTCACAGTGGCAAGCAATCAGGGTGGGATGGTGACTTACCTGTCATGGTAATTCATAAAGATCATTATGAACAAATGTTGATTATTTTATGTTTAACATTAATATAAAAAGATTCTGCTAAGAAAATGAACCTTCTCGGAGAAGAAGCGAACTCCTTTCTCAGGATAATCGGCTTCATAAGTTTCTCCTAATAAAGGATTAAATGGTTTACAATGTCGGCCTTCAGATGAAGCATAACCAGATACCGCAAATGCTGCAACATTCAAGAGTCTTTGGAGACTGTTGCCCTAGGACGACAACACAAAGTGATTAAATTTTTCTATCATGTTAATGTTATGTTACACAAGTATTATAAGATAACAAATATTACATGGTGAAGTATATATAAGCTATATATACCTCTTTTCCATGCTGATATGCACGATCTAGAAGATAAGAGTACTCAAGATCCTCGAAACATTTTTGGAGAGATGAAATGGGTTCATTGAAATAAACGGGAAGACAGACTCGTGTGAGATCCTTTCCAACGTTGTCCTTAATCATAGACCACAGACTCACCCCCTTTTCTTTTTCAACTGGATCCGGAAGCTTCTTTCTTCTTTCAAATTGTACTTTGTTTATTTCATCCATAGCATTAACATCAGATTGGTATATTAAATCAGATCTCGTAGGAAAATGATCTTCTGTGTCAAAAAAGTATGTGTCCTCGTCTTCTGAACCTTCCTCAAGCTCTTGTTTCTCGACATCATCAGATGACTCAGTTGTACTCCATTCTGAATATTGATCAACAAACAAAGTGTAAAGGACACCAAGAAGATAATAATGCAATGCGAGGAAAATGAGCCAAAAAGATAACATAATTACCACTATATTTTCCACGTTGAATATCTGAAAACCCGTGTTGTGTCAATTGATACTCGCCTTCAGGAATCCCAGAGGCTTCGGTTTCAATATTAGCAGCCTGATAGATTTACAAAAAACTTGCTCTTAACGTAAATCAAGATTTCAAATCACAAAGAAGTTGAACAATTCATGCTCAGAAACCCATTTAGTTAACTACTTTATTGTGACTTGAAGATAGTTAAACAATTAGTTGCTTAGAATTAGAGATTGTTATGCAATAATTAGTTTCATTACACGCCAATTCTGATTATTTTGACCCTAAATAATCAAAAAATCATAATCATTTTACCTCTAGCTGCCTCAAGGTGTCAAGCAAACTCGAACGCTCTTCACAAAGAACTCTAACTTGCCCTTGAATTTCTGAAAATTCCGATAGCATAATCTGCTCGCAATCCTTGACTAATACCTCACTGGTGCCTTCTTCGAGTAAACGCTGCTTTAATCTTTCAGTAGACAGTGATATATCAGCCGGTACAACAGATAGCTTATCGTTTAATCTTTTTAAAGAAAACAGATTTCTGGCAGAGGCCAAAGCTTCTATCCAAGCAACTCTTTCTTCCTTTAAACTAGTCCTGAGGTGAAGTGTCTTTGTAGCAGTAAATATATAAAATCGTCTACTGTCTGATCTGCTCTCTCGAAATGACGAAATCTGCATCAATAAAATAAAATTACCACCTTTGAGGAACAGAATTTTCCGGTTAATTAACTTCTGTTCTTAGTTTTGTTTAATTTTGAAAGGTTTGGTATGGCCTTTGCAAACAAATAGTAATTTTAATGACAAAATCCAAACAATACCAAAAGAATACCAGAAGCAGAATGCACCAACAATGCACTAACCAAATTCAGCATAGATTCAATCAAGATCAGCAGATCAGGCTAAAACATGACAGAAAATGTCCAAACATATCATTTGGGTAGTCAACTCCACCCTTTAATTGGCCATGAGCTTGGTCTAAAGAAAAAGTTATGATCTTTAAAATGATTTTCACCCACCAATCCCACCATATCAATTCAATCAACTAAACCCAAGAGAAATTCAACTTAAATTAGTAGAAAAAGATAAAATATTTACATTTGGTGGAAATTTTATATAAACATGTATGTAATCATGTTAAAGAGTTGTAGACCGGGTCAAATGAAAGGGACAGACAAGATCCGAATGAAATGAGGGTATGAGATAGAAGGACAAAGCAAAAACTCATCCAGATTTTGATCAAATAAGCACAAAATGGGGTGCTAGTGTCACACTACTGGATAAAGAAGTAGGCCTGCTTCTGCTAAACCCATTGGATTGGATAGCCACTTTGTGTGTGTGGCCCTCTTGACGTGACCCCAAGATCCACTCCTTTCGTCCTTTTTATTTTCTTTCATAAATCATTCAATTCTGTGTAAACCCCATTGCAAATACAGGTATTATCCAAAAGATTAAAATTGTCATCAAATCAATGGAGTTTAGCTCGGATATCGAGATGATTGGTGGCATACAAATTCGGACTAAATTTTGTGATTCAATTTATCGCAGTTTCACCTGAAGATTTTGGGAACATTTTCCTAGAACAAGATGTTTAACTGCATTTTTATTTTCCCCCTTTTTGTTTAATTTAGGTTTTTGAATTCATGATTTGGTTGGTTACCTTGAGATGAATGATTCCGACGGTTTTCTGATGCTTATTGCGTCTGCTGCCACAACTATTGAGACGCTTGAGTCGGCCGGAAGATACATCGCCGATGAACCTAACGTCATCGCCGGCGATGAGGCTTTCTGGCCGGAGGATCTTCGAGTAAGAGAGAACGCCGTTGCGTAAAATAAACCATCTGGATCTCCAACCCTTGCCGTAATTTGTCCATTTATAGAGAACGCCGGCGAAACTGCTACTTCCGGCGCCGCAATCAGATCCAGAAGACGGCCATCCAACGACATTGGAGTCGGATCTCATATCGGCAACAGAACAAGATCTTGACAACGCCGTCATCGGCTCCGGCGAGTTGTCTCCGATCGCCGAACTCTCCAGCGATATGCAACACAGCGGATACATTTCCTTCACTCGCATTCCCTGAATCCAATGAATTTGAATTCCCCTTAACACGTCAAAAACCGATCAAAATCGCCATCTGTACATCAACCAACACAAATTCAAAATCATCAAATAATACACAGAATAAGCATTGAAACACGCACATACAGAGATTAAACTGGAGAATCGAATAGATGTAATACATACAGAGACGGTGGAAGATTGCAGTGGAGATGGGAGAAAACTTAGAGAGAGAAAGAATATGTAGAAAAACTTGAGTTTAAAAAACAAAGGAGGTTTTGGGTGTGATATTACTCCATTATTATACTAATATAAATATGTATGGATACAGAGAGGATGAATGGCAAAAAGGTCATTTCAAGAGGACCGCCATGGGAGTATAGTTTGGTAGAACTAGATTAGAAGAGAAGAGACTCCATTTTCTCTCAAACTCTCAGTAGATGAGAGAGAAACAGAGGTACATGCAGATACATATATACGGTGCGTATATATATATATATTGTTGATTTTAATTTTTCTGTTCAAAACTATTATGGTTGTTTATTGCTACTTATAAATGTCAATATCAATATTTATTTTCATATAAATCATACGCATAAATTTACAAAAATTAATTATAATTATATATATATATATATATATATAGAGAGAGAGAGGGTACAAATCAAATACAAACCATGTATTTGTTGCATTCTTACAAACCACAGTCTGCATATATGCATTGTCTCATATAAATGTATGTCCATTATATGTATATTTTTGCACGTATTCATATGCATATATGCAGAACCAGTCTGCACATATGCAGACTGTGGTTTGTAAGGGGTGCAACAAATGCAAGATTTGTATTTTACGGAGCCTCTCTCTCTCTCTCTCTATATATATATATATATATATATATATAGAGATAGAGAGAGAGGAAAGTTCAAATGAAAACTCATTTTCAATTGTGCACATGAGGACGAATCTTGGCTCTTCCATCTCTATTGATCCAATGACTCATACTAACTAGAGTTTTAAATTGAAATTATTAATTAAGGTGATTAGAGGTAAAAAAGAAAGATAATTTCAATCTCACGTCTACCATATTTGACTTTTTATTTTCTTTTTTAATTAAGAATTTTTACCCCCTTAAATTTTAAAATAAATTATCTTAAAAATTACTAACATTTTAATCAAACAAATTACATAAAAAACGAGAATTTCGTACTTTTTGATATGACATCCATCTTGTAACACCCTCAAATTTGGAACGAGCAACTAAATAAAACACAATAAAATAACCCAAAAGCAGATAATTTCCTTTCTACAAATCATTCCTCAAAGGTACCTCGGAAATAAAACATCATAAAAATTCTACAAATATATAACTTAATCGGGTGTTACTTAACACCACACTTGATTGCTAGTCTAAACTATTGCGGAAGACTTCACTAAACAAGTCACCTCTCGTGCACTTTACTAGCACTCGCCACTTCATAATGTAGCTAGAGCTACCCCAACCTGAGCCTGTTGCACATGCCGACAAATAGAAAGGGTTAGGCTTACGCCTAGTGAGTTCAAGCATTTTATCATGACTATATAAAAACATAAATCAAAAGAGTAATAGTTTAGTCATGATTTCAAAAGAGTTTACTTTTAATTGCAAATCATCCATTTTCCAACTCACACACTTCCATGAGAAAGTTCCCAAAAGGTATAATACGTTTTCCAAAATGAATTACATTTCCAACTCACTCAAATACGCGAATAAGTTTAGTTTAGGCAAAACCTTCAAATACGGTTGACAATACATACTCATCCCGTAAAACATGATAACCATCCGTTAAATATAACTCTTTATTAAAACACAATACGAAGCGATACTCACGTGACCGTAACAGGTAATAAAGATCAAATACCATAAACGGGGAAACCCGTAGCCGTTGAAGGTGGAGGTACACAAATACCCAAAACATCATACACGGATGAGATATAAACCACAACTTACGTACCATGGAAACAATCCATATAAATAGAACACATCACCGAAAACATGGATACACACAAATACCCAAAACAACACATTTCGGTGACGGGGGAGACCCGTATACGTTGCATGTGACGGAACACTAAAGTGGGTCACCTACTATGCAATAAAAACACCCACGTGGATTACTCTCGTAAACTGAGCTCAATCACTCCAGATCTATTGCCCGTGAAACTAAGGAGCCCCCAACTTCAACCACTCCAGGTCTATACATTGGGTCACTCCAAATCCACAACAGCACATTAGGGATTACACCTTACTGCCCATGAGACGACGCCCGACCATATAGGTCCACGCCTTACTTATCATGGATTCTGATGCCTATCCCGTGCTAAGCACATATGGAATTACACCTTACTGCCCATGAGACGACGCCCGACCATATAGGCCCACACCTTACTTATCATGGAACCTGATGCCTATTCTGTTCTACAAAAGAAACTAACGTCTCGTAAACTGAGCTCAATCAATCCCGACCTCTTGCCCGCGAGACTAATGGGAAACTCAAATGCCTATGGATCCATGGCTAACAAGGTCTGAAATATTAAACAACCCCAAATAAATAAACAAATGCATTCAAAACATGCAATTCCCCAATTAACATAAATCATGATCAGAACTCAACTTTGAGCTATCAAACCGGACAAATGTCCCTAAAACTTAATAAAATCCAATACCGAGCCACAAGCTCAACTAACTCAAAAGATAGTTCATGAAAGTCATAAAATGACATTAAGTATAACAACACACACCGGTTGTCAGTAAATACTTCAAAATCCGTGAAAACCCGAAATAAAACCTTGGATCGGGATAACCCTCATTTCCAAAAGGACTCAACCTTTACATTTTCAAAACATCTCATGATGTACTATATGCATATTTCCAAATATCCACAAAATGCATTTTCATAATAAATAGACTCCATTTATCACATGAATCAACAACCCATCTTCACATGGGATTTATCTATCACATTTTTCCAAGATATTCAAAATATCCAAAAGTAGTGTTTTACAATGTTTACCACAATTAATACCTCAAAAGGTAAAATTCCCCAAATAACTCAACATTGATAATTTTAAGGTAAAACACATAATCACTTGGAAAAATAACATTTTGGCATGTACAAAGTTTTCGCAAAGTAACTTGAACTCACCTTTGCTAGATTAAGCTAAATCTAGAGTTTTCCAACGTAAGCTCCTTTGATGAAGTTTGCATCCTCAAGCCAAAACTTCCAAAACCTAGATTTATGAATTTCCAACCATCAATATCACAATCCAACCATGTAGCATCATTCCCTAAACACTTAGAATCATTTCTCCCAACATATTACACCCAAAATAACCAATACATCGAAACCCTAATTTCCAAATTGAAGAGAAGAGAAGATTACCTCAACCATCAAGTGAATCCACCAACCAAACACTTCTAGTGTTGCCAAAGTGAGCCTCACTCTTCATTTCATCCAAAGAGAGGGAAAAGGTTTAGGTAAGGGTTGTGTAAAACCCTAGAAAGTGTAGAAATCTCACCAAAACGAAAGTGAGAAGAAGGGTTCTAACCCCCATCCATAACTACTTGATAAGAGCCGAGAGAGAAGCTTTGGTTTACAAGATTTATGGCTTCAAGAGTTCCAAAAACGATTTAGAGGGTTAGGGTTCGGTTTGAGAGAGTTTAGAGGGAAAGAGGTGGAATAGAGATGAAAGAAGGCTGAAAGTCGTGGGTTTAAAGCCTTCTGGAGCCCGACGGCGAGAGTGACATCGCGATAGTGACACTATCACTATCGCCGGGCATAATCGCCCGCTACCCAAAATACTCGCGGTACATTTTCGGCGAAAGTGACACTGCGAAAGTGACCATGTCACTCTCGCGAGTGTCATACTCGCTGGACTTGTACCGAGCCCAAACTTGACCAATTTCTCGAGAGATCCAAATAGCATTACGTGTCCCACCTTCCAATGCAACACCTTGTCCTTCTAATAATTCTAAATAGACTTATTTACAATTCGAGTTAGAATTTTCGGGGTGTTACAATCCTCCGAACCTTAAAGAGATTTCGTCCTCGAAATCCAGTCCTCACGCAACTAATGGCCACCGCGCCCAACACATTCCAAATTCCCTTGGTTTCAACCAGATTCGAATCTTAATCCCCACAGAATTTCACATAACAACTTCTTGATGTTACTCACAACGAGTCCCTGCTTAGTCATAACACACATACATCCAATTGAAAGCCTAATCTACTGGAGTGGCTTCCGAATACCAGACTTAAGTTGTCTCCCAACCTTAAGTGATCCATACTATCCAACGACAGATTCGAGCTTCCCAATTACTCCACATTCACATGTTCTTAAATTTCCTCTCCAAGCCAACCCGACGTTTAATCACTACCATCATTAATCAAAACTTCAGAATCTCCAAACAATCCTGCTACTGAACTAGCATTTCCTCTCAACGGAATCCACCCATCCCAACATTAACGGTCATTACTGACTCATCAATTACACAATCCCAACGATATGCCTAATTATCAATCATCCGATCAGCAGATTCTCTTACCACACAAGGCAAGTCATTTCACTAAATCCTCTTCTCACAATTGAGCATCTTAAGGATACTACAGCCATTACCATCATTCCTTTAAAATCGGACTACAATCCCCCGATTACATTAAAGGTGCTTGGCCTCAAGCCCAAAAGTCGACACCTAAATGTACCACCTACCTCAACATAGGTTACCGCGAATTTATTCCCTTAAGTACAAAGGGCATCATCCCCTCAACCGATACCATTCGGCTCACCGTACTATCACGCGTGAAATACCCAACCTTCCACTGCCGAAGTGCTACACGCACTTATCCTTAACTGAGTTACTTACCCTTTCCAAGGTCCTAATGAGTTCAAGGTTTACAAGTGCATTATTCGATAAATATGCCAATCAGTCAAAACCTTTCACAAAAAATTTCAACGCAAAGATTTTCATATCAAATAAATTGTACGCATAGAAAAACTACTATCATCAATTCGGTAGTTACGCAAAAATGGACACGCTCGTCCCACATATGAAAATTATGTTGAAAATTATTTCATTGCAGTTCAGTTTACCCATAAAACGCCAAAAGCGTAATAAACAATTTCTTCAAAATAATCCGCCACGGTTCTAGTATGGATTGACTCATGACATTCACGTAAGGTAACTGCCCGGCGTTAAACAAGGTGCAACAAAAGTTGTGCACGTATTTCAAAAGAAGTCCAAACGACATTTGACTCCAAAATTTCCTTTCTACTATAAAATGGCATGAAACAAGATTTACCAATCAAATTTGCGTGCGTCAGTTTATTACACAAAACGATGAAACGATTCATAATTACTCTCTAGTCAAAACACAAACCAACTTGTGTAAGTTCCAAGTTTAAACACAAAACCAATCCGTTCCCATTATTGGAAAATGTCGACTAAAACATCATAAAACCTTAAATCGGGGTAGGCATGCAAACTTGTAACACTTCTTAGAAATTTCTTGTAATGACACACATGCACCAAATAACTCACGCCAAAGTTTCAAGAGATGAAATCCTTTAAATTGATTTCCCAAGATTTCTCATCCGGTCCTATAATGACATTCGAATAAAACGTTTTTGGCAAACTTGCACACAACAATGCGTTTTCCAAAACATACGAGGAAATAAGTGCTAATAATTTATTGTCACCAAAAAGGGTTCAAACCTATTTTCAAATCCCAAATTGCTCCAACGGTGCGCATCAATGTTCCAAAACATAAGAAAGTACATGCAACATAGTTTTATACCAACAATTTTCTAAAATCTTCATCACGAAGCATTTCCTCAAAATTTCGTACTTGGAACATAAAACATCAAAACGTCATTGCTTAAAAATGTTTTTGTTAAAAATACTCCAAACGCACCTTTCTTCCAAAACCAAAAAGGTTTTTCGAGTTTCCAAAATATTCGGTAAATCGACAATTGACCAATGTCAATGAATCATACATTCGTGTTTTCAAAATGTAAAATATTGCGAACTATGCATGATTTCCACAACACCAAAACACCCTTTGACCGAATGGTCATCATTTATACAATGAGTTAATAAAATAATTTCACTCACGATTCGTTCAACAAAGTAACGAGAAACAATGGTTACCAAGCTATGCATACCCCTAAGTCGATATAACACATCTACATGAAAATGATAATAAAACATTTAACTGACCAAAAGCGCACTAAGTAAATCATTATGAATGTAATAACCTCAATTTGAGTTTTGTAATTTAAATAAAAGTTAAGGGAGTATGAGTGCATTTTGTGAAAAGCTTGAGGGTAAAATGTGAAACTTGGGAAATTAAATCCCAAGTTGTGCGCCGCTTTTTGGCTAGGGAAATGGGAAATCATTTTAGGGTTGGAGGTGTGTGTTTGCTATTGGTCTTCGAGAGAGAGAAAGAGAAACATTTAGAAAGAAAAAAAGAAGAAGGAAGCCATGGAAGCCCCCCCCCCCCTGTGTATTTTTGGTGAGGAGAAAACAGAGAGGAGAGAAGAGAAGGTTAAAGAAGAAGTTGTGTGTGTGTAACTCGCTGCACATCGAGAGAGGAGAGAAAAGAAAATTAAAGAAGAGTTGTGTGTGTGTGTGTGTAACCTGCTACACACACCGAGAAAGGAGAAAGGAGAGATTTAGATGGAAGAGTCTTGTATGGGGTGCTGGTTGGGTGTCGAGAAACAATCAGCGAGAAGTGGGGATGGCGAGAGATAGAAACATCTAGAGATAGAGAGGAACAAGAAGAAGAAGGAGAACGTTTGGGCAACAGATTTCCCGTTTCGTGGAATTTAATCTGGTAAGAAACCATTCCCTCGTGTTTTATCTTTGCGAGTAATGATAGATTTGTTAGATTTCCAGTTATTCTCAGTTACGTAAACTGAGAAATCAAATAAAAGTATTAATAGAGTTTTGACTCAAATTCTTACTGTCGAAGTTAAATTAAATGTTTATAAGGGTTCTGATTGGGGAAACAGTTTGTATCTTTTATTAAAAGTAGAGTTGTCAAAATTGTGTAGAATTAGAATATTAGCGAAGAATGTGGGTTTTTGTTTTGAACCGTGTGTACCGGAAGTCGGTATGTTCCGGAAGTTGACCCGTAACTCAAGTTTGGGCCTGGATTGGTTTATTGGGCCGAATTGAGTGTTGGGCCGAAAGATATATTAAGTCCTTTTGGGCTTAGTTATTAAAATTGGGCTTAGTTATTAATAAAGTCTATAATTATATAATAAAGGCCCAATTCGTAATTGGCAGTTTATTTAATCTGGACCATATTATTAGTAGCATGATCCAATATTGATATTTAGGACCCAGTATTATTACTATTGTGTTGAGAATCTAGAGTTGGGAAAATTAATGGATCCGGTATAGTATTTCACTTGGACGAGTAAACAAAGACCATTAATTATGATTTTGGACTAGAAGTGTAACCTACCAACCTAGATAAGTTTGGGTTGAGTTCGGGATTTAACTCGAGTAATAAATGAACGAATTATGGCGTACGCTTATTAATAAAATAGGTGTTCCACCTAGAGATCAGAAGTTTAAGAGGGGAGCTTTGGAGCGAGCAAACCAGGTGAGTTTTTCTAACTAAAATACGTGCTCTTAGATGTTTTCCCAGGAAAGTGATTTTATGAATATGCACTGTTATTTTACCTGACTTTTACGTAAACGAAAGTTAATATTTTACTGATCAGAGTATGTTTATGAGCATGATTTATTTACAAGTTGTTACAAATGTTTTCCCATGAAAAGAATGTTCTACTGAAAAGATTGTCCAGCAATATGATATGGATTGTAAAACGTTATACGGAGTTCATGTTTCATGTTTACGATGAACTATGTGTATGCTATGTGGAGTCGGTCTGCACTGTGGGATCAGAGATAGATCATCGGGTTCTAATGATCCCTTGGATATGTATGACAGACTGGTAGGCTGGAATTCGTTTCCTCCTATTTCGAGTAGAGGGGAGTCTGCGTAGGCTCCGGGAAGGGGAGTCTGTGTAGGCTCTAGAAGAGACGAAAGGGGAGTCTGCTGGGGCCCCGATCGCGGTTAACGATGTGATCCTTAACACAGTGACGTACCATGCTTGACGCTTATGTGAAGAATGTGAACTGTTTTATAAAAATGATTTATAATGTTGACGTACACTGTTTATGGAGGGAACTCACTAGACCTCATGGTCTAAACCTCGCTTTTCAAAACTAAAACCTTTTCAGGTAAGCTTTTAGTAGGAGGCTCGGGTAAGTGGGCAAGCGCAAGATAGAGTACTGATGCAGTTAGAGACAATGCCGGTGCCACTTGTAGTAGTAGTTTTTCTCAGTTGTGTATAGGTTGTTTCCGCCAACCTTAGTTTATGTATGATGTAACGAAAATTTTGGGACCCATATATGAAATATTTGTGAGTTAATGCTATGTTTGTCCTGTGGATTTTTAGGGATGTTACAAATGGTATCAGAGCCATAGTTTAAGGGATTTAGGTGACCGGACGGGCCTAAACTTAAACTTGGGAGTAGAAATCACAACTGACAATCAGGAAATGCGTTAGGAGGGCACTATTGTAAATACAGGAAATGCGTTAGGAGGACACTATTATAGAGATAGGACTAATAGGGTACCGAGGACTGTCATGTAAGGTAAGTTTGAAATTCCACCTGGCCAGTGTAATTGTGAACTTACAGGTACATGTATGTGCTTAATCTGCCTTATTATTCCAAAGTGGTAGTCAAAAGCTAGTGTTTATGTCGCATGCCAGTACTTTAGAATGTCAGAAAGATCCCTGAGAAGTAGATTGAGACCCATAGTCAGGGAGATATCGTAAAAGATCAGTCATGATGTGATGTATGTATACATCGTAGAGAAGAAAGTTGTTTGGAATATATTGAGTCGTCTAGAGATAGATCTTTGTGGATTCGAAGAGGACGACCAATTGCTTGTGAGTAAGACTCCTGGTTCAGGAGAGTCCCGATTCTAGAAATCGTGGGGTAGATCGGTTGGGATGATAAGAAAGAACAGTGTCGAGATCTTGAAGGTGTCAATTCAAGAGCGAGTGGAGGATTAGAGTCCTGACTTTTTAGTCGAGCTTTTCAGTGTCTGATTGAAAACGTGTAGAGGTAAAAGGTGAGATAATTGATTAAAACGAAATAGTATGAAAGGGTTGAGTAAGTGAGATGTGGAAAGCGTGTTCGGTAAGTTGTTGAATGACCAAGAGGGCGACCGTTGGTCGTAGGTGAGGTGTCAAGGATAAGTTGTGTGAGTAAAACGGTTGACCTTGGTGAGTGAGTAGCCTTCAATTGCAAGTAGAGTTTCATGCATTGAGTGGTACATGTGTACATGAAATTTTTCATAAGTAAAGTGAATGTGTAAATTTCAAATTTGAACTAATATGAGTCGGCGTGTACAAGCGTATGTTTAAAGTAAAATGCAAATCTATTTACATCGTACAGTAAAGTTTTGAGGTTTACGGTTTGCAAATATTCCACTCTTTTCATGACGAGTTAAATTATTGCAAAAGTCAAGAAAACGATTGAATGCAAAACTTTTATAACCAAAATGAGTATTGAAATGTTGATGTCATATAAATGAATGTGGGAGTCGACCGGTTTATTTCGTGTTGGGAAATTATTTCAGAATTTTGTCGTATAAAAGATTTTCGTACAATATATTACTGTCGTAAAAACATCGTTCAGATTGAGCAAGATTGAAGTTCACGGGGAGATGCATGCAAACGATCCTTGAATCATTGTGTAGGGCATTGAAGTTATAAGAGTGATGGGGTCATGTATACCCAAGTTGTTTTCAATTGTTGTTTATTTAAAATGATAAAATGCACGAAATGATTTATTTATCGCGTAGTCATGCATGAAGGCTATGAACTCACTAGGTCGTAGAGTATTACTTATTAAGCAAAGGATGAACTCCGAGAGAGGAGAAACGTTGAACAAGTCAGGAAAGAATGTGGTAATTTTGGATTTTTGTGTTCAAGAGAGAGGCGAGCAGTGAAGGAGTCGTAAGTGGACCTAGTGTCGACTGTATGAGGGTCTGTACCCTTGTTCGGTAACTGGATGTACGGTTGTTGAGGGACGGTTGGGTCCAGAGGAAGGAGTAGAATTTATCGAGATGTTGGTATTAGCAACTCGTTATGAGTAGTGTTGAGAGGTAGAGGCGAAGTGTCCACGGTGGTGGGTATGAGTTTTGAGATGAGCTTGTAATATTGATGTTACAGGAGTAAGTTCAGAAAAGAGGGAGACGTATTACGAAGTGACTATGATATGTTGATAGGATTAGGTCCCGTAAGGGAACCCATGTTTAAGAATAAGTTAAGAAAGTAGCTACAGGTTGTCTGTTGTTGTGGAAGTCGATAGTTGTGTAAGATGGCCGAGGCCGAAGACGTGGACCAGAAGGTTGAAAGTTGATAGAGCACCTTGTAGGGGTGTTAAGAGGATGAGAAGTTTTCATTTTGAATAAGCGTTCTATATATGAGGTATGGAGGGATTCGTAGAATGATGAGGTATGTAGCACAAGCGAAGAGAGGGTGTAGATCTTATCGTTCAGTGAGGGGCTGTGCCCTGTTTTGTAAGGGCTCGGATCGTGAGGAGCTAGCTAGAATGTTTGCGTGTGAACTAATTGAGAACTCATGATTTATAGTTCAACAAGTTGGGAAAGGACTATGTAGTGAGATAGACTCGATTGTAGTATACGGGAGAATATGAAGGAAAGTGTGAATTGTGTACGAATGACCATGAGAGATTTAGTCTGCAGTGTGATATTATGAGTAAGGAATGTACAGTTATGTAATAGCATTAATTGCCAAGTTAGATGTACCAGCTAGTATCGTAGTGAGGTGAGAAAGAAAGCATCAGATAGGAACTGTTGGGGGTTTCGGATGAGATGTACGATCTACTAACCAGATTGTTGGAGCACATAGGGTGCAAGTTGACGTTGTAACATAATTATGTTCGGGATAGCAAAACGGGGTGGTGGTGGATAGTTAACCAAGGGTTTGAAATGTTTGGTTGTAGGAGTCGCTTAGTAAGCATGTTTTGGAATCATTGAAAGTTTAAAGGAAGATGAGGGATGGATCAGTCAAATGTGTTATAGTAAACGCTAGAACTTTAAGGAACGTGAATTGTTTCGTATGTGAGAGGGAATGACCCTAGTAAGAGACAGTTGGAGATTTGGTTAAGTTTAATGAATGACATGATGAAAACTATGGGTTGGAATTGTAGTATGATCATTAATTGATTTGAAATGTCATGATAGATGTATAAGTTTTTGATTGGTTGACCAAAATTTTGTGGATTGGTTAGGTAATGACACTTATTGTTGTTACAGGAGATTTTATGATCCTACCGAGAGTCTTACTAAGAATTGATAAGGGAGAATCGATATGTTAAAGTGAGAAGTTGCTGATAGTATGATGGAATAAGTAATTTTCAAATTTTATTGCAAATTGTGAATTGGTGGGTTACTCGGTGGGGGTTGTTAATTAAGGAAATCAGTTTAGACTGAGGAATCTTGCGATTACCAAAATATCGAGATATTGATAGTAAGTTATTAAATATGATAATTTATGGTTAGTAGAAAGATATGAATTGCATCTCAATTTGAGTTTATCTGTTGAAACAAGTGGATAATTATAATTGAAATGAGTTGGTCAAGTTAAAGTTGCTTGTGATAAAGAGAAGAATTGTATTGTTTTTGTGCGATAAGGATCAGTGGTTATATTGCACTAGCCGAGAAAGGCAGTTGAGTTTGGAAACTGTTAATGTGGTCGTGAAGCAGATAAGGATAATTAGGGAGTGGTAAGTATTGAGATGTTTACAACCTTTGTTCAAATGTTATGATCTATAACATGGATTACGAGAGTTCGTGAGGAAGTGTCTTTGAGAATGACATACTGGTCATTAAAGAATTAGTTACGTTGAATCTAAGTAAGAAAGTGGGGATGTCTTTTATAGAGGTATCTGATTTTTGGTCATTATGGTTAACCGAAAGTATTATGGAAGCCGAGTTTTGTGGTGTTCCTGAATCAATAGATTTGATTGGAAGTCGAAGAATAAGATGATAATGTTTTCCTGTTATAATCAGAGATTGTGAGCTTAATCAGAGTTGCGCAGCAAAAGCATGAAACTATGTTGTTATTGTTTTGTTATTAGAAAGATCCATTCCGAGAGTTGAAATTTAAGCTTTGATAATCATTTACACCGGTTATTTTGGAGTGAATTCCGGGACGGAATTCTGTTAAGGAGGGGAGATTGTAATAACCTCAATTTGAGTTTTGTAATTTAAATAAAAGTTAAGGGAGTATGAGTGCATTTTGTGAAAAGCTTGAGGGTAAAATGTGAAACTTGGGAAATTAAATCCCAAGTTGTGCGCCGCTTTTTGGCTAGGGAAATGGGAAATCATTTTAGGGTTGGAGGTGTGTGTTTGCTACTGGTCTTCGAGAGAGAGAAAGAGAAACATTTAGAAAGAAAAAAAGAAGAAGGAAGCCATGGAAGCCCCCCCCCCCCCCCCCTGTGTATTTTTGGTGAGGAGAAAACAGAGAGAAAGAAGCAATGGTTTGTGGTTGTGTGTGTGTGTGTCCTGCGGGGCGCCGAGCAGAATCAGCGAGAGCGAGGAGATAGAGGAGAGAAGAGAAGGTTAAAGAAGAAGTTGTATGTGTGTAACTCGCTGCACATCGAGAGAGGAGAGAAAAGAAAATTAAAGAAGAGTTGTGTGTGTGTGTGTGTAACCTGCTACACACACCGAGAAAGGAGAAAGGAGAGATTTAGATGGAAGAGTCTTGTATGGGGTGCTGGTTGGGTGTCGAGAAACAATCAGCGAGAAGTGGGGATGTCGAGAGATAGAAACATCGAGAGATAGAGAGGAACAAGAAGAAGAAGGAGAACGTTTGGGCAACAGATTTCCCGTTTCGTGGAATTTAATCTGGTAAGAAACCATTCCCTCGTGTTTTATCTTTGCGAGTAATGATAGATTTGTTAGATTTCCAGTTATTCTCAGTTACGTAAACTGAGAAATCAAATAAAAGTATTAATAGAGTTTTGACTCAAATTCTTACTGTCGAAGTTAAATTAAATGTTTATAAGGCTTCTGATTGGGGAAACAGTTTGTATCTTTTATTAAAAGAAGAGTTGTCAAAATTGTGTAGAATTAGAATATTGGCGAAGAATGTGGGTTTTTGTTTTGAACCGTGTGTACCGGAAGTCGGTATGTTCCGGAAGTTGACCCGTAACTCAAGTTTGGGCCTGGATTGGTTTATTGGGCCGAATTGAGTGTTGGGCCGAAAGAATTATTAAGTCCTTTTTGGCTTAATTATTAAAATTGGGCTTAGTTATTAATAAAGTCTATAATTATATAATAAAGGCCCAATTCGTAATTGGCAGTTTTTTTAATCTGGACCATATTATTAGTAGTATGATCCAGTATTGATATTTAGGACCCAGTATTATTACTATTGTGTTGAGAATCTAGAGTTGGGAAAACTAATGGATCCGGTATAGTATTTCACTTGGACGAGTAAGCAAAGACCATTAATTATGATTTTTTACTAGAAATGTAACCTACCAACCTAGATAAGTTTGGGTTGAGTTCGAGATTTAACTCGAGTAATAAATGAACGAATTATGGCGTACGCTTATTAATAAAATAGGTGTTCCACCTAGAGATCAAAAGTTTAAGAGGGGAGCTTTGGAGCGAGCAAACCAGGTGAGTTTTTCTAACTAAAATACGTGCTCTTACGTGTTTTCCCAGGAAAGTGATTTTATGAATATGCGCTGTTATTTTACCTGGCTTTTACGTAAACGAAAGTTAATATTTTACTGATCAGAGTATGTTTATGAGCATGATTTATTTACAAGCTGTTACGAATGTTTTCCCATGAAAAGAATGTTCTACTGAAAAGATTGTCCAGCAATATGATATGGATTGTAAAACGTTATACGGAGTTCATGTTTCATGTTTACGATGAACTATGTGTATGCTATGTGGAGTCGGTCTGCACTGTGGGATCAGATATAGATCCTCGGGTTCTAATGATCCCTTGGATATGTATGACACACTGGTAGGCTGGAATTCGTTTCCTCCTATTTCGAGTAGAGGGGAGTCTGCGTAGGCTCCGGGAAGGGGAGTCTGCGTAGGCTCCAGAAGAGGCGAAAGGGGAGTCTGCTGGGGCCCCGATCGCGGTTAACGATGTGATCCTTAACACAGTGCCGTACCATGCTTGACGCTTATGTGAAGAATGTGAACTGTTTTATAAAAATGATTTATAATGTTGACGTACACTGTTTATGGAGGGAACTCACTAGACCTCATGGTCTAAACCTCACTTTTCAAAACTAAAGCCTTTTCAGGTAAGCTTTTAGTAGGAGGCTCGGGTAAGTGGGCAAGCGCAGGATAGAGTACTGATGCAGTTAGAGACAATGCCGGTGCCACTTGTAGTAGTAGTTTTTCTCAGTTGTGTATAGGTTGTTTCCGCCAACCTTAGTTTATGTATGATGTAACGAAAATTTTGGGACGCAGATGTGAAATATTTGTCAGTTAATGCTATGTTTGTCTTGTGGATTTTTAGGGATGTTACAATGAATGTTACCAAAATGTTCTTTCATGCATTACTTAAGTCACGTATAAGTCAATCCATATACTGAACTATTTGCAACGAAATACCTAATAACACAAACTCTTGAAAGAAAAGTTACGCGACACTAGAGTCCCAAACTCATCTCTTCTTAGTCGCCTTATGGCATAAAATTAACTTTTCTCACCAAGACTCGAGTGGGACCAAATGCCCAACATAACTCGTAAACTTTTCACATAAGCAAATAGAGTATGCACATTGTAAAATTGTACCCACACGACACAACACGCCGTAAAACAAAACTCCATGAACTCCAACGAACTTAATGACTCCAAGTCAACAAAACGGCACTAAACATCGTGCCCCCAAAACCAAATCGCTATAAGCAAAATCATAAATGCAACGCCAAGATCCCAAAAATCCCCTTCTAGGGTAATATCATATAAACAACATTGTTTAACAACTCACATTAAACAAATTTCCCAAAAATGACCTAACATAGACATAATGGAATATAACTTCCGTCCAACTCTAACATATGTGGAGGAGATCCAATGTTAAAGTCACAAACCGTAGTTATTGCCCAACATCTTAAACATCATAAAAATATGGTTGCCATTACATCCAAAACAGAATGTTGAACAACAATGAAATAAGGCAAAACAAATCCCGGCGGAGTTTGCAACTTCCCGCAATAAAATGGTTCCATGCACGTTCAAAACCATGATTTGAAATCTTGTGTGTGTGCTAAATATTTCTTCAAAATTCATAACACGATCCAAATAAGGATTTGAAACACAAGAAATAATTGATGCAATTTATTTTCAAATTAAACTTTGTGCATGACCTAGTCGGCATTCAACGTCTCAACTCATACCCTTCTAAATCCCTCCGGTCCACTATTGTCATCCGGATGCTTTAACCTCTTAAGGTAAGTTGAGAATTACATCAATTAACTTTACGGTTTTTCCTCAAATCAAAATCGGCTCATTAGGCCTATGGTTCTAATCCAACCATCAATCTCGACCCGAAACGGTCTACTTAAAGCAAGTATCATGCTTATCGTCACTCCAAGTGACTAATACTAGAATCGTCCATCTATTCCAACGACTACTAGATTAGAACCTCCTTCACTACCCCAACGATCATCATACTAAAGTAATTCAAGTACGCACATGTACTAGTAGGTTCACCATGACACTGGCCAGGTGTCACTATGAACGCACCATACATGATTATCCTTGTTACTCTCGACGTGATTCTCGTTTCTAACAACATCCATTGACCTCGAAACATCCTATCTTAAAGTGCCTAAAGGTGAATTTCACTCTCATTTACTTAAACAAACGCTAGTTTGAGTCTAGGTATCCAAAAATCAACTCCTAAATCTCTCAAACCTGGCTCTGATACCAACTTGTAACACCCTCAAATTTGGAACGAGCAACTAAATAAAACTCAATAAAATAACCCAAAAGCAGATAATTTCCTTTCTACAAATCATTCCTCAAAGGTACCTCGGAAATAAAACATCATAAAAATTCTACAAATATATAACTTAATCGGGTGTTACTTAACACCACACATGATTGCTAGTCCAAACTATTGCGGAAGACTTCACTAAACAAGTCACCTCTCGTGCACTTTACTAGCACTCGCCACTTCATAATGTAGCTAGAGCTACCCCAACCTGAGCCTGTTGCACATGCCGACAAATAGAAAAGGTTAGGCTTACGCCTAGTGTGTTCAAGCATTTTATCATGACTATATAAAAACATAAATCAAAAGAGTAATAGTTTAGTCATGATTTCAAAAGAGTTTACTTTTAATTGCAAATCATCCATTTTCCAACTCACACACTTCCATGAGAAAGTTCCCAAATAGTAAAATACGTTTTCCAAAATGAATTACATTTCCAACTCACTCAAATACGCGAATAAGTTTAGTTTAGGCAAAACCTTCAAATACGGTTGACAATACATACTCATCCCGTAAAACATGATAACCATCCGTTAAATATAACTCTTTATTAAAACACAATACGAAGCGATACTCACGTGACGGTAAAAGGTAATAAAGATCAAATACCATAAACGGGGAAACCCGTAGCCGTTGAAGGTGGAGGTACACAAATACCCAAAACATCATACACGGATGAGATATAAACCACAACTTACGTACCATGGAAACAATCCATATAAATAGAACACATCACCGAAAACATGGATACACACAAATACCCAAAACAACACCTTTCGGTGACGGGGGAGACCCGTATACGTTGCATGTGACGGAACACTAAAGTGGGTCACCTACTATGCAATAAAAACACCCACGTAGATTACTCTCGTAAACTGAGCTCAATCACTCCAGATCTATTGCCCGTGAGACTAGGGAGCCCCCAAGTTCAACCACTCCAGGTGTATACATTGGGTCACTCCAAATCCACAACAGCACATTAGGGATTACACCTTACTGCCCATGAGACGACGCCCGACCATATAGGTCCACGCCTTACTTATCATGGATCCTGATGCCTATCCCGTGCTAAGCACATATGGAATTACACCTTACTGCCCATGAGACGACGCCCGACCATATAGGCCCACGCCTTACTTATCATGGAACCCGATGCCTATTCCGTGCTACAAAAGAAACTAACGTCTCGTAAACTGAGCTCAATCAATCCCGACCTCTTGCCCGCGAGACTAATGGAAAACTCAAATGCCTATGGATCCATGGCTAACAAGGTCTAAAATATTACACAACCCCAAATAAATAAACAAATGCATTCAAAACATGCAATTCCCCAATTAACATAAATCATGATCAGAACTCAACTTTGAGCTATCAAACCGGACAAATGTCCCCAAAACTTAATAAAATCCAATACCGAGCCACAAGCTCAACTAACTCAAAAGATAGTTCATGAAAGTCATAAAATGACATTAAGTATAACAACACACACCGGTTGTCAGTAAATACTTCAAAATCCGCGAAAACCCGAAATAAAACCTTGGATCGGGATAACCCTCATTTCCAAAAGGACTCAACCTTTACATTTTCAAAACATCTCATGATGTACTATATGCATATTTACAAATATCCACAAAATGCATTTTTATAATAAATAGACTCCATTTATCACATGAATCAACAACCTATCTTCACATGGGATTTATCTATCACATTTTTCCAAGATATTCAAAATATCCAAAAGTAGTGTTTTACAATGTTTACCACAATTAATACCTCAAAAGGTAAAATTCCCCAAATAACTCAACATTGATAATTTTAAGGTAAAACACATAATCACTTGGAAAAATAACATTTTGGCATGTACAAAGTTTTCGCAAAGTAACTTGAACTCACCTTTGCTAGATTAAGCTAAATCTAGAGTTTTCCAACGTAAGCTCCTTTGATGAAGTTTGCATCCTCAAGCCAAAACTTCCAAAACCTAGATTTATGAATTTCCAACCATCAATATCACAATCCAACCATGTAGCATCATTCCCTAAACACTTAGAATCATTTCTCCCAACATATTACACCCAAAATAACCAATACATCGAAACCCTAATTTCCAAAATGAAGAGAAGAGAAGATTACCTCAACCATCAAGTGAATCCACCAACCAAACACTTCTAGTGTTGCCAAAGTGAGCCTCACTCTTCATTTCATCAAAAGAGAGGGAAAAGGTTTAGGTAAGGGTTGTGTAAAACCCTAGAAAGTGTAGAAATCTCACCAAAACGAAAGTGAGAAGAAGGGTTCTAACCCCCATCCATAACTACTTGATAAGAGCCGAGAGAGAAGCTTTGGTTTACAAGATTTATGGCTTCAAGAGTTCCAAAAACGATTTAGAGGGTTAGGGTTCGGTTTGAGAGAGTTTAGAGGGAGAGAGGTGGAATAGAGATGAAAGAAGGCTGAAAGTCGTGGGTTTAAAGCCTTCTGGAGCCCGACGGCGAGAGTGACACCGCGATAGTGACACTGTCACTATCGCCGGGCATAATCGCCCGCTACCCAAAATACTCGCGGTACATTTTCGGCGAAAGTGACACTGCGAAAGTGACCATGTCACTCTCGCGAGTGTCATACTCGCTGGACTTGTACCGAGCCCAAACTTGACCAATTTCTCGAGAGATCCAAATAGCATTACGTGTCCCACCTTCCAATGCAACACCTTGTCGTTCTAATAATTCTAAATAGACTTATTTACAATTCGAGTTAGAATTTTCGGGGTGTTACACATCTCGATATAGTTTTTTTTTGTTTTAACCGTGTTTTACATTAAGTGTTATATATGTTCTATATTCATTATGAATATTAATGTAAGTTCAAATGTGTGTCACACCTCAACATCGTGAGTCCGTAACTCGACATCACATTATTCAACACTTTATTCAACGTCGTAAGACATTATTCATCACCGTAACCCAACACCCATTGAGTTTTGGTTGTGAATCGGGGAACAAAAGAGGGTGCGTCACGTGTCTACACTTTCACAGGCCATTCATGTATTATTCGTCATAAATGTATCATTTAGGATGAATTGTACAACATTCAAGGTGAATAATACACGATTCATGAATTCGTGTTTTATTCATCCCGAATGTTGTATTATTCATCATGAATAGTGAATGAACGTTCACATTTGTTATTCATACTGAATGTGGACACCCGGGGATGTGCATACATATTCATAATGAATAAACCAAATTTCAGCTATGAATCGGGAAACAAAAAGAGCGCGCGATGTGCCCACACCTTCATTGTCATTCATTTATTGTTCATCATGAATAATGTATCATTTAGGATGAATAATACAACATTCATGGTGAATTGTTGATCCAAACCCTCAGTGATTTGATAATGACCCTCTCTTAAATACTTAGTGAAAATTGTAAGTAAACAATATGTATCAGAGTTTCACTATCGCTGATAAGTACTAAGATCTTACAGTACCGCTGATAGGAACTCTCGCTCTTTTAAATTAAACATTCAGCGAACACTGTTCACCATTAATGTTCTGAGTCTGTTCAGTCATTATGATGATCGCTGATAAGTTAGTTGTTTACTTATGATCCCTGAAGACAAGTTTCACGTCAACAAAGGTTCTACGCTGAAGTCGAAGATCAAGCTCAAGAACCAGCGACAAGTCTCCTAATGAACTGATGCGGATCAGCGAAGACTCAGATTTGTCCACTCAACGTGAAGTATCAAGTACAAGACTTCAGCTATCGCTGAACTTTATCATCTGCTGAATAGTAAATGATAATCGCTGAATCAACGAAAGCTGATCATGAAGTCCTCCGTACAAAGTACTTTTGTCTTAACCACCCTTGCACGACTCCGTACGAATTGTCAGAAAAGAACCTCCGAATATCTGAAATCGTACAACCACTCTGATACTACACTATTCATCCATACGGCTACTAAGGTTGTCAACCAAGGTCAATGACATGCAACCAACCAGCTGATGACACGTGTAAAGTATATACTGACTTGCATTAAATGCATGCAATATATAAAGAGATGAACTCACTTCTTTTGAAGTAACTTGCTAACTCTGGACAAGTTCAATCTCTTATCTCAAGATAGGTTATTATTAGTAATTTCCTTATCTTTCTTAGTGCAAGAAACCTTAGTGTTCCAACTTGTTTAGACTTAGGTTTATCCTTAATCTTGTCTCCGCAACAAGCTGTAAATTGTTAATGATTTATCAATAAACAATTTAGAAAAGTAAAATCTGTGTGTTTGTATTCAACCCCCCCCCCCCCCCCCCCCTTCTACAAACTTGTATAGGCCTTCGGGACCAACAAGTGGTATCAGAGCGGATTTGTTTAATCTCATAAACAAGATCTAATCTAAGATATTTCTCTTCCTTGCTATTATCTGAAAATGGCCAACACAAACACACATTATATAGACAATGGTTCTCTTGCAAAACCCCCTAGATTTTCCAGAGACAACTTCAACTTGTGGAAAAATAGGATGACACTCTTCTTAGAAGGTGTAGACCCTACTATGACTTACTATCTTGAAAACGGCCCACACATCCCTGTAACAATTGATCCTTTAGTTCCAGCCACTGCAACTAGAGCTGCTATTCCAGAAAGGCTGATTCCAAAGGAAATACACATGTGGACCGATGAAGATAAGAAGAAAGTGGCTATAGATACAAAAGCCAGATCCATACTATCCATGGCCCTTCCTGACGAAGTCTACCATTCCGTCATGAACCTGAAGTCATCAAAAGCCATGTGGGACACAATATGTGTTCAGTATGAAGGAACGTCTGAAGTCCAGGACTCAAGAAAGATCAACCTGGTAAGACAATACGAAAGCTTCATTTCTGGTAAGAATGAAACTCTCTCTGAAGTTCACAAACGTTTTAATTGCTTAATTGTAGATCTAAAAACTGTTGGTAAGGAATATTCTAACTTTGAAGTGCTGACAAAGTTTCTAGAATGTTTACCTGAAAGCTGGGACAATTATTCCATGTGTCTCAAGCTGTCAAAGGATCTTAAATCAATGAACCTTTCAACCTTATATGGTACATTGCTGAATCATGAGCAATCTAGCCATCTTAAGAAGAATCTTGTAAAAGATTCCAAAAGCACTCCTGTTGCTTTAATCTCAGAAGAACCTTCTACTCAGCGACCCTCGGTCACTATCACTGAGTTAGAAAGTAACTCTGAAAGGTCATCAGACTCTGATTCTTCAGATGATGATGAATCCTTGGCTCTCCTAACTAAAAAGTTCAGGAGATTCGCCAAGAAGAAAATGTTTAGAAAGAACAAACCTCTTTCCATAACTGACAAGCCTAAATCATCAACTTTTGTTGATAAGGCTACTGCTACTTGTTTCAACTGCGAAAAGACAGGTCATTTCGCTAATGAGTGCAGGTCAAAGAAAGTCATGAGACCTTCAGCTTTCTCAAATAAAAACTTTGTTCCAAGGAATAAAGATGACAAATACTCAAAGCTGAAGGAGAAGTATGCAAAGCTGAAAAGCTTTAAGAAGAAAGGAAAAGGCCTGATGGCTGACTATGATTGGGCTGCTTCTGATGAAGAAGCATCATCATCTGACTCTGAAGATGATGAAGCAAATCAATGTCTTATGGCCAAGATTGAAGAAGAGGAAGAAAGTTCAGACATTCCCTCCACTTCAACATCTGCCATTCAGGTATCACCTTCTTTCTTTACCAATATTGCAAATATTGATGAAGCTGATAGTCTCCGTAAGATCGATCTCTTGACTAGAAGTTTATACGAAGCCATGAACGGCAAAACTGTGGTTGAAAACCAAAATCTTGATCTCGCTGAAAAGCTTAAAAACTGCCACCTTCAAATAGAAAAGCTTTCTAAAATTGAAGATGATTTTAAAGATCAAGTCTATTTAAATCAGCTAGTCAAAATCGAACGAGCAGAAGCTATCGCTGCATTAAAAGCTGAACAAGCTACTGTTGAAGGATGGTGTAATTCTTCAACAAAGATCACTGAGATAATTAAGGCTCAGATTCCTCTGAGTGATAAACGTGGTCTGGGTTATAAATATGAAACTTCAAAACCAACCACTGAACGTTCAATGCTTAAATTTGGAACGTTCGTATCCTCAGTCGCTGACACTTCATCATCTCAGTACTCCTCGTCCATTACACCAATCCCTGAGGAAACTCCTACCTCCTCAAAAGGTAAGGAGAAAATGGTTTATTCAAAACCTACCTCTGTCTCTAAAGACAAAGGTAAAGGAATTGTTATTTATCAAAATCCTCAGAAGGGTACCTTAGTACCAAAGCTGAATGCTTCTAAAGCCTCAGTGACCAACCCCTCTGGATCTAGAAAGCTGATCTCTGGATATATTCAGCGATCTACTCCTAGACTCAGAGTGGATGTCCTTGGTAAGAAATCTGAAGAACTGAATGTTCGTCCCATTTCTAAAGCCAATAGTTTACTTGGTGCTGGCACTTCTAATTCAAAATTAAAAGCTCAGCATACAAGTGGTCCTAGAACTACTTTTAGTTATAGGAAATGTTATCACTATGGACTTACCGATCATATTGCTAGTAAGTGCCCCACAGCCACCAAAGCTGAAAAGATAGCTAAGATGAAGATTGCCGCCAAGGCAAAGAAGACCAACCCCGATGCAAATCAGGTCAAAGTGACTCCTACCACTGAAGTTAAGAAATTAACCAAAGTGAAGAAAGACAAAGCTGAATCTTCAAATGCTGCGAAGACCGCTGAACCTTCTATTCCAACTAGCTCCACTGACAAACGTGTATACATGGTTAAGTGGGTACCCAAGCAAAACTAATTTTCCTTTGTAAATGCAGGTTAAGAAGGGTATCTGGTATCTCGATAGCGGATGCTCTAGACACATGACTGGAAAGAAAAACCTGCTCGCTGAATACAAGGAAGAGAAGGGTCCCTCTGTGACTTTCGGTGGAAATGGAAAAGGACACACCCGAGGGTATGGTGTACTTTCAAATGGTACAACCTCCTTCAGAAGAGTCGCATATGTTGAAGGACTAAAGCATAATCTTCTGAGCATCAGTCAGCTTTGCGACATGGATAACAAAGTGATTTTCACTAAGGAATCCTGCTTTGTCTCTGACAAAAAGGAGAAGATAGCTCTCAGCGGTTATCGTTTGGAAAATGTTTATGTAATAAACATGGACTAAACAACCACTGAGAACTCCTGTTTCTTCTCAAAGGCATCTTCTGATGTTAACTGGCTATGGCACAAGAGGCTCTCGCATCTAAATTTCAAGACACTGAATACTCTTTCCTCCAAAGAGTTAGTCACTGGTCTACCTCAGCATTCATACGCCATAGAGTCTTTATGTTCAGCGTGTGAAAAAGGGAAGCAGACCAAGGCAAGCTTCAAGTCAAAGCAAGTCTCCTCAGTGTCATCTCCTCTACAACTACTCCATATGGATTTGTTTGGCCCTGTTAACAAACAATCCATCACTGGAAAGAAATATACGCTGGTCATAGTTGATGAATTCTCTCGTTACACATGGGTAATGTTTCTCCGTTCTAAGAGTGACACCCCTGAAGAACTCATCACCTTTGTTCGGAAGATGAAAACTCTGAACAATATGACTGTTCGCTCAATAAGGAGTGATCATGGAACTGAATTCAAAAACAGTTCTCTTGATTCCTTCCTTGAGAGTAAGGGTATTTCTCACAACTTTTCGTCAGTGAGAACACCGCAACAAAATGGAGTCGCTGAAAGAAGAAATAGAACAATTATTGAAGCTGCACGTTCAATGCTCAGCGATTCTCACCTGCCTACTCAGTTTTGGGTAGAAGCTGTCAACACTGCTTGCTTTACGCAAAACAGGTCGCTGATAGTTAAAAGATTCAAAAAGACAGCCTATGAACTCTTTCATGGGAGAAAGCCTTCAATCATCTTTCTTCACATCTTTGGATGTCAGTGTTTCATACTGAACAACAGAGATGCCCTTGGAAAGTTTGATCCTAAGGCTGATGATGGAATCTTTCTTGGATACTCCTCAGTCTCCAAAGCCTTCAGAGTCTTCAACCGTAGAAGACAAACTGTAGAAGAAACTATTCACGTCACGTTTGACGAATCCCGTTCAGCGAACTCTAAACCGTCCGCTGATACTGAAGAACTGAATCAATGGATGTTTTCTCATCTTGGTGATTCAGAAGAAGTTCCCACTCCTCATGCTCACACCGTAGAAAATGATGGTCCTACTATCATTCCAGATATACAGAATAGTGAAGCTGAAACATCTTGGGTCTCAGTTGTGCCTATAAACACTATACCTGCAGTTGATCCAAATGTCTCAGAAATTCCGTCTATTTCTCAGCAATCAGTGAATGAAGTGACAAATGCAAACATTCCTCTCTTAGCTGATAATCCAGAAGTAGCTGAAGCCTCATCTTCAGTTTCTCCAGTTCAGACTGAATCAACGACGTATGCTCCGGCTCAGCGATGGACTGTAAATCACCCAATCGATCAAATTCTTGGTGATCCCAACGCTGGTATTCAGACTCGTAGAAGTGCAGGTAATATTTGTTTATTTGTTAACTTTATTTATCTAACTGAACCAAAGAAAATAGACGATGCCCTCAGAGATCCAAACTGGGTCAGCGCCATGCAAGAAGAGCTGACTGAATTCGAAAGAAACAAAGTTTGGAAACTCGTTCGTAGACCAACTGACAAAACGGTGATAGGCACTAAATGGGTCTATCGAAACAAGTTGGACGAACATGGTACTGTAACTCGCAACAAAGCTCGTCTTGTTGCTCAGGGATACAGACAAGAGGAAGGCATAGATTATGACGAAACTTTTGCTCCAGTAGCAAGACTCGAATCTATTCGTCTTTTCTTAGCATATGCTGTACACAAAAACTTCACTGTACATCAGATGGATGTTAAGTCAGCGTTTCTGAATGGAAAGCTGAATGAAGAAGTGTATGTGGAACAACCTCCAGGATTCTCAGATCCTAAGCGTCCAGGTTATGTTTATAAACTGGACAAGGCACTTTATGGCTTAAAGCAAGCTCCTCGTGCATGGTATGATACTCTCTCTACTTATCTCCATACTGAACAATTTGAGAGAGGTAAGATTGACAAAACTCTATTTTTTAGAAAAGTGAAAGGTCATATCATTTTAGTTCAAATATATGTTGATGACATTATATTTGGTTCTACTAACCCTGAGCTTTGTACTCGTTTCGCTGATAGAATGAAAGATGAGTATAAAATGAGCATGATGGGTGAACTAACATATTTCCTTGGTCTTCAGATTAAGCAAACTGAAAAAGGAACTTTCATTAATCAGGGAAAATATGTTAAAGATATGTTGAAGAAATTCGACTTAACTGAAAGTTCAGCTATGAAAACCCCTATGGCACCTCCGCTGACACTTGATAAGGACACAAAGGGTGTTCCTGTCAATGTCACGCTGTACCGTGGGATGATCGGCTCACTATTGTATCTTACAGCTAGCCGACCCGATATTATGTTTGCAACATGCTTGTGTGCACGATATCAAGTTGAACCTAAGATATCTCATATGAAAGCTGTAAAGCGAATCTTTCGATATCTTAAGGGTACAGCGAATCTAGGCCTTTGGTATCCCAAAGACTCAGGATTCGATCTATCCGCCTATTCAGACAGTGATTTTGCAGGTTGCAAAATGGATAGGAAAAGCACCACAGGAGGATGTCAGCTCCTGGGTGGAAAGCTGGTAAGTTGGACAAGTAAGAAGCAAAACTCAGTGTCCACTTCCACAGCTGAAGCTGAATATGTAGCCGCTGGAAGCTGTTGTTCTCAGGTCTTGTGGATGAGAAATCAGCTACTAGACTATGATCTTCAGCTCTCCAAAATTCCAATCTATTGCGACAGCACTAGTGCCATCGCTATAGCAAACAATCCAGTGCTACACTCAAAGACAAAACACATAGAAATCAGATATCATTTTATCAGAGATCGTGTGATGAATGGTGATATAGAACTTCATTTTATCCCAACTGATTATCAGTTAGCTGATTTATTTACCAAACCTCTTGATGAGACAAGATTCAACTTTCTCATCAGCGAGCTTGGAATGCTGAACTTTGAAGGGTAAAATCTTCAGCGGTTCACATTAATCAGCGATAGGATAAAATCAACTCGTATAACCTATTAAATCATCTTCTCTCTGAATAAACTTGGTTAAACTGATATCCAGGTATGTTTTCTCTCTCTGACAAACGCATGAAAATGCAAGATTTCAAAAACAAATGCATCGCTGAATATCTCTTCCTTAACAGCGATATTTTGAAAGTTCTTAAAACCTTCACTGATATCTTCTATTCAGTGCTTCATGTTTTTCAAAAGAGTCCCTGAGCTTTCAAAACCTCAGAGACATCCTAAAAGAATGTGAAAGGACAGTTGTGACGTCATTACAACGGATATCACCAGGCACGATTTCTTTCTGACACACGTTTGCACGTTTCGTTCAAACTTCCAATCAAATGCAAACACGTGTCCGTGTCATGATGAAAACCTTTTCCCGCTCAAGGTTTTCTCTCTCTAAAACTCCCTATATAAACAACTCTTGGTTTATATTTGTCTTTTACGCGAACAATCTTTCTCCGCAAGAAAAGAATTACTGTTGCATTTGTGCTCTCAAATCTTCAAAGAACTGTTCATCATCTTCTTCATCAAAACATCAAGGTTAATATGTTCTTATTTTTCAAATGCAGATAACTTGTTTCTGATCTTATCTTTGTTTTAAACAAGATCAAACAAAAGAACTTAAAAATAAAATCATTTTCTTTCATGGTTTTATGAACACAACCATTTCATGGTTGTTCTTCAAGTTTTAAATCTAAATCTTAAACTTGTTCTTCATTCATATCCAGTTTTTTTTTGAAACTGGAATACAAGAATTTATGGGTTTTACATTTCGTTTCAAAATCATGAAAAACCCTAATCTTCATTAAGACATTTATGTCTGAATGAAATGGACAAAATTCGAACCATCTTAATGGAAATTCTTTCCATACTAAGACAATTCTTATTTGTTAACATCTTTGGTTGAACTGATAATACATAGAAATGGCATCTTCAAAGATCAATGTTACCGCTGAGTCCATCTCCGCTGACTCTGAGGAAGTGGACATCATCAAAGCCCCTCAGGTTAAGTTCAAGCTGGATCAACTAGATTGGACTAAGGTCAACAACTTCTCTGCGCTTCTCGAGTTTCCTCCTCGAAAGCAAGTCACACATCTGGATGATGCTGTGAATTTCCTGAAAAACTGATGCATTTCAACAGCCCTGACCATCACACCTCCCGCAAGTCAGCTACTACTATCCCAGTTCTGGTACTCTGCCAGACACACTCAACTACCCTCCGCCAAAGATGCATCCAAAACCATCGATTGCATACTCAGCGATACTGAGTATGGTACAATTAAGATAACCCCCGCTATCATTCGAAAAGCCCTGAACTTCCCCAATGCTACCAAAGAAAAACCATTTGTTCCATTCCCTGACCATAAGAAGCATGCTGACAGAGAAGCAATCATTGCTTTCCTCGACGCAATGGGTTACATCTGGGAAACTGGAAGGGACAAGAAGCCCGAGAAGAAGCTGACGCTGATAAAGAAGTCCAAAATGCCTAGCGAGATGAACTTCATCTTCGCACACCTGATCAGCTGCATGACAGCGAAGACCGGCTCCTCTGATCAAGCCGCTCAACCTCAGCAGGCTATGGGATACGCACTGCTGAAAGTTCTACATATTGACTGGGCATTTATCATTTATGATGACCTAGTGCAAAGAGTAGATTCTGCTGCTGACAGACCTGCATGGGTTCCCTACCCCCGTTTCATCAGCGCCATCTTTCAATATGGCCTGAAGGACAGCTATCCTCAAGAGGGTGACCTGAAACTTTCTCAGGTTGGCCCTAAGGTGCTCGATTTCAAACCTGTCGATAATGAGGTACGTCTCTCTACCCTTCTCTCTCTTCTTAACCCCAATTCTTCGACTTCTGTGGCTCCTTCAGCGACAATACCCATCGCTGATACCCCGGCCACACAATCCTCTCCTTCTAAGAAAAGGAAACCCTCTCACACCCAACTTGATTCCAAAAGGATCAAGAAAACCAAGGAGCAACCCCAACAATTCCATGCTGAAGACTCCTCAGCTCTTTCTGATGAGCTGAAGGAAAGTTCCGTGGTACGCTCTGCCACACCCATTCAAGCCATCCCTTCAATCCAGACTTCAGCGTCTCCAAACGCTGAGGTTAGAAACTTGGAACCTACCCAACCTCCCTCAGTCTCTCAAAAGACTGATGAAGTGATTCTCAGCGATTCCAACGCTGAACTCAGTACCCGAACCCCTTTCTTATCCTTCGCTTCTCACCCCACTCACTTGGACACTCCTCCAAAGAACACTGGAGATGCCATCATTCCAGAAGCCACCGCTGACGCTTCTCAACGAATGATGAAGACATGACCTGCAGAGATCACCATACCTCACCGTACTTTTGAGGAAGATATGGAACATTATTTAGGAACCCGCCTCTTTGACGATTTCGCTAATCCTCCTGCAGGTACAAATCAACCCATATACACTGTAACTAAACCTGAAACTTCTGAGCTTTCCTTTGTTCACAAGTACTTATGTGTTACAGGTCCTAATTTGGGAGACATCAACGAGTCTCTGAAGTCCGTGGAAACAAAGTTGACCGGTCTCACCACCACACTCTCCAACAACTCTACAGCTGTAACAAACGCTGGAGAGAATTTGACAAAGCTGACTACGGTGGTGGAGAAGAAAGCTTCCACAGATGACTTGAAGCAAGTTGATAAGACTCTCAGCGACTTTGCTAAGGTGCTCGCTGATATCTACACAGACTACACCTCACTCAAACAATCAGTTTCCTCCATGTCCGGCGAAGTAACAACGCTGAAGACATCGGTTGGAGCACTAGAGGGTGATATGTCTGCTATGAAGACAAATGTTCAAACTCTGACGACTGACTTAGGCTCTGTAAAGACAGACGTTGGTTCGATGAAAACAATGATTGAAGAGCTGCTCAACAAGGCGAGAACTCCTGCTCCTGAACCTGCCCCTGCCCCTGCTTTGGAAACTTTCACAGCGGCGGATCGCAAAGAGCTGGAAAAGATCAATCCTGCTATATCTGGCCTTGAAGACAGATTAGCAGCGATTGAAAGTTGTATTAAAATCTCTGGCCAAGAAGACAGAGAAAATACAAATGCTGAGTCTACCCATTCCTCCCCCAATCATGAGAAAGAGGGGGAGAAGAGCGCGGAACATACCGCTGAGAAGAGCGCTGAGGATCTTGAAAAGAGTGCTGAAGACCTTTCCCATGATGAATCTATCAGGGGAGAGGAGAATGAAGATCTTATCGCTGGACCTCAGGGAGATGAAAACCCTGAGGGAACCGAGAAGCTCGCCTCTGTATCTGAGGGGGAGCAACTCGAAGAAGACGCTAAAGAATCCGAAGCAGAAGATGATGAAGCCATCGACATCCCTGATGATGAACCATCTTCTTCTCCAAAGAAGAATGATGATGATGATGACGAAGATGACGATGATTTCTTTATCGTCAAACCTGCCCCAAGGATCAAAGCTCTTAAGGGAATTTCAATAAATGAACCAACAGGGGAGCGGACAAAGACAAAGCCCTCAGCCTCTGGCGCTGAGAAAGGCAAAGGCAAAAGCGTCGCTGAAGATGACAATCTGTTGATCTTGCTTGAAAAGCCGGTTTGTCAGGTACACTAAACATCTCTTACTCCATCCCTCCTCCACACTATAAGTTCTACTTCCCTAGCCTACACCTGAACATATTTATCTTTCTCTTTCTACCCAAGTTCTTCTACCCATGTTCTTATTTGTAAGATCGTTGTGTTTCAGCTAGTCCTCTCCCCTGTTTGAGGATGTCGCTGAAGGTTCTACTATTGCGACTTCACAAATAAAGCCAGCTGCTGCTGATGAAATAATCCCAGTCTTAGATTTGATCTCTGAGACTGATGAACCAGAAGAACAACCTCTCTCGCACAGAAACAGACCTTCCTCAGCTCCTCAAAAGCTGAGTGAAGAGGATCAAAAGAGAAAAGAGGAAATAATAAAGCGATTCGAGGATCAGCGAATTATTCTAAGGCGTGATCAACTGCCTTCAGTTCCTCCAAAGTTCAGAATTTCAAAAGCTGAATACAAGGAACACCTCAGAGCTGAACGCCTCATCGCTGAAAGAAAGGAAGCTGAAGAGAAAGACAGAGAATACGCCATCAAGCTTACTCAACGATCAATCAAAGACCCCAAGCTGAAAAGAGTTCCCATTGATGTTCAACGTCAGCTCTGGGATAATGCTCAAGAAATCGTTAGAGAAAAGACAAAGGTCTCTGATACAACCTTGGAATGGGCTAATCAAATGCTGACCTATCGATCAAGACCATCCAAGATAATCAAAGCCAACATCAGAGGAAAATTGTTCGTTGATGTTCCTGTTGTTGAAGTGGATATCTACAGAGATGACAAAACCAAGCAAACCTTCTATGCTACTTCATTAGAAAAGTTTGGTCTCTCTGAATGGTTAGAAACGAAATTAGCCATTCAGTGATCACGCTCAAAATTCAAAAGCCATGTTGAGATGATCTTAAACAAACAGATCGACTTGCTTTCATCTGCTGTGGATATTCCTCCTACTCTTCCTCAACTGAAGAAAGCCTCTGCTAAGAAGAAGAAAGATTCTGACTCAGGTCCAATCATTCGAAATGAAACAGGTATTGGTTTCTCTCGTGCTGAAGTTCTTGGCCCTGATGCTGATCTTTCAATGCTTGACACCTCCCTACCACCTGGAGAAACCTTCATCCCTGGCACAGTGGTAAGTGATCCATATGGTATATTCTTCTTAGACTATGATGGAAATCATCACTTTCAACGTGTCTCTGAGCTCCAAATCGCTCCCATCGAACAACTCAGAGATCTCGTACACTGGTGTGAAGTCAGACGCGACATCAAAGCTAGACACCTGAAGCCCTTGATTTTTGAAGTTGCTCTGAAGTTAAAGAATCAAGGAGTAAAAGTCCCTGACTGGATGATCCCCACTAAAAATACCCTTGATGAACTTCTCATTAAGGAAGAACCCTTTGAAAACTGATATAATCTCCTTTTTCTCTATTGTATCAGTTATCCTTCTGTACTTGTAAATTATTTCGCTTGTACTTGTAATCTTTCTGTTCTTCATTGTAACCTGACTCAATATTTTAAAGAAAGATTTCAGCGAACGTACTTTACTCCATCAGTACTGAAAAGATCCCAGAAAACAGTAAAAGGGACAAATATTTTATGAGTTCTTTTTATCCTTATGTTTTCATTAAATAGCAATTTTCTTTGTTGCTATGTCATAATCAAATAGGGGGAGATTGTTGATCCAAACCCTCAGTGATTTGATAATGACCCTCTCTTAAATACTTAGTGAAAATTGTAAGTAAACAATATGTATCAGAGTTTCACTATCGCTGATAAGTACTAAGATCTTACAGTACCGCTGATAGGAACCCTCGCTCTTTTAAATTAAACATTCAGCGAACACTGTTCACCATTAATGTTCTGAGTCTGTTCAGTCATTATGATGATCGCTGATAAGTTAGTTGTTTACTTATGATCCCTGAAGACAAGTTTCACGTCAACAAAGGTTCTACGCTGAAGTCGAAGATCAAGCTCAAGAACCAGCGACAAGTCTCCTAATGAACTGATGCGGATCAGCTAAGACTCAGATTTGTCCACTCAACGTGAAGTATCAAGTACAAGACTTCAGCTATCGCTGAACTTTATCATCTGCTGAATAGTAAATGATAATCGCTGAATCAACGAAAGCTGATCATGAAGTCCTCCGTACAAAGTACTTTTGTCTTAACCACCCTTGCACGACTCCGTACGAATTGTCAGAAAATAACCTCCGAATATCTGAAATCGTACAACCACTCTGATACTACACTATTCATCCATACGGCTACTAAGGTTGTCAACCAAGGTCAATGACATGCAACCAACCAGCTGATGACACGTGTAAAGTATATACTGACTTGCACTAAATGCATGCAGTATATAAAGAGATGAACTCACTTCTTTTGAAGTAACTTGCTAACTCTGGACAAGTTCAATCTCTTATCTCAAGATAGGTTATTATTAGTAATTTCCTTATCTTTCTTAGTGCAAGAAACCTTAGTGTTCCAACTTGTTTAGGTTTAGGTTTATCCTTAATCTTGTCTCCGCAACAAGCTGTAAATTGTTAATGATTTATCAATAAACAATTTAGAAAAGTAAAATATGTGTGTTTGTATTCAACCCCCCCCCCCCCTTTCTACAAACTTGTATAGGCCTTCGGGACCAACATGAATAATACACGATTCATGATTTATAATACATGAATCATGAATTCGTGTATTAATCATCATGAATGTTGTATTATTCACTATGAATACTTTATTATTCATAGTGAATAATGTATTATTCATCATGAATAGTGAATGAGCGTTCACCTTTGTTATTCATACTGAATGTGGACACCCAGGAACGTGCATTCATATTCATAATGAATATAACACATATATGACATTTCACGTAAAAAACGGTTAAAAAAAACTATATCAAGATGGATGTCATATCGAAGAGCACGAAATTCTCGTTTTTTTGATGTAATTTGTTTAATTAAAGTATTATTAGTTTTTAAGATAATTTATTTTAAAATTTAAGGGGGTAAACAATTTTAATTAAAAAAGAAAACAAAAGGTCAAATAAGGTAGGCGCATATTTAAATTTCTAATTTTGTCCCTAACCACTTCTTAATTAATCTTATTTTGTTTTAACCATTGATTAGTTTTCCAAATCTTGATCAATGAGTTTTAATTTGAACCCACCCTTATATATATACATATATATATATATATATGTATATATATATATATATAAATAATTGAATATGAATTATGTGTATGGTTGGGTTCGGTGATATGTTGAAGTTAACGTTAGAAGTGGTTATTAACTATTAGATGAGAAATTGACGCACATCAGTCTGAGATGCACCAAGATAAATGGACCAAGATGCACTAGATCAATTTTCTTCTAAGCAACAATTCATAGGAGGGCGTGTGTATGTGTGTCCCTTAATCACTTTTAATCTCATCCGCATCACATGAATCATGCTTGAAAAGGAAAGGTATTATCCACGCATACGAGAATTGATTTAGTGCATCACATCCTAATATGCATCTAATGTGTGGAGATCTCTTTTTTCTCACTATAACTTTCATTCACATCGGAACAATTTTTTGTAAATACTACTCTCTTTGTCCCAAAATAAATATACGCGTTTTTATTTTAGTATGTTTAAAGTAAATGTCTACCTTCCAACTTTACTGTTATCATATGGATTCATTACTCCATTTATTATCAAATGTAGAATTATCATCTAGTGTATTACTCCTAGTGTAACATCAATAATTTTTTAATGGTCGGCTCGAAATCATATCCCTAAAACGTTATAAATTTTGATAGATTTTATTGCTCTCACTTATCTCATAAAATGTATCATTTTTTTTATGTTCAATGAAAATTGTAAGATTAATTTATATTTTGAGTTCATGGAAAATTATATAATGAAAAAATACGAAAACAGGAATGCACATCGTGGATGGTGAATCTCACTGAACCCTAAACCAATCTCCACTTTCAGATTTGAAGAAATACAAATCAAAATAGGAATTGTGATTATTTATTAGATGAATATTTGAGAACCGGAAAATAGGATTGATGATTATTTATAAGATGAAGATTTGAGAACCTATGAAGGATGGAGATTTTGGAGTTGATTGAATCCCTGAACCGTATGTTTATATATATATAGGGGATCAACACCATCGTGGGCAGAGCAAGAGATTTGGCCATTCGGGATTTACATCTTTGATTGCTTGAATCTAGCTTCATGACCGCTAATCGCCTAGAAATCAAACTCCATGCTTGGATATCGAAAGAGTCGAGCTTTGAAAAACAACAAAAATCGGATCGAGTTGTTGAAATGTTGGACGTTCACCGTCCACAATGCGCATGCAATATCCATCACTAAGAGACCTTGGGCATGTTGTGTATATTTAAAGTAAGTAGCCCAATTCTCAAATTATTAACCCACAATTAGTAATAAATGAAAACTTGATGTCCCTTTGGCTTTGATATCCTGTGTGGTCACACGGGCTGCATGTGGTCAGAGTTGGGCCTGACCTATGGTTTACCATTTATCATGTCCACGATAAACGTTTTGTTTCTTCGAGTAAAATCAAAGTAAAATGTGTATATTGGTTTATTTATATATCTAATATTACTATAGTTAAATATTGAAGCTCGATAACAAGTTGTAGTCACAAGGACTTGCTAAAATAAACATTATAAAAGTCTTATCATAAAACGGTTTGCATAATAAATGATCAACAGATGAAAATTTCTAACTTATGATCACTCTGTTTGGTGTTATATCAACCTACTTTCGTCAAAAATGGCATGTACCAGGTACTTGTCACTTTTTATGTATTTTCAGTGGCAAAGTACCGGAAATATCAAATCATCTTTTTGTTGTTTACTCTTAGTCGTAGAGGTTACAATCCATGATACTTAACCAGTGTAATTTGCATGTGGTTCACTCCAATTTCAGTATTAGGGGTTATTTTTTCTATGATTTGTGGGAAATGATGGTTTAGTCAATTATGTTTTTCAATGAAGGAATATAATTGATTGTAAAATGTCAGTTTGACATGGTAATCATGAATCTTGTTACATCAGGAGAAATGCTTCGTTCATCCCATCAAAGTTGCATCGTTTTTCTTATCGAGATGTTTTACATAAATTGCAACATTTTCGTAACACCCAAAACCTAAGAACAAATTGTAGAGTGCGTATTAAAGTAGAGGACTAAAGTTGACAAAAAATAAAAGAAGTAGCCTTATAAGCTAAAGTAAAATCATCATTGGGTTTAACAAAGGATGAAACCTAAATTGATGTTATTGAATCATAGTTGATTATTGTGTTTAAGCATGTTATATATCTGTTATATAAATGTATCGTCAAGGTTAACATGTAAAAATAATGATTTAGTTTGGCTCAAATTGAAGAAGACTGAGATTACCAAACCCAAGTAAAACCCATAATACTGCCATGTGTGTTTGATACGCTCGTGTGAGAGTTAGGCATGGTGTGCACAACCATGTGCGAATGTGTCATGGTGACCTAAGAATGGCACAGTTGTGTGCCAACCATGCCTTGAACTGGTATGTCGTGTAATTTTTGTTCTTGACTTTGCGCAATCTTGTGAGACATAGTACAAATGTTGGCACGCCCGTGTGGCCCTATATAACAGTCCACTTAGTTGTCCTTAAGTTTATGGTGTCAACCATTTAAGCAACTATCAATATTTAATCCATTGTGCTTACTAACAATGTGTAGGTATCCATATAAAATTGATCATGTGTTTAATTCGTTTTAGTACCCTTAATGTATCGGGTGAGTTCTCGTGCATTTTATAAAACATGATACATGTTTAGTATTGTTCATAAGTATGTGCATATTATATGCTACATGAATTAAATTGTTTTTGCATATTATTAGTATTTTTACAGTTTTAGGTAAGTTATGTATGAAAACAATTTTAGTATGTGTGGGAATACTGTGACATTTACTTAGTTTCTGTCTTTTAGAGAAGGGTAGTAAGTTCGAGTATCAATAATAATGGTACATGCACACAAGGTGTAACACACCGAATTTTGAAAAGTGGAATTTGGACTTGCGGACGTCCGCAAGGGCACAAGGTCGGACGTCCGTGTGTCGTCCGCGGAAGTCCGCGTGTCGTCCGCGGAAGCAACAGGGATATTTGGGATTTCGGCCAGGATGAGGTCGGACGTCCGCGATGCGTCTAATGTAATACTTGTTTGCTTTTAAGGCATTTCCCCTCTCTCTCCCCTCATTTTATTTCTCAACCCTAACTCAGCCCCCTCTATCTCTCTAAACCGATTTCTCCCTCAAGACAACCTCAAATACTTCCTCCTCTTCTCCATCTTCTTCACTCAAATCAAACCCTTTTCCACCATTGTTGAAGATATGGAAGCTTGAAGCTTTTGTAGGAGATTAGGATGCTTTGCTTTGAGGATTCATCTGGTGAAGGTAATCTCTCCCTACCCAAAAGCTAGATTGTTGTTGTTTTCACTATCTCTTCCATTTTGGGGTAATATTGGGTGATTTTGGTTATGTTTGGTTAAGGTAATCTTCTTCTTCTTCACCCATGAAAATTAGGGTTTTGGTATGAGTTAAGATCTTGATGTAAAATGGTAAGGGAATGATTCTTTATGGTTGGATGTGAATATTTATGGTTGGAAACTTATGGATCTAGGTTTTTGGAGGATTTGGCTTGAAGATGCAAGTTTCTTCAAAGGAGCTTACGTTTGGGGAAAATCTAGATTTAGCCTAAATCTAGCAAGGTGACTTCAAGTTGATTTGTGAAAACTTTGTACATGCCAAAAATGTTATTTTCCAAGTATTTGTGTGTTTTACTTGAAATTACCAATTGTTGGGTTATTTGATGAGTTTAACCCTTCTTGAAGTGTTTACCTTTATAAAGTTGTAAAACACTCATATTTGGGATTTTTGGATATATTGATGTGTAGAAATCATAATATGTCCTTAAAAGATTTATTGCTCAAAATGAAGTTTATTTGATGGTTTAATCACATTGGTGTAATTGATTTTATAAACCATTTGGGAAAATGCACACTTTAATGTCATGAGTCATTTTGAGAATTATAAGAGTATGGGTCCATTTTGGGAAACCCATTATTATTAATCCGTGACGAGTTTTGGGTCAATGAGGATTTTATGGTATATGTTTACCTAAACGATGTTTAATACGTTTATATTTTGAGGACCGTTATTTATGGGTCTAAGGGTTTTGAGCATTTGCTCGGTTTGACTTTGAGGAAGTCTTGGGGACATTTTGTCCGGTTTTGTTGACTCAATGTGGGGTCTTAATTATGGTTTGCATTTATTGCATCATATCGCATATTATTGCGCATTATTGATAATTACATGCTCGGGTGCGTTAGTCATTCCAGGATGTGCATATTATTATAGACTGTGTTGCATTGGATCCATAGGCACGTAAGTCAGTCTTGGTTGGATGGTCTACTGGGTGTCGCGGGATTTGACCGGGCCCCATGTTTTATGACCTTTACCTTTCAAGGGTACACTAGGAGGGCTGACTCCGGTTGAGCTGTCAGGTTGATTGACGGGCGTTTTATTGACCTTCGCCATGTTGGGGCAATGCCATGGTTGTATCCCCGCTTGTGCCGAGCCTTTGGTGGTATTCTTAGTAATATTCCGCTAAGGTCAGCTGTCTCTTTGGGTGTGTCTTGAAAGGCGTCGTATGGGACACTTGGGCTTTTATGCAGTGAAGTGTCGTACGATTAACATTGTTTGAGTGGCGTACTTTTGTGTTCATCCACTCTCAATGGATACGGGTCTCCCCCGTCGTTGGCCAACCTTGCTTGGGATTTTATAATATCCATGTTTTATTATCGTTGGTCTTATACGATTTACTGCAATTTGATAGCTTTAATATTGGATTCCCCTCCATGTATATTAAAGTTTGAATGAAGCAGGTCATTTCCATATTTATGGTATTGGGAACTTCATTACATTTTACGTTCGCGTGAGTATTGGTTGTATTATGTTTTCGATGAAGTATTATATTTAAATGGATGGTTTTTTCATGAGTTATGGGTTGAGTAGTCTGTCGTCAACCGTATTTGAAGGTTTTGCATAATATAGATTTATTCACGTGATTGAGTGAGTTGGATTGGAATTCATTTTTGAAAACGCTTTATACCTTTTGGGAACTTTTCTCATAGATTTTGGGTGTGTTGGAAAATGAGTCTTTTGGAAATCATAATCTATGTCGCAAACTTTCATTTAAAGAATTATTTAAATCATGCTATAACCTCTTGAACTCACTAGGCGTTAGCCTAACCCTTTTTATTTGTCGGCATGTGCAACATGTTCAGGTTGGGAGTAGTTCTAGTGACACGTGTGAAAGGTTGTGTGCTAGAAGTGTGCTCGAGAGGTGAATTGATTAAGTGATGTCTTCCGCATTTACCCTTGGGAATAGCACTTTGTGTTTGGGTTAAGTAATACCCGAAGTGAGTTTAGTCTTTGTAAAGACTTGGATTATATATATTGTTGAGGTTGATTATAGATTTTAATTTGAGATATTTCACCTATTGGATTATAGGAAGAAATCCTATTATTTCGGATGTATTATCGAAATTTTTATTTAGTTGCTCTTTCCCAATTCGAGGGTGTTACACAAGGCCTTTATACAAAATCAATTATTAGAGTATTAGGCGTTCCCCCACCATACAAATCAATCACAGAGCTTGTAATTCAACGTATGCATTGTTTTCGTATCAATGTTTCAGTGTTGATTAATAGTTGCATCATGCATAACACGTTTGCAAAAGTGTATTAGCCGCATGAACCATGTTTACACATACGGTTACAATATGTTTTAAGTGTTATCAACACGAGCAAGCGAATGCCAAACGGACAATAACATGTGTAACACCCCGAAAATTAGAAGTGCGAAAACGGACTCACGGACGTCCGCATAGGCAAGGGTCGGACGTCCGCATGGTGCGGAAGTCCGCACATCATCCGCGGAAGCAACAGAGAAATTGAGGGTTCGGATCAGCTCGAGCCGGACGTCCGCGAGGTGTCCACCCGGACGTCCACGATAGGTCTGGTGGAATTATTTTGTGTTTTATGCCCTATTTCTCTTTCACTCCTCTCATTCTCATCTTCAACCCCAAATCAGATTCCCTCTCTCTCTAAAATCGTTTTCTCTCAAGAAAACCCTAGATCTCCCCTCTCCTCTTCATCCTTCTTCCCCAACACAAACCCTCACCATTGTTATGGACCTCAACCTTTCAAGAAACCTCTCCCTTCATCTTCTTCATCTTCTTCATCAATTTCTAGGGTTTCACCCAACCCTTTTTACTCCACTTAGAAGATTAGGAGTTTGTGGTTCATCTTGGTGGTTCTAGAGATATCTTGGTTGGTGGATTCAAGTATGGTTAAGGTAATCTTCTCTTCTATTCATTTATGAAGTTAGGGTTTTGATATAAGTAGGTATTTTGGTGTAAAATGGTTGGAGGATGATTCCTTATGGTTAGATCTAAATATTTGTTGGTTGGAACTTTTGGATCTAGGTTTTGGCTTGAAGATTCAAGTTTCTTCAAGGGAGCTTACGTTTGGGGAAAATCTATATTTAGCCTAAATCTAGCAAGGTGAGTTCAAGTTGATTTGTGAAAACTTTGTACATGCAAAAAATGTTATTTTTCCAAATATTTGTGTGTTTTACTTGAAATTACCAATTGTGGAAAGTCTAACTCTTTTGAAGTATTTATTTTCATAAATGTTGTAAAACACCCATATTGGGGATTTTGGATATTTGATATGTAGAAATCATAAATATATCCTTAAAAAATTTATTGCTCAAAATGAGGTTTATTTGATGGTTTAATCATATTAGTATAAATGATTTTATAAACCACTTGGGAGAATGCACATTTTAGTGTCAACAGTCATTTTGAAAATTATAAGGGTATGAGTCCTTTTTGGGAAAACCCTTTTGTTTAACCCGTGTTGAGTTTTGGGTTAATAATGATTTTGTGGTACTTGTTTACCCAATCGATATTTAAAAGCATTTTATGCTATGATGGCCGTATTTATGGGTCTAATGAGTTTTGAGCATTTTGCTCGGTTTTGACTTTGAGGAAGTCTTGGGGACATTTGTCCGATTTTAATGGATCGATGTGGAGTCTTATTTATGGTTTGCTTTTATTGCACCATATTGCATATTATTGCACGTTAATAATATTTACATGTCCGGGTGCGTTAGTCATTCCAGGATGGGCTTATTATTGTAGACTGTGTTGCATTGGATCCATAGGCACGTAAGTCAGTCTTTATTTGATGGTCTACTGGGTGTTGCGGGATTTGACCGAACCCCATGTTTGATGACCTTTACCTTCAAGGGTACACTAGGAGGGTTGAGTCCGGTTGAGCTGTCAGGTTGATTGACGGGCGTTTTGTTGATCTTCGCCATGTCGGGGCAATGCCATGGTTGTATCCCCGCTTGTGCCGAGCCTTTGGTGGTATTCTTATTGATACTTCACTAAGGTCAGCTGTCTCTTTGGGTGTGACTTGTAAGGCGTCGTACGGGACACTTGGGCTTTTATGCAGTGAAGTGTCGTACGATTAACATTGTTAGAGTGGCGTACTTTTGTGTTCATCCACTCTCAAGTCTCAATGGATACGGGTCTCCCCCGTCGTTGGCCAACCTATTTGGGATTTTATATTGTCCCTGTTTTATTATTATTGTTGGTCTCATACATTTGACTGCGGTTGGATGACTTTAATATTGGATTCCCCTCCATGTGTATTAAAGTCTAAATGAAGCAGGTCATTTCCATATTTATGGTATTTGGAACTTCATTACATTTTATGTTCGCGTGAGTATTGGTTCGTATTATGTTTTCAATGAAGTATTATATTTAAATGGATGGTTTTCCATGATTTATGGGTTGAGTATTTTGTCGTCAACCGTATTTGAATGTTTTGCCTAATTAAAGGTTTATTCACGTATTTGAGTGAGTTGGGATCGTAATTCATTTTAGAAAACGTTTTATACCTTTTGGGAACCCTTCTCCTAGATTTGGGGTGCGTTGAAAAATGAGTCGTTTATATCATTTTGTAAACTCTTTTGGAAATCATAATCTATATTGCAAACTTTCATTTAAAGAATTATTTCAATCATGCTATAAACTCTTGAACTCACTAGGCGTTAGCCTAACCCTTTTTATTTGTCGGCATGTGCAACAGGTCTCAGGTTGGGAGTAGTTCTAGTGACACGTGTGAAAGGTCGTGTGCTAGTAAAGTGCTCGAGAGGTGAATAGCTTAAGTGATGTTTCCGCATTTACCCTTGGGTTAAGTAATACCCGAAGTGAGTTTAGTCTTGGTAATAAGACTTGTTTTATATGTATTGTTTAAGGATAATCATAGTTTGTAATTTGAGGTATTTTACCTATTTGATTATAGGAAGAAATCCTATTATTTCGGATGTATTATCGAAATTTTTATTTAGTTGCTCTTTTCCAATTCGAGGGTGTTACAACATGAGTAAGGGGAAGACCTAGTCGATCCTTGCACCTAGTTTGGGCAATGTTTTTTCATTTGTTTGAAACATTTTCAGTTATGTTTTACGCTAGTCTGCCATTAGACAAACTAGTGATTTTTAGATTCTAGTTCCTATTTCAGTTGTAAGACTTTCTCTTTGGCAATTGGTTCTCAATTTCGAATATTTGAAAGATTTTGAAATATCAATTTTTTGTGGTTGAAGAGCTTTAATACTCAAATGTTATCAGATTGACTTCTAAGGCCATGCGTACCCCAGGTTGTGGGGTTCACCTGTTGAACCCTCTGCGCCACATCAGCTTTTCACTTTGAACCCTCTTGAACCTTTTTGAACCCACAAATCCCGTACCCCAACCTTTTGAACCTCTTGAACCCACATAAAAATAAAAATACAAAATAAAGCTGATGGTGTGAGACAATCTCGTGCGGGTATGAGCGGGGTGGGGAAGCCGCTGGAGCCCGGGGGTGCCCAACCCGCACGAACCCGGCGGTGTGTGTACCGGAACCCGCCTAACCCAGCGGTTACACCTCAGCCCAACCCGCAGGTGCCCGCTCTGGGGTACGCATGGCCTAAAAATTATTATTGTAAACTCTTTCCAAATTTTAATATAATAAGGACGTTGCACTTTTTATATCTAGAAAAGTTTCCCATGAAATCATATATCGGTTTGTTAAAATAATCTTGTTGAGTTATTGTTTTTGCATCATCACCATTTATTAATCTTTTTTAAGAGTTTCAAGTTTATATGTAGCCTATTAGAGCATCCAACCCTTGCACCCAAAAAATAACCAAAAAATGGACTCATTAACACAAAAAAAAAATCTAATTACACAATAAAAATCACTAAATTTAGCATTTGAGGATGATTTTTAGGAAAATTGGTGGGTCCAAAATTTTGTTGTTTGAAAACCCTAATAACATTATTGTTGTTTAAATTCCACAACTAACAAAAAAATTGAGGTTTTAGTGTTCGGTTGAAGGCAAATCACAGGCAAAAGATTTGATATGTTAACGTTCGGTTGGAGACAAATCACAAGAAAATTTGATGATTTGTCGGTCCTCTTAACTTTTTTATGTATTGTTTCTAAATAAATATCATATAGTTATAGGCGAAAAAAAAATACATAAATTTACATTTTTTACCGATGACCTATTCATCACAAAACTATTATAAAAACCATTTTTCATTTAAACTAGTGTTTGATATCGCGCGTTGCGCGATGATCGAATAAATGTTAAGTAAAATGTAAAATTATTTTTGTTGACTATTTTTATAAATATCTCTATCTCTCTACACACACACACACACATATATATATATATATATATAGTGTTTGGTTCACGTGAGACCCACTTGTTTTCGTCAGACCCGTGAAACCACAAACAACACTGAAACTTCACAGCAAAACATTGTGAACGTTAAAAACTTTGAATCTTCACAGTGTTTTGCTGTGAAGGTTCAACGTTATTTAGGTTGTCTCAGTGATCTTATGAAAACAACATGGACTCACATAATCCCATATATATATATATATATATATATATATATATCTATAAATGTGGTGTTGAAGAGATAATGTAGCATCTTTTAATACTTAGAATCATTTATCTTTTTTTCCCCAAATTTATTTTTTTAAATGTTGAATATATTAAAGATTTCTCTATGTTCATATGTAAATTATATTTTTATTAAAACTGAGGGGCTTATTAATAATTTTACATATCTATTGCAATATATGTTAATTAATCAGTTTTAAATATAGAATACATATAGAATACTTTATTATAATTAAATGTTGGTTTTGAGCCTATTCAACTTATAGACTTATGAAATATGTTGGATATGTGATGAAAATTATAAATAACAAACATAGTTTATATATTTGTATATAACATTTATTGACGTTGTTTAAAATAAGTTGATACAAAAAATACCATAAAATTAGAAAATAAGTAAAAATCTTCTAATATAGTGAAAGATTTAGAACAAACAAAACTCTAAGACTACAATAGCCAAAAAGAAAATTATAAATATATAATTTAGAATAAATAGAGTTATAGAAACAATAGATAAATTAATATATCAATAAATATTTAATAATACTGTATTATCAAATATTTATATCATTATTATTATTAAAATATGTAGTTTAATTAATCTTTATATTTAAAAACCAAATATTATAATTCTTTTAAACTATAATCGTCTTTAAAAATACAATAATACATGATTAAATATAATACAAAAAGTGTTTTTTATCATAATTATTATCTTTTTATAAAAACAAAGACGTAGTAGTTTTAAAATCTAATATATAAAAAGGAAATCAAGGGTTCACCTCATTTTTCATTTAGTCACAGAGTTATTTTCTTCCAATATTTTTTATTTTTCAACAATAATTTTTTGTATTTAAAACTTTTGTTTTTGCAATATGGGTCAAATTTTGGATTGATGCATGCGCCTACTGAACACGATTACATTGCATTCGCAAACACCGTCAGTTTTTTCACTTACTTGTTTGGGGTGATTCACCAACTTCATTTCCTAAATTGATAGGTTCCGATAACATTGTTGATAATGAAACTCTTAAGTTGTATGAAGCAAAAAGTAAATTCATAAATGAAAATTAGTATAGTATTAAACATATTCAATAATTGAAGGTCAAGAAACAAACTTTGGATAATATTAGTCGATTTACATTCTCATAAAACTTAGATTTCTCAAATGTAACACTAGGAATATCTATTAATTTATATATCAAACAATAACTGAATATAAATGTAGATTTACGACCCCTGACCCCTTTTGCGAGAAACAACGTAGTACTTGAATAAACAATACACAAATATTCTTTTAGCGTTGTCACGTTGTGGGCTATGCTCTTGAGAAAAAAAAATAGAGAAATGAGAACTAAGGTAAATAATACATAATGAAATTATAAAATATACAAAATCAAGAACAGATTGAAATTAAGGAGTAGTTGGATGAAATCATTACATGTACTAATATATATGTGTACCATGGTGATGACACTTTAATGCTCATCCGCATATTTGATAATCTTTAGAGCTTGTTTGTGTCACCTACTACAATAAAACACAAAATCAAGAATAGAAATGAGAATTATGGTAATAGTACATAATGAAAATTATAAAATAGACAAATCAATAAATGAGAACTAAGGTACTAATACATAATGAAATTATAAAATAGACAAAATCAAGCATAAATTGAAATGAAGGAGTAGTTGAATGAAATCATTATATGTAGTAAATGATATGTGTATCATGGTGACGAAGCTTTAATACTCCTTCGCATATTTTGTGATCTTTAGAGCTTGTTTTTGCTTGTATCACATACTACAAAAAAAACATAACATAAAGATCTTATGAAGTCAACACAATATCAAAGAACTTAACTATAAACAAAATTCCATACCCTAGATCGATCTTCTAGTGAGAGAAAATGTGTTAGAATGAAAGAATTGGAGGTAGTTTGTATGACAAAGAAGTAAAAAACCAATAACATGTGCAAAAAAAATATACTTGTGTTTAAATAAGGGAAAATAAATGATTAATAAAATAAATGAGGAAATATGAATGGATAATAATATTTATGAACATAAATTTCAATAAAACAAGTGTAACAACCAGGTTTTCATAGAAAATGTGAGAGTTTGGTGTCCTTTATGCAAAGTAATGAAAGATAAGTTAATGGACTACTTTGTCATTTTCGAAAGATATTTAAGGGCACAAACTCCTAGGGCAGCCTCCTTTCTCATTTAGAAATCAGTATTGGGTAATTTGGGTTGTGTTTGGCGACTAAGAGAGAAAAAGGGAGAAGAAAGGAGTTTCTTGGGAAGAAATCAAGGGAGTGAAGAATCAAAGGAGAAATCAGTAAGGTAACTCTTAATCCTTGTTTTTTTCTTGTGTACCTATCTTTCTGGTCGAGATTCCTAAGTCTGAAATCATTGATTCATTGGGTTTTCTATCACTTTGTCCTTAAAAGTGAGTTTTGGGAGTTTTGGCCCTTGTAAATCGATTTTACGGTAAGAAAATGGATTAAATGAGTATTTAGGGTTGGTGGATGAACCCTTATGTTTATCTAATCGAACTAATGGCTAAAAACGGGTTAATAATCACTTTTAGACGTTTTGGGTTCGAGCAGCCATAGTTTCCGGACACTATTGTTCAGTAGTGTCCGGACGTTTTGCAAGTTTCTGGGTAAGAGTTCATGGGAGTTACCGGATGCGTAACTCTCCGGATGGTGTGTCCGGAAAGGAGTAGAATCCGGACAGCGCGTCCGGAAAGGGGTAGTGCCCGGATAGTTGTGTCCGGATAGGTCGTACCCGGAATGTTGTTGTATCCGGAAAGTCCAGGTGTCCGGATTGGTGTTCGGACAGTAGCTGTGTTCGGAAAGAGTTATCCGGACAGTAGGATTGAACTGTTAATCTAATGCGAATCTAATGCCCTTAGGTGTTCGTTTGGACTAGCTTGGAGATATTTAAAGATTGTGTGCAGCGCTAGCGAAAGGTGAGTTCCCTAAACCTTTTTACGACGTAAAGTGTTAAATGTTTTAACTGATTATGGTTTTATGTACGAGCATGAACTGTTTGTAACCGTCACGCATGTTTTTCCATGAACTAGATGTTTTACCTAAGAAAGCTTATTATTGATATGATGAAATGAGAATGATGATTTAAAGGATTTAAGGTTGCATGTTTTATGAAATGAATGATGTGCTATGTGGAGTCGGTCTGCACTGTGGGATCAGAGAATGATCCTCGGAATCTGATGATCCCTTGGATATGTATGACAGACTGGTAGGTTGGAATTCGTTTCCTCCTATTTCGAGTAGAAAGGGGGTCTGCGTAGGCTCCGGGAAGGGGAGTCTGCGTAGGCTCCGGAAAGGGCGAGAAGGGAACCTACTGGGGCCCCGATCGCGGAATGTTTATGTGATCCAATACACAGTGCAGCACCATGCTTGATGTTACGTTAAGGTTTACAATGAATCTTTTATACAAGTTTTCATATCGTTTTACATGTTGTTTACGGAGGGAATTCACTAGACCTTTTGGTCTAACCCTCGCTTTTCAAAAACTAAACCATTTTCAGGTAAGCGTGATATGGGTTCTTCAAGTAAGAACTAGGAGGCGATAAGAAGGACTTGGAGCTTAGAGCGACTCCAAGATTTTGATTTATGATGACTATAGTTTAGCTCTCGGCTGTGGAATTTATAGACTTCCGCTGTCAATTTTGTTTAGCATGCTTTATTGATGATGTAAAGCCAAGATTATTATGTAATTCGAATGCTAAATTTATGTTATTGCATGATCGAGTTTATGGGACGTTACAAATGGTATCAGAGCCTTAGTTTAAGGGATTTAGGTGACCAGTCGGGCCTAAACTTAAACTGTAAGACGAGGAACACAGCCGAGACATAGGATTGCCTCTAGGAACGATCACTATAAATGCGCTTAAGAATAAGGTGCCAAGGACAAACGTGTAAGGTAAGTTTGGAATTACACCTGGCCAGTGTAATTATGAACTTACAGGTACATGGGCGTGCTTAAATTACCTTTTATAGTAATTTTGTTGTGTTGTGTCTAGCAAAGGTTAAATTGTTGTTTTCTTTCAGCATTAGCGAAATGGCTGGGAGAACTTTGAGGAGTAGGTCAATACCTGTTGTACCAAGAAATCAGGGTGAGGAGGTCCTAGCAAATGGACTGGTGAAACCTTCAAGGGCGACTGAGACCCCCTTGTTGGGGAGGTTTCATGAGTAGTCACTTATGATGTGATGTATGTATACATCGTAAAGAAGAAGTGTCGTATAGAATGTTATGAGTCGTCTAGAGGTAACTCTTCGTGGATTCGGAAAGGATGAATGTTTGAGTTTGAGTAAGACTCCTGTTTCGGGAGAGTTCCAGTTGTAGAAATCGTGAGGTAGATCAGTTGGGATGTTAAGGGAAGACAGTGTCGAAATCTTGAAAATGTCAATGGAGCTCTGACTTCTTAGTCGAGCTTTTCAATGGCAGCGTAAATGAAATAAGATACCTATAGTGAAGTGAAAGCATGTAGAAATAGAAAGTGAGATGCGAAACGCATGTACAGCAAGTTATTGCGTGACCGAGAGGGCGACCATTGGTCGAAGGTAAAGTGTCAAGGATAAGTTGTGTGAGTGTAACGGTCGACCTTGTTTCAGTGAGTAGCCTTCAATTGCAAGTAGAGTCTCATGCATGGCGTCCTTTTATGTAACATGAAATTTTCACGATGTAAAGTAAATATGTAAATGTCGAATTTGATCGAAAATGAATCAGCCTGTACGAGCGCATGTTTAAAGAAAAAGCGATTTCAGTTACGTCGCACATTTAAATTTTGGAGCTTAATGATTTGTAAAATATCCCACTCTTTTCATGATAAGTCAAATTTGTTACAAGAGGTCAAGAAAACGTTTACCTGCAAATCTTTTATAACCAAAATGCTTATTGACCTATTGACATCCTACAAATGAGTGTGAGAACCGACTGGTTTACTTTGTGTCGGTAATTCTTTCAGAATCGTGTCATATGAAAAGATTTTCATGCCGTAATACGTCGTTCGGTTTGAGCAAGATTGAGGTTCACGGGAAGATGCATACAAACGATTCTCGAATCGTTGTGCAGGGCATTGAAGTTATAAGAGTGATGGGGCCATGGGTACCCAAGTTGTTTCCAAATATTGTTTATTTAAAATGATAAATGTACGAAATGATTTATTTGCCACGTTGTCATGCATGAAGGCTATGAACTCATTAGGTCATAGAGTATTACATTTTAAGCTAAGGGAGAACTCCAAGAGTGAAGAGGGATTGGTCAAATCAGGGGAGGACGTTTGTAGTGTTGACATATGGGTTCAAGAAGAGATTTGGGCGGTGGAAGAGTCAGAAGTGCATTATAGTGTCGGTTGTATGAGGGTCTGCACCCTTGTTCGGTAACTGGAAGTACGATTGACAAGGGACGGTTGTGTCCGGAGGAAGGACTTGAAGCCTTCAAGGTATTAGTTTTAGCAACTCGTTATGAGTAGTAGGGTGAGGAAGAATGAAATGTCCATGGCGTGGAGATATGTTTCGAGGTGAGCCTAACGTTGATGTTACATGAGTAGGTTTCGAAAGGAGGGAGACAGAACATGAAGTTGATTATGATATGTTGGAAGGATTGAGTTCCGTAAGGGACCCATGTTATAGAATAAGTTAAGAAATTAGTTACAGGTTGTCTGTTGTTGTAGAAGTCGACAGTTGTGTAAGATGGCCGAGGCCGAAGACTTGAACCAGAAGGTTGAAAGTGGTTAGAGCACCTTGTAGGGGTGTTAAGAGGATGAGAGCCTATTGTTTTGAATAAGCGTTCTGTCCACAAAGCATGGAGGGTTCGTAGAAGAGTAAGGTATGTAGCGCGAACGAAGCAAGTGTTTAGATTTTATCGTTCAGTAAGGGATTGTGCCCTGCCTATGTAAGGGTTCGGATTGTAAAGAGCTAGCAAGAACGTGGTGATTGAGCTGAATGGGAACTCGTGAGTTGTAGTTCAACTAGAGTTGAGAAAGGACAAGGTAGCGAGATAGATTCGATTGGGTATGCGGAAGAATATGAAGGAAAGTTGAGTTGGGTACGATTGACCATGAGAGTTTTGGTCTGCAGTGTGTTGTTATGGGTGGAGAACGTATGTATGTGTAGTGACAGAAATTGCCAGGGTAAATGTGTCAGTCAGTGTGGTAGTAAAGTAATGTTTAAAAGAGAAGCATTAGATGGAAGCTTTTCGAGGATTTTGAATTAGGGGTACGGTTTACTAATCAAGTTGTTGAAGCACGAGGTCTGTAAGTTGGCTTGATGATATAGCTAGTATCGAAATAGAATGTCGGAGAGGAAGTGGGTGGTTACCCAGATGAGAAACCAAGTGTTTTTGTTGAGAGAGTCGCTAAGTAAGTGTATTTTGGAATCATTGGAAATTTAAAGAAGATGATGGTTGAGTTAGTCGAAAATGTGTTATAGTAGATGCTAAATCCTTCATAGCGGGAATTTTTTCTTGTGCGAAGGAATGATCCGAGGAGTAAATAGTTGGAGATCAAAGAAGGTGTAGTAACATCGATCACTAGTGTCATTTCGGGATGTTTTGGGTGGATGCCTTAAGTTAAAAAAATTGATGCAACCGTTTGGTTATGGATAGTAATGAGAACATGTTGTCAGCAGGTTGAAGGGTCGGAAGAGAGGGGAAAGTAATGTTGGTGGACAGTGCTCCACGCTAGCGTAAGGAGGTGATTATCGTATGTCGGATTAAGTGAATAGGATGAAAGTAGTAAGCTTGACAGTAACACCGAAAAGTGGAGTACTGTGTGTGGGTTGTTATCAGTAAGAGTGTGCAAACTTCTAGAAAGAGTTTTGAAGAAGGGGATTTGTGCATGTTTTGTGCAGGAACGAAGTGGTTAAGGCAGTTGAATGAGTTGAGTTAGTGACATAGTAAGGAATGTTCAGATGAGTTGGTCGTTCAGTGATAAGCTATTGAGAATAAGTATGGCGTGACCATGGTTACTCCTACTAGTTGGGTAAGGGTAACCGAAGTTATGATAGTTACGATTGAAGACTTGTGGCAAGTAGTGAGAAATTGATGTGTTTTCAGGATAAGTTAAATTCGGATAAGTGAACACTCCAATGAGGGAGCATGAAGGTTTCCTGTTGTAGTTACGTATAAGTATGAGTGATAAAGTGGTGAGAACGTATGAAATAGCCGATGAGTGGTAGGCGTTTGTCCCAAAGACAAGTGTGGTAGAGGGTGTTTCGACGACCCGTTGAAGTTTTGAAGAATGGATAGATAGTGTACGAACTTGGAAGTGCGAATCGCAACACCTAAGTTGGGGGACGGTCTGATGACGAAGGTATTGGTTCAACTTGGTGTGGTTTAGTTTGATTTGTTCAGTGGAGTTGGACGCTGGAAATGGGGTACGGCGAAGAAAAGAGGATCGAGTCACGTTCCAGTAAGTCAGTTGTAGTGGTACTCCGATGGGAAGAATCGGTTTATAGAATAAGTATGTTGTATGGATATGTGGGTTACGCGAGGTGTTTCATGCCTCTATTATGAGAGTGTGGGTTGAAGGCCGGTGTGATTGTGTCATTACAAGTTGTGTGAGTAGACAAAACTAAGGGTTGTAGGAGAACCCGAAGTCATTCCGGATTGGAACGTGAGGAAATCACGAAACAAGGAGACTAGACTGGTAAAGGTACAATGACTGCGGCACAAAAGTCCAGAGGCTTCGTGGGATTTGGAATCGGAGATGAAAGCAAGATACCCGCACCTCTTCTAATAAGGAATTCCGGGGACGAAATTCTTTTAAGGGGGGAGTGTTGTAACAACCAGGTTTTCATAGAAAATGTGAGAGTTTGGTGTCCTTTATGCAAAGTAATGAAAGATAAGTTAAGGGACTACTTTGTCATTTTCGAAAGATATTTAAGGGCACAAACTCCTAGGCAGCCTCCTTTCTCATTTAGAAATCAGTATTGGGTAATTTGGGTTGTGTTTGGCGGCTAAGAGAGAAAAAGGGAGAAGAAAGGAGTTTCTTGGGAAGAAATCAAGGGAGTGAAAAATCAAAGGAGAAATCAGTAAGGTAACTCTTAATCCTTGTTTTTTTCTTGTGTTCCTATCTTTCTGGTCGAGATTCCTATGTCTGAAATCATTGATTAATTGGGTTTTCTATCACTTTGTCCTTAAAAGTGAGTTTTGGGAGTTTTGGCCGTTGTAAATCGATTTTACGGTAAGAAAATGGATTAAATGAGTATTTAGGGTTGGTGGATGAACCCTTATGTATATCTAATCGAACTAATGGCTACAAACGGGTTAATAATCACTTTTAGACGTTTTGGGTTCGAGCAGCCGTAGTTTCCGGACACTATTGTTCAGTAGTGTCCGGACGTTTTGCAAGTTTCCGGGTAAGAGTTCATGGGAGTTACTGGATGCGTAACTCTCCGGATGGTGTGTCCGGAAAGGAGTAGAATCCGGACAACGCGTCCGGAAAGGGGTAGTGCCCGGATAGTTGTGTCCGGATAGGTCGTACCCGGAATGTTGTTGTATCCGGAAAGTCCAGGTGTCCGGATTGGTGTCCGGACAGTAGCTGTGTTCGGAAAGAGTTATCCGGACAGTAGGATTGAATTGTTAATCTAATGCGAATCCAATGCCCTTAGGTGTTCGTTTGGACTAGCTTGGAGATATTTAAAGATTGTGTGCAACACTAGCGAAAGGTGAGTTCCCTAAACCTTTTTACGACGTAAAGTGTTAAATGTTTTAACTGATTATGGTTTTATGTACGAGCATGAATTGTTTGTAACCGTCACGCATGTTTTTCCATGAACTACATGTTTTACTTAAGAAAGATTATTATTGATATGATGAAATGAGAATGATGATTTAAAGGATTTAAGGTTGCATGTTTTATGAAATGAATGATGTGCTATGTGGAGTCGGTCTGCACTGTGGGATCAGAGAATGATCCTCGGAATCTGATGATCCCTTGGATATGTATGACAGACTGGTAGGTTGGAATTCGTTTCCTCCTATTTCGAGTAGAAAGGGGTATGCGTAGGCTCTGGGAAGGGGAGTCTGCGTAGGCTCCGGAAAGGGCGAGAAGAGAACCTACTGGGGCCCCGATCGCGGAATATTTATGTGATCCAATAAACAGTGCAACACCATGCTTGATGTTACGTTAAGGTTTACAATGAATCTTTTATACAAGTTTTCATACCGTTTTACATGTTGTTTACGGAGGGAATTCACTAGACTTTTTGGTCTAACCCTCGCTTTTCAAAAACTAAACCATTTTCAGGTAAGCGTGATATGGGTTCTTCAAGTAAGAACTAGGAGGCGATAAGAAGGACTTGGAGCTTAAAGCGACTCCAAGATTTTGATTTATGATGACTATAGTTTAGCTCTCGGCTGTGGAATTTAGAGACTTCCGCTGTCAATTTTGTTTAGCATGCTTTATTGATGATGTAAAGCCAAGATTATTATGTAATTCGAATGCTAAATTTATGTTATTGGATGATCGAGTTTATGGGACGTTACAACAAGTGATTAATATAGGAAGATGAATGGTTTAGGTATTGAAAGTTAACTAAAGTGATGTCAAAATTACCAAAATACCCTTCTCTAAGTGAAAAATATATTTTTCATAAAAGGGCATTAAGGTCTTTAACATATATTTTAAAAAATCAAAAAGCTAAGAAAAAAGAAAGATAGACTTATGATGCTTAGAAGATGCCACATCATTGGCTTTGGTTTCTCCTTTAATACATACTAGTTCCATCTCCCTTATCCATTTTACGGCCAACACTGGGTCACATTCTCCCTTGAAAGTGGGTGGCTTACAAGAGGCGAATGCCTAGTAACTACACCCCCCGCTCAGCACCAAGTCATTGACAGCTAACGGATTCAATTGAGAAGGGCTCCCCGAAGCAGATCCATGTGAGCTAGACACCCCTTCCTTACTACCACTTACTTCTTTACTCCCCGATGTTGTCTTATCTTGGTTTGCTAACAGAGCTTTCAACATATCCTGAATTTCACCCAAAGCAGTGGCGAAATTTTCTTGGGCCACGAAGGTCTGAGCACGACCTCGCCCACGGCCTCCACCTCGACCCGCTCCCCGGCTGGACGCCGAGCTCTCCTGTTGAGACGCCTCCGGCTCCGGCGGAAGTCCTACGCTCCTCGTTCCACGGGGAACGCGTTCCCTTACTGCAGCTCTTTCCACATTTTCATTCACCTGGTAACCGCTCGCCGGGGTATTCTTCCCCGTCCCCTTCTGCGGCCTCTACCCCTACCGCGGGTGGCCGCCTGCTCGGGTGGATTCACCGGTACTTCCATCTCAATCACCTCGTCGACCGGTCCTGATCCACTCCTCAAAGATCTCCTTGACATGATTGTTGACTGACAAAGAAACATACCAATAGCATTAAGCCTACCATTCCAATATAATAAGGCAAATAAGCACATACATGTACCTGTAAGTTCGTAATTACACTAGCCAGGTGTAATCGCCAACTTATCTAACTTGACAGTTCTCACCACCCAATTAGTCGTCCCAATCAGTCTCACTAAGGTCCTCCTAGTTCTCAGCTGTACCACCTAACTCCCACAGTTTAAGTTTAGGCTCGTCCGGTCACCTAAGTCTCTTAAACTACGGCTCTGATACCAACTGTAACAACCCACACAAAAGATAAACCAAATGTAGCAAATACGCATGCATAAATATTCCAAGACAAATGGATTCCAAAACGTCTTACAAAATTTCTAAGTCAACGGTTGGCATAACAACCGGCTTACAGCTGAGAACAAATCTAAACAAAAGAACTATTTGGACATTCTAACAAAATCTTCAAATCCGCGCTTCTTCAAGCCAACCCGGATCTCACTGCTTACCCTTACCCTTATCTACCTGCTCACCTGAAAGGTTTTTAGTTTTGAAAGCGAGGGTTAGACCATAGGGTCTAGTGAGTTCCCTCAAAACAAGGCCACAACATAAATAACGAGATTTATAAAATTAGCAGCAAGGGAATTTATACGAGTTCATAACGAAACACACTTACATGATATGCACACAAGGACACATGCTACGGGCACACGCTATAGCCACACACACCATAACAGCGTACTAGGGCACACATCGTCCATATATGAAACAAATTCATATATATAATTATTATGGGACACACCCCATTTCACACCATAGCCGTAGCATGTCAGTCCACATTTAGATTTATTCATTTCACCACACGCACACTCTTCACGTTGTAATTAAAACAGTTGATGAGTAAGTAGTTGAATACACGTAATAATCATCACACTTGTATAATAATTGAGTTTAGAAAGACTCACCTGATGTCCATGTTAGCTGCCCTCACCTGAAACTGCTAAGCTCTACCCGTACCTACATTTCACCCATTACACACGAGGGTAAGTAGTCACTCCACTACTCACGTAGCACACCAAACCTCCCTGGAGTCCCAACGAAATACCCTCAAAACACAAGGATTCGGACTCCAGGGTTGGGGTTCTGGATCTGCTTCCGGACTTCTCTCCCGGATACCGGTATTCGCCAAGTTCCGGACTCTCTTTCCGGATCCGGTACGCCCTTCCGGACTTCCCTTTCTGGGATCCGATACCGCACTTCCGGACTCCCTTCTGGGATCCGGTACCGCACTTTCGGACTCCCTTCTGGGATCTGGCACCGCACTTCCGGACTCCCTCCTAGGATTCGGTACATAACTTTTCCGGAATATCAACTTGGGTGATTTCCGCATAGGGTTTTTATCGGCCCTCTCTAATCAACGATTTCCCAACCAAAAAATTCTACTAACCAATCATGTTATACATCGAATAAACACTAAGAAATCGCTAATCAAGACATTAAAGGAAGATAATCGAATTCCCTTACCGAAATTGAATAATCGATTTCTCAGACAACCCTTCCCTCCAGTCCCACACTCAAAGCATTCACATGAGAAAAATCACAATTCAAAAATACAATGGAATACGAATTCAAGAGAGGATGATTACCTTAAATGGTTTGACTCTTGAAATCCTTGCAACTCCAATCCTTTGCACTCACTCCAATCACACCTTTAGCCGCACACAGTATGACGAGTCCAATCCAGGCTATTAGGGTGTCCTCTTCTATTTATACCAAAACCACAAGAGCACTAAACTTTACCTTTTCACTCTTTAGCCACTGAACTTTAATTTATTTTGTTTCCTTTACTTAAAAAAACTAGGTCATTACACATTTAATATATGACTTTTATTTAAAATAAATCAAAAATCTAGAAAAATAGATAAATGGCCATGGAGGCCTGTCCTTAACCCTCTCTCCTACATTCTCCTTTATATATATACTAGGTTTGAACCCGTGTATTACACAGGGTAATTTAAAAAAATTAAATCATGTCAAAAAACTTATCTTACAGATATGAATGATCATTGAAAGTACGATGCTACTTTTCCAAACTTTTTTCCCTTTAGAGTTTTTTTTTTGCAGCTGGTTACAAAATGTCCTTGTTTTATGCACTTTTCACAAAGGATGTTTTGCAAAAAATTAATAAAAAATATGAATAAATATTAAAAAAATTATAATTGAGAAGTTATATACAATACAAAGTGTTTTGGATTAGCTTATTGTTGTACCAAAACGTGATAAGCTAATAGAGGAAATAATACAAGCATGATTAAGAAAGTATAAATAATTAAATATACTATACTAAAAAATCTGCATATTTATATTTTTGAAAAAGGTTCGAACTCATATTTAAACAGCAACTTGGTGCAAATCCCAGCGGTGTAAATATCTACTGTAAATTGATCAATTAATTTGCATAATTCATTCTGATGTCATATGACTTCTTCTCTCATATCTAATTGTTCATAGTTTAGTAGCAAAAAAGGATCAAAACAACATTCTCCAACAACAGAAATGGAAACATGTTCATATTAACAATAAAACAGAGCTTGATTACTAAAGAGATAGTAAAATTGTAAAAATCTAAAAGATTCTTAGAAATCAAAATCAACCCAAAAAAGAAAAGATGATTTCAAAAAATAAAACAAACCCAAATTAGTTTCAGTCAAATCCCAATTCCCCAAATTGGTCCAAAACAGTAGTTTTGATTGTTTTTCGTGAAAGAAATCAACACAACATAAATTCATAAAATAATCAGTTATGAACATTGAGAAGAACCCCATTTAATTTAAAGCTTTTTTCTTGGCAAAAAACATTAAGGTTCTGATTGTATCCCACCTCAGTTGGATTGTTGTGTACAGCGAAACCCCAACAGGGTTCTTCTCAACCAAAAGAAACAAACAAAAACCCTTGAATCTTTTGGGGTCTACAAAAGATTGTTGGATAATAGAATATGGAAAATGGGTTTAGGTGGATATATATCAAGATTTAACTTTCCAATTAGGAATCTTCACAAAATTTGAGGACTCAATTTGATTGTACCTGTGAGAGGAGCACGAAGCAGGTGATGAGAGGAGAAGCAAATTGATCAATTAATTTGCAGCAGAGGACACGAGTTCAATTTTATTTGGGGTAAAATAAGATTATTTTTAGGATATACGTTTATTATGGGTAAAATAAGTTTAGTTTGGGATAAAATAAGCGTAATTTTTTTTGAATTAAAACTGAATAATTAACATTAATTAGTCAAAATGAAGTTAACTCTATAATAAAATTGAATTTAAAAAGTCAAACTATATCAATAATTTGAATTTAAACTTAGAAGTAAATCCCGTATTTTTGGGATTACGGAATTTTTTTGAATTTATTATAAGTATGGATATGTACGTATGTATCTAAAGATATTCAATATTAGTCAAAATGAAGTTAACCCTAATCACGACACATTAATTCGTATATATTTATGATATTTAATAATATAATTAAATCCAAAAATATTCAATATTGAGCTCATTTCGAAGATATTGATGCAATGATTACAATGGTATAATTTGTAAAAAATAGAAATGTTTTTTAATGCATTTTAGTTCATATACATTATTTATGTTTATATGATAAGAGTCTAAAATGAAAAATAAAAAAGTAATGGATTAAAAGTAAACTACATAGGTAATTATAAGGGTAGTAAATGTAAGGTATAAATATTAAAAATTGAATTAAGGAGAGATTTAAGGAAGAGTGAATGTGGGTGTGATAATTGAACCTATAATGTAAATGAGTCCAGATACATGTTTAGGCGGGAAAACAATGAAGTCGGCTCACCAGAAGACGACGCGTGGCATGCTAGTTACTCATTTATTATATGTATATATATATATATATATATATATATATATATATATATATATATATATATATATATATATATATATATATATAGGGTTGAGTTCATTTGTTAACCTCCTATTTTTTGTTAACTTTATTAACTTCATTCAACCAATAGGAATCCATTTTAGTTGGTGGTTTCAAATTTATATATAACCATTAAATAGGGGCATGGATGGAATTCCATGTTTTTGTTTTATTACATTGATTTATTAAGGGAGTTACAAAAATCAAAATCTCCTTGATTCTAGCTATATTATTATTTCTAAAATATTTTGAAGTCTTTTCTATCAAATTAGTGTTTGAATTCCTATTGTTGCATCATAAACATGAGTGATCAAGGTGTTTTCAACGACGTTGAAGAGAGAGAGTAGACGTAGATGTTCATTTGAACATGAACAAATATAACAAATATATATTGTTCATATAGGTTCACTTAGGCTTATATTTCATCCTTGTTCATGCATAGCCTTAATATTTGCATATCATACATGACGTGACATCAATATTACATGCTCTAAATGGAATAATATCTAACTAGTAAGTAACACCATGTAATTTCGGAGTAATCAAACATGAATGAACATATAGTTGCTCATATATGAACAATCTGTTGTTTGCATATAATAGAATAATTATGAACATATAATTGAACAAATATGAACATATAATTGAACCAATATGAACATATAATCGAACAATTAGGAACATTGGATTGAACATAGGAACAATATGTTCAACTATAGGAACATTAATTACACGACTTAATTAATGGAAAAAAGTAGGTTGTGTCAAATTCCAAAATTACTCTCTTCATTTGTGTTTAATGGGAGAATTAATTACATGACTTAATTTCTTAATTAATTAATAAATGGTTTTAATCTCAACCATTAACAAGAAAATGAATGGCTAAGATGAAGTTAATAAAGTTAATACAAAATGAGAGGTTAACAAATGAACCTCCCTCTATATAAATATATATATATATGGTCTCCTTCTTTTGTTAACCAGCGCATATATGCACATCAGACAATTGTAATATGTGCATATATGCAATGCCCCGATGTGCATATATGCAATACATGAAAAAGTTAACAAAAAAAGGAGACCCTATATATATATTGACGTTAGCCTACTAAAAGATAAAAAAAAATATAACCTATTAAAATAAGTATTTGATTTATACGCATTGCATCTATCTTATAAAATTATAAAATGTAAATGAAAAGTTTTGTTAGCTTATTAAGAAAATAAAACAATTTAAAAGTTTTGATTTATAATCATTGTTAACTCATTAAGAAAAACAAAAAATTAAATAAATAAGAAATATATTTTATTAAATAAGTTTTGATTTATAAGTATTGTTAGTTTATCCATAAAAATGTAAATAGATAAAAACATACAATATTAAAAATATTTTTGATTTATAAGTATTGTTAGCCTACTAATTAAAAGATAAAAAAATATAACCTATTAAAAGAAGTATTTTTGATATATATTGATTGTTATCTATATTATAAAATTATAAATGAAAAATGAAAAGTTTTAGTAATTAACGAGGACATTTAATATATGCCTTTTATTTAAAATAAATCAAAAATCTAGAAAAATAGATAAATGGCCATGAAGGCCTATCCTTAACCCTCCCTTCTACATTTTATATATATATATATAGAGAGAGAGAGAGGTGGGTTCAAACGAGAATGGATGTTATTTAAAAGAATAAAGGAATAACTCTCAACCATTCATTTTTAAAAACAATTCCAAAAATAATCACTGATTTTTGGAAGTTTATTATTTTTGGAATTATTCATAATCACTGATTTTTTGAAGTTATTATTTTTGGAATTATTCATAAAAATGATTGGTTGTGGGCTATTCCTTTATTCTTTTAAATAGTTGTCATTCTCGTATGATCCTCCATCTATATATATATATATATATATATATATATATATATATATATATATATATATATAGAGGCGGGTTCAAACGAGGAGCGTACCAATTTAAGAGAACGTGAGGAGCAATTGACAGTTATGAATCACATGTGATTGGCAGTTGTGGATCACATGTGATTCACAACTGATCTGGACTCGAATTGACAGTTATTAATCATTAATGATTTACAGTGTTGAATCACATGTGATCCGCGACCTGCAGCATCGCGCCACGCCTCGCGCCACTTTAGCGCGAATTTTCGAGAAGTTCCGATTTTTTAGCAGTGTAAATCATATGTGATCCGAAGCACGGGAGTGCTCCTCACGTTCTCACGTTTTGACGTGCTCCTCACGTGAACCTTCCTCTCTCTCTCTCTCTCTCTCTCTCTCTCTATATATATATATATATATATATATATATATATATTGATTTTCCATCCTAAAAAATCTATTTTGTCAGGTTACCCTATTTATTTATGACAAATGCTTAATCAAATTTACTTGTTGATCCTTCATCATTGTATTTTGGTAATAAGTATTGAATTTTATTTTATTACAAATATTTTGATACACGACAAATAAAAAAACTATATTTATTTGTATATAAATTTAACTTAAATAAAAAAAAAGTATTTCTGTAAGACAAACAAGCATATACAAATTGTTAGTTTTGGTCCCTGAAATTTTACACTTTTGGTCCTTGAAAATTTACACTTTCAGCCCCTGTACTTAGACGAATCTTGCATGCTTTTACTGTTTTTTTCCACAATTATTGTACTTTGAAGACCGATTTGTGGTTGAAATTCATTTGCATGTTTCAATCAATGTTAAATCAATGTTTTTGGAATACCAGTTTGTGGATGAAATGAGAGATTGGTTTTCTGATATGTTGGTTGTTTCATTGATAAATAGACGTAAAATTCAAGCCATAATCCCCACACAACGATTTCATTGTTTGTGTTTGAGATACTACTGAAAAAATGAGTTCATCTGTTGCAAAAGCTAAGCTATATTTCTGTTTTGATGGTGAATGGGTGCAAGATAACAATGAGTGGAATTTTGCTTATAAATCTAAGCATGGTGTAAAAGTGTCAGTAAACTACACTTATCAGAAGTTTGTTGCATACGCCATGCAAAAATGTGGAATCAACTCTTCTGATATTTGCAAGTTAGTATTTAAAAATGGCTGTACCTTTCTTCACGTCCGAATATTACCGGAAAACATACGTGGAGGTAATAAACCCAGCTGGACCCCCTGCAGCATGGGTGTATCCACCCGACCCGCTCCCACCATGCTATCCACCTTTAATGGATAAGAACATGGCCGTGAGACCGAGAAAGAACGACCGACGTCCATCACATGGTGAAAGTTCGATACAACGAAGATGTACTCGGTGCCAATGCGTAGGACACACTCGTGGAGAGTGTCCAAATCCCGCCCCTTCAACCGTGCCAAGGAGACATTCTGTCAGTCACACCCCGGGCCCGTCACAGCTTGCACCATATGGAACAAACCCATATGATACTGTTGATCTAAACACTGATTTGTAAATGATATATATACACACATACATATGCTTCTAAATGAGCATTGATAACACAGCTAGTTTGTAAATGATATATATATATTCGTATTATATATTTACACACATAAAGAAAATAGGAGACCTTCAATTTTTCTTAGTATTTTCTTGACCTTGTTCTTGCATCCATGGCAGTGAATGTTAACTCTGAGTACACATGTCTTTTTATATATTCATATTAGATACGTTTTAATTTTAACAAATTACACCATTATAGTTAATTATTTAATTTATGGTACATCTCATATTTTTTTCAATTTTGTTTTACACTCCTATCGCATTAACATAATAATCATATATTAACTAATTCATTAAATCGTTTTAAATTATTATTATTTGAATGTGTTTATAGATATCGTGAATGGCAATAGGAGAAGGTAGAATTGTTTATAAATGGGGTTTTGACAAGTTGGTATCACTTGACTCATTTAAGAATTGTGAAAATGGGTATTTGGCGAATGATGATTCATGTGTGTTTAAAACACTTCAGCTCCAAACACACATGAATCATCATTCGTCAAATACCCATTTTCACAATTCTTAAATGAGTCCAGTGATACCAACTTGTCAAAACCCCATTTCATATTATATATATACACACTCATACATATGCTTCTAAATGAACATTGATAACACAGCTAGTTTGTATTCCATCCAACAAGCTCTTCATCTTCAATCTTTCTGACCCTTCTTCAACGGCTTCTGCTTTTGCAACCACGTATGGCCATTGTGTACCACAACCCGCACACACTTTAGCAAATGAGTTGAGGGTTGTCATATATTCTACAAGAGAAGTAGGCCCACGAATGAGGTAACCTCTGACTTGACCTTGCATGATGTATCCAACCTAACCGTGGTTCAGCGGCTTAAAAACTACTTTTCAGAGAAATTAACAACAACAAAAAATACAAAACAACAACACAGTAAAAAAAATACAAATAACAACACAGTAAAAAAAATACAAAACAAAAAAAAATATAACCACCACCTACTTAAAAATTGATTTAGTTTCATCAATCCAAGCTTGCTTCTCGTTTACCTTCGCTTGAATAATTGCGAAGTCTTGCAGAATATGGTGAATTGCTTCTTGTTCTCGACGAACACGAGCCTCCCGAGCTTTTATATCCCCTTTCATCCTTTTGATCTCCCTGTCTTCCTCTTCGATCTTTCTCAAATGGACTGCCTTCCTGTCCATAATTTTTTTCCACTCTTCTGTTAGTTCATCTATCTCCTTTTCCTTTTTTGCTATGGCGACCTCGATTTGAGGTGGCATTTTTTCAGGAGTAGACTTAGGGTTTGATGACGATGCCATTTGTGGATGAAATGAGAGAAGAGAGAAATCAATTCAAAGAAAGAAAGCAAGAGAGAAATCAAGAAAGAAAGCAAGAGGAAGTGTGAATTGTGAATTGCATACTACTGATATTTATGGATGAAATCTCAAACATGCAAATGAATTTCAACCACAAATCGGTCTTCAAAGTACAATAATTGTGTAAAAAAACAGTAAAAGCATGCAAGATTCGTCTAAGTACAGGGGCTGAAAGTGTAAATTTTCAGGGACCAAAAGTGTAAAATTTCAGGGACCAAAACTGTAATTTTTTGGGCCATCGCGGGCCATAGCGGGCTGCGATCGCGGGCAGGGACCAAAAGTGCACCGCGGCTAAAGTTGAGGGGCTTCGCGGGGCATTTGACCTCAAAATACGTGCCACGTCAGCGTATCCCGCGATCGCGGGACCCCATCGCGGGTATTTTGGGCATTTTTGCAAAGTTGAAAAATTTTAGGGTATTTTGGTAACAGTTGGTTTGACTTGGGGTATTTTAATTAATTTCCCAATAAATTATATAGTGAGTCAATTTCAATTATATTAATACATAAAAGTCATTTTCCATATTATGCTAACTTGTGTTTGGTGTTTAGCCAATTAAATTTAAGATATTAAAATCTATCTTTAATATCAATATGATCTATGATAAATGATGACAATATTAATCATTGTAATTTAAGCCCGAGTTCGCCACAGCAAGAAGACAAAAAGCGGAGGAGGCTCGAAAACCTGCAGGGGACTTGGAGGATTAGCTGTTTGCATTAAGCCAAAAGCAGGAAGTTATCCACGGATAGCCCTGCCTTCGGTTCAGGATCGGCTGCAGGTTCAATTGTCCGGGGAAGCACATTGGAGGTTCGTGGTTGTTGGAATCGTCGACATGTTGTCTTCGTGGTGGTAGTTTGCCTCTCGCAAACAAACCAATCCGATGGTGTTCTTCCTGTTCATTTGGTTTATTGTTCGATTGTTACTTTTTAGATTTGATTGACGTTCTGTTTGAGATGTTTTGTCCCGTTCGTTGTAAACTGATTTCTGGTTTGGTGGTAATTAAAAGATTGTTTGGCCATTCAAAAAAATTAAAGGGGTGTTTGTTTTTGAAAAATCAGCACTTACTTGGTGCTTTTGACTTTTTTGGTCAGATCTAAGAAAAATAAGGGTGTTTGTTTTTTCACCCAATTTTTAGCCACTTATCACTTAAATTGCACCGATTGAAAAAGTGATTAGGGTATCACTTTTTTCAACTTATTTCTCAGCAGGCTCTCTCTCAAAAACCCTCTCTAACGTGAAAGTGAAGATCGACCTTCGGCTGCAAATCAAATCGACCTCCAGCTGCAAATCAGATCGACCTCCAGCTGCAACACAAATCGTTCGAACAGGTTCTCTTCTTCAGGTTCGATTTCATTGCTATTTTTGAGTTGATTTCGAACAGGTTCTCTTCTTTGTTATTACTTGAGGTTCAATTTGATTTGGTATTTCTTGAGTAAAATTTACGTGACATTAGAGGGGCTGTTTTGTTCCTCACAAAACTCAGTCTCCCTCTGTTTCTTTCTTGGTATGTGGTGCTGTTCGAATCACATATATTTTGCTCAGGTCGTGCTTTGTTTTGTTTGGTGGTTGGTGTGGCTATGACTTTTCCCTTTTTTGTTGCCACTGTGATGTCTCCTGCTTTTGTATGAGGCTTTCTTTCACAGCAATTAAATATCTCACAACGCATTTAAGGTGTTTGTTGGCCAAGACTACCTGATACTGAACTTAAAGAGAAGAGAAAGTGAAGAAAAATCAAAGGATTTGTGTCAGAATAACCCAACAAAAAGAAGAAGACAAATCCAAGAAACCACACAAGACAAGAGGGTTAATTTGGCTTGATGATATAAAATTTGACCCACAAAATCTCAGAATTTAGGGCTTAAAGATTCAGAATAAATTAGACTTCAAGAAGAAAAGAAGTTGAAATCTTGACATATATATATATATATATATATATATATATATATATATGGAAGATTAATTTTAAATTTTTGAATAATTATTATTTATAAAACCAATCGATCAATCTGAGGCAATGAAAACCCTGAACCTTGTACATGTGTATATATATATATATAAATGGTTTCCATTCAAAATAGTTAAAATTAGAAATGGTTTTGGAGAATTTGGTAATGAAATAAACTATACAAAGCCTCTTCATGATTTTTCCATTCATTATGTAATGAATTTTTGTGATTTTTAGAGATGTACGAGAGACGTTGTTATTGCATGTTTTGCGGTTCACAACTTCATACGAAAGGGAGGTTTAAGTGACGAGTTATTTTCTGAATATGATCAAACCAATGACCAAGGGGATGATGGTGGTGATGAGGCCGAAGAGGTTCACTTGCATGGGAGTACAACTGACCAAACATATATGGCTAGTTTAAGAGAGGAAATTGCGACACAACCGATGCAAAACGGAAATTGATTTTAGTTGTTATGAGACTTGTTCATCTTTTATATTGTATTTGAACATTTGAACCAATTAACGTATTTCAATTGTTATGAAGAGTACTTTTAGTAGTATAATTTAATTTAATTCAATAGTATCACATTTCAGAGATAAAATAATCAGTAGTATGTATTTAGATGTTTTCAGATTTCAGTTTTAAAAAACAAACAGTCTTTCTGATTCAGATTTCAGCACCATCACTTAAAAATCAGCAGTGAAATCAGTGTTCAGACTTCAGCACCACTTAAAAAACAAACGCCACCTAATATTGTTTAGGTAACATGTTTTTATGATTTTTCAAGATTAAATAGAGGAGCATCAACAAGATTGATTATTATAAGTAAATTACTTATATGTTTATAATATTATTTCTTAAATTAAAAAAATTAAAACTTTTAACATCATAAAACATAATTTGTTTTATCTTTGAATGAAAATGTAGCTTTCATTATGACCTTTTAAAGGGTATATATCTCATAAAACAGGTATTTAATATTTAATTAGTTAATTATTTAATATTAAATATTTAGTTAATTAGTGGAGTATAATAATATAATAATTGAATATTTAATTTGAGTCGATGGTACCCAAAGTGGTAATGGAAGGAGGAAATTACACGTGGCGGGTGCTTAGAAAAGGAAAGAGGCGGGACTGATGAGTTGGAAGTCGTGAGAGTGGGGAACCGACGTTGTTAACCATGAATTTTACTTTACCTTTTTTACCCTTTTCCATTTACTGCGGTAATCATTACTTTTTCACATGTCCTTTTTTTTGCCTATTTATGGACTACTTTTTATTACTATAATCCAACCAAATTAAACTTTTGCATTTTCTATATTTTATTTTACTAACAAAATTAGATTAATTATTTAATTATTAACTAATAATATATGGCATCATCATTATGATCTAAACAAATTACAGACTTTTTAGAGCATCTCCTTACTTTTATGAACCTCATGTAACTATTTTACTTTAAAGATATTTTAAAATATTACTTAAAATAGAGGAGACAAAAATAAGGTTTTAAGTCTATAAATGTGAAAATCTTAAAACTCATCTAATGAACATCACAAGAATTGATAATATTACTTGTTAAGAGTGATGACAAGGATCAAGAGTCTTACCTGGTAAGTAAGAGTGACGACTTCTACCAGGTAAGCGCTTACCAGATAAAAATGTTGGGTGCGATGTCGTTTTAATAGACTAAAGTCTTATCCAGTAAGTTAAGTGAAAATGTTGATTATTCCCGGTAAGTACTTACCGGGTAAGCATTAGGTAAACGATCTCTAAACCTGAAGAACCAAAATAATTAACCACAAAATGATTTATGAACTTTATCAAAGTTTAGTCCCGCGGTAAGACTTTTTACTATCCTAAAGGATCAAAATTGAAGTTTACTCTTATTCTATTAAATCATAACAATTATAACACATAATTGTTATTATAGGAAAAAAAATAGTTATAACTTAATTTTTATTGATACTAAATATTTCATTAATTTAAATGCTAGTTAATTTTTTTTGGGAACATTTATTATAGAACATTTACCAAAAGTGTATAAATATCTAATTATAACATATTTATTTATTTATTTATCAAAAACACTATATCTAGAGATAAGATCGGGACCAGATGGGTACTGAACCTGGACCAAACCGGTTGGTATCGATTTTTTTTGGGACTAAAAAGTAGGACCGGAAACCGAACCGTATGTACCGGTTCGGTACCGGTTTCGGGGTGGAAAAATCGGTATTTGGACCATTTAGGACCGGAAATATGAAAATGTATCAGATGTGTATCAAAACCAGTCGCAAAACAAAATGTTTTTATAATGTTTCAAATGTGTATAAAACTTAATCCCAAACAATCAAAAGTTCAGCAATCTTCGATATTCTTTAAAACTTTTTCTTTTTCCTTATGTTCCTTTAGGAGATGATATATATTGATTAGAAAAGGATAAAGATTGTTTATTTAGGAGATATGCATACTTAAGGAAACATCCCCTTAGATGATATAAGGTAAAATGATTCGGTAAACACTTATCGAGTAAGAGTTTAATAAACATCCCCTTAGTTTGCATTTTACTCCGTGAAAATGGTTCTTGGCCACATATAAACATTCATTTTTTATAAAATCCATTAGATTAAAGGAAAACCATGCATAAAAACAAAAGAATCCAAAGGGAGACAAAGAAGTAAACAAATAAGAGCAGCCAGGAAAAACTAGAGGGACCAAACGAAAAGTTTCCAAACAACTGAAAAAAGGCCAGATCGCAACAATATTTGCAGAAGCAATCCAAGAAATCCAAGATTATAGAAAGACTCGCATCTTAGAGCTATCCAACCAAAGGATCGAGATTGAATTTTGCAAAGAAAGTTATTGCTTAAAACAACACCTTTGAAGACACATAAGTTCCTCCTTTTCCTCCAAAAAAACTCTATATACGGCTACCACCATCGTAAAAAATCAGCTATGATAAAGAAGATGGGGTGAAATCCTCCAAGTTCCACCTGTAACAACCGATATTCTGAAAGGTATGCTTTGGGGTAAAGTCGTGGCCAATGTTGAGAATAAGGAACTTTTGGACCTAAATGCAATTTATTGGAAAGTATATAAGGAATAGGAAATCCCTAATTTCCTCATTCTTGTGGATGCACATCGGGAGCAAAAGAAGAGAAGGGAAATTGGAAGGTTGCAAGTGACCATGTAAGAGAGAATTGCTTGGAGAAATAATCAACATCAAGGTAATCTACTATCCTCCTTATTGATTCTAGAATTGAATGATTGTTTTGGGTTGAGTTAAGAACTTGTAAGCAACCCGTGTTCTCATATTTGGGAAGTTTTGAGAATTTTGGGCTTATTTGTATCAAAGTGGGTGGTCAATGCGCTAAAATGGTTATATTGAGTTAATGTATCAATCTCCCCAAGTATTGGGTTTAATTTGGGGCGGAAATGCTGGTTTCGTGAGCAAAAAAAAAGGGAATTGGGGTTTACAGTTTGAGTTGCACGGAAAATCGCCTCATCCGGATAGTTGGGCGAAGTTCCGGATAGGAAATGTACGGAAAGTTTAAAGAATCCGGATGTGGTTGGGTCCGTATCGTTATACGGATACGTGTAGCTATCCGGATACCGGATATCGACCGGATAGATGGGTTTTCGGAGGAGGTGTACGTCCGGATTGTTGGGAATCTGGATATTGTCCGGATTGTTGGGAATCCGGATATCGTCCGTATTGTTGGGTTTCCGGATAGTGAGTATCCGAATCGGTTTGCTATGCGGTCAGAGGAGTATCCGGATTATTGGTTATTCGGACAAGGGTGGATACGGAGTATATTTATTATTCGAATTGTTAGTTAATTTTGGTAAAACATTTGGCCTTTCATAGGTTTCTGTTGATTCGAAGGTAGGGCTTGGTGTTGGATGGACTTATTGCTTTCAGGTGAGTTCCCTTATACTTTTTTGGTGAAACGAAATGTTAAACGCTTTTGATTATTACTGATCATGGCATGGAATGCACGCATGCTTATATTTAAACTTGTTATAAAGTTGGAGCATGAATCATATGTTTGAGAACGTTATGCACATATGTTATAAACTGCTTTTACAAAGATACATGCATCGCTATATGTTTTCTCTTAGCCTTGCTTTGTATGCTTATGTGGAGTCGGGTTGCACAGTGGGATTAGCGTACCTAGGGATCCGATGATCCTTTGGGAGTTTATTATGAACCCGTAGGTATGGAATTTGTTTCATGTCTATTCGAGTAATGGGGAGTCTGCTTGGGCCCCGATATGAGGCGAGAGGGGAGTCTGCTTAGGCCCCGATCGTGGTTGTTGACGGATTTGGATGTGGTCTATGAACACTGTGCAAATGCCCCTGTCTGTTATGGAATTACTTGTGGGCCTTAGGGCGGATAAAGAAATGATTTCTATGCATGTTTTCGTATAAACTGCTTTTCGGAGGGAATTCACTAGTGTAACACCCGTAATTTTCGGATAGGTCCAATGTCGAATCAGTGTGGAATCGATCTTTTAAGAAAAATATGAAAAATAGGATTTTAGGTTAAATCCTAGATTTTATGGTCTTGTTGGATGGGGAATTCGAATACGAGTCCAACGGTTCTTTCCGGAGCGAAAACGGAGCTATAACGAAGAAGTTATGGCCAAAACAACTTTCGGTACAATCTCGGCTAAAGTGACCAGCGAAAGTGACACTTGTGTCACTCTCGCGTGTCACTCTCTCCGGTTTTGTACCGAGAGCTATTTGAGCCCGGCGAGAGTGCCCAGCGAAAGTGACACTTGTGTCACTCTCGCACGTCACTTTAGCCGTCGGGTACCTGGAGCATAAATACGAGATTTTTAGCCCCCAAACTTCATTTCTTCATATCTCTCCAATTTCAACTCTGATTTTGGTCATTCAAGTTGCTATGGTTCCGATTTTGAGAGCTCTTCAAGGATCTAGAAAGAGTTTTGAAGTTCATAGGAAGATTCAAGGGTGTTTGGTGGTGGTAAGTCTCTCAAATCTCTTCCCTTTCTCTCCTAAATCGTTTTTCCTTCCTTCCTCACAAACCCTAACCGATTTTGGGGGTTTTCTTGGAGATTAATGTGTTTCTTATCCACTTTATGCTAGTGATTTCATTTATAGATGCAAGAGCAAGTTTCATCCACAACATCTTAGAGATTTTTGGGGTTTTCTAGGTTTTCATCAAAACCTAAGTGGTAAGTTCATCCTCCTAGCTTCTATAATTTCATATGAGTTATAAATGTTCCATTGATGTTCTCCTAGTGTTTTGTTTCTCCAATTTCGATTGGGATGATTTTGGAGAAGTTAGGTCAAATTAAGGTTTTGGGTATAAATGGAGATTTTGATGGTTGATGTTTGGAGAACAATTCTAAATGGTTAAATATGAATATTCATGGTTGAAAGTTATGAATTTAGGTTTTTGGAAGTTTTGGCTTGAAGATACAAACTTCGTCAAAGGAGCTTACGTTGGAGAAACTATAGATTTAGCTCAATCTAGCAAAGGTGAGTTCAAGTTGCTTTGTGAAAACTTTGTACATGCCAAAAATAGTATTTTCTAAATGTTTGTGTGTTTTACTTGAAAATATCAATTGTTGAGGTATTTGGTTAATATAACCTTTTTGAAGTATTTATCTTCATAAATGTGTAAAACACCCATATTTGGGATTTTGGAGTATTTGATGTGTAGAAATCATAATTATACTCTTAGAAGATTTATTACTCAAAATGGAGTCTACTTGATGGTTTAATCATATGTGTAAAAATGATTTCTATAAACCATTTGGGAGAAGCACGTTTTAGTGTTAATAACCATTTTGAGAATTGTAAGGGTGTGAACCCTTTCGGGGAAAACCCCTTTATGTTTAATCCCGTGTTGAGTTTTGGGTTAATAACGATTTTATGGTACTTGCTACCTATTTGATATTAAATGCATTTCTATGCTAAGATGACCGCTATTATGGGTCTAATGGGTATTTGAGCATTTTGCTCGGTTTCGACCTTGAGATGGTCTTGGGGACAATTGTCCGATTTTAATGGCTCAATGTGGAGTCTTATTTATGGGTTGCCGTTATTGCACCATATTGCATTCATTGCATCATATCGCATTATTGCGCATTATTATTATTTACATGCTCGGATGTGTTAGTTATTCCAGGATGGGCTAATTATTGTAGGCTGTGTTGCATTGGATCCATAGGCACGCGAGTCAGTCTTTAATTGATGGTCTGCTGGGTATCGCAAGATTTGACCGGGCCCCATGCTAAAAGACCTTTACTTTCAAGGGTACGATAAGTGTCGCATTTATGCTAAAGGCACTAAGGTATCTCATGGTGTCTCATTTATGCTAAAGGCATTAAGGTATAGGCATTAAGGTATCTCACGGTGTCGCATTTATGCTGAAGGCACTAAGGTATCTCGACTCTTTGGGTGGAACTTCTTGATGTTACGGGTCTCCCCCGTCGTTGGCCAACCTATTTGGGATTGTATATTGTCCCGGTTTTATTATTGTTGGTCTTATACGTTTGACTGCTAGTTGATAACTTTAATATTGGATTCCCCTCCATGTATATTAGAGTTTAAATTAAAGCAAGTCGTTTCCGTATTTACGGTATTTGGAACTTCATTACATTTTACGGTTGCGTGAGTATTGCTTCGTATTATGTTTTTAATGAAGGGTTATAATTAAATGGATGGTTTTCCATGATTTATGGGTTGAGTATTTATTGTCAACCGTATTTGAAAGACTTGCCTATTAAAGGTTATATTCATGTATTGAGTGAGTTTTGGATGGTATTCATTTTAGAATAACGCTTATTACCTTTTGGGAGTATTTTCTCACGGATTTTGGGTGCGTTGGAAAATGAGTCATTTATATCCTTTGTAAACTCTTTTGGAAATCAAAACCTTTATTGCAAACTTTCTTTTAAAGAATGGTTTATTTCATGCTATAAACTCTTGAACTCACTAGGCGTTAGCCTAACCCTTTTTATTTGTCGGCATGTGCAACAGGTCTCAGGTTGGGAGTAGTTCTAGTGACACGTGTGAAAGGTCGTGTGCTAGTAGAGTGCTCGCGAGGTGATTTGAATTAGTGAAGTCTTCCGCACGTATTTGGAATTAGCAACTTGTGTTGTGTTAAGTAACACCCGTTTAAGTTAATTTATTGGGGGAATTATAATGTTTTAAATTCCGAGGTATTTTAAGGAATGAATTGTAGAAATGATTTTATCTTGTTGGGTATTTTATTGAAATTTTATTTAGTTGCTCGTTCAAAATTTGAGGGTGTTACAACTAGACCTCATGGTTTAACCCTCACTTTTCAAAACTAAAACCATTTTCAGGGGAGCGCTTTAGTGGTGCTTCGTCTAAGGAAAAGAGAAGGCATGAAGAATAGAGATGGAGGCGATCTGTGTAGAGCACACTAGTTCTTAATTTAGTATTGCTTTACCTTAGCTAGTTCTCGGTTGTGGGAGTTCGTTTCCGCTGCAAGTGTTGTAACCTCTGTTTTGTATGTCATGTATGTATTGGGACCCTTGTTTTGGGATGTTTAAAATAAAATGTTTGTTATGGATTTTCGGGTTGTTACACCACCATTTGGATGTTTTCCAACAACTCCTTAGCAATTTTGCAACCAAGAAGACAGTGTCCACCAATTAAATGAAATTGCTACACATCAGACTTAGAGTTTAGTTGAGATCGATTCTTTTGATTTGTAATTGTTGAAGTACTGGAAGCCAGTTCAGCAGAGATCTCCAAATGAAAACATTGACTTTCTTTCGCGCAATCTTGTCGCGGTGTTGAAAATCCCAAAATTGAAACTGCGAGAGTGATGATGGCGACCATATTTTTGAGCCATTTAACTTGGAAAAGTCCATCTTCGTACGAAAATCATCGATGCTTGTCCCTGTCAAGTATATTCAGAGAAACATTTTGCAAAAGCAAAGAAATATCAGCAAGATCGTTTAAGGCTCTCCCTCTAGGATTACGATGATTCGATGAACATTCATTTAACCATTCCCTTCTTATAATCTTACTATATTTAGTTTTCTTATTTTGAACTGACCCCTATATTATATATATATATATATATATATATAATTGAATATTTTATTTACTACTTGAATTTGTTTATGTAATATTTGAAGTATTTGATAGTATAAACGGGGAAAGTATAGAAATAGAGGTCTTAATTGTGAATATTGAAGTAGTATCATATACTGCAACAGTGTCTTTGGGGATCTCATTCCTTTGCTTGTAAACTAAGGTATCACTTTGAGTTCAACCCAAGATTTATATATGTTTTTTTAATCCTACAATCCTATAAATTATTATAATAGTTATTCATGACTTTAAAGAATATTAATTAATTCCAACAAGTGTATTCAAATACTATTTTCTACAGAAATTGTAATTATTTTTATTTTCCAAATTCTCATATAAAAATAATGAAATTGACAAAAAGTATTCAATCTACTCAAATCGATTCACTCGTCACCATTTCAAGACCCAAATTCACTTAATAATCAAATTTATATACAAAGTTTATGAATATACGTAACTATATAAGTTTTTCGCAAGAAAAGAGGATCCTTACGTAGAAAATCTTCTTTTTACGTAAGAATCCTTTTTTATTTTGTCGAAACCCAATATTCCTTACACTTATATGTAAATTTTCTACGTAAATATTAACTATTTAGCAATTTTGGGTCTTAAAATAACTAAAATGTGAAACCTCTATAGCAAATTAACTATTTCTATAAATTTCCCTAAAAAATTGGATACCTTTTCTAGGTTTGTATATTTATTGGCCTATTATTACCAAAAGTAAATCAATAATGGATATTATTTTTCAATAGCCCACGAATCTTGAATTGGAGTCATCCGTTTCGATTGTTGTTTAATAATCTATATTCTATACTATATTATAAAGTATTTAAAAAAAAACTCTTAAAAACAATCCATAAAGTTTTATGTATTGTTATTTAATGTTGATTATCTAAAATCTTTTAAAAATAACTAATTAAGCTTTATGTACTACTTCAATGCTAATTAGTTAATTAGTCCTTATCTCTAACTCCCTACAAATTCTCAAATCGTAAACCCCTAAAAAACATCATTCTTAAATCCTCATTAATTACCTAACTAATCTTTATCTCTAACCTCTTTCAAATCCTCAAATCATGAACCCCTAAAAAAGCGTCATTCTTTGTACAAATTTATACAAAAAAATAGTTTTCTCAAAATCACGTTTTATAAAATCGACAATGATAAAAAATAAAACAAAACATTAAAATCTAGATATATCGCGTTGTATTGCGCGAGCACCCTTCTAGTATATTATAAGGCGTTTATGAAAACTCGTAAAAACAATCTCTAAAGCTTCATGTACCGCTATTTAATGTTAATTACTTAAAATCTCTTAAAACAACTAATGGAGTTTTATGTACCGTTTTTTTTGAAAGGCAGTAGATTTTATTACCACACCAAACCAAAGTACAACACAGGTTACACAAAACTCCTAAACAGAAACGACCAAAACAACCATAACATGAAGAAGTAACATGAAGAAGTAACATGAAAACGTAGCATCTCCTGTTAGTTTGCGAGGGATAAACCTGCAGGATGCGACGGAATACGACCCCGCACTATTGCAGCAACCCAACCAGGACAACAAGTTCTGGACAGCTGTGGCTTAATGGGGACAGCCACAGCCCCTAAACCGCTACTGGACCAAACTGCAGCAGTGTATCAAACCACTGTTCCTTCTCCAGCATACGATGCCCTCTGTCAACCACCCACACGACCTGGAAGGTACTCTGCTTACTTGATACAGCTGTTGTAAGGCGTTGTTAACCAAACCACCCAATTTTCCTGCACATTTCGATCTCTCATTGCTATCCATTCGAAGGCCTTTCACTGAAATTCTATGAGTTGTTCGCTTATGTTCCTTTTTTCCTCTTTAAAAACGAGATTGTTTCGACTCGACCAAATGAGATAAAGGAATGAGCATACCACATCCGACCATAGTTTAGCTTTCTTTGATCCTTCACCTAATTGGTTTCCTGCATTGAAAAGATCATTAATCGATCTTGCCATTTCGATATTTAAGTTCCACCATCTCCCAACGCTTTTCCAAACTTTGAGCACGTCCTCACACCGTATCAAAGCATGTTCCACCGACTCTAGTTCGCCTTCACATCTCGGGCATAATGTTGAATGCAAATCTATCCCCATGTTGTCTAGGACCGATCTACACGGAATTCTTCCCAATCTTGTCCTCCATATGAAAATCCCCACCTTTAATGCTAATTACTTGATTAATATTTATCTCTAACAATCTTCAAATCCTTAAATAGTGGACTCTTATTAATTAATCCTTATCTCTAACCACTTTCAAATCCTCAAATCATGAGCTCTTTAAAAAACGTCATTCTTTAAACAAATTTATAAAAAAAAACATGACCGTTTTTTCAAAACCACACATTAAAATAAATTAGAACATTAAAATCGAGATATATAACGCTGCATTGCACGAGTAGACTTTTGGTTTAGAACGCTGCATTAAAAATTTCATTCTAAATCATCATTTTTTATTCTCATAATAAACAATAATATAATAATATTATTATTATTCCTTCTATGCTCCCAACACTTGTATACATAAGGCCACCCGTACCCCATGCGGTATGGGGCTCGGGGAAGCTGAGGTGGCAACGCGGTATGGGGCGGTGTGGCTCGGTATGGGCTACGGCCCCTTCGGTATTGATCATGCGGTATGGGTCTCGGGGTTACATCCCCGCTTGACCCCGAAGAGTTTAAAAAAAAAACAATTTTTTAATTATTTTTAAAAAATCTATCCGTTTGTAAACGGCTATATGTAAAAAAAAAAAATTCAATTTATTCCCACTATATATTTAACCTTCAACCTCTTATTTCTCACACCTCTCAAACTCTCTCAACCTCTTATTTCTCACACATCTCATATTCTCTCAACCTCTAAAACTCTCTCAACCTCTTATTTCTCACACATCTCATATTGAACATGGTTTTGTTCCGACCAACTTCAATCCTTCTTCGCCCATCGTCAATCTCGCCGATGACTACGTTCCGGAAACCCAACCTTCTACCCCGAAAAAACTCGAGCTCGAAATCGAAATGGAACGCTCAAAACGATTTGAGAAAGACTTCGAGTTTTTCATGACCCCGCATGATCATCTTACGGGAAACGCTTTGACCGCTACTTTAGTGAGAAAAGAGCAAATTAAAAAATTTCATGGTTGGTAGTGTTTTGTATCTTGTATTTTTTATTTTTAATGAATGATATGAATTTTTATTTTTATTATTTATCTTATTTTTATTTATTTAATATTTTTATTTTGTTAAATAATTAAATGTATAAATAAAAGAATAAAAATAAATGAGGTGGAATGAAAGATTGGAGGTATGTGGTAAGGGTGTTGAAAGATTGAGTGAGGGATGGATGAAAGGGTGATGTGACGCTGACGTGGCAGGGAATATTTGAAAGATTGAAGGTATGGGGTACTGATGGTCATTAATCGATCTTGCCATTTCGATATTTGAAAGATTGAAAGATTGAAAAGATCATTAATCGATCTTGCCATTTCGATATTTAAGTTCCACCATCTCCCAACGCTTTTCCAAACTTTGAGCACGTCCTCACACCGTATCAAAGCATGTTCCACCGACTCTAGTTCGCCTTCACATCTCGGGCATAATGTTGAATGCAAATCTATCCCCATGTTGTCTAGGACCGATCTACACGGAATTCTTCCCAATCTTGTCCTCCATATGAAAATCCCCACCTTTAATGCTAATTACTTGATTAATATTTATCTCTAACAATCTTCAAATCCTTAAATAGTGGACTCTTATTAATTAATCCTTATCTCTAACCACTTTCAAATCCTCAAATCATGAGCTCTTTAAAAAACGTCATTCTTTAAACAAATTTATAAAAAAAAACATGACCGTTTTTTCAAAACCACACATTAAAATAAATTAGAACATTAAAATCGAGATATATAACGCTGCATTGCACGAGTAGACTTTTGGTTTAGAACGCTGCATTAAAAATTTCATTCTAAATCATCATTTTTTATTCTCATAATAAACAATAATATAATAATATTATTATTATTCCTTCTATGCTCCCAACACTTGTATACATAAGAGCTAGAGAAAGAAGGATACAAAGCATTGGTACTTGCAAAATCTTAGAAGAATTAATTATTATACTAATAAGTCGAAATTCTCATTTTTCAATAAAAACCACTATAATAATTTGTAAATTATTATGAGAAACTCTTATATTTAAATAGTAATTTAAAAAGTATTAAAACACAAATTATTAATTTATGATGAGAAAAAAAATCAAAACAAGTTACCAACTTTTTCATAATAATTATTAAAACAAAATATAACATAAGGTTCACATAAATGTACATTAACTACTTGCGGCTGCAGCCACAAAGTTCCTTGCGGCTGAGGTATTGGAGTTAGGGCCTGTTTACCAAAATTTTCATTAAGTTCTGTATGGATAAATGTGTCAATCTGGTTAAATTTTTCTGTCTGGATAAATTGTTGTTGTTGTTTACTTTTTTATCTGAATCAACAGTCTGAACGATATAAATGACAATTTTACCCATGAAGATGAATATTGTGCATCTCTCATCATCAAATTAATAATAGCAATCCGATCAAATCTTATAACCAAAAATCAATCTAATCAAATCTCATTCAAAAATCAATCCAAATTTTCTAATAGTAATCCAATGCTTGAACCGATTTTTTTACACCATTTCAATCAAAATTAGACAATAACCAACAAGCTGATAGAACACCAAAGTTCCCAAACCAAAAATCAACAGTAGCAGGAATCGACAACAGGGGATTTAGAGGTCAAAATCGATATCAAGAAAAGGAGGCGTACAGAAGGGGTTCGTACAGAAGGGCCTTGCGATTAGAGATTAGGGTTTCGATTCGTACAGAAGGAGACGTACAGAAGGGTTCTTGATAACAGGGGCATGGAAGAAGATTATAGATTAGGGTTTCTTGATGTGAGGTGGGTTCTTGATAACAGGGGCATGGAAGAAGATTAGCGATTAGAGATTAGGGTTTCTTGATGTGAGGTGGGTTCTTGATAACAGGGGCATGGAAGAAGATTAGCGATTAGAGATTAGGGTTTCTTGATGTGAGGTGGGTTCTTGATATGTGATGGGAGCTTCATAACTCTGGAAGAAGACGTACATAATGAAAGGGAAAGAGGCGTGTTTAATAACAGGGGCATGGATGTCAATTTGTTGGCTGAATGTGGACAACACCTCTTCTCCATCTGTGCGAATAAGCTGACATCTGTGCGAATAAGCCACAAGTAAACACCCAATTTTGTCTGCGCGAATAAGTCAGTTTCCCCATTAAGCCCAATAAGTCACAAGTAAACACACCCTTAGTCGAAAATGCTGCCATAGATAACAAGTAGACTCGAGTTGTGCCGCACCATATACAGTGCAGTGGCGGAGCCATAATTTTGAATCAGGGGGATATCGAGTTTACAAAAATAAAAGTAAATATTAAGTTTTTAAAATAGCATGCAAAGACAATGATTTATATTGATGAAATGATAAACTAAAATAATGTAACTAACCGACTATTTTATAAGAATGGAACACCGATCTTAACAAATTGAACAACAATCTCTACAAGTCTCCATTCTAAAATTTATCTGTGAAACCAATTTTCTAAAACTTATTTATGATACCAATTTGATAGAGCAACGATAGGTGAGATGGACTGAAATAAGAGTAAATTCATGTAATTGAAATAAGAGTTTTAAAACCTTATATAAAATCTTAAAATAAAAAATTTGGTAGATTTCCTTTGGCTTGTGTTTCTATTTTTAACAATATATTAACAGAATTATGTGAAAACACATATATAATTGAGATCAAGTTATAATAAAATAGATAAAAAAACCTATAGATTAACTATCTATGTGACAATAACTCATAACCACAAAAACAGTTGCACAAGTTTCACTTTTATAGGGACTAAAAGTGCATTAAAAAAGGAATTTAAAGGCTAGTGTATTATATAAATAAAAAATAACCACTAGCACCGTCCAAATTTCTCCTACTTCCCGAACCTTATACATGGAGCATGAGAGAGGGAGCCTATAAGACAATTAAAGATGATTGATTGATTGCAAATACATATAGATCAGGAGGGACATTGGCCCTCTCTGGCTCCAACGTGGCTCCGCCACTGGTTGGCGGGGAAGAACGATGAAGAACTGAGTAGATTGCCCAATGCAATTACGATTGCTAATGGCAGAGTGATGCCTAACATTCACGCTCACTTGCTTCCTAAGAAATCCTCTGTCGCCTCTTGTATAGGTGATTACTAGGTTTTCGCCTGCTGTAAAATTGAAGCCCTAGCTAACCGATTAACTACATTTAGAATTTTTTTATTGATTTCACTTTCAGGTTTTATTTGGCATAGATTGTGAATTAAGGATGTGTGAAATTTAGTTTATGCAATTCAAATTCCAATCCTAGTTCCGATTCATTTGTGATTTTGTATCTCATGGCATCCCCCTTATCTCAGTGAAATGGAATCGGATATCAATATGATGAAATAAAAAAGTAACTCTAGTCCGAACCAAATTCGCCAGTGGAAGAGCATGTATGCGATTTCGACAACGGATTCAACAACGATCGAGCAACAACTGAATAGTCAACAATCGAGCGGTTGATTTTGGTAACAACAAATTCAGGGAAGACGACTTTTTGAAGAATCGGAGATGGATTCAGGTGACGATGAGTGTTTGGATGTGGAAGGAGAACATAAGGTTAGTATAGAGTTTTCTTACAAGGCGTCTGAAAACATTGACGAAAACTACAACCTACTTTCCAGACGTTCTTGTATGAGTTCACTGCCGTCTGACGGAAGAAAGAAATGGGTTGTGATGGTGGCAGCGAAACACCACGACGACGACAACGACAATAGTATGGTAATCACATTGGTATTACATGTGGCATCACAGTGTAACACAATGTATTTTGAGTGTATCATAATGGTAATCACAATGTTCATAGAGCGTATCTCAATGGTAATCACAGTGTAACACAATGTATTTTTTGGTATCACAATCATGATCGTTGTATCAATCTTTTTTAGGTATCACATTGTGTATCCGACAGAATAAGGTTCACCGGAAGCCGACTGCCGGAGGCCGGGGAAAAGAGAGAGGAGAGAGGAAAAAGGAGAGAAATTCTTTTATATACCTAAAATGCCATTTAAATTAAATTTCATTAAAAACTACAAAAATTAATGATTTCCTAATTTATCCTTTAATATATGACTCATATTGGATCTCATAGTTGTTACAAACAACTCAATTCTACATTGAATGACCTCACATATATATATATATATATATATATATATATATATATATATATATATATATATATATATATATATATATATAGGGGTGGTATCGGGTACAAACCAGATAGTTTGTACAAACCCGTACAAACTCAGTCTACCTTCATGAATTTGATTTTTTTTTTAATTTGGCTTCATTAATCTATATTTTGGCTTCATGAATATAAAATTTGGTTTCATGAATATATAGCTTGGCTCCATAACATCTTCTTTTTATATTTATAAGGGTATTTTAGGGCTCCACCGAAAAATATAGATTCATGAAGCCAAATTTTATATTCATGAAGCCAAAATATAGATTCATGAAGCCAAATTAAAAAAATTGCAAATTCATGAAGGTAGATTGAGTTTGTACGAGTTTGTACAAACTATCTGGTTTGTATTTGATACCCAGCCTATATATATATATATATATATATATATATATATATATATATATATATATATATATATATATATATAAGGGTGGGTTCAAATAAAAACTCATTTTTTTATTGTGCACATGAGGACCAATCTTAACCATTGATTAAAATTTAGAAAGTTAATCAATGGTTAAAGCATTATAAGATTAATTGAGAAGTAATTAGGGCAAACTTGGAAATTTGAATCAACCTCTACCTTATTTGACTTTTTATTTTCTTTTTTAATTAAAAAACTTTTACCTCCTTCAAGTTTAAAATAAATTATCATAAAAATTACTAATATTTTAATAAAACAAATTACATAAAAAAAACAAGAATTTTGTGCTCTACAAATTAACCGTTTTTTTTACGTAAAATGCTACATATGTGTTATATTTATGTATGCACGTCCTCGGATGTCCACATTCAGTATGAATAACAAAAGTGAACGTTCATTCACTATTCATGATGAATAATACAGTATTCAGGATTAATTATACAACATTCAAGATGAATAATACACGAATTCATGATTCATGTATTATTTAACATGAATCGTGTATTATTCATCCTGAATGTTGTATTATTCATCCATCATTCAGGATGAATAATATACGAATTCATGAATCGTGTATTAGTCATCTTGAATGTTGTATTATTAATGGTGAATAATACATGAATGACCCGTGAAGATGTGGAGACGTGACACACTCTCTTTTGTTCCCCGGTTCACAACCGAAACTCGATTGGTTCTCGATTCATCTCGATGGGTGTTGTGTTACGGTGAAGAAGAATGTGATGCCTTGCGACGTTGAAGAAAGTGTTGAAGAAGGTGACGTCGAGTTACGGACTTACGGTGACGAGGTGTTGTACACACTTAAACGTACATAAATATTTATAATGAATATAACACATATATATCATTTCACGTAAAAACAATTAAAACAAAAAAAACTATATCGAGATGGATGTCATATTGAAGAACACAAAATTCTCGTTTTTATGATGTAATTTGTTTGATTAAAATATTAGTAATTTTTAAGATAATTTAGTTTAAAACTCTAAGGGGGTAAAAAGTTTTAATCAAAAAATAAAAATAAAAAGTCAAATACGGTAGATGTGAGTTTAAATTGTCTTCCATTTTTACCCCTAATCACCTTAATTAATAATTTTAATTAAAACTCTATTAATATAAGTTGTTTAATCAACATATATGGAGTGGACGAGATTCGTCCTCACGTGCACGATGAAAGTTGAGTTTTAATTTGAACTTTCCAATATATATAAATATATATATGGGTTAAATCAAATGAGAACCACAAATATGTTATAAACAGTGAGAACCGATATAAAAAATATTTTTTTACATTATATTTTTTCATCAAATGCTAGGATTTATTACATTTTGCTTCACATATATTTGTTTCATAATATGATAATTTCAAATGGATTTGTTTCACCATGTGAATATATTTTACGAGTATTTTTCATTTCACTAGGTGAAACAAAATTCGTTTTTCACATGTAATCTTTCACAAGGTGAACACGAACATATGTGTAACAATATCTTAAATTATAGGTTTTGATAAAAAAAAATCATGTAAACAAATATTTTTATATTAGTTCTTACGGGGTTGTAACATATTTGTGGTTCTCATTTGATTATCGTCTTATATATATATATATATATATATATATATATATAGAGAGAGAGAGAGAGAGAGAGAGATAGAGACTCCGTAAAATGCAAACCTTGCATTTGTTGCACACCTTACAAACCGGTATGTATATGTGAACAACGTGCATATACATATTCATATACATGCAGGAATATACATATAATGGACATACAATCATATGAGATAACGCATATATGCATCTCACATATTGTTCACATTAATTTATAAGGGGATGCAACAAATACATAATTTATATTTGATTTGTATCATATATATATATATATATATATATATATATATATATATAGAAGGAGGTTCAAGGGAAAACCTCAAATAATTAAAAAAACTAAAGAACAACCTTATAGGCCTAGGATTAGACAAATCAAGGGTTAATATCGTTAATGGCAATTTTGTAAATAAAAGCAAAGTCAAGGGCATATCAATATATTACTTAAGCTAGAATGAGGGTAAAATTGGCAAAATAAAATAAAATGGATCAGATACAAATTACCCTCAAACCCTAGATATTATTCTCAAACCCTACACTCTCTTCTCTCTGCAGCCGCCGTCGCCACCGCCGGCCGCCACCACCACCTCCGACCTACCCTCTCTTCTCTCTCCATCCTTCGACGACGCAACTCCATGTGAACACCTAGCAAACCCCACGATCTCTTCTCCTCCTCCTCCGCCACCGCCACCACCACCACCACCGCTGACCTACCCTTTCGTCTCTCTGCCGCCACCACCACCGCCGACCGCCACCACCTCCGATCTACCCTCTCTCTCTGCTGCCGCCACCACCGTCGACCGCCACCACCTCCGGTATGTACCATTCACCGGTCACCAATGCTCTATGGCAAGCCAGATCCACCATTTCCGGCGCCACCACCAATCCCTCCGATGTCGTCGCTCCATTACCACTAAAACTCCATCTCTGAGTCGACTACGATTCCATTTTCTACCGATTATGTTCTTAGAGAACAGTACAGAAATCCCTGGAACGGGATTCGAATGGGTAAAGAGGTAATGTAGGGTTTTTTTTGTTTATTAGGTTTTCATATATACACGATTTAAATCTAAGATAGCTTATTTTTAATCGAAGATGATATTTTCTAATCCTGCAGATTAAATTATGATGTTCTAATTGATCCTCTTTTGATGGTGATCTGTGCATATATATGCACAAGTGCATACCTACATTTCGATTTTGATGAACTGAATGTTCAGATCTGGAGTTGTGTGTAGTTTTTTTTGTTTATTAGGTTTTCATATATACACAATTTAAATCTAAGATAGCTTATTTTTAATCGAAGATGATATTTTCTAATCCTGGAGATTAAATTATGATGTCTTTTGATGGTGATCTATGCATATATATGCACAAGTGCATAATATGCACAAGTGCATACCTACATTTCGATTTTGATGAACTGAATGTTCAGGTCTGGAGTTGTGTGTAGTTTTTTATGTTCGTCAACGTGCTTGGAATTTTTTTTATTCTGTCTTCTCCACCTTCTTCTTTCTCCTTGGAAACAACCATATGCACAAGTGCATATATATGCATTTGTGCATATCGACTTGTTTTTTATCGTTTTACTTTCAAAAACTTGTTTGTTTTTTAGTTTTGGATTAGATTGCAAGTTTTAGAATTGAAAACCATTAAGTAATTTGTAATTTTTTGAAGTTTGGCAGTCGACATCAAGCATCGCCGGAAAACCGTGAGCTCGCTGGAATCTGCAAGTGTTCGCCGGAAAACCGTGAGCTCGCCGGAATCTGCAAGTGTTCGCCGGAAAACTCATGGAGATGGATTTGTGACTGAGAGCAGTGATTAGTTGGGGTGGGTTTGTTTTGTTTTAGCGGTAGGGTATAGTGGCCAAATGACTTTACTACCCTTTTCATTAATTTTAAATAATTTAATGGCTGATTATTAATAATCTTTGGATTGTGTTTAATTAATGTCTCTAAGGGTGTTCTTTAGTTTTTCGGTTATTTGAGTTTTTCCCCTGAACCTGACCCTATATATATATATATACATTATAGAGTGGTCCCATGATTTAAAAGCCTAATGTAAAAAGGGTAATTTAGTTTTAATTAAGGATAATTGTGTCTCACTTTAAAGTCATATGCATAAACCAACTTCCAAGTTCTAACCACCCCTAACTCATCTCCTCAATCCTATATCTATGTATATTCATTATTACAAAGTAAATTACATTTTCGGTCCTTGCGCCTTACCAAATTTCTTGAATTAGGTTACTACAATTTGTATAACAAAAAAGCCTCTATGGTATGAAAAATGTTTGGTCTTGGTCCTTACCATTAACACCATTGAAAAAAATCGTTTAGCAAGAATATTTAGTCTTTTTCTATTTTCATTTAAAAATAATAATATAAAGTTTGGTTTTGTTTACAAGATTTCTATGGAATCTAAAGGAATTAGAATGGTAAATTTCGTTGATCAAATTTCATTCAATCATTTAATTTGCGCATGCAATGAAGTTGATTTCCATTCGTTCTACCTCACGGATTTCCTCAATCCATAGTATATATATTGGAATTCAAATCCATCCCTTCTCATTTAAAAAAATTATCCTAGAACATTTGCTTGAGATGATCTAAATTAAAAACACCCTATTCTTGAAATAAAAATATGCCCCTTTTATTCTTTAATAAAAAGTTGACGAAATATAATCAAAATTGGAGCAACACAAACTACACCAAAAAACGTTCATTTTTCCTATTTAGTTTGATATCTATGTTGATATTCTTTTTCATGGTTTTTCGGACCTTTTTTTGGTTCCCCTTAAATCTCAGCCTTTTATATATGTACGTCTATGTGTGTGTGTGTGTATATATATATATATATATATATTGTAACACCCGAATTTTTAAGTATCGTTATGTTTATCAAACATTTAAAAATTTGGTTTGACTCTAAATCATGATAATTAGTGAAGATTAGTATAATTAAGGTGGTGTTAAAAAGCCTCTCAAGAAAAACAAAGGAAAATAACAAAATTGGGAGAGAAGCAGGGTCCCGCGACCTGCCCTGCGACCTTAAGTCGCGTGGGTAGTCGTGTATGTTTCTGGATGGTGGCCACAACTCTTGTAAAGCTACAAGTCGGGTTTTAAGTAAATCTGTTGGGAACTGAAGATATGCTAAGTATGGTTAGTACTGCCAGAACAACATTACTACTGCCAGTTCAAGGTTAGTACTGCTAGTTCAATGTTAGTGCTGCCAGAACAAAGTTACTACTGCTGGTACATGGTTAATGCTGCCTGAACAAAGTTAATACTGCTGGTATATTACTACTGCTGGAATATTATTAATGCTGCTTATGTGAGGTTAGTACTGCTTGTCAAAGTTACTACTGCAAGTCAAGGTTAGTACTGCTGGTGCATATCGAATATCTGTTAGTACTGCTCGTGACTTAATACTGCTGGAGATTGTTAGTACTGCTCATGAAGAATGAAGATTAATACTGCTGAGTTTGTTAAGATTGGTATGCGATACTTTTGGAGACAAAGAAGGAATTGATCAAGATATGTTTAACGAAGATTTAGAAGATCAAGTTACTTTTTGATAGTTATCTTGTAATTATTCTTGTATAAATAGTATTGATAGATAGCTATTAGCAAATACACAAAAAATAGATACGAGTTAATATACATGAGATACGTGTGAAAAAAGAATTCGATATCGTTTTCAGAGAGAATTAACCTCAAGGTGTAAGAACCCTATTTCTAGAGAAGTAGAAGTCGTCTTGTTGAGCCTGTTCAACAAGATTGAGGTTTGGTTGTAATCTTGTGAGTCGATTTAGTGAATACACAAAGTGGTGAATTTTCTGTTACATTGTTCTTGATTGTGAGAATTAAAGTTCTTTTCCGCAGATTCTTTAATTCTGAATTCTAAGTGTTAATTATCTTGTTAAGATTCGATCCTGACAAGTGGTATCAGAGCAAGTGTTTCTTAGAATTCTACAGTCATTATGGAAAATTCTTTTGAATCAAACAGTACTCTTGTATCTAAAGTTCCCATGCTCAGACCCAATGAATTTGACATGTGGAAAATTAGAATCAAGCAGTACATTCTGCTTACTGATTATTCCATCTGGGATATCATTGAGAATGGTCCATGTGCTGAAGGAAGAACTGGACCAGATGGCAAAAGACCTCCTCCTAAGACTGATGCAGAGAGGAAAGTCAGACAGACAGAGATGAAGGCCTTAAGCACCCTGCTTTTGGCTATTCCCAATGAGTATCAGCATCAATTCCATCACTGCACTGATGCTCAGATTCTATGGAATGCTTTGGAGAAAAGATTTACTGGCACCAAAAGCACAAAGAGAAATCAAAAGGCAATTCTCAAGCAGCAGTATGAAAACTTTACTTCTACCAAGAATGAGTCCATGACTCAAACGTTTGATAGATTTAATAAGCTGATTGGAGAATTAGCCACTGTAGGAGTCAAGATGGAGGCTGATGATGTCAACAGGAAGTTCTTAAGATCATTGGGTGAAGAATGGACAATGTACACTGTGTCCTTCAGACAGAATGATCAACTGGAAGATAAGGAACTTGATGATCTGTACAATGATCTTAGAGTATTTGAATCAGAGGTTGAAGCCAAAAAGAAGCCCTCTGGATATGTTCATAATGCTGCACTTCTTTCAGCATCACCTGATTCTACTGCTAACCATGAATCAGTTAGTACTGCTGGTTCAGTTAGTGCTGCTGGTTCAGTCAATCAGGAAAAGTCCAAAGATACAGTACTAGAAGCTTTCTTTTCTAGTCATATAAATTCCTCTTTGATTAATGATGATTTAGAACAGGTTAATGCTGATGATCTTGAAGAGATGGATATAAAGTGGCAGATGGCTATGCTGTCTATGAGAGTGAAGAGATTCATTAAGAGGACAGGGAGAAACAATTTTTCCCAAAGAAGAGAGGATGGTGCTGGATTTGACAAATCCAAAGTTGAATGCTACAAGTGTCACAAGATGGGACACTTTGCCAGGGAATGCAGAGGAGGAACATCTTACAACAGCCATCAACAAACTCAGGCTGGAAGTTCCAATCAAAACAGAAGCTCCATTCAAGCTCTTGTTTCTCAACAAGGAATGGGATTTGACTGGAGTGACCAAGCAGAAGAAGCCATCCAAAATCAAGCACTTATGGCTGAAGTTTCAGATCTTCCCACTGAGGTAAAATCTAATCTCTGTACTCAAGCTTGTATAGATACTGTTAAAAGGTATAGAGATCACAATCAGGGTATGTGTGATGATTTAAAAGGTTAGAAAAGGATATAAGAGACTATGTGTTGATTGTTGAGAGGTTTGAAGAACAGATTAGGGCCTTTCAAGCCAATAAACTTCAACACTCATATGATACTAACTACTGGAAGTGGGAAAAAGGTGGTCTGGAGTTCCAACTGAAAGAGTCTAGGGAAGAGTGTGAAAAACTAAAAGAAGAACTTAAGAAAGTTACAGCTGATGTTGAAAAGTTTTCAAAAGCTTCTAAAGCCATGGACACAATAATAAATGCTCAAGTCCATGGTAAGATGAAAACAGGCCTAGGGTATAATGCCACTCCTCCACCCTACAACAACAACTACATCCCTCCTAGGTCAGACCTTTTAGAAACCTTGGATAGTAAGGACTTATCTGAAGGAGCCACTAGTGTAGACCCATTAGATGCAGTTGTTGTTGAAGATGGATCTGATGGGGAAGATTCTAAGAAGGACAGTGATGAGATCCCATTAGAAAATCACATCAAGACTAATGAGGAAGGTGGAAGTTCTTGGGATAGGAGTAAGGAGATGAAAAGGACTGTAAAAGGAAAGAAAGTTCATTACACACAGACCACAGTTGTGAACTCTAATGCTTGTGAACAGTGTTCTTGCAGGAAATCTCAAGAGTATCAGCCCCAAAAACATGATAATAAGAGGGGAAATCAAAGGAACTGGAATAACCAGTGGGCACTAAGGCAAGGAGTTGATCTGCAAAAGATTAACAGACCAAAACCTTGCTTTATTTGTGGCAAACTGAATCATCTTGCCAAATACTGTTTCTTCAATCCTATTAACCAAAAGAGAAGTTTTCAAAGAAGTTATCAAAAACCTTCTGGCTATAGGAAGCCTACAAGAACAAATGTGGCTATGAAACAAGCTGAACCAAAAAGCCACATGAAGAAAAAGCCTGAAAAGGAATGTGTTACAATGTGGGTTACAAAAGGCACTAAAAATAATACTGCTGCTAGCAGTGTTAGTACTGCTAACACTGTTAGTACTTCTTCAAGAGTTAGTGCTGCTAGCAGTGTTAATACTGCTAGAAATTCTTCAAAAGTTACTGCTGCTAGCAGTGTTAGTACTGCTAACACTGTTAGTACTTCTTCAAGAGTTAGTGCTGCTAGCAGTGTTAATACTGCTAGTAATTCTTCAAAAGTTAGTGCTGTTAGCAGTATTAGTGCTGCTAACACTGTTAGTACTTCCTATTCAGATAATACTGCTTCTAGCAGTATTAACTCTGTTAATACTGCTAACTCTGTTAGTACTGCTGATACTGCTGCTAGTACTGATAGTGCTGCTAACAATACTGCTGCTCCCAGTGTTAGTACTGCTAGCACTGTTAGTACTTCTAAGGTTAATACTGCTTCTAGTACTGCTAAACCAATCATATTGACAAAGTACTCCAGTACTGCAGTACCTAAGGTTGAAAATCTCATCAAAACCAAGTGCAAGTACTTTGATGAGCAAGGGAGACCCAAGACCACTTCGGCTTGGGTTCCCAACAAAACTAACTGATTTATCTTAATGTGCAGGGTAACCAACAGCTCAAGGGGAAGAGCATTTGGCATGTTGATAGTGGTTGCTCCAGGCACATGACAGGTAACATGGCCTGCCTCAAAAATTTCAAAAAGATTGATGGAGGACATGTTGCATTTGGGAATAATCCTGCTGGTGGAAAGATAAGTGGTAAGGGTGATGTTTCAAAAGGTAAGATGACCTTTGAAGATGTGTACTATGTTGAGCAATTGAGATACAACCTGTTAAGTGTATCACAGGTTTGTGACAAGAAGCATAGCATATTGTTTACTGATTCTGAATGTATTATCCTTGCTCCTGGATACAAAGTGGTTGATGAAAACATGATACTTCTGAGAACTCCTAGGAAGGATAATGTATATTGTTTAGATTTGGAAAGTGTTTCATCTGATTCATCCCTAAATTGTTTAGTTTCAAAAGCTTCTTTGGATGAATCATCACTTTGGCACAGAAGGATGTGTCACATGAATTTTAAAACAATGAATAAACTTGTTAAGAATAACCTTGTAAGGGGTTTGCCATCCAAAGTCTATTCATGTGATGATCATTGTGTTGCTTGTCTCAAAGGCAAACAACACAAAACTTCTCATAAGACCAAAGAGATAAACACTATCTCAAATCCTCTTCAACTGTTACATATGGATCTGTTTGGTCCTACTAATGTGATGAGTATTGGCAAGAAATCATACTGCTTAGTTATTGTTGATGATTATTCTAGATTTACGTGGGTATATTTTCTGAGAACTAAAGATGAGACAAGTGGACTGATCAAATCTTTTATTCTCAAAATTGAAAACCAATCAAATCAAAGAGTGAAAGTCATTAGATCAGATAATGGAACTGAGTTTAAAAATTTTGATCTAAACACCTTTTGTGAAGAAAAAGGAATTGAGAGACAATACAGTGCTCCTAGGACTCCACAACAAAATGGTGTTGCTGAGAGAAGGAATAGGACACTGATTGAGGCTGCTAGATCTCTGTTAGCTGATTCAAAGTTACCAATTACTTTTTGGGCAGAAGCAGTTAATACTGCCTGCTATGTTCAAAACAGAGTTTTAGTTGTAAAGCCTAAAAACAAGACACCTTATGAGCTTTTCCATAAAAAGAAACCATATATTGGATTTTTCAAACCATTTGGATGTCCTTGTACTATTCTCAATACCAAATCTCACTTAGGTAAGTTTGATAGCAAAGCAGATGATGGTTTTCTTGTTGGGTATTCATCTCAGAGTAAGGCCTACAGAGTTTTTAATACCTCTTCTAGAATAATTGAAGAAAGTGACAATGTCAAATGCAATGAGAACACACCAAATCCTATTGGTTCAGGTCCTAATTGGCTATTTGACATTGATTCACTCACTAATTCTTTGGGTTTCAGTAGTGATGTATATGCATGACAAAGGGATACACCAACATCAGAACACAGAATTCAATCTGTGATATTTCCACTCCCTTCCATTGATCCTATTGAATTCTGTGAACAACAAGAGGAGGCTGAACCTATTCAGAATGAAGAAGAGAGGAGAGCAGAGGAAAATCAGTCTTCAGGTCCAAATTCCAGAGAATATGAGGTGACTGAAGAAGCAGAAACAAATCCAGAATTAAATGAGTCAAATCTGGATGAGAACATACAAGAGGAAGCTGGTCATCCAACAAGAACTCAGAAAAATCATCCTCCTGAGTTGGTGATTGGAGATATTGCATCTCCCATGATGACCAGAAAGCAAAGCAGACTCCAAGAGTTGCAAGAGCAGCAAAATACAGTTAATACTGTTCTTACTTGCTTTCTATCCCAGATTGAGCCCAAAAAGGCTTATGATGCTATGAAAGACCCAAGCTGGATAGAGGCAATGCAAGAGGAGCTGCTACAGTTCAAATTACAGGATGTTTGGGACTTGGTAGACCTTCCAAAAGGTCATAGAGCAATTGGCACCAAGTGGATTTTCAGGAACAAGAAGGATGACAGAGGGATTGTGATCAGAAACAAAGCTAGACTGGTTGCACAAGGGTACACTCAGGAAGAAGGAATAGATTATGAGGAAGTCTTTGCTCCTGTGGCAAGGATTGAAGCAATCAGGTTATTTCTAGCCTATGCCTCATACATGAAGTTCAAAGTGTACCAAATGGATGTCAAAAGTGCATTTCTGTATGGAAGTATTGAGGAAGAAGTATATGTCTGTCAATCCCCTGGATTTGAGAATCCATTGCACCCTGACAGAGTATACAAGTTGAAGAAGGCTCTTTATGGTTTGCATCAAGCCCCAAGAGCATGGTATGACACCCTGTCTACCTATCTCTTGACAAATGACTTTGAAAGAGGAGTAATTGACAAAACCCTGTTTATCAAGAGGAGAAAGAAAGACACATTACTTGTTCAGATCTATGTGGATGACATCATCTTTGGATCCACCAATGATCAAATGTGTAAAGAGTTTGAGGAGTTAATGCACAAAAGCTTCAAGATGAGTTCCATGGGAGAACTTACTTTCTTTCTTGGGCTTCAGGTAAAACAAAGGAAAGATGGGATTTTTATTAGCCAATCCAAGTATGTGAAAGACATCCTGGACAAGTTTGGTTTATCAGACTCAAAACCAGCAAGCACACCTATGGAGACACACAAACAGCTCACTGCTGATCTTGAGGGGGAGGATATGGATGTCCATCATTACAGATCAATGATTGGATCTCTCATGTATCTCACAGCCTCTAGACCAGATATTATGTTTTCAGTTTGTGTTTGTGCCAGATTTCAAGTTACACCAAAGCAATCTCATCTTCATGCAGTCAAGAGAATTTTCAGATACCTAAGAGGGCAACCTAGACTAGGTCTCTGGTATCCTTATGAATCATCTTTTGACTTGCTTGCATACTCAGATAGTGACTTGGGTGGAGCTAACATGGATAGGAAGTCTACTTCAGGTGGATGTCAGTTTTTGGGTACAAGACTAGTATCTTGGCAGTGTAAGAAACAAACCACAGTGTCCTTATCTACCACAGAGGCTGAGTACATAGCTGCTGCAAGCTGCTGCTCTCAGGTTCTATGGATTCAGAATCAGATGTTGGACTATGGGGTAACATTTCTTCACACTCCAATCTTCATTGATAACAACAGTGCTATTAGCATTGTTAATAATCCAGTCAAACACTCAAAAACAAAGCATATAGAGATAAGGTATCACTTTATAAGAGATTGCAATGAAAAGAAATTAATTCAGGTTGCTAAAGTTCATACAAATGACCAGTTTGCTGATCTATTCACAAAAGCTTTTGATGTGGGTAGATTCACCTTTTTGGTAACAAGTGTGGGCATGATCAACCTAGAATAAATTCATGACTTTCTGTTTTTATACCTGTATTTCTTCATATATTTGGTGCTACTAACTCTCTTTCTCAGGATCCTCTGTTTCCCTCAGATTACCAAGTGCAGAAAAGTGTAGGTGTAGTTAATACTGCTTTGCAGTTAATACTGCCAATGAGTAGTTAATACTGCTCAGTAGTTAATACAGCTTTGCAGTTAATACTGCTCAGTAGTTAATACTGCTTTGCAGTTAATACTGCTCAGTAGTTAATACTGCTAGTGCACAGTTAATACTGCTTTGCAGTTAATACTGCTCAGTAGTTAATACTGCTAGTGCACAGTTAATACTGCTCAGTAGTTTATACTGCTAGTGCACAGTTAATACTGCTCAGTAGTTAATACTGCTCAGTCGTTAATACTGCTTATGTCGTTAATACTGCTTTTGAAAATCTAGGGCAAATACTGCTATAAATACCCCTGTTTGCCCGCCAAAGTTCATAACGACTCTTCGCATTAACTTCTTCTCTCTCGTTCTAACCTAGTCTCCCTAGAATCTCTGTGTTTTCTTTACAAATCCTCAGGAAGCACAACGATTATGGAGTTTGTCGACGAGCATAATGAGATTGCAATGCTTCAGAAGCCGAAGCAGGCCGACGGATTTCATGAAATTGTGGATTTTCTCAAGTCCACTCATATTTCATATGCCCTAACGGTGAATCCAACAATATACATCGAGCATCAGACGCAATTCTGGGCCAATGCCACCGTGGAATCCGAAGATGGGCAGAAAGTCATCCAAACAAGGGTATGTGACAAACCCTTGAAAGTTTCAGAAGAACTTCTTCGCATCACTCTTCGACTAGATGATGCCTCAGGTATATCTTCTATTTCCCAATGAAGAACTCTTCTCAACTTTACAAAGAATGGGGTATGAAGGTCCCATTGGAGTTTTTAAATTCTACAAGTCAAAGTTTTTTACTCAATGGAGATTCTTTGTTCATACCCTAATGCATTGTATTTCAAAGAAAACTACTGGATGGAGTGAGTTCAGCAGTACTATTGCTTATGCTCTAGTCTGCTTAGCCACTAACAGGAAGTTTAATTTTTCTCAAATGATTTTCAATGATCTTGTAGCAAACCTGGAATCCAAAAAGCGTTTCTATATGTATCCAAGGTTTGTTCAGGAAGTAATTACCAAGGAATTGACGGATATGCCTCAACTTGATGAGGTATATGTGCCAAAATCCCCTAAAGGGAAGGTTTTTTCAAATATGAAAAGACTTCCTAGGGACTCGGAAGGAGTTGACACACCATTATTCTCTACAATGATGGCTGTGTCCCACACACCTGAAGGTATGACATCAGGGTCAAGGCCCTCATTAGACACACCCACTGATGACCAATCCCAACCTTCCATCACAAAAGAAATCCCTCAGTCCATTCTTGAACGACCCACTCCCACAATAACCAAAAAGTTTGAAAGAAGAAAGGTACACAAGGTTCCTTCCCTTGATGTATCTCCTAAGAGCCCGAAGCCTTTAAGCCCTCTGTTGGAGCATTCTCCAATGGAGAATATCGAAAGGGAAACCACAGGGGTGTCTCCCAACCCCAAGAAGGTGCTCACTAAGGAGAAGGTTGAGCATGTGAGTCGCAAGGCTGCCACTACTTCTGCTAGCAAAGAGAAGGCCAGTGGTAAAATAACTAAGCCCTTCCTCACGGCAACTCAGGGTGAGAAATCATCCAGAGGTCCCAGGTGCCAAGAAACCAAGGGGGTAGATAGTGCTTTTGCTAGGCAAGAGACATCTGCTAAAACTTCCAATGATCCTTTAAGGGAGGTAAAAACTCCTAAACAGGGTGAGGATAGATATACGTACGAGGAATTGATGGAAACTATTGCAAATATCAACATTGAGGTCATGGATCAGAAAAAGGAGATTGATGAACTCAAGAAAGTGGTCCTCTTTCAAAACTCACAGCTTGAGAAGCAAAGGAAGATGATCACTAAGTTGATGCACAGAAAGAAGAGAGCTCAGTTTGTCCTTAGGAGAAGAAACCCTACCAATGATGCTTCCAAAAAGGGGGAGTCAGACTCAGATCTAAACATGGAGGATGAAAACATTGAGGGGGAGTATAAGGTTGAGGGGGAGACTGAGGAGGCTGCAGATAGTACAAAGGAAGCAGAAACAGAAACAGCAGCAGAAACCGTTACTGCTGCTGATCTTACAAAGGAAGCAGAAACAGAAACAGCAGCAGAAACCGTTACTGCTGCTGATCTTACAAAGGAAGCAGAAACAGAACCAACAGCAGAAACGGTTACTGCTGCTGAGGTTGCAAAAGAAGTAGAAACAGATAATGCTGCTGAAAAACAAAAGGCAGCAGAAACTGTTAGTGCTGCTAAGAGCCACAAAGAAGAAACAGCTGAAACCACTCCTGAAGCTGTTATGTCCTTCAAAAGAACAAAGAGGCCAAGAACAAAGTCAATAGCCTCAAAGAAGAAAGATATAAAGAAGCCAAGGGTGGATCCAACTGTAGAAGAAGCACAGGAGGAAGCAGTTAAAGAGAAATCTAATCCAAAAGTTGCTGAAGAAGAAATGGCAACTTCATCAGGTCAACCAAGCAATGTACAATCACAATCAATGCTCAATGTGATTTGTATATTACTGTGGTTGATACTAATCCAATCAAGACTACACCATTGTCTTCCATGCCTCCTGAGATCATCTTCTGGGACACATTGAAAGATGGAAGAAAGGAGTTCATCAGAATCAAAAGGGCAGATGGAAAGTTTGAAGTTTGTCCTACTTGGGGAAAACTTATCAGAACATGCTCTAGATCTGACCTGGAAGAGATGTTCAAGGTGGGAATGAGGCTATATGGAAACATGCTGACAGAGCAAGGTATGTCTATCACAAAGATGGTTCTTGAATACTTGTGCTTAATGTTCAAACCAGAAGCAGTTCAGCATTTGATGGCAATGAATTTTCAAGTCATTACCAACTGGATGCTCATTGAGAATTGTGGAGTGTATGTCATCTCTCTTGACAATACATTTCATGAATATTATTTGGTGGATGTTGTATACAAGCACAACATGAAAAAGTTGAAAGGAATGCTGCATGCTAAGTTGGTAAGTGACAAAGACTCTAAAATGGCAAGATACCTTGTAAAAAGGATTCTCAATCAAAGTCTGGGATTGGATCCAAATTTATGCGTTGATGACTAGGTTTTGGAAGCATCATCTGAAGAACTTAACTTCTCATCCTGAAAAGTCAAGTTAGGGGGAGATTGTTGGGAACTGAAGATATGCTAAGTATGGTTAGTACTGCCAGAACAACATTACTACTGCCAGTTCAAGGTTAGTACTGCTAGTTCAATGTTAGTGCTGCCAGAACAAAGTTACTACTGCTGGTACATGGTTAATGCTGCCTGAACAAAGTTAATACTGCTGGTATATTACTACTGCTGGAATATTATTAATGCTGCTTATGTGAGGTTAGTACTGCTTGTCAAAGTTACTACTGCAAGTCAAGGTTAGTACTGCTGGTGCATATCGAATATCTGTTAGTACTGCTCGTGACTTAATACTGCTGGAGATTGTTAGTACTGCTCATGAAGAATGAAGATTAATACTGCTGAGTTTGTTAAGATTGGTATGCGATACTTTTGGAGACAAAGAAGGAATTGATCAAGATATGTTTAACGAAGATTTAGAAGATCAAGTTACTTTTTGATAGTTATCTTGTAATTATTCTTGTATAAATAGTATTGATAGATAGCTATTAGCAAATACACAAAAAATAGATACGAGTTAATATACATGAGATACGTGTGAAAAAAGAATTCGATATCGTTTTCAGAGAGAATTAACCTCAAGGTGTAAGAACCCTATTTCTAGAGAAGTAGAAGTCGTCTTGTTGAGCCTGTTCAACAAGATTGAGGTTTGGTTGTAATCTTGTGAGTCGATTTAGTGAATACACAAAGTGGTGAATTTTCTGTTACATTGTTCTTGATTGTGAGAATTAAAGTTCTTTTCCGCAGATTCTTTAATTCTGAATTCTAAGTGTTAATTATCTTGTTAAGATTCGATCCTGACAAAATCTTCTAGGGTTTTTGAGCCATTTTCTCATCGCACCTCTTCCTCTCTTCATTGAAGTCGAAATAGAAAACCCTAGGGTCGATTTTGGATCATCTAAGGGAGCATCCAAGTGCATTAGACCCCCAAGATTTTTTAGGAGCTTTTTGGAGCAAATGGAAGAAAAGACTTAGAGATTGAAGAATCTTGGTTCTTTGTCTCAAGATTTGGAAGAGGTAAACATTTTTGGGTATTTTGAGTCATAGTTTGAGATTTTTCTTGGACCTAAACTTGTGAATGGTATTTGGTGCATCTTTTGGGTTGGGTTATGTTTAGAGAAGGTTCCTGGAGGAACTTCTCTTGTGAACCTCACACCTTCATCTTTTTTAAAGTCAAAGTTGGATTTGTAATTTAGGTTTAACCTAACCTAGTCAGGTGAGTTCAAGTTGATTTGTAAAAAACTATGTACATGTCAAAATGTCCATTTTGAATTATTTATGTGTTTAACTTGATAATTATCACAAGTTGGATTATTTGATGACTTTTGCCTCTTTGGTATATTTGATTTTGTAAATCTTGTGAAATACCCATATTTGGGATTTTTTGCATTTTGAAAAATAAATCATAAGTATATGTACTTTAATAATTTATCTTATAAATGAGAGTATTTGGTGATAATGCACTTTTAGTGTGTGTGGTTTGGAAAAAAATGCGCATTCTTGTGTTATGGGATGTTTTGAAAATATAAATGGTATGATTTCATTTGGAAAAAATTGTCATAAGATAAAGTTGCATTTTTTATTTATTTAATCATGTCTTTGAGCATGTGTTTTCATAAACTTGGGTTAAATACGTTTGATCACATATGATGACTTTTACTGAATTGTCAATTAAATTGTTGAGCTTTTGGCTCGATTTTAACTTAGATGAGTCTTGGAGACATTTGTATGGTTTGATTTTCTCTATGTCGAGTTTTTGGAGTTATATCCAGTTATGACATATTTTGTAACGCCTCGGATTTCATTCGGTGAGAAACTTAAGCCTTGTTGTCTCAAACTCTAAAGCACGTAGGGTCCTTGGCTTTTAATCTTTAGGGACCTTGCTTGAGTTATTTGCACCTATTCGTGAATTAATATGTTATATGATCTGTTTGAAACATATACCCTATGCATGAACCTTTATCGTGTTCGAATTTTGAGAACTATGGAATTTGGTAAAGTGGGCGTCTGCATGGCTCCAAGCCGGGCGTCCGTGTCATACCGGATGTCCGCAGGTTTTCGCGGAAGCAACAGAACTATCGGGTTTCTGGTCGAGGTTGAGTGTCAGACGTCCGCTTGACGTCTGACGAAAATTTTCTCTTTTCTCCCAGGTTTCCCTCTTCTCACTCCTACTTTACTTAAAACCCCAAAACTGGTTTCTTTTACACAAAACCTGCGGTTTTCACTTCAAAGAAACCCAAATCCCTCTCTCATCATCCTCCTTTCTCTACCCACATTAAATCTCTTGAAGATTGGTTGTTGGAAACATTTATTGCACATCAAGACCCACTTTAAAGCTCTCGGTGAAGAAAGAATCAAACCTTCAAGCTTCACTTCATCTTCTTCCCCAAACATCTAGGGTTTTCACTATTTTCTAGGTTTTTCACTCAAAACCTAGATTGTGAGTTTTCTAACCTTTAACAAACCAGATACATGTCAATATCTTGTTATTTTGCTTTCCTACTTGTATTTATGAAAACCCTAGTTTTTGACAAAAGAGTATTTGACATATTTGAGTGTATTCATGGTTTTGATGTTGGAAAATACTATATTTTCCAAGTCTTGAGTTGTTTTTATAATATACATTGAGAAATGATGTTTTATGGCTTAATTTCATGAATGGCTAAGTTAGGGTCTTAGCCCAAGAGCTAAATATGTGTTCATACGATGGTTAAGTGTGTTCTCTGTAAGTTTGGTCTTAATTACTTGGCTTAATGGATATGTGGACCTTGATATGATATTGTTGGGTGCTTAAATGTGATAAATATGTACCTATGTGGCTAGTTAAGTATTTGAAATGCTTTGTGGAAATCCCTTATATTAAAATGGAGCTTTTGTAACACCTCGAAATCCCATTATTTTGTATTTAATATGAATGGGGTCTAAGTGTATTTAAGTTTAAGCTTTTGGACTTTTTGTAAAATACATAACTTAAAAGGGGTTAAAATTCAAGTGATCAAAGTTTAAAGCTAATTATGGAAATTTGGAACTTGAGGGTGTATTTGGTCATTATTGGAAAGTGAGGTGTTAGATAAGGTGAGGAAATCTGAATTGAGAAAATATCTCAACATTCAGATTTGGAGTCAGTCAAGAGCAAAGCAGAGAGAAAGAAGAAGAGAAAGAGGAAGAGAAAAAAAGAAAGCAATTTGATTTTGGGTAAGAAATACAAGGGATTCTGCAAATTTGATTTCAGTTTGTAAGATAGTATCTACAAACTAATCTGATTCCATCTAGGTACAGCTTGATTGGAGTTTTTAATCTGGAGTTTGAATTGTGCAGAAGAAGTGGGTTTAAAGTTCATACAGGTGAGTTCATTCACTCTTTTTGTTTAAATCCATGTTTTCTGTCAAATTAAGCATTCAGATGTTTGTACAAATTGTTTAGGGGCTGAATGAATGTGTTTAAAATAAGTTGGATGGAACAAACATAGGTCTGGATGGAATTTTTAGTGTGCAGGCCGAAGTTACCGGACAAAATGATAAGTGTTCGGTAGTCTTTATCAGTGGTGTCCGGTAGTGAATTATCCGGTAACCCCTGTATGAAGGTAACCGGACGAGGCATGGCATCCGGTAAGTTTTCTTTCCTGTAGTATTCGGTAAAGAGTTAGTTTCCGGATAAAATAGATACCGGATGGTATCCGGATTTCTTTGGTTTCCGGATGTCATCCGGATTGAATATGTTTCCGGTAAAACATCCGGATAGGACTAATATCCGGTAAATATTGATGTCCGGTAAGTTTTGTGTATCCGGTAAGTTATGATGTCCGGATAGTTTGTGGTGTCCGGTAACCTATGATGTCCGGTCACTTTTGATGTCCGGATATAGTTTCCGGATGTGTTATCTGGTTAAGTTTTCTAAAAATTTTCTAGGGGCGCTGGCCTCAGACCCCGCAAGGGCGTTGCCCCTTGACCCCATCCGCTACCCCCGTGCTAAGTCGCCGAAGGGGGGGGGGGGGGCATTTGAGGATAAGGATACGATAGGTTATCTAGTATTCTTAGCGTTGAGAATATGATACGAGATGTTGTGTATTTATGTTGTTATGCATATGCGCTGGTAAGTGTAATGGATCCATAGGCACTGGTAGTGTTTGTTACGTGGAATAGGCATAAAGTAATTTGTAATTCCCGTTGACCTGAAATGTGGAATAGGCATAAAGTAAATTGTAATTCCCATTTCGTAAAGGTGATGTGAAATGAGGAATAGGCATAAAGTAAATTGTAATTCCTATTTCATAGTGTGACGTGAGATGTGGAATAGGCATAAAGTAAATTGTAATTCCCATTTCGTATTGTGAGTAGAAATCTTGGAATAGGCATAAAGTAATTTGTAATTCTGATTTCTATGGGAAGGTCAGAGATAGGCATAAAGTAGATTGTAATCTCTACTTCCATTCCAAGAAATAGGCATAAAGTAACTTGTAATTTCTTGGATATGAGCGATGATCTAGAATCTATAATGATTCGTAGTAGGCTCTCGAATGTGATGATATGACTTTCTGAATGTTAGTCATACTCATGGAATCGGGTATGATCCCGTCATCGTAAGATGAGTATGGGTACGGTAAGAATGGTGGCAAACCAGGTTTGTTTATACGCTTTGAATATCTGAGTTTCCAAATCTGTTAAAGTTTTAATTTGAAATTGGATGTTCTCACTAGGCGTAAGCCTAATCGTTTCAAATTAAATTTTCTTACCAGGTACGAGCTCGAGGAGGTAGACGGAAGCGGGACGAGAGTTTTTGGTATTCAACTTTTGGTGCTAAGTGGAGAAGTTAGCTTATGCGAGGATGCTTTTGAGGAATTGCCTAGACAACCAATTTAATCTAATCATAGTTGGCATGATTAGATTAATAGGTTGTTTTGAGAATTCGAAATGTGTATATATGAACCCTCATAGTTAATTCTCTACTTATGTATAAAAGTTTGAATATGTTATGATTAACCTTGTTGAACTATAAGGTTTAAATTGGCCCTGATTTTTAGGGTGTTACAGCTTTAACTATGTTTTGCCTATGATGGCATTGGAAATGGGGTTTTATCCTTTATGCGCCTTGTGGCCAAATCGAGCTTTTGAATGAATTAAATTAAGGGTTCACTAGGAGGACATAGTCTTAGGTGCCACCGAGCGGGTATGTGCCTAGACATCCACCATTTGGGGTACTGCCTTCGTTGTAACCCCGAATGTGTTGGGCCTTTTGGTGTCGCTCATAGTAGTTTGACACTAAGGTAGCTCGTATCTTTGGGTGAAACTCACTTGGTGTAATGGGTCTCCCCTATTGATTTCAAATATAGTTGTAAAATTTGGAATAATTGCTCTTATATTCTTTGTATACTGTTACTTGTTTAAGCTCACTAGGCTTTTTGGCCTAACACTTGTTTGATGTCGACGTGTATCTCAGGTTCTAGCGGAGCCATTGCTAAGAAAGCTTAGGCAGGATAGTGTGAGCTTGGGGAAACAGTTTTGGAGCGCCATAGTTGGAAGAAGTTATTCGTTTTAGAGATGACACCCTTTTTGTAATCTTATTTCTAATGTAGAAATTAGATTAGATGGTTGTCATTTATTCTCGTTAAATTACTCTTTTAATTAAACACGTGTTGTAATTCCCCATTTTTGGGAGGCTCATGCTTCGACATTTATATACCACATTTTCCGTGTTATGGAAGTTTTTGTTTATCCCTATTTTGGGGTGTTACATATTTATTTGAAAGTTGCATGCTTTAAGTGTGTTGGTCATTCATTTGGGGGTCATGTAAGTTTAATTGTAACACAATGGATCCATAGACATAGGAGTCAGTTTGAATGGGATGAATGACACGGGGTTTTGACACCCCGCGAATCTTACCGCAAGTGTACGGGTCGAAGTCAAGTAATAGTACTTTAGAAGTACGAGTATCGAATCATGGGGAACTAGGAACTAAATATCACAATTACTATAAGAACTATTAATTGGACTGTCGAAATTGGAGGATTGGTTTTATAACTAATTAATTGCGGAAATTAACATCAAACAAACACAAGACAACTAGTAAGCAGCTTTGGAATTCAGATGGAGAAAACAGTTGAGGGTTGGATATCCTTAGGTTGTCACATATAAACATCAGACTACAACACATACCAGCTAATTCCGTTAATGAATACTCAACCGTAATCTAACCATTGCTCTCTCTCAAGTAACAACAATTATATTTGTAAAACGTGGTGCTTTCTCAAGCTACCCTGAAGTTTATTTCGAAAACAAACACAAGATTAATCTCTCGATCTCACCTTATGTAGTTCAAAACACATTAAGCGTAGGTTATTATGAGACTAAAGTTTACTCGGTATATCTCTATCCTTTCTTACTTTAGACATGTGATTCCTAATTCTAGATCTCAATTAATTCTCTCGAACATAATTGATGACAATAAAACAATTGCAAGTTAGCTACGCTCACAAAGGCATTAAGAACAAAATCACACACATTCATTATATCGGAAAACTGATAAAGATCATTCGTCATCCATCTATGTGTTCAATCCTAATTCAATCCAACCCCCAACATCTTAAAGTTAGTTCATGATGTTGGGGGATTCAAACACAAAAGGAAAAGAAACGAAAGTGTAAATAAACATGGTAAACGTGATCGTGGTGACGGTGTAAGATGAATTGATGAACTCCCTTTTCCCGTGATGAAATCTCCTTCGCGTCTTGAACGTTCCTTCGATTGGTTCTCGATCTTGGCTCCAAACGGTGTCACTTGGCTCTGGAAATCGCCCCCGAACTGCTCTCAATCGTCTGCCGTATGTTGGATACCGGAAAAGTGACCTAAATCCCGACTTATAAAACTAATTTTCGACAAACAGAGGGATACGCGACCTTCCACGCGACTTGCAAGTCGCGTGGGAAGTCGCGCGGGTTTCAGATGCTGCTCTGGGTCGTTTCTGGTTCGCGGATCGGGTCCTGGTTCGGTCGCGGGTCTTGGGCTTGGCTTTTGGGCTTCCGTTAGGCTTCGTTTTGACTCGTTTTGGGCTCTTTTTCGCTTCTATTTCCGAGGAATGCCGCCTTTTATAAAACCTGTGTAAATCACTAGATAAACCGTGAAATATACGCCTTTTTACTTGAGTCCAAGCCAATCTCATTGGTTTGAGAACCGAAAATAACGCCAAAAAGTGGCGTTATCAATGAACATTATGTATTATAGCGTGAAATAGGCATGGGGTCTTCATAGGCAATAAGGTGTGGTCTATTTGAGTCGATCATCGGCCATTGACCAATAATGTAATTTATTGTGAACGAGCTTAACTATGATCATTGGAGATCTCAAACTATAAATCTAGAGTGGTTGAACTTGATGACTCCATGAGCGATAAACCTAGAGTGGTTGAGTTCGACGACTACACAAACGATAGACTTGGAGTGGTTGAACTTGATGACTCATTGAACTATAGACCTGGAGTGGTTGAACTTAATGAATGATGGTCCGTAGTGATGCTCATATAACATAGATATGTGACTTACGTTTGTGTTCCATCACATTCAATGGAATTTGGTCTCGCCCGTCACCGAAATGTGTTGTTTTCGGTAGACCTAGAAAATGTGTCGTGTCGGGTTCAAAGTTAAACGGGTTGAGAGTGCCTAACCCTAACCCGACCCATTTAATAAACGAGTCTGAAAATCCCAAACCGAACACGACCCGCCTAACCCGTTTATCCTCTCCAAAAAGGTGGTGAAAAGTTCTCTCCCAAGAGCTTTTCATATTTACGTAAGCAAGTACGTGTTCTTGAAGGAATTCTTAAATATACTTCAAGAACATTAGTGGGTTGAAGAAAGGGACTGGCATCCATAGAAGTCTTGCTTTGGGTATGGACTAAGCTTTGGAGGAAGGTTTTTTTTTGCTTCTTCTCTACCCTACTACAACATTCAAGCTACAAAGGTTGTAATTCTTGAACACCCTATGGTTGTGTTTTATTTTCTTTTGTTTTCCTAATTCCGTACATGAATGAACTTGATGGGAGATTTTATCTTATAAAATTGTTGTATGTTATTTTTAGGTTTTGTTGCATATTGGATTTACTGTTACATGTGTGTGATTCAATTGCTTTGTCATGGTGAGCGATGAGGGTAGTGAGTGTTTTCTTCAGTTAGACCTTAAGTGGAAAAGTGTGTTATTAAGGAGATCTTAAGTAGCCGATGTTGAGACATCGACATAATGTTGGCGATGGGTGAACTATTCGGAAACTCTCACGTGAATTACTTTTTTTATATATATATATAGAGGCGGGTTCAAACGAGGAGCGTAACAATTTACGAGAAACGCGAGGAGCACCTCCCATGTACAAAATCACATGTGATTCACCGCGGGACAAACCGCGCGCTTTGCATTTTTTAATCACATATGATTTTGTTGTGAATCACATGTGATTTTGTACATGGGAGGTGCTCCTCGCGTTTCTCGTAAATTGTTACGCTCCTCGTTTGAACCTTTCTCTCTCTCTATATATATATATATAGAAGAAGGTTCAAACGAGAACGATAACTATTTACGAGAACTACGAGAACGGCCGACCATGTACAAAATCACTGGTGATTAAAATTCTGGACACGTGCGGTTCGGTCTGCAAAGCGCGCAGTTTGTCCCGCGGTTTGTACTGTGAATCACCAGTGATTTTGTACATGGTAGGCCGTTCTCGTAGTTCTCGTAAATAGTTATCGTTCTCGTTTGAACCCACCTCTATATATATATATATTAGTAATTGTGATTCAAAAAGCACTGCACAGATTGTGGTTATTTGCTAAAAAATTGTGATTCACTATAAATATAGTGTGTATATATGTATATACAAGGGCTGATTTAATAAGAGAGTTAAATATCGTGAGAAGTTGAGAAAGAAAGGTTCATATGTGACTCAATTGCAAAAATATATTTGAAGATTTATATGTGAACCAACGTTACAGATTATTAATATAGGTTCACATATGCATATTCAATTGCAAGTTTTTCAATAATTCACATATGAAACTTCCCTTAACGTTCCTTCTTATCTTCTAATGATATTTAGCATCTCTCTCTCGCTCTCTCTCTCTCTCTCTCTCTCTCTATATATATATATATATATATATATGCATATATAGAGTCAGGTTCAAAGGAAAACCTCAAAAAATGAAAAACTAAGGAACACCGTGGTAGACTTTTGTCTAGATTGTATGCACTTGTGCATATAAGTAAAATGAGTTGTTTTTTGGTTTTTAAGCACTTGTGCATCATGCACATATGCATGTGTTTTGAGGTTTCCCCCGAACCCTTCTCTCTCTCTCTTTCTCTCCCTCTCTCTCTCTCTCTCTATATATATATATATATATATATATAATTGATGTTGTCCCTACACCCAAAACCTGACTCTGCCCCTGGTTGTTTTAATGTATGTAACAAACACAATATATAATTTCATGTATGAAACTGTTAGAACTTAAAAATACGAATTGATATTCGTAACACACAATATAGAATCAAATGGAAATACTGAATTAATTATATGTATATATATATCCGAAATTTACATATGAACAGAAATACATAATCAAAAGTTCAAGATAAAATTACTAACTCGACTTTCTTGATTACGAAGAACGTTGTTTGGATTGAGGCCTGCCAAGCAGTGTCCTTAGACAGAAATTCGTCCCTCGTACCGTAGAGAATGGACGTCTATCTAGAGGATACAACAATCCGTTCAAGAAGTGAACTCTCGAACCCGACGAATCAAACTATGCTTCCATCTTGAAGAACAATGAAGAACAAGGAGAGGATTTGAGAGAAAGTGTTTTTCTGTATGTTAATCTCTGCCAAAAATGAGAGGAATGGGTATTTATACGTTTCTCAAACATCAGAATTGCAAACCACCGAAACTGACAAAATTAGAGACACGCACGGTTTAGTGCGCGGCTTGTTAGCCGTGGGGAAACCCGCGGGGCTCTCTGTTTCGTGTAATCCTTCAGAGGGATGTGCGGCTTGTTGCGCGGTTTGTAAACCGCGTGGTAAGTCGCGTAAGTCCCTGTTTCAGCAAAACTGAGATTGCGTAAAAAATCGTGTAACGCACTGTTTACCCATTTCTCGTTCAAGTCAAGAGACCCAAGGCCCAAGGCCCATCTTTGACTTTAAATATGTCTTTGGCACAACTTGCTAGTTAGCCAATTTATTAAGAGGTAGGGTTCTCTTAATATAAAGCTATCTAGATTTTCTCTCTTGGTCTATGTGGGATAAGCAAATCCCAACAATACCCCACATTTTCTATTCAAACTCTAATAATACCCCACATTTGAATAGAAAATAAGATATTCTCAAAGTATTTATTGTTCTTATTCAGAAAATAAACATGAAATGCATCAGAAAAGGTGTCTAGGTGACTTGAACCATTCATAGTGAGTATTCATCGGACCTACTTTGTGGGTAGTGACGGTGAGTCTTGAACTAGCCACGTTTTGCAGTAAGTCAAGTCAATGAATATCACACAAATCATGTTTATGAATAGTTGACTCTTACCGTTGTGTTCACTTCGGTCGTGAACAATCCTTCTTCATGAGAATTTTAGAAGACGTAGCCATATCCGTCTTCAAAGATGCGGCCCCACATCAATCTCATATAGATAATACTGATCAAGAACATTCCGTTGTGTTCCACCAACAAGCTATCAGTATTATTAAGAATAAGAATTCAACCCTTAAATCATCAACGGAAAATACACTAAATAAACATCATAGGAATAGGCATACCTGTGTATTCGGTCTTGACTTTTCCTCAACTAGTTGTCCTATTGAACCTAGACCATGGGATCTCCAATGTTGCTAGGTTAGGTTTCCGCCGAGTAGAACTCATTGAATTGGCTTTAAGCCCATTCCCCTCGATGTATAAGAGACTTGTTCTCTATTAAGGCCTTTTGTCAAAGGATCTGCGATATTTTCCTTTGACTTTACATAATCGATGGAAATTATTCCATTCTTAAGCAAGTCTCGTATCGTTTTGTGGCGACGCCTGATATGTCTCGATTTGCCGTTATAAATTTGATTCTTTGCTCTTGTAAGAGCAGCCATACTATCACAATGTATGCAAACGGCGGTAACAGGCTTAGGCCACACGGGAATACCCTCTAGGAAGCTTTTAAGCCATTCTGCCTCTTCGGCAGCTTTATCTAAGGCTACAAATTCGGCTTCCATGGTGGACCGTGTATTTACGGTTTGCTTTGAAGATTTCCATGATATGACTGCACCACCAAGTGTAAACACATAGCCACTTGTGGACTTACTTTCAGAATGATTGGAAATCCAGTTTGCATCACAGTATCCTTCTAGTACGGGAGGATATTTGGTATAGTATAACCCATAGTTCATTGTGTATTTGAGATATCGAAGCACTCTTATAAGTGCATACCAATGATCCTTACTTGGGTTATGTGAGTATCGACTAAGTCTACTCACGGTATATGCTAGATCCGGTCTCATACAATTCATAATGTACATTAAGCTTCCAAGTACTTGAGTGTATTCCAATTGAGATACACTCTCTCCTTGATTCTTCTTAAGTTGGCTAGAAGGGTCAAAAGGAGTGACTACCAGTCTATCATCATAGTGACCAAATTTTCTAAGTACTTTCTCAACATAGTGAGATTGAGTCAGAATGTAACCGTTAGGATCTCTTTGGATCTTAATCCCAAGAATTACATCTGCTACTCCAAGATCCTTCATGTCAAACGAGGAGTGCAACATCTTCTTGGTTTGATTGATTACATCCAAGTTGGTCCCCATGATTAGCATATCATCTACATATAGACATATTATGACACATGCGTTCTTGCTTTGTTTCACATATACGCATTTGTCACACTCATTAATTTGGAAACCATTTGATAGAAGAGTGTTATCAAACTTCTCATGCCATTGCTTTGGGGCTTGTTTAAGTCCATATAAAGACTTAACAAGTTTGCATACTTTGTTCTCTTGGCCTCTTACAACAAAACCTTCTAGTTGTTGCATATATATTTCTTCATCTAATTCACCATTTAAGAAAGCAGTTTTCACATCCATTTGATGTATGTGTAGGTTGTGAATCGCTGCTATAGCCATCAAAGTCCTAATGGACGTGATTCGTGTTACCGGTGAATAGGTGTCAAAGAAATCTTGACCTTCCTTTTGGCGGTAACCTTTGGCAACTAATCGAGCTTTATATTTCTCTATAGTGCCATCAGGTCTTAGTTTCCGCTTAAAGATCCATTTATGGCCAATTACCTTGTGACCCGATGGTAAATCCACCAATCTCCATGTGTTGTTCTGAACAATGGAGTCTATCTCACCTTGAATAGCCTCTTTCCAATAAGGTGCCTCCGATGAATCCATGGCGGCTTTATAGGATTGAGGATCTTCATCGACAACGAATGTCATGAAGTCGGGTCCAAAGTCTTTAGCAATCTTTCCCCTTTTGCTTCTTCTAGGCTCCAAGTTTTCTTCTTGAGCCTTAGATGTACCTTTTTCATTTGGTTTCTCAACACTATCGGTGTTCTCTATTTCACATACTCTCTTCCTTGGATTAGATATTTCTTTCCCTTTATCCTTGTAAGGAAATATGTGTTCAAAGAATTCAGCCTCAATTGATTCCATAATTGTGTTGTTGTGGATATCTTCATTGTTTGACTTATAGACCATAAATCTATAAGCAGCACTATTACTTGCAGGACCAAGATATACACAATCAATGGTCTTTGGTCCAAGTTTTGTCCTTTTGGGTAAAGGTACTTGAACCTTTGCAAGGCAACCCCACACTTTCATCCTTTTGTATGACGGAAGTTTTCCTTTCCATAATTCATAAGGAGATTTATCACTCTTTTTATGAGGAATTCTATTAAGTATCATGTTTGTAGTTAAGCATGCTTCACCCCACAAGCTATGTGGCGCTCCCGAAGTAATCAACATTGAATTAATCATGTTCTTCAATGTTCTATTTTTTCTTTCGGCTACTCCATTTTGTTGTGGAGTATAGGGAGCCGTGGTTTGGTGAACTATGCCATGATGAGAGCAAAATTCTGCAAAGTCCTTAGACTCATACTCTCCTCCTCTATCGGATCTCAGAATTTTTATTCTTTTATCAAGTTGGTTTTCAACTTCAGCCTTGTATGTCTTAAACATATTCAAGGCTTCATCTTTGGTATGTATTAAGTATACATAACAATATTTACTGCAATCATCAATAAATGATACATAATAGTTCTTTCCTCCACGTGTGGGTGTGGCTTTGTAATCACATAAATCGCTGTGGATTAGTCCAAGTACTTGATTAGATTTTTCAACAGATTTGTGTGGATGGCTTGAATATTTAGATTCAACACATACCTCACATTTTGTCTTGTTATCCATGGAACACTTGGGTAATAACCCAAGTTTTGTCATCCTTTGTAAGGATCGGAAGTTAACATGTCCTAGACGGGAATGCGATAAGGAAGAAGAGACAAGCATGTACATAGAAGCAGAGCTAGAGCCTGCGATTTTATTGCTATTTACAACATTTACAATATTTACATCATCATTGTTCATCACACTGAGTTTAAAGAGCCCCTCATTTAGGTAGCCCTTACCAACATACATCCCACCCTTAGTAATCACAAATTTATCAGATTCAAACACCATCTTGAATCCTTTGTTACTAAGTGTGGGTCCAGAAATCAAGTTCTTTGTAATAGCCGGTACATGCAAGACATTGGTGAGCACAAGTTCCTTCCTCGATGTAAGCTTGAGATTCACCTTCCCCTTCCCTTCAACTTTTGCGGTCGTGGCATTACCCATATACATGGGTTCTTCATCATCAACTTTTTGGTATGTAGCAAACATGTTCTTGGAGTTACAAATATGTTTGGTGGCACCGGTATCAACCCACCAATCGGTCACATTTGTAACCATAAAAGCCTCAATTACTCCAACGAATTGATTTGGAGCATTGACCACGTTGGCTTGATGGGGGTTTCCACCGGCACATCCTCCTCTGGCGCCTCCTCCGGGACCACCATGATCTCTTCTATGGCGGCAATCCTTCGCTCGGTGCCTCGACTTTCCGCATACCCAACAACTCATCACACGCTTCTTGAAAGCCCTTCGTTGTACGAATAGTGGGTTTGAAGCATTGAGATTATGCTTGAAACCCGTCGCCTTTCCCTTTCCTTTTTGGAACTTAGACTTTGATGAGTTTCCGCCATGTTTGAATTTGGTTCCAACGAGATTGCATCCGCCTTCTCGTTCATTCGATTGTCCTCCTCCACCCGCAATTTGAGTATCAATTGCTCAAAACTCATATCCTCGGACAAATGTTTAAGATAGTTTAAAATTTTTCCAGGATGGAGGTAACTTGTCAATAATTGAACCAATAACAAAATTAGAGTTGATGCCCATACCTTCGACTTCCAATTCATGGACCAAGATTTGCATTTCTTCTACTTGTTTCACGACCAGTTTGGAATCCGTCATCTTAAAGTTCAGGAATTTGCCCACGATAAATCGTTTGGAACAAGCGACTTCCGTCTTGTATTTTGATTCCAACTACTCCCAAATTTCTCTTGCCGTAGTGAAGGATGAATATATGTCATAAAGACCATCATCCAAACCATTAAGAATAAAATTCCGACAATTATATTCGTTCGCGTTCCAAATATCCAAGGATCGTTGGAACATAGCCACTTCAATTAGGGATGGGGCGTTTTCTCCTTCTCCAACCGGCGGTGTCGGTGCTTCCCCGGTAAGCACGTTTGACACTTTCAAAGTTGTCAAGTAGAAGAGCATCTTTTGTTGCCATCTTCTAAAATCGGAACCCTTAAATTTTTCGGGTTTCTCCACATTCGATTTCAGCAAGGAAGAGTTTTCCATCGTCAACGAAATTTCTGTCTAAGATTGTTAGACAGAAATTCGTCCCTCGTACCGTAGAGAATGGACGTCTATCTAGAGGATACAACAATCCGTTCAAGAAGTGAACTCTCGAACCCGACGAATCAAACTATGCTTCCATCTTGAAGAACAATGAAGAACAAGGAGAGGATTTGAGAGAAAGTGTTTTTCTGTATGTTAATCTCTGCCAAAAATGAAAGGAATGGGTATTTATAATGCTTGTAAGCCGCGGGGCAACCTGCGAGGCTCAGCAAAACTGAGATTGCGTAAAAAATCGTGCGTAAAAAATCGTGTAACGCACTGTTTACCCATTTCTCGTTCAAGTCAAGAGACCCCAAGAGCCCCAAGGCCCAAGGGCCATCTTTGACTTTAAATATGTCTTTGGCACAACTTGCTAGTTAGCCAATTTATTAAGAGGTAGGGTTCTCTTAATATAAAGCTATCTAGATTTTCTCTCTTGGTCTATGTGGGCCAAGCAAATCCCAACAGAAACAAACATGTTCACACATCTTATATGTAAAACACACATCTATACTATATTATAAAGCATTAGAAAAAACTTTTAGGGGGCGTTTGGTTCACGGATTCTGATGGAATTGGAATGTCGAATTCCATTGATCGAATTCCATTCCTTCGTTTGGTTCATTCTTTTCGACGGAAAGGAATGTCCATTTCCATCAGATTCCATAAATAAGTGAATTTGACATTCCTTAGCAATCCTGAAGGATTTTGATGGAATTGGAATTGTTGGCATGTTGTATTTTCATAATTCCAAATATAGCCTTTAACTTAAATATAACATAATTTAATTTAATACTTTCGGTTTTTATTTTATATTTTATGTTTTGATTTATTTTTATTTTTATTTTTATATTTATATTTATATTCATATTCATATTCATATTTTATATTTTATATTTATATTTTATATTTTAATTTTAATTTAATTTTATATAATATAATTTAATACATTTTTTTATTTTCTCGAAATATATTTTATTTTTCAAAATATAATTTTGTTTGTTTGACAATATATTTTATCTGGATAGTGTATATTATATTTTTTTTGCGCATTAAAGTATTTAAAAATTATTTTATTAAAGTATTTTTAGTGAAAAAATATATTTAATGATTATTTTATTAAAGAATTTTTTGTTTTAAAAAATTAAAACTTATCAAAAAAGGTATTTTGGTCATTTATAATAAATTCATTCCAATTCAAAAGCTACATTCTGTGAACCAAACATACAAATTCCAATTCCTTTAACAGATTACATTCCAATTCTGTCAACCAAACAAGTGGTCAAACCTGACAACATTTCATTCCAATTCCTTCAAAGTCAAATTCCTTTGACATATTCCATTCTATCCAAAAACATTCTGCGAACCAAACGCCACCTTAAAAACCATTTTTTATGCATCAAATAATGCTCATTGATGCATATTACTTAAAATTCAAGATTACAAGTATGTAATGCTTGTGTAGATTTTTTAAAACTGCATGTTTGAATTCATATAACTAACTGATAAATATAATCAAATACAAGATAAATATCACATCTTAAATATAAAAATCTAAAATATAGTTAAGATAATCAATGAATTCTAACAGAATACTTAAATTATATCTTTATAAAAAAAATATTATTAAACCTAAAATAAATCACTCTATTATTAACCTAAATTAAATTATAATCAAGAATTTGAATTAAACAAGATTACACAAAAAACCAAGAACTTTTTGATTATTAATTGATACTATTGTCGATATAAATTATTGTATGGAGTATTCAAATTTGTATTTTATTCAAATATCAAAGCATTATCGTTTTCTTAAAACTATAAAATCGTATTGTAAAATCAATAAAAATAAAAAAATAAAACGAAACATTAAAATTAAGATTTATCACGTTATATTACGGGAATACACTTCTATAAAGAACAATATCATCGTGAGCTAAAACAAAACTTATTACATGATTAAAATTGGTCTTCAACACTTTTATCGTCAAATACATAATACAAGATATTTAAAATAATTACGTTCGTATTTTATAATATATAATAATAATAATAATAATAATAATAATAATAATAATAATAATAATAATAATAATAATAATAATAATAAATGATAGTAGGGGGAGGGGGCACACTAAGTGGTGGGTGAGGGTGGTGGAGACATTGTCATGTGATTGAAGAGAGAATAGCGCCTTACGACTTGTTTTTCATATTTGTGTTTTTATTAGCGGAGTTTGTGATGTGATTTAGTGTGGTTTGAGGTTAAATTGTAGACTATATTACATATGTGATTTGAGTTTTTTTAAATAGTAAATCGTATCGTATAAATCTTAAATCATGCTAAACCGCATTCTATGTATGGTTTATGTTGTTTGTCCCTATCGTTTTTTATGCCTACAATTCAAAATTTGTAAATTTAAAAATACATTTAGGTGCTGTTTGTTTTTAAGAGTTCTAAAGTCTGAAATCTGATTTTACATCTAAAAAGTAAGAGATGGTGATGAAGTCTGAAATCTGAAATATTAAGATTGTTTGTTTTTTATAAAACGATAAACATCTTAATTAACTAAAAATATTATGTTTTAAAATTCCAACTTGAAAGAGACCACTATTTGATAACACACACATTCATACCCATCAACCATGCTTGCAATTGAGGAGGAGGTAGAAGAAACTGAACCCTTAAAAAAAAGAGGAATTAAGTGGATGGTGCACCTCTGAAATTTCAGAGGACATTAAGAGATTTTCAGACTTTTTTCTAAAAATAAAACAAACAGTCTTAAATCTGAAAACCTCTTAATTTTCAGACTTAAGAGGTTTTAAGAGGTATTTTTTCAAAAAAAAACAGCCCCTTAAAATCAACAATAAAATGATTGTAATCCAAAAAAAATACATCCGATTCTCAAATATATATTCCAAATTGCATAATTAAAAATAGTGTAAGAAATAAAAATAAATAAACTTTAAAGTAAAGTTAATTTATGAAAGTCCAAAAATAAAATATTACATAAATACTAAATCATTTTAAAATTATTAATTAGAAAATATAAAAAAATGTGGTGTAGTTTGAACTGCAATTTGATAACTCAAAAACCGCCTGGTAAAAATGCAAACCGCAAACTGCATCACTAAAGTTCTAAACTGCGCTTTGCGGTGCGGTTCAGTATTATGTGGGCAGTTTGTGCGGCTTGAAGGTTTGGATGAATAATTAGTAATAACTTAGGTATAATTTAATTTAAAATAGGTAACAACCCACACCAAACTATCATGCCCAAAAGCTATATCTTTAAATTAAAACGCCAAAAATGGCTCGATGTAATACATTAACAAATTACAAACTGGGTTTGCGGAAATAACCCTAACTACAGCTGAGATCGTAACTACAATGTAAAAAGGAAGGCTCTCTAATCCTTCTATATGCAACTTCCGTCTCACGCCTTGCCAACTTCTAAGCAAGCTTTCGACTACCTGCTTACCTGAAAGGTTTTAGTTTTTAAAAGCGAGGGTTAGACCATGAGGTCTAGTGAGTTCCCTCTAAAGCCACGCCACAATAATACAGTTTATGGAAAAACTTTCAGTAAGAAATGATTGTACAAAACTTGATAGGAACAGATATAATGACCAGCACACTATGACGAGCTAATGGTACACGCTATGGTCACACACACCGTGACAGCGTAAAAAGGGGAACACACCGCCCATATATGAAACACATTCATATATCACACCATATGGGACACACCCCCATCTCACACAAGGCCATAGCTCGTCCACACGAAAGTAGTTTAGGTCCACACGATTAAACCACACTTTTCATTCATGAGCAAATGATAATATGAACTCTTACCATTAATTATGCATAAGGATTCATATATCAAACCATATGGGACACACCCCCATTTCACACCAAAGTCAGAGCATGGTCCCACACATTTAAATCACATATATTGTCACACACTTACTATTCGCTTTGAAATAAAAGCAGTTTGTATCCACACAATTAAGTCACACTTTCCATGCAAGGTTAAAAGAATAGTACGAGCATTTACCAATGTAAACATGCATAAAGTTCCACATTTAAAAAGGGATTAAGATCAGAATACTCACCTGTCGTCCCGCTTAATCCTCTTACTAGATTGATTATCCCTTCAACTGCACCTATAAGGATACACACTACCACGGTAAGTCACTTGATTGAACTACACACTCACACGGTTAACCTCTCGGACTAACAGGCTGCACTACAGTGCCATACCACAACTTTCCGGACACTTTATCCGGACAGCCAAGACTATCCGGACAACCAGAGCTATCCGGACGTTCTACCTGGACTCCCAAAACTATCCGGACATTCTATCCGGATTCTCAAGGGTTTCCGGTTAAACTACCGGAAACTTCTACCCCAACTCTACCCGGACAACACTCACCCGGACACTACTCTCATCCGGACACCACCAATCGTCCGGACACTACCCTGACTTGAGGGTTTCCGGACGCTACGAGAAAAACCCAAAAACGCAGAAAATTGCATAATCTCAAGTCCTAATTCCCTCAACACCTCCAGATTAGCAAAATGGGTCGATAGCTACACATTAACCCAAACTACAACACCCCTTACGCAGATTAATGGGGAAACGCGATAAACTCATAAAATCTAAGTTTCTTTTCTAATTTTCCACAATACACACACTAAATTAGAGAGGGATAGGATTTGATTTACCTGGATGATTATGGAGTTCTTCCCAAAACTCAACTGAAAATCGCAGCTCCTTCTTCCTCTATTGCCAAAATCCCTTTTCTTGTTCTTTCTTCCAGCCACACACACAACACACACTAGACAAAAGCTTAAATGAGAAATTAGGGTTTTCCCTTCCTTTTTATACTTTTCTCACTAAACACCATACTTTTAGTTCTTTACACTTAGACCACACAATTTTCTAAATTCGAAATTCTTCCACAAATTCTAATTATGACTAAATTAAAATCTTGGTTATTACAATATCCCCCCCTCAAAAGAATTCCGTCCCCGGAATTCCATTTTCAAACAAACGAGGATATCTAGTCCTCATGTCTGATTCCAATTCCCAAGTTGCCTCTTGCCCCTTATGGCATTGCCACTGAACTTCCACTAGAGACACTTCTTTACTCTAAACCTTGCACCGACTCCTACATGGAATTTTATAACTCTCCTCCTACTGCTCACATAAACCAGTGGCGGTCTCGAGCCACGCTTAACCTCTCGCGAAAATGTTCGACCTATCGGTGGTCAACCGTGTGACCTCCGGTCTCACACAAAATCATTCACACATCTAGACTCACGGTTCTAAAACGCGTCAAACTATGGGTTTCACACACCATTTCACCTTCTTAAAGAACGAATTCTACCAAAGTTAACATCACAACAACATGCAACCCTTATTAAAATAACGACGCTCAATTCACCAACTGATCACAAAATCAACCTTGAATAACACCTTAAATCGCAGTTATGATTCTCTTTAACTGATTACACACAATTCTACCATTACTCCCCCAATACAAAATACGCCTAAGGCAGATAACACCTTCTCACATTAATTAAACTGACCACAAACTATTGATAACAATCAATTCACACGCTTTTACCACCACGTCACTCCTATATTACCACCAAGTCTAATCCAATGGTCCCTCACCCCGAGCACTACATTCGACTACTGTCTTCCACTTGCTTCTCAAACATAAAACATGTTTCCAAGGGACGACTGACTAGAAGGTGCACACTCTTGACCAATCACACAAGCTAGCTCCCCTCAACGCTTAAACCAATCACATACACACAAATCCTCTTTCTCATACTCCCACTAGAAGTTCATGCACCCGATTGTGACGTTCTGATAACGTTGCTTCCCACGTTCCGTGCCACTTGTCACACTTTCTACTTCGCGCTTACTCACTTATTCCAATCTACCGTCCCAATTATCTTAGGCTAGTATGGAGCATTTCTCATCCAACATTGACCACTACATAAACGCAATTTTAACGGTTACTATGCCTAACCAGCCGTTCCACCACCTCTCATACGAGAAATTCAACCAAGTTAATCCGAAATCACACTCAATGCTCGAAGCGACTACACACTTCTCGTTTCTCAAACGATACTAACCCACTCCTTTGCATTTCCTTAACATACAAGGATTAGCTCACATTCCCAAAGATTTCGTATCTACTACAAAACATCATAACTAACCAGTCCAAGAGCACACAATTTCCTCCTTAGCTAGCCACCAACTGCCACCCCACTCTTTTATTCTCGGGTAACAATACCTCATGCCACTTAGACATCCATGCATCACCACACAAAATTTTGCCACATTTAAACTACTTATAAACAAATCCGAGCAAGGATCTCCACTTACGCTCACCCCTTATCAACACTAGTCCATCACTTAACCTCACAGCCAAACATTATCACCATGCCTCACTTGCTTACTAATTATAAGTTACTGCCATATTATTCACACAACCCCGCACTCTAGAAGTTCAATTCTCACGATCATTTGTGCAAACGCTAGGCTATGCTTTCTCCATGCCAAACACGACATATTTTGAAAGAGTTTGCGAAAGCATTAAACAATAATTAGATTTTGCAATTCAACATCCACACACAAATAACTGGAATTTCTACCTGGTCAATCTAGGGCACACACCCGCCCTTGCAATCACACAATAATAAGTACGCATGCACAATTATCAAACAGGTATCACCAAGCTTTGATTTAGACAACTCACAACTTTGCCTTTCTCCAAACTAGGTGAACCACAAAATATGACCGTCTACTCCACTCGACTGAGTCTTTACCCCTAACTGACTCTTCGGAATACACTCGAGACACGCTCAAAAATCAAACGATAGAACGCTCCATTGCTAACCAACATAGTCCATGTGTCTCACATGAGTTGTGCTAACTACTTCATTTGTAAACGACATATTAATCACATAGGGAGAATTACCTATCCAATTATCAATTCCCCACCTTCGGATACTCACAAAAAGGCGGTCCACCCTTTGACAGATTCACACCTTCCCAACCGAACTCTTATCTCCACGCACACACCTGACTAAATAATCACACCAGGGTTAACCTTCCAATTTCAAATCTCCCGACAATGACTCCACACCCGACGTTGACTTCAACATCAATGCCTGACAATTAGTCTAAATACAAGTTCTCTTCAACTCTGGCTACGCGCCGATACTGTTTCATCTACGTACCACAACGCTACCCTTCGAAGTATTTTGCCTGCTTCGAAATCACCCGGGACACTTTCTCCGCTGTCAACTACACGTCAACTTACCAACAAAAGAAAAGACCACCATCACACAAGCATAACTAAAGTCAAAGACTGAGACTACAGTTAGACGCCACCCTCTCTAAACGGTAACTCTAGGGCCGCAAACGACCATCGACGTCTCAACCGCATTTCCCACCCTCGCAACTTTGCACATTATTAAGTGCAATATCTCTTACCGCTTAGCGAGCTCATAGCCTCCATGCATGACAACACAATGATTTAAATCGTTTTACATACTCGAATAATCCACAAAACAAGGTTTGATATGCAAGACACGACACCCCCATAAAGAACAACCACACACTGATCTCAAGGATCGCTCACACGCTACCCATGACATCTCGCAACCTGGTCCATCTACTGGAAGTGTACACATTGACTCTCTTTGTGCAAAATTTTAAAATACAGCAAAATCGTCCACGCTGGGTTGGTCAACCGACTCACACACTCGCCGATATGTCAAAAACGCGTTCACATCGTTTTCACCCATAAAACCATACGATCAAATGTTATGATTTATACAACAAAGTTTAACTCACTCATAAAGAAGTGAAATAATTCATTATTTCTCCAAATTCGAAATTTATCACACTACGTAAATAAATTTATCTTTTCCTTCAAGCACACACTTGCACATGCCAACTCTTTTTCAAAATCAGAAGTTTACAAGGCACGCGCACACACTCACACATTCTGACCTGAAGGATTTACGCAACTTGTTTTGAAAACACAATGCATGACTCGCTTTACATTGAAGGCTATTCGCTCGAGCAAGGTCAACCGTTTGCAGTTACAGCACATCAACGCCGACACCTTACTCCAACCCAAACCATTAGGTTCCTTACATTTAAAACAACCTTCGATACTGGTACTTCCCCACACACTTGGATGCTCCAACCTCACAGTTACCACCTGACCACTAATTTGTAAAATATACGGCTTCACTTAGACCCCAAATAGGTTTACTAATTCTAGTATTACCAATCCATACATCTAACATCTCTCAACCACCCTTGTCACTCTTCCACTAACTAGAGAGTAAGAAAGCACATCTCTATCATCCGATCCTCGAGCTGAAACTCTCAATATCTCAATTCACCGACATCGGGAACTCCCAGAATAAAGACTCATCAGAGATTAGGAGCTCACCTCAAATCAATTATTTTCCTTAAGAACCCTAAAGGTTCTACTTCACACGGACACTCACACCGAACATTCAAACAATGCTTCTTCTAGATAGTATCATCAATCACACCAAGAATGATCTGCACAACACACTAAACCGTTGCCATAATGACAAGGTTAAACTTTACACACTAATCACCACACTCCACACACTACAAAAATCAGATCAACGGTAAGCAAGCACATCCATGCACCTGTAAATTCATAATGACATTGGCCAGATGTGATTTGAATTTACCTTACATGAGGGTCCTCACTACCATCGTCCTAAATTCTCATTGGTTAAGGTATTCCCTAAAGGCTTCCTATATCTCAGCTGTGTCCTCCTACTCCACAGTTTAAGTTTAGGCCCATCCGGTCACCTAAATCCCTTAAACTAGGGCTCTGATACCAACTGTAACAACCCACACCAAACTATCATGCCCAAAAGCTATATCTTTAAATTAAAACGCCAAAAATGGCTCGATGTAATACATTAACAAATTACAAACTGGGTTTGCGGAAATAACCCTAACTACAGCTGAGATCGTAACTACAATGTAAAAAGGAAGGCTCTCTAATCCTTCTATATGCAACTTCCGTCTCACGCCTTGCCTACTTCTAAGCAAGCTTTCGACTACCTGCTTACCTGAAAGGTTTTAGTTTTTAAAAGCGAGGGTTAGACCATGAGGTCTAGTGAGTTCCCTCTAAAGCCACGCCACAATAATACAGTTTATGGAAAAACTTTCAGTAAGAAATGATTGTACAAAACTTGATAGGAACATATATAATGATCAGCACACTATGACGAGCTAATGGTACACGCTATGGTCATACACACCGTGACAGCGTAAAAAGGGGCACACACCGCCCATATATGAAACACATTCATATATCACACCATATGGGACACACCCCCATCTCACACAAGGCCATAGCTCGTCCACACGAAAGTAGTTTAGGTCCACACGATTAAATCACACTTTTCATTCATGAGCAAATGATAATATGAACTCTTACCATTAATTATGCATAAGGATTCATATATCAAACCATATGGGACACACCCCCATTTCACACCAAAGTCAGAGCATGGTCCCACACATTTAAATCACACATATTGTCACACACTTACTATTCGCTTTGAAATAAAAGCAGTTTGTATCCACACAATTAAGTCACACTTTCCATGCAAGGTTAAAAGAATAGTACGAGCATTTACCAATGTAAACATGCATAAAGTTCCACATTTAAAAAGGGATTAAGATCAGAATACTCACCTGTCGTCCCGCTTAATCCTCTTACTAGATTGATTATCCCTTCAACTGCACCTAAAAGGATACACACTACCACGATAAGTCACTTGATTGAACTACACACTCACACGGTTAACCTCTCGGACTAACAGGTTGCACTACAGTGCCATACCACAACTTTCCGGACACTTTATCCGGACAACCAAGACTATCCGGACAACCAGAGCTATCCGGACGTTCTACCCGGACAACCAAAACTATCCGGACATTCTATCCGGATTCTCAAGGGTTTCCGGTTAAACTACCGGAAACTTCTACCCCAACTCTACCCGGACAACACTCACCCGGACACTACTCACATCCGGACACCACCAATCGTCCGGACACTACCCTGACTTGAGGGTTTCCGGACGCTACGAGAAAAACCCAGAAACGCAGAAAATTGCATAATCTCAAGTCCTAATTCCCTCAACACCTCCAGATTAGCAAAATGGGTCGATAGCTACACATTAACCCAAACTACAACACCCCTTACGCAGATTAATGGGGAAACACGATAAACTCATAAAATCTAAGTTTCTTTTCTAATTTCCCACAATACACACACTAAATTAGAGAGGGATAGGATTTGATTTACCTGGATGATTATGGAGTTCTTCCCAAAACTCAACTGAAAATCGCAGCTCCTTCTTCCTCTATTGCCAAAATCCCTTTTCTTGTTCTTTCTTCCAGCCACACACACAACACACACTAGACTAAAGCTTAAATGAGAAATTAGGGGTTTCCCTTCCTTTTTATACTTTTCTCACTAAACACCATACTTTTAGTTCTTTACACTTAGACCACACAATTTTCTAAATTCGAAATTCTTCCACAAATTCTAATTATGACTAAATTAAAATCTTGGTTATTACAAAATAGGTAAAAGAAAATTAAAATTAATATAATGATTTGGGTTTTTAGACCATCCACACACCTGCAAGACCATACTCTTTTCTAAAGTGTCACATCAGCTTTGCAATAACACATTCCACACACATGCAAGACCAAACTTATTTCTAAACTAATAAACTATAATATAAATAATATAGATAATTATAATATAACTAATAAATTAATTATAAAATATAGATAACTAAAATTTTCTTTTATTTTCTTTTACTATATTTTGTGTAAATATAATTTAATTAACAAATAAAATACATGGATATATTAAAGCATGCAACGTTTATCTATTAGTATTTGTATTTTCGTAATTTTTATATTAATGTACTTTTAATTTAGTAGTTTAAATAAAAAATATTGCATAAAAATATCATTTTTTAAAATAAAGCGTGGATAAGAAATTTTAATAAAAATATTAAAAAAATAATGTTAAAATAAACTAATAAATGAATTAAATTTAATAAACCTATTAATAATTAATGTTTAAAAAAACAAAATGCTCGAATTGGGTTTTAAGAACAAATCCCTAGATGAGAGAGAACGAGAGAGAGAGAGAGAGAGAGAGAGAGAGAGAGAGCAAGGGGGAGTGCAGCGAGGGGTCTGAGTGATCGTGCGAGGGTAGAACCGGGGGATAGGAAACAGATTAGGTATAACGATCCACTGCGGCACAGTCGAATCAATGATTGCAGGAATCCAAAATCGACATCGTTCTTGTTCTTCAACTTTCCAGCAGAGTATGATGTGGCACAACTTTGGAGGACCTTCAAAAAATATGGAGTAGTGTCTGACATTTACATGGCCGGTAAGCGATTAAGGAACGGTAAGAAATTTGGTTTTGTTAGGTTCAAGTTTGTGGAATATATAGAAGCCTTATTGACAGCCCTAAATGAGATTTGGATTGGTTCATACAAGATGCGGGTATTCCAAGCAAACGAAAGAAGAACACAGGGGAGGGGGTCGGTAGCTCAAAACACGCCAGGAGAGACAGGAAAAAGTTTTAACCAAAGGATTGCGAGACATGGAATGACATATGCAGAGGTAGTTCGGAGTTGTCAGAAAGAGAATATTGGGGCAGAATCCCCACAACAGTCAGTTTTGGGATCATGGAATTATGAGGAGAAGGATGTTGAATGGCTGCAGAAATGTGCAGTAGGTCACGTGGTGAATCTGGACCATATTGGGTACATCCAAACAACGCTTAAGTCGAATGATTTAGATGGGTGTGGACTCAAATTATTGGGAGGAAGGAGCGTTCTAATTAGCTTTGAATCGAAAATAGCAATGGAGAACTTAGTAAATAATAAGAAGCATGGTATCCATGAGTGGGTGAAGGATATGAGGAAGTGGACAGTTGGTTTCCGACCATCCGAGCGGCTTGCCTGGATTAGGATCGAAGGGGTTCCGTTACATGTATGGAATGAAGAAGTCTTTACGGGAATTGCAAGCAAATGGGGGAAGGTGCTTAAACTTCAGAACTGTAGCGTGGAGGATAACCCAGTCTTACTTTGGGGGAAGGTGCTAATCAGTACGGGATTAGTGTAAAAAATAAAGGAGATAAAAAGTATCAGAGTTGGGAATTTATATTATGTGGTGAAAATTGAAGAAGAAGACAATAGTCTCCTGGGATGTTACCCAGAAGAAATGGAGGAAAATAGTGGATGGGATAGCGATGTGGATGGCCAGGAATCGTCGGTTCCATTCGAATGGTCGGAGGGAGATGGTGGCGACGAGGAGGATTGGCACGTTGAAGAAAGTAGATTCGAAGGGGAGGATGGGATCAACGAAACTAACTTTGGAGTGGAGGGGGAGATGAGATTTGGAGGCGATACCGGAGATAAGGAAGTTCAAGTTTCTACAGAGACACCGGTGGTCAGGCAGGCGCCGGTAACGGCGGTGGGAGCTGTAGAGACGACCGTGGGGGACAAAATAATTGATACTACAATAAATGTAGGTCCTTTGGAGAGTTCCAAGGAGAAGGTGGCGGCTACTGGAGTTATGGCAAATTCGCAAGAAATTAACGGTGCAAAAGGAAAAGGGTTAAAAACGGGCCACCTAGCTGGGCCGCAGGAAACACGGGCTGAGGAGACCAATGCTCAGGACCAGTGTAGGCCGGATGCAGATGGGACTAGTCAACAACCTCCATTGGTGACAGAAGAGGCCCAGGGTCTAGTCTGTAAGTCTCCAGTCCATGATCGTCAACCGGTAGATGGGAATTCAATTCCAACAGCAGCAGATGCGACCACAAACTGGGTTCGGTGGAATGGCAGCCAAAGGGAAAAGACAGAACAGGTAAAGTGCAGAGAAGGCCGAAGCAAGTCGCAGAAATCATATGGGGAGAAAATAAAAATAAGAAGGGCAGAGAATTGTTCGATTGGGAGAGGAAGGATGAGCTTCCATTACCTAAAGCAAATGGCAAGGGGAAACGTCCTGGGCAAAGGAGGTCAGAAACGGGCTGCAAGATGTAGCGATTCAAGTAGGAAAAGCCACTCAAAATCAACAGGTATAGGACCGAGACTTTCAAACCAGACTGCCATTTCAAACCATTTGAAAAGTGCCGATACCTCGGAAGGATTCGAAAGCTTTGGCGCTGAATTAGGATGACAGTGGGAAGGTGGAACAGTTGGCGGCAGCAGGGAGGAGAAAAAGCAGAAGTAAGTAATGTCGATTCCAAGTAAGCTCGTTTTATCTAAGTTTTCATGAAGATTATTTCCTTGAACATTAGGGGATTAGGCTCTATGGTAAAAAAAGGATTGGGTAAAAGGGCTTTGCAAAATCGAAAGGCCGTGTATGATCGGCCTACAGGAAACTAAACTAAAATCAGTGGACTGTCAAATGGCTTCCAATATGTGGGGAAGCAGCGAAGTCGATTTTGTCTATAGTAAAGCGGATGGGTAATCGGGGGGACTAATGACAATGTGGGACATAAAGGCCTTTACGTGTGATTTTGTAGTAAAAGAAGACGGTTTTTTGGCAGTGATTGGGAAATGGGGCACATTGGATGGTCTTGTGGGGTGCGTCAACATATACGGGTCATGCGATCAGAAAGAGAGAGTCGTGTTATGGTGGAACCTGGAATGCTTGTGTGATAAAGAGGATGTGCGATGGGTGCTGTTTGGCGACTTCAATGAGGTACGGGGGGAGAGAGAAAGGTTGAACTCCACGATAAACTCTAAAGGTACAGAAGAGTTTAATGATTTTATATGGAAATGTCGGCTAGAGGACGTCCGAATGGGGGGACACAAATTCACAAGGGTAAGCGACGACGGTATGAAATTCAGCAAACTAGACAGATTCTTGGTGACAAGTGATTTTAGCTCTCTGTGGAAAAAGTTGGGAGCGAAAACTCTAGAGCGTAAATGGTCGGATCACGCGCCAATAATGCTTAGTGATGAATGGGCCGATTTTGGACCGAGGCCATTTAAATTCTTTGATGCATGGATAGGTGATGGAAGCATAGATGGGGTGGTAAAAGAGGCGTGGGCAAAAGAGGTGACATCTACTAGACCGGATTGCCGGTTCCGAGACAAGCTCAAAAATGTAAAGAATGCCTTAAGATCGTGGAGTCGTGATACATGGGGGGAGACCTGGCAAAGGAGGTGCTGGAGAAGAGGACGGAAGTGGAGAAATGGGAGCAAGAGGACGAGGATAAAACTTTAGGAGATGAGGAGAGGCGAAAGTGGTTAGAGGCGCGTAAGACTTGGCTATCCATGGAAGAAAGGTGCATAGCAATGGCGAAACAAAAAGCTAAGGCCACATGGATCAAGGATGAGGATGAAAATACCAAACTTTTTCACATGGCCGTAAAAAACCGGGCGAGAAAAAATGCTATCCTTGGGCTAAATATTGATGCAACATGGACGGAGGAACCGGAAAGAATAAAGGAGCATGTGTTTGGTTTTTTTAAAGATAAATTCTCAAATAAGCGCGGTCGGGTTCCTAGTTTGAAGTTACAATGCTCGAAGAAATTATCGACGAAAGAGGCAAACCTACTAGAAAAAAGGATAACGGAGGAAGAGGTGTGGGCGGCTATAAAAGAATGTGGAAGCAATAAATGGCCGGGGCCGGATGGATTCACGATAGGCTTTGCCAAGAAATTTTGGGGGGAGCTAAAAAACGACCTTATGAAGGCGATGGATTGGTTTTGGGAGAAAGGAGACCTCCACGATAGATGTAATGCGTCCTTCTTGACGTTAATTCCAAAAACCGGGAATCCTATGGGGCTAAACGACTTTCGACCAATTAGCCTTATTGGAATTCTATATAAGGTGATCTCAAAAGTGTTGGCAGAACGGTTAAAGATGGTTATGGGGCAAATCATAAGCAAAGAACAAAGTGCCTTCATCAAAGGGAGGTCGATTCTAGATGGGATTCTAATTGTGAACGAAGTGGTGAGTTCCTTAAAGAGCACAAAAAAGAAGGGCATGATCTTTAAAGTCGATTTCGAGAAGGCTTATGATACGGTGGAGTGGAGTTTTCTTTTGTACTCGTTGAAAGAGATGGGATTCGGGGAGAAATGGCGGATGTGGATTAAGGCTTGTCTTTCCTCGGCCAAGATTTCCGTACTAGTCAATGGAGCCCCAACCAACCAATTTTCCATGAAGAGGGGATTGAGGCAAGGGGATCCTCTCGCCCCGTTTCTCTTTTTGGTTGTGGCCGAAAGGCTCCATAACTTGGTCAAGGAAGCGGAAAGGAAAGGAATATTTGAGGGTATAAAGGTGGGTAAAGATGAAGTCTCGTTAACGCATCTTCAATTTGCGGACGATGTCATTTTCCTTGGGGAATGGAAAAAGGGTAATCTAAAAAACCTTATGAAGATCCTTCACTGTTTCTATGAGGTGTCGGGACTAAAGCTAACCATGGGTAAAAGTAAGCTTTATGGTGTAGGGATACCGGAAGGGGAAATCCAAGCTTGGGCGAGTGGATTAGGGTGCGGTTGGGACTCTCTTCCGTTTATATACCTTGGACTACCGGTTGGGGCATCAATGCGACGAATTAAGCATTGGGACCCGATTATAGACAAAATGAAAGCAAAGCTCGCCACGTGGAAAGCAAGGACGATGTCATTTGGAGGTCGGTGGACGTTGGTTAGATCGGTGCTAGGTAGTGTTTCGTTATACTTTTTTTCGTTATTTCGTACCCCGATAGGTGTTTTGAAAATACTTGAGAGTGTGAGACGGGACTTCTTTTGGGGCGGGGTGGGTCGTGGAGAGAATATGATCGGGAGGAAAAATCATGCTTGGGTCAAATGGGACGCGGTGTTGGGACCTTTCGAGGGGGGGGGGGGCTTAAATATTGGGGGGCTTTGGGACATGAACCGAGGGTTACTAGAGAAGTGGTGGTGGAGATTTTATAATGAAAAGGAGGCATTGTGGGTGAGAGTAATATGAAGCATATATGGGCGAAACGGGGGGCTAGTAGAGGGAGAAGGAAAGGGCGGGGGTGGCACGACTTGGAAGAACATTATCCAATTGGGGAGGGAAATCGAGGGGGAGGGAATACCTTTCTCACGCTCTTTTGGGAAAAAAGTCGGAGACGGGAAAGATACATGGTTTTGGGATGATAGGTGGACATCTAGAGGGAGGCTTAAGGACGTGTTTAAGAGACTATTTCATCTTGAAATGGATAGGGGGTATCGGTGGCGGATAGAAGAGGGAGAGGTGGTGAGGGGGGGATTGGAAGTGGGAGTGGAGGAGGGAGCTAAGGGGGAGGGACCTTGGAGAGTTGGAGGAGCTGCGGAGTGTGGTGGGAAATTACAGCATCATAGAGGGGAGTGAGGACAAGGTTAGGTGGGAGCTAGATCCACACGAGGGATTCACGGTGAAGAGAATGAGGGAGTTGTTGAATGAGAATCGAGGGATGTCGGTAAGGAATGCAGCGGGAACGGTGTAGAGTAGAGTTGTTCCTAAGAAGGTGTGTGTCTTTTTGTGGCGTGCAAGGCTTGGAAGGATTCCTGCGCGTGCGGTTTTGGATAAAATGGGGATCGACCTCCATTCTTCCCTATGTCCGAGATGTGCAGACGAGGTTGAAACGGTGGAACACGCACTCCTCAAGTGCTCTAAGGTGAACAAGTTTTGGGAGCAAGTGGGGAGATGGTGGAACATAAACTTTGGAAATGTGGGCTGCCTGGAAGAGGCTCTTAACAACGGCAATAATGTCGGGCTTTCGCACATAGGGCTAAGGCGATGGCAGGGAGTGGTTTGGTGTGTCCTATACTTCATATGGGAAAACCGGAACAGACTAGTATTCGACAAAGGTAGGGGCTGTTTGGATGATTCCTTCTTCGACTTCCAGATGAAAGCGTTTGAATGGGTCACAAAGAGAGATAACAACCTACGGATGGATTGGTCGTTGTGGCTCTCGAGCCCATTTGCGGGGTGAATTGGGTGGTAGTTCGCGGTTGAGGAGGGCTGCATACATTCAGCTTGGCTATTAAGCCTGCTGCTCGAAACAGGTTTGGCTCTGCGTGCTAAAAGGACGGGTTGGGTCGTGACCATAATGGCAACTGCATGCTTGGGTAAGTAATCAGATGTTGCAGGAGCCGCTGAAGATAATCTGCGACAAATTTTGGCCGTTGGGTTCGTGAGCTGAGTAGTGACAGCTGGCACCATTAAGCTGGCAACATTAAGCTGCTACTGGGGCTGTTTGGTTTGTTTCTCACAAGCGGATTCAGCTCAACTCTGAAGTCGGGTGCTACTGGAATCTTGCGTTGACAGCAGTTCGGGTGATGGCATGACTGCTGCTGCTCCCATTAAGCAGTGCTTAATGGTGCAACAGGTGGGTTTTTCTTGGCTGTTTGGATTTCTGACAGGGGGTGCGCGGCTATTTGGGTTTGCCTGAGTTTTCTTGGTTGTTTTTTCTGTATAGTAGGGCTGTTTCGTTTTTTTAAGTTTTGTTATCTTGCTGTTCGGTGCTGTTTGGTGTGGTGTTTCCTTTGGACTTTGTAATGTTTGGCTGTTGGTTTTGGTAATATATGGTTGGTTTCTGCTGTTAAAAAAAATAAACAAACAAACAAATTAATTAAGTTAAAAAATGCTATTGTTTAATATATCTATTTTGTAAAAGACTTGTGTGGATGCTCTTATTGAAATTGGTAATAATGGCTAGAACATAAGCAGGTGGCAAATAGTCATTGATTAGTTTTTATTGGACTTTTGTTGGCATTGGCAATGTTAGTGGAAACCCATCATTTTCTAAGTTAGTTTATTTGGAACATTTTAATAGTATGTTATATATTATCTTTTTTTTTCTATAATTTAAACATGTTTTCTCTTATTTTAAGAGAGATTTTAATATAGCTATTAAAATTATTTTTTTAATTTCTAGAAAATTTAAAATAGTATAAGCGTTGGAAATGCTCTTATGCACAATCACAAATTCACAACCCATCATTTACTTGATATTTTATTTACACCTTGCAAAATCATGCATATCTTGTAAAATGAATAAGTTATTTGGATAATAACTTATCTATAATATGTCATAAAAAAATTATTTACATTATTAAAATATATTAGATTAAAAGTTTATAAGTTGTTATTATATACACATGACCTTTTAAAGGTCTATGTTGAACTTCATAAAACTAAATGATAAAAATATTTAGATATAATATAGTTTTATTTGTGGCAAACATGGGTTTTGAAATCACTTTTATACAACTTAACTATATCAATGAGGTATTAAAGATAATAGTCAGAAAAAATTATATATGGTTTTAAGGAGACTAAAACCGGCAACCTATGATGAGGGGTTACAAAATACTAACATTTATTTGACAGTTGAGGTGTCTGTAACACCCGTATTTCTGGGAGAACCTTTCTTTTTATCCCTTGCTTTTTAGTTGCATTTGAATTTATGGAGTTTTAGTGTTGAAACTTGTTTAGACGTTATGTGCTATATGTGTACATTGCTTTGGTTTATGCATGTTAAAAACTGGTATTTTAAGATTGATATATAAAAACATGCTAGTTGGTCCTGCCTTTAAATTGGGAGTTTTGGAAATCTGGCCTTCAAGGACGTCCGCATGGGATGAGCCCGGACGTTCGCATTCACGCGGAGGTTCGCATATCGTCCGCGGAAGGTACATATAGTTTCTAGGGATTTTGATGACCACGGAGGCCGGACGTCCGCATGGGTTAGCCCGGGCGTCCGCATGCAGGCGAAAGCCCGCAGGTCATCCGCGGAAGAAACAGAAGATTTGGGAGTCTGGACATCATTTGGGTCCGAACGTCCGCGATGGCACATGGCGGACGTCCGCGAAGTGTCTGACGAAAATTCCCACTTTTCTTCCCATTTTCCATCTCTCTCTCTTACTTTACCAATCTGAACCAAACTCGTTTCTCTCCTCTTGAGGTGGCAATTTTCACTCAAAAACCCTCAAGATCTTCCCCATTCTCTCCCCACATTAAAATCCTTGCTAGTGGATGGTTGGAAACCATTGAAGACTCAACCTAGACCCTCTTTAGAAGCACCAAGTTAAGAGTAGACCAAGTTTCAAGCCTCCTTTCCTTCTCTAAAGCTAGGGTTTCCCTATTTTCTAGGTTTTTCCTTCAAAACCTAGATTGTGAGTGTTCTACCTCCCAATCTCACTTATGTGCAATCATTTAATGTTTTGGCTATGTCTATTTATGTATGTTTACTAAACTTGCTTGACTTTTTGATTTATGATCTAACCTTCTCTTGTGGAAGGGTTGGGGCTAGAACTTGTCATAGATGATGACATTGGTGAATCTTCATTTTAAGATTATGATGAAATGTTACTTGAATGCAAACAATATGCTATGTGGACTATGGAAGTATTTGTGTTGAGTCATGATTAGGGTTTTGATGTAAATGATAATTTGTTGGGGACAACGATAGTTGTTAAAGTCTTATATGCGATTAACTCTTCTTGTTGATGATTATGATGGATACCCTACCTTGGGAATAGATGGGCTAAAGATCCAGTTTAGATTGATGCCATTGACTAAAGATCCAGTTTGGATTGATGTCATTCAGACTAAAGATCCGGTGAGATTGATGTCTTCGTGGACTAGAGATCCGATGTGGATTGATGTCACTAGACTAAAGACCCAGATTGGGTTGATGTCTTTGAGGCTAGAGACCTGATTCGGGGTTGATGCTTTGGCGGACTAAAGACCCGGTTTGGGTTGATGTCGAGTGAGACTAGAGACCTAGTGCGGGTTGATGTCTTGCGTGAGTACAAAGAGGAAGTGAACGACGGATCGGTATCGGATGGAAAGACCTTTCATTCAATGCTTAATCTATCATTATTATATAAATGCTATTTTGCTAGGCTATAGGCTAACACTTCTTCTTATTGTATGTTGTGTTTAGCAGGCCTTCCTAGCGGTGGGACTTTCCGGCGATGAGGGAAGTGTATTGAAGAGAGATAGCATTTTTGGGATAGCTGAGATAGCGGTGGTTGGTTGCTTTAGCCGAGCGTTGTGTAAAAGAGATAGCGACACCCGATCTTAATCTAAACGATCTTTAGTTAGATTAGTAGGTTGTTGTTGATGTATCTCTTTCTTTTGGTTGTAAACGCTTTTCCGCAAAACTCACGATGACTTTTGAATATTGATTAATGGCTATTTTGTATGGAAAATTTGGCTTAAATTTACCCAGAAATCTAGGGTGTTACAAGTTGGTATCAGAGCAATGGTTTAAGTGGACTAGGTATTGATGTGAGATTCCTAGACTTAAACTAGATCGATTTAAGATGTGAGCGGAGAGATGGGTAGAACTCCTAAGATAAGATGGTCTTAGAGTTGTTGGTTTTACAATAGTTGAAATTGTGATTGTGGTAACGAGGATCCTTATGTGTAACATGTTCATAATGTCAATTAGCTACTGCTATTATGAATTTGTTGTTACGTGAGCATGCTTAGATTGCTATAATTATGATGGTGGTTGTGGCCGTTGGTACAACCATTTCTGTGAACATTTTACCATGTGACTTACATCCATTTTCGAATGTGTGCCATACAAACTATGGTAAACACTCGTAGCAGGGTGGAGGGCCTTGATGCTACGATATCCACGGCCGATCAACCGAGGGTTACAGCGGTGGAGGGACCCCCTCTTAATACTAACTTGTTGGGTGCTGGACCCGAACATATCCTTCGACGAAACTTGGAAATGTCTGATCCTATCTTGGAAGAAGCAACGGCTGAGACTAGAATGATGGATCGAATGATGGATCGAATGATGGCGTCCGTGAACCGAGCCATGGCGCAACAACAAGAACAATTTCTGAAACTGTTGGAAGACCGAGACACCAGCATCCGTAGGCGTGAAACGGTTGCCGAGAATATAGTAGTGGCGGGTTCCGGGGGTACCGGAAATGAGATTCCTACTGAAGGGTTGGGCACCGATGACACGAGGCAAGGAGGTAAGGTGTGTTCTTTCAAAACCTTCCTTAGCTGCCGACCGCCCGAGTTTAAGGGCTCCGACGATCCGGTTGTTTGCATGAACTGGATAAGGAAAATGGAACAAGCGTTCCGAACTAGTGAATGCGGGGAAAGTCAAAAGGCTAAATTTGGCTCGCAAATGCTGAGAGGGGCGACCCTCACTTGGTGGAATGTCTATTCCACTTCTTTAGAAGCTTCTGTATTGGCCAAACTGAGCTGGCCAACATTCAAAAAGAAAGTGTTAGAGGAGTATTGCAACAAAAGGGCAATGGACTGAATCGAGGAAAGTTTCCGGAATTTGAGGAAGGGTAACTCGACTGTGAAAGAGTACAACCGACAGTTTATGGATAAGTTGGGGTTGGTGGGACATCTAGTCCCGACTGAAAAAGAGAAAATCAAGGCTTACATCAAGGGCCTCCCGTCGGACATGATGACGATGGTCCGGGTGTCGAAAGCCTCTATTCTCCGTGAAGCAATTGAAGAAGCGCAGTTAGTAGAAGACGCTTGCAACCGAGATAAGGAAGAAAGTAACCGGGTACCCGAGAAAAGGAAATGGGAAGGGAGTTCTGTGCCTTCCAAGAAACCGAGATCATTCAGTAACAACTACCGAGGGACCGAACCTAGGCGTGAAGCTAGATGGTGTTCCAAATGCCGAAGCAAACATCACGGTCAGTGCAAACCCAATAAGGTGACTTGCTACAAGTGTGGGAAGCCCGGGGATGTCCGCAACGATTGCCCGGCTAAGGAAATTATCTGTTTCGAATGCAAAGAGCCGGGCCACATTAGAAGCGAATGTCCAAAAACAAAGACTGGAGGAAGCGGGGGAAGGAAGGTGGACCCTCTGAAAGTGTCGGAGCGCGCATTCCAGATGACGAGCGACGAGGCGAAGGCCTCGACAGATGTAGTATCGGGTACGTTTCTTCTAAACTCCGTACCTACACACGTTTTGTTTGATTCGGGTGCCAGTTTTTCGTTTGTGTCGATTTCCTTTTGCCAAAAGTTGTCCCCACCCACTAGTAGATTAGAGGATGTTGTAATGGTAGAGATAGCGGACGGTGGTCAGGTGGTGGTTCGTGAGATACTGAAGGGTTGTGTGTTGGAAATCGAGGGAATGAAATTCCTGATAGAGTTAATGCCCATGATCATAGGTGGGTTTGATGTGGTGGTTGGAATGGATTGGCTAGCGGCCAACCGTGCCTAAATTTTGTGCGCCAAGAAGCTAATCCGCATCCCTATCGCGGATGGTGGGGTGGTGACCGTGTATGGTGAAAAGAGGAAGGGAGAAGTGGCGATCATCTCCATGCTTAAGGCCCGTAAATGCCTTACCAAGGGGTGTGCCTCTTACTTAGCGTTTGTGCTTGACGCTAAACCCGAGAAGAAGAAATTAGAGGACGTGCGGGTAGTCTGCGAGTTTCCAGATGTGTTCCCGGAGGACTTGCCGGGATTGCCACCCGATCGTTAGGTAGAGTTCAGGATAGAGTTGGTTCCGGGAGCGGCACTGATCGCCAAGGCCCCTTACTGCTTAGCCCCGTCCGAGATGCAAGAAATGATGGCACAACTCCAAGAGCTCGTGGAGAAGGGGTTTGTGAGACCGAATTCGTCACCATGGGGAGCGCCGGTCTTATTTGTGAATAAGAAAGACGGCACAATGAGGATGTGACTACCGGGAGTTGAACAAAGTGACTGTGAAGAACAAGTACCCACTCCCTAGAATAGACGATTTGTTCGACCAACTTCAAGGAGCGTGTTGTTTCTCAAAGATCGATCTATGTTCGGGGTACCATCTAGTCAAGGTAAAGGAGAGCGACGTTCCTAAGACGGCATTTAGGACACGGTACGGGCATTACGAGTTCTTGGTGATGCCGTTCGGTTTGACGAACGCGCCGGCGGTGTTCATGGACCTAATGAACCGAGTATGCCGACCCTTCTTGGATAGGTCTGTCATCGTCTTCATAGACGACATCTTAGTGTATTCTAAGAACGAGGCAGAACACGAGCGGCACCGAGGTCTTGAGAAGAGAGAAGTTGTATGCAAAATTCTCCAAGTACGAGTTTTGGCTGGAGGAGGTCCAATTCTTAGGACACGTGGTCACCCGAGAGGGAGTGAAAGTAGATCCGTCCAAAATCGAGGCTATGATCAATTGGGAATCTCCCAAAAGCCCATCGGAAATCCGGAGTTTCTTGGGTTTGGCGGGCTACTATAGGAGGTTCATTCAAGATTTTTCCAAGATTGCTTCCCCGCTGACGGCTTTGACCCGGAAAGACGTAAAGTTCGTTTGGACCGAGCAACAAGAGAAAGCATTTCGCACGTTGCAAAAGAAACTGTGTGAGGCCCCAATCTTATCGTTGCCCGAGGGATCGGAAGACTTCGTGGTTTATTGTGATGCTTGAAAGTCGGGATTGGGATGTGTCCTAATGCAAAAGGGAAAGGTCATCGCCTACGCGTCAAGGCAGCTTAAAGTGCATGAAAAGAACTACCCCACACATGATTTGGAATTGGCAGCGGTGGTGTTCGCGTTAAAGTTGTGGCGACATTATCTTTACGGGATGAAGTGTACGTTGTACACGGATCATAAGAGCCTAAAATACGTCTTCGATCAAAAGGAGCTATATATGAGGCAAAGAAAGTGGCTAGACTTACTAAAGGATTACGACTGTGAACTACACTACCACCCGGGGAAAGCAAATGTTGTGGCCGTTGCCTTAAGTCGGAAAGCGTATAGTGGAAGCCTTCGTGCCAATCTTTCGCGAATTGAGCTAGTTTCGAGCTTAATCGAGCGGATCAAAGCGGCGCAAATAGAGGCCCTTATGGAAGCGAACCTCAAAGAAGAGGTGATGGTGAATCAAAAACAACTACTAACGGAGGATAGCCGAGGAGTGAAGTTATTTAACGGGCGAGTGTGGGTGCCCAAGATCGGGGGAAATCGGGAATTACTCATGGATGAGGCTCACAAGTCCAAGTATTCCATACATCCGGGAAGTACTAAGATGTATAGGGACTTAAAACTGCATTATTGGTGGCCAGTGATGAAAGTGGACGTGGCACATTATGTAGAGCGTTGTGTGACTTGTTCTCTAGTGAAAGTGGAACACCAAAGACCTTATGGCAACCTGAAACCGTTGGAACTACATGAGTGGAAATGGGAGAAAATCACAATGGACTTCGTGACCAAGTTGCCAAAGACCTTGAAAGGGAACGATACCATTTGGGTGATTGTAGATCGCTTAACCAAGAGCGCACATTTCCTGGCGATGCGAGAAACATATCCGATGGACAAGTTAGCTAAATTATACTTTGACGAGGTGGTATCTAGACATGGGGTGCCTGTGTCGATAGTCTCTGATCGAGATAGTCAGTTCACCTCAAGATTTTGGCAAACTTTACAAGAAGAGTTGGGTACAAGAGTAAACTTGAGCATGGCGACGGACGGGCAGAGTGAGCGGACAATTCAAACGTTGGAAGACATGCTTCGGTCTTGTGTGATTGATTTCGGTGGAAATTGGGACACACATCTACCCTTAGTGGAATTCGCTTACAACAATAGCTACCACTCTAGTCTGAAGGCAGCGCCATTTGAGGCCTTATACGGGAGGAAGTGCAGAACACCCGTGTATTGGCTAGAGGCGGGAGAGAAACAGTTTGCGGGGCCAGATATTGTGCAAGAAACGACCGATAAAGTCAAAATCATTCGACAACGTTTGAAAGCGGCCCAAGACCGGCAAAAAAGTTACACCGATAAGAAAAGACGAACGGTGGAATTCCAAGTGGGAGATCGTGTAATGTTGAAAGTATCACCTTGGAAGGGTCTAATCCGTTTTGGAAAATGTGGGAAGTTGAGTCCCCGTTTCCTAGGACCGTTCACGATTTTGGAACATGTCGGATCGCAAGCCTATAAGTTGGAATTGCCGCCGGAGATGGATGGAATTCACCCTACATTCCATGTATGCTATCTACGAAAGTGCCTTGCGGAGGAAGAGAACGTGATACCGATGTCGGAAATTCGAGTGGAGGATAGTCGTTGCGTCGAAGAACCCGAAGCCATACTAGAAAGAGAAGTTAGAAGACTCCGGCATAATAAAGAGGTCGCGAGGGTCAAAGTACAATGGAAACATCATCGAGGCACTAACGTGACGTGGGAATCGGAAGAATATATGAAGAAGCGGTATCCTAGCTTATTCGCCTAATCGGGATTTCGAGGACGTAATCGTTTCCAAGTTGGGGAGGATTGTAACACCCGTGTTTCCGGAGAACCTTTCTTTTTATCCCTTGCTTTTTAGTTGCATTTGAATTTATGGAGTTTTAGTGTTGAAACTTGTTTAGACGTTATGTGCTATATGTGTACCTTGCTTTGGTTTATGCATGTTAAAAATTGGTATTTTAAGATTGATATATAAAAACATGCTAGTTGGTCCTGCCTTTAAATTGGGAGTTTTGGAAATCTGGCCTTCACGGACGTCCGCATGGATTGAGCCCGGACGTCCGCATTCACGCGGAGGTCCGCATATCGTCCGCGGAAGGCACAAAGAGTTTCTAGGGATTTTGATGACCACGGAGGCCGGACGTCCGCATGGGTGAGCCTGGACGTCCGCATGCGAACGGAAGCCCGCAAGTCATCCGCGGAAGAAACATAAGATTTGGGAGTCTGGACATCATTTGGGTCCGGACGTCCGCGATGGCACATGGCGGACGTCCGCGAAGTGTCTGACGAAAATTCCCATTTTTCTTACCATTTTCCATCTCTCTCTCTCTTACTTTACCAATCTGAACCAAACTCGTTTCTCTCCTCTTGAGGTGGCGATTTTCACTCAAAAACCCTCAAGATCTTCCCCATTCTCTCCCCACATTAAAATCCTTGCTAGTGGATGGTTGGAAACCATTGAAGACTCAACCTAAACCCTCTTTAGAAGCACCAAGTGAAGAGTAGACCAAGTTTCAAGCCTCCTTTCCTTCTCCAAAGCTAGGGTTTCCCTATTTTCTAGGTTTTTCCTTCAAAACCTAGATTGTGAGTGTTCAACCTCCCAATCTCACTTATGTGCAATCATTTAATGTTTTGGCTATGTCTATTTATGTATGTTTACTAAACTTGCTTGACTTAGTGATTTATGATCTAACCTTCCCTTGTGGAAGGGTTGGGGCTAGAACGTGGCATAGATGATGACATTGGTGAATCTTCATTTTAAGATTATGATGAAATGTTACTTGAATGCAAACAATATGCTATGTGGACTATGGAAGTATTTGTGTTGAGTCATGATTAGGGCTTTGATGTAAATGATAATTTGGTGGGGACAATGATAGTTGTTAAAGTCTTATATGCGATTAGGTTGAAATGGTGGAACACGCACTCCTCAAGTGCGAGATGTGCAGACGAGGTTGAAACGGTGGAACACGCACTCCTCAAGTGCTCTAAGGTGAACAGGTTTTGGGAGCAAGTGGGGAGATGGTGGAACATAAACTTTGGAAATGTGGGCTGCCTGGAAGAGGCTCTTAACAACGGCAATAATGTCGGGCTTTCGCATATAGGGCTAAGGCGATGGCAAGGAGTGGTTTGGTGTGCCCTATACTTCATATGGGAAAACCGGAACAGAGTAGCATTCGACAAAGGTAGGGGCTGTTTGGATGATTCCTTCTTCGACTTCCAGATGAAAGCGTTTGAATGGGTCACAAAGAGAGATAACAACCTACGGATGGATTGGTCGTTGTGGCTCTCGAGCCCATTTGCGGGGTGAGTTGGGTGGTAGTTCGCGGTTGAGGAGGGCTGCATACATTCAGCTTGGCTATTAAGCCTGTTGCTCGAAACGGGTTTGGCTCTGCGTGCTAAAAGGACGGGTTGGGTCGTGACCAGAATGGCAACTGCATGCTTGGGTAAGTAATCAGATGTTGCAGGAGCCGCTGAAGATAATCTGCGACAAATTTTGGCCGTTGGGTTCGTGAGCTGAGTAGTGACAGCTGGCACCATTAAGCTGGCAACATTAAGCTGCTACTGGGGCTGTTTGGTTTGTTTCTCACAAGCGGATTCAGCTCAACTCTGAAGTCGGGTGCTACTGGAATCTTGCGTTGACAGCAGTTCGGGTGATGGCATGACTGCTGCTGCTCCCATTAAGCAGTGCTTAATGGTGCAACAGGTGGGTTTTTCTTGGCTGTTTGGATTTCTGACAGGGGGTGCGCGGCTATTTGGGTTTGCCTGAGTTTTCTTGGTTGTTTTTTCTGTATAGTAGGGTTGTTTCGTTTTTTTAAATTTTGTTATCTTGCTGTTCGGTGCTATTTGGTGTGGTGTTTCCTTTGGACTTTGTAATGTGTGGCTATTGGTTTTGGTAATATATGGTTGGTTTCTGCTGTTAAAAAAAAACAAACAAACAAATTAATTAAGTTAAAAAATGTTATTGTTTAATATATCTATTTTGTGAAAGACTTGTGTGGATGCTCTTATTGAAATTGGTAATAATGGCAAGAACATAAGCAGGTGGCAAATAGTCATTGATCAGCTTTTATTGGACTTTTGTTGGCATTGGCAATGTTAGTGGAAACCCATCATTTTCTAAGTTAGTTTATTTGGAACATTTTAATAGTATGTTATATATTATCTTTTTTTTCTATAATTTAAACATGTTTTCTCTTATTTTAAGAGAGATTTTAATATAGCTATTAGAATTATTTTTTTAATTTCTAGAAATTTTAAAATAGTATAAGCGTTGGAAATGCTCTTATGCACAATCACAAATTCACAACCCATCATTTAATTAATATTTTATTTACACCTTGCAAAATCATGCATATCTTGTAAAATGAATAAGTTATTTGGATAATAACTTATCTCTAATATATCATAAAAAAATTATTTACATTTTTAAAATATATTAGATTAAAAGTTTATAAGTTGTTATTATATACGCATGACCTTTTAAAGGTCTATGTTGAACTTCATAAAACTAAATGATAAAAATATTTAGATATAATATAGTTTTATTTGTGGCAAACATGGGTTTTGAAATCACTTTTATACAACTTAACTATATAATTGAGGTATTAAAGATAATAGTCAGAAAAAATTATATATGGTTTTAAGGAGACTAAAACCGGCAACCTATGATGAGGGGTTACAAAATACTAACATTTATTTGACAGTTGAGGTGTCTGTAACACCCGTATTTCTGGGAGAACCTTTCTTTTTATCCCTTGCTTTTTAGTTGCATTTGAATTTATGGAGTTTTAGTGTTGAAACTTGTTTAGACGTTATGTGCTATATGTGTACATTGCTTTGGTTTATGCATGTTAAAAACTGGTATTTTAAGATTGATATATAAAAACATGCTAGTTGGTCCTGCTTTTAAATTGGGAGTTTTGGAAATCTGGCCTTCACGGACGTCCGCATGGGATGAGCCCGGACGTTCGCATTCACGCGGAGGTCCGCATATCGTCCGCGGAAGGTACATATAGTTTCTAGGGATTTTGATGACCACGGAGGCCGGACGTCCGCATGGGTGAGCCCGGACGTCCGCATGCAGGCGAAAGCCCGCAGGTCATCCGCGGAAGAAACAAAAGATTTGGGAGTCTGGACATCATTTGGGTCCGGACGTCCGCGATGGCACATGGCGGACGTCCGCGAAGTGTCTGACGAAAATTCCCACTTTTCTTCCCATTTTCCATCTCTCTCTATTACTTTACCAATCCGAACCAAACTCGTTTCTCTCCTCTTGAGGTGGCAATTTTCACTCAAAAACCCTCAAGATCTTCCCCATTCTCTCCCCACATTAAAATCCTTGCTAGTGGATGGTTGGAAACCATTGACGACTCAACCTAGACCCTCTTTAGAAGCACCAAGTGAAGAGTAGACCAAGTTTCAAGCCTCCTTTCTTTCTCCAAAGCTAGGGTGTTGGTTCCCGTTTTGTTTAAACAAGATTGTCAGATCTATTAGTTCAAGATAATGTTTAATGCGGAAGCGTATTTGAAGAACTAACAGATAAGATTGATAGATTTTGAACACACAATATCAAATAAACAGTGAAGAGAATAGATTTATAGCACAAAGACCCACTGTATTTAATATATCAAGAACACTTAGAACAGATTTAAACGCTAATTGTTTGCAAGTGTTTTTGTGTTGTGTGTTATATGTTATTGTTGTTGTTTTGAAGAACTCAACATGAGTTTTCCTTTTATACTACTACAAAAGATCTATGAAGTAGGTCACTGTTCCTTTTACGGCATGAATAGTGAACTGGATGGTGTGAGCAGTTGACTGGATGGTGTGAGCAGTTGTTTAAGCCATGCGCATTTAATGGAGCAGATGTACTATTGGTAAATGCATTAAATGGCGCAGACGTCTATTTTGTACCATGCCCTATTGAGTCCACTCAGAGCTTGACATGTGTTTTGACAGTACTTTTCCATGCAAGTTGATGAACGAGTCTTGGAACAGTAGCAAGATATTATAAATATCTTCCTAGTCTTTAGAGGACCACAGAGGCTCTATAATGTGTTACAGAGGTTCTGCGGTCTGGTTCCTCTGTAAAGTAGTCTTCACCGGATTCCGAGTCTTTGGTCGTTTACTTCTGCAAAGCTTCTGTCAAGGGTGGCAGAGGTTCTGTGGCTCGGTCCTCTGTGAGAAGTCTTCTTGGTTCCTTGTCTTCTGATGTTGTCCGCAGAGGCTCTGTTATTGGTAACAGAGGTTCTGCGGTCTTGGTCTTCTGAAAGCGTCCTTCTATAGTTTCCTCGGTCTTTGATCACTCTTGATCAAAACTTCCTTTGATTCTTCTGAGATGCCCGACAGAGCTTCTGTTGCACTCAGCAGAGCTTCTGTTGCACTCAGCAGAGCTTCTGTGGAAGTTCTTCTGTACTTGGCCATTTTTCAATACTTCTAATATTTCAGAATATTTGGAGCTAACAATCTCCCCCTAAGTATTGAAAAATAAAAGGTTGAATTTATGCATTTTAACCTAAGTAAAGAAGAGGTTAAACAATACCTCAGAAGATTATTTCATTCATTTTGGAATTTATGCCAGAGGCATTTACACTTTAGTACACATAAATAAACGTTGACAGAGATTCTTTGAAGAGACTCAGATTTTTGCATTTGGAAAGTCGTCGAACTTTCTGTTGTCTTTTCCTACTTCCTTGAGTTCTTCATAGAATTTGTGACAGAGATTTCGTAAGCCGAGTGTAGCATCAATCTCTTTGATCATCATCAGAGCAGATTCTTCGTTCATAAGCTCTGTTGCTTTATTCTCCTCTAGTATCTTTCTGAACATGTTCAGAGTATGGGTTGTGTACTTCTGACAGTCCATTGTCACAAACAGTTTCAGTTGATCAGCAGGATTCTTGAATACTAACCCGTACCTTGGAGTTTTGATGATTGAATTGGGTATGGCATTGGGTGGGCAGAAATCCTCTGGTGGTCTGATACTTAGAGTAGTTATGCCCAGATCGATGGCTAGTTGAATGTCGAGCATGCTCTAGATTAGGAGCTTTTCACGCATCGCCTTTCTAAGAACTCGATAAGACCTTTTGTGGCAGCCGTCATTGAAGTTGTCTTTCGTCCATTGCAGAAGGTCAGGTAAGTCATAGGGATTGAGGTTTCGGATATCAGCATCAGAGAATTGATTTTCTGATCTGTCAGACCTTTTGACTTTCCAGATGGTATACACCGTATGAGGATAGGTTCTCATTTTGGAGTATTTGCAATAGATTACCTTCTTTATTTTGTGAATGGAGTAAACTTGATTGACTGGTTTTGACTTTGTAGAGGTGAAGATTGCATCGAATTCCTCTCTTAGCTTCTGATCTCGGACATGGGCTGGCAGATCGCTCTGGAAGTGCTGTCTGTAGAGATAACTGTAGACTTGTTCTTCCATTTGTTCAATGGTTGAAGTAGATCTTGGAATTGGTCTCCTTAGCTCATCCATCTTTCGAGTGATGTCTGCTACTCTACCTTCTGTTACCTTAGCTGTGGGATTCAGGGATGGGTTTTCTGACAGAGGATTCAAGTTGAATGCCCAGTCTTCCTCTTCGGGTTTAGGAGTGACGAAGGCATTAAAAGCACCTTTCATCAATTTCTCTGTAGCAACTGGCATCTTCTTCTTTGGCTCTTCTTCTGTCATTATTTCCTTGCCTTTATCTTTTGGCTTTGAGGTTTCAGATATTGGGTTTTGGATTTGTGTGGGTGGAACCTCTGTTGATTTGACAGTTGGAGGTTCTGTGGGTTTTGGGGTTGTATGCTCTGATGTTTTGGTTGTTGCCTCTGAAGGTTTTGATACTTCGGGTTGTGAGGTCTCTGTTGGTGAGGAGTCTTCGGGTCTTGGAGGTGGAATGTCAAAACGCTTTGCTGATTGAAAAGCAGATACAAATTCCATTCTGCGAAGAATGAACTCTGCAGAGCGTTTTGGTCTTTGGGGTTTTCGAGCTATGGTTTTGACTCTAGTTTTGTGCGGGATTGGTTGTGAGGTTGGTGTTGGTTCTTTGGGTGAGGGTGGAGTTTTTTCTGAGGATGAGGATGCAAGATTGATTACCTTAGGTTCTGTGGTTGGTGCATCCTTTGGTGAGATAGAGGTGTTTTGCCTCTGTTGTTTTCCCTTCTGGGTTTCTGTTGTAGAGGGTTCTGCTGATTTCTCTGTAGTTTTTGCAGAAGCAGCCTCTGTAGTTTCCTTTGTTTTCTCCCCCTCAGGATGACCAGATGCTCCATCATCAGGATCATCCTGCCTTCTTTTAGCAGTAACTTCTGTTCTGCAGGTGTCTTGAGCTGCTTGCCTTGCTGCATTTTTCTTCATTGTTTCAAAGTATATTGCGATCGAAGTTTTGAAGGCTTTGGTCGCACTTTTCTCGAACTCTGCAGCGGTTGTTTTGGCAATGTTAGTGGCAGAGGCGATGGCAGCAGCAGCAGAAGTTTCTGTAGTTGACTTCATTTCTGCAAGGGCTGCTTTAACCTCTGTGGATAAGGTATCCACTTTGGTATTTAATCCTGTAAGCGCGCCTGAAGTTGACTCTGTAAAAGACGTGAATGAGCTTTGCAACTCATTCAATGTTTGAGTTACAGAGGTTACAAAGGCTTGGAACTCATCCTTCGTAACATGTTCCTCTTGGGTAACCTCTGGAGGAACAACTCCTTCTCCAGAGTGAGTCCCTGTTCCTGGGACACCTTCGTTCACCCTTGTTTGTACGTTGGGGGTGGAAGGATTTCCATCTGATCCTCGAGAAGAAACCTGAGTTTCAGTCTCTACAGAAGTTCTGTGAAGAATATTGTCCAAATCCACTCCAGAGGTGGGTATCGGAATATTCTTCTGTTGACTTGGAGACTTGTCTAGAGTCTCTTCGTCATGGTGCTCTCTACTTCTCTCTGAAAGAAGTTTTGGCCCTATATTGTGCGTGTCAGAGGAAACGAATTCCTCTGTAGGGTGTTCTAGTGTGATCTGGGGCGATGGATCACGAACTATAGGTGAGTCTCTCTGAGGAGACTCCCTAGGAATGGATTCCCCGGCTCTTGTGGGCACAGAGGTTGAAAAAGTAACCTCTGGCTGGATGGGTTGGGTGAGGTTCGAGCTGTGCTGCTCTCTTTCAATGACACCTTCTGCAGCTAGACCTGTGGTGTCAGATGTGTGGGTTGCACTGGGAGGGGTTGAGGGATGTGTGCCTTCTGCAACTTCGGCATCTTTTCCTTTCTCATTTTCTTTTCCTCCAGACGTTTCTACCCTATCCTCTAAACCTATTTGCACCTCTTCTTCTGCAGTCTCTTGTCTTGGTAGAAGTGAATCGAGAACCTCTGTGAAGATTTGAGTTTGCAGAGGTGGTTCGATTCCTTCTGTTATTGTTTGCAGAGGAGAAGATGGTTTCTTCTTCTTTGATTTCCTCTTCTTTGGTTTTGGTGCTCCCTTCTCTGTAGATTTTGACTTTCTTTTTCTTTTGGAAGAGGGAGGGGCAGAGGGACCTTGGATTTGTGGTGGAGATGAGGGTTCTGTGGGATGTTCAGTGGGTGGAGAAGATGGTTCTGCAGGAGTTTGTTGGATAGCAGAAACAGAGGCAAGTTGTTCCTCTGTAGGGGTCTTGGTTTTCTTTCCCTTTTTCTTCTTCTTCTTTTTAGATCCCTCAGAAGACTTCCTCTTTGAAGAATAGAGGTCTTTCCTTATATCTCTGAAGTTCTTCTGGTTGGCCTTGTGTTTAGCCAACTTTATCTTCCATTCTTCTTCTGTAAGTCTCTCTACTACATTACCTCCTATGGGCATTCCTATACGCGGGGGTGTTACAGAACTGGGTTCAGGAGTTCTGTAAACGCGTGTGTACTCACTAACTAGTTCTTCATCACTAGCATAACCTAACATTACCTTTGATAGTGGCCTGATGTGTGGGTAGCCATCCTCATGTTCTGTAGGGGTGTTCTTGGACATAGGAAATTGCTTAGGTTTGGGACCGTCCATTGGCCATTTTTGGATAAGGAGTAGGGGTTCGAAAAGTACACTGAGGATTCGCTGGAACTGCAGAGGGGGTAACCAGTTGTGATCAGACATTTTGGCTTTCTGGGAGGCGATTTTGCGATCGATGGTGTTGATGATCTCTTGCATTATTATGGTGGCATACTCTAAGGGTAGATCATAATACACACCATACATGATTGAGAGAATTTGAGGTGAGCTTTGATCGATGCTTCCGATTTTGCCCGTGAGGCAACGATTTAGGATGTAGAATAAGGTATTCCACACAGGGGGTAGTCTTGCTCTGCGGAAATCGTTCCTCTTTTTCAACTGTTGGTTGTACCCTAACATGTGCAGAAAGTCGATAAGTTCTTCATTTGTTGGTTGGGGTGCATACTTTTTGATTCCCATGAGTCCTCTTGTTGGAAGGCCAAATTCTAATGAGAACATGGTGCGATTGAACATCAGTTCAAGGCTCTTACTTTGGTCAGGTTTAGAAATGTAGCCTCTGATCAAATCGGTGTCAGCGTCATAACGGCAAGATTGCCAAAACTGATGTAGGTAACGTACTGGTATTTGTTCAACGGTTTTGCTCAGAAGAGGGTAAAGAAAGTGGTTCTCTAGGATGTTTAGCAGGATGGCATGTTCTTTGCCAAATGCCATAGGAGAAGGAACAAGATAACAGTTGTTCGATTTAATGGGAAGGGTTTGCTCGAAATGGTCATTTGAGAAAAATTGTTGCAGGTGGGTAGTGGGTACGAAGGATGCCTCGTCGCCGGAGTCGTGTCTGTCGGCATCGGTGGCGATGTGTGGGTTGTGGGAGTGCTCAGAATGCACTGGAGAGGATGTCGGAGAGTTCGTTGGTGAAACGTGAGCAGATTTGGAACTGGAAGCCATTTGTAGGTTTTGAAAGTTCTAGGTTTTCAGAAAGAAATAAGCAAGTTCGCCGGAGAAGATGAGAGAATAGTAAAGTTTTGAAAGTGATTTTATCTTGGGTTTTATACTGTGGTAACTGATAGAATTCGGAACGGTGAAAATGTGAGAAAGTTAATAAAATTTGAGGTCCACACTCGAGTTCATTCGGCGTGGTGCAAGTTTCTAGGACGACGTGATATGTACGTCAATGAAAACTTGACACGTCATCAATGTCAGTGACGACGAGACGTCGTGGGCGGCCACATTAAATGAAAAATGCGTGGGTTTTAAATTTTCACCACAGAAAAGTTACCGTTACAGATACAGAAATTCCCAAGTGGAAATCTTTACAGAGGCTCTGTGGGTACAGAAGCTCTGTGAATTTTTTTTTAAAAAAGTTTATCTCTGTAGATTGTATCTTTAATGAAAAATCGTTTGAAAAACACGGAGAGGATCAATAAATTTTTAGTAGAGAGAAATTATCCTACAGAGGTTTTTGGACCTCTTCCAGAGCCAACAGAGGCTCTGTGACAGGAAATTTCTAATAACTAATAATTTATAAACATTTTTAATCATCCAAGTTTTTGATCAGTTTTAACAATGTATTTAGGACTTATTTGAAAGTTGGTGTCCTAGAAAATTGTAAATCTCAAAGATTTTGTGCAGCAGAAGTCATTTGAATGATTTGAGTGATCTACAGAGGTTCTTTGGTTGAAAGAACTCTGTGGCTTATGACTTCTGTGGCAAGATACCAACCTATTTCCTTTTGATCGGCGAATGTGATCTCTTCTGTCGCATTCTTTGCTCCCCCCTTGACTTATGAATCTCTGTAGATTCAGCAAGGTCTCCTTTTCCGCTCCTCCTTGATCTAACAACCTCTTTAGGATTGATCTCTGTGGTTTGAAACCTGCCTTTTTATCTCTTGAAGCTTGTACTTTTACCAAAAACGTTTGAAAAACATTGGAGAGGATCGATAAATCTTTAGTAGAGAGAAATTATCCTACAGAGGTTTTTGGACCTCTGCCAGAGCCAGCAGAGGCTCTGTGATAGGAAATTTCTAATAACTAATAATTTATAAAACTTTTTGATCATCCAAAGTTTTTATGGTTTTAAACATTATATTTAGAAATTTTTGTCCTGAAAAATTGTTTTTGGAAAAAGATTTTGTGTGACACATACCTTTTAGAGTGTCTAGTTTGGACGACAGAAACTCTTGTTGATCATAATCCTCCTTTGGCTCCCCCTTGAATGATCAACCTCTGTAGATTAATTTGAGGTCTCCTTCTGCTCCCCCTTGACCTATGCTTGAATCAATAGAGATAAATAATGCACAGAACATAGGTCAACCTCATCAGAGGTTCTGTGGAGATTGTCATAGGTTCTGAGCAATTCCACAGAGGCTCTGTGAAGTATAGAACCTTTGAAGGATGAGTCTTAAACAAAGTGTTTAAGAGTCATAGTGTATTTTGAAGCCTGAGTCCTTAATAGAAGTATTAAGGAGTCCATTGTTTGCTGAAGAGTGAGTCCTGATCTGTAATGGTCAGAAGTCATTTTCTGATGAAGCTCGAGTCTTAAACTGATTTGTTTAAGAGTTTATTTCACTAAAGTGCGAGTCCTAAACTGATGTGTTTAGGAGTCTTGATCTACTTGTTGATCCAAACCCTCAGTGATTTGATAATGACCCTATCTTAAATACTTAGTGAAAATTGTAAGTAAACAATATGTATCAGAGTTTCACTATCGCTGATAAGTACTAAGATCTTACAGTACCGCTGATAGGAACTCTCGCTCTTTAAATTAAACATTCAGCGAACACTGTTCACCATAATGCGCTGAGTCTGTTTAGTCCTTATGGTGATCGCTGATAAGTTAGTTGTTTACTTATAATCCCTGAAGACAAGTTTCACGTCAACAAAGGTTCTACGCTGAAGTCGAAGATCAAGCTCAAGAACCAGCGACAAGTCTACTAATGAACTGATGCGGATCAGCGAAGACTCAGATTTGTCCACTCAACGTGAAGTATCAAGTACAAGACTTCAGCTATCGCTGAACTTTATCATTCGCTGAATAGTAAATGATAATCGCTGAATCAACGAAAGCTGATCATGAAGTCCTCCGTACAAAGTACTTTTGTCTCAACCTCCCTTGCACGCCACCGTACGAAATGTCAGAAAAGAACCTCCGAAAACCTGAGATCGTACAACCACTCTGATACTACACTGTTCATTCATGCGGCTACTAAGGTTGTCAACAAAGGTCAATGACATGCAACCAATCCGCTGATGACACGTGTAAAGCGTATACTGAATTGCATTAAATGCATGCAGTATATAAAGAGATGAACTCACTTCATTTGAAGTAACTTGCTAACTCTGGACAAGTTCAAATCTCTCTCAAGATAGGATTTTATTAGTAATCTCCATATCTTTCTTAGTGCAAGAAACCTTAGTGTTCCAACTTGTTTAGATTTAGGTTTATCCTTAATCTTGTTTCCGCAACAAGCTGTAAATTGTTAATGATTTATCAATAAACAATTTAGAAAAGTAAAATAGTGTGTTTGTATTCAACCCCCCCCCCCCCCCCCCTTCTACAAACTTGTATAGGACTTTCGGGACCAACAAGTGGTATCAGAGCAGATTTGTTTAATCTCATAAACAAGATCTAATCTAAGATATTTCTCTTCCTTGCTACTATCTGAAAATGGCCAACACAAACACTCACTATATAGACAATGGTTCTCTTGCAAAACCCCCTAGATTTTCCAGAGATAACTTCAACTTGTGGAAAAATAGGATGACACTCTTCTTAGAAGGTGTAGACCCTACTATACCTTACTATCTTGAAAACGGCCCACACATCCCTGTAACAATTGATCCTGTAGTTCCAGCCTCTGCAACTAGAGCTGCTATTCCAGAAAGGCTGATTCCAAAGGAAATCCATCATTGGACCGATGAAGATAAGAAGAAAGTGGCTATAGATACAAAAGCCAGATCCATACTATCCATGGCCCTTCCTGACGAAGTCTACCATTCCGTCATGAACCTGAAATCCTCAAAAGCCATGTGGGACACAATATGTGTTCAGTATGAAGGAACGTCTGAAGTCCAGGATTCAAGAAAGATCAACCTGGTAAGACAATACGAAAGCTTCATTTCTGGTAAGAATGAAACTCTCTCTGAAGTTCATCAACGTTTTAATTGCTTAATTATAGATCTAAAAACGGTTGGTAAGGAATATTCTAACTTTGAAGTGCTGACAAAGTTTTTAGAATGTTTACCTGAAAGCTGGGACAATTATTCCATGTGTCTCAAGCTGTCAAAAGATCTAAGATCAATGACACTTGCTACCTTATATGGCACATTGCTGAATCATGAGCAATCTAGCCATCTTAAGAAGAATCTTGTAAAAGATTCCAAAAGCACCCCTGTTGCTTTAATCTCAGAGGAACCTTCTACTCAGCGACCCGTGGTCACTATCACTGAGTTAGAAAGTAACTCTGAAAGGTCATCAGATTCTGATTCTTCAGATGATGATGAATCCTTGGCTCTCCTAACTAAAAAGTTCAGGAGATTCGCCAAGAAGAAAATGTTTAGAAAGAACAAAACTCTTTCTATAGCTGACAAGCCTAAGTCATCAGCTTTTGTTGATAAGGCCACTGCTACTTGTTTCAACTGCGAAAAGACAGGTCATTTCGCTAACGAGTGCAGGTCAAAGAAAATCATGAGACCTTCAGCTTTTACAAAGAAATCCTTTGTTCCAAGGAATAAAGACGACAAATACTCAAAGCTGAAGGAGAAGTATGCAAAGCTGAAAAGCTTTAAGAAGAAAGGAAAAGGCCTGATGGCTGACTATGATTGGGCTGCTTCTGATGAAGAAGCCTCATCATCTGATTCTGAAGATGATGAAGCAAATCAATGTCTCATGGCCAAGATTGAAGAAGAGGAAGAAAGTTCAGACATTCCCTCCACTTCAACATCTGCCATTCAGGTATCACCTTCTTTCTTTACCAATATTGCAAATATTGATGAAGCTGATAGTCTCCGTAAAATCGAACTGCTGACTATAAGTTTATACGAAGCCATGAACGGCAAAGCTGTGGTTGAAAACCAAAATCTTGATCTCGCTGAAAAGCTTAAAAACTGCCACCTTCAAATAGAAAAGCTTTCTAAATTTGAAGAAGATTTTAAAGATCAAGTCCATTTAAATCAGCTAGTCAAAATCGAACGAGCGGAAGCTATCGCTGCATTAAAAACTGAACAAGCTACTGTTGAAGGATGGTGTAATTCTTCAACAAAGATCACTGAGATAATTAAGGCTCAGATTCCTCTGAGTGATAAACGTGGTCTGGGTTATAAATATGATACTCCAAAACCAACCACTGAACGTTCAATGCTTAAATTTGGAACGTTCGTATCCTCAGTAGCTGACACTTCTTCATCTCAGTACTCCTCGTCGATTACACCAATCCCTGAGGAAACTTCTACCTCCTCAAAAGGTAAGGAGAAAATGGTTTATTCAAAACCTACCTCTGTCTCTAAAGACAAAGGTAAAGGAATTGTTATTTATCAAAATCCTCAGAAGGGTACCTTAGTACCTAAGCTGAATGCTTCCAAAGCCTTAGTGATTCATTCATCTGGTTCTAGAAATCAGACCTCTGGATCAGTTCAGCGACCTACTCCTAGACTCAGAGTAGATGTCCTTGGTAAGAAATCTGAAGAACTGAATGTTCGTCCTATTTCAAAAACCAATAGTGTACTTGGTGCTGGCACTTCTAATTCCAAATTAAAAGCTCAGCACTCAAGTGGTCCTAGAACTAATTTTAGTTATAGGAAATGTTATCACTGTGGACTTACCGATCATATTGCAAGTAAGTGTCCCACAACCACCAAAGCTGATAAGATAGCTAAGGTGAAGATAGCACCCAAGAAGACCAAACCATTTGCAATTTAGGTCAAGGTGACTCCTACCGCTGAGGTCAAGAAATTGACCCAAGTGAAGAAAGACAAAGCTGAATCTTCAAATGCTGCGAAGACTGCTGAACCCATTCCAACTACTTCCACTGACAAACGCGTATACATGGCGAAGTGGGTACCCAAGCAAAACTAATCTTCCTTTGTATTGCAGGTTAAGAAGGGTATCTGGTATCTCGATAGCGGATGCTCTAGACACATGACTGGAAAGAAAAACCTGCTCGCTGAATACAAGGAAGAGAAGGGTCCCTCTGTGACTTTCGGTGGAAATGGAAAAGGACACACCCGAGGGTATGGTGTACTTTCAAATGGTACAACATCCTTCAGAAGAGTCGCATATGTTGAAGGGCTGAAGCATAATCTTCTAAGCATCAGTCAGCTTTGCGACATGGATAATAAAGTGATTTTCACTAAGGAATCCTGCTTTGTCTCTGACAAAAAGGAGAAGATAGCTCTCAGCGGTTATCGTTTGGAAAATGTTTATGTAATAAACATGGACTCAACAACCACTGAGAACTCCTGTTTCTTCTCAAAGGCATCTTCTGATGTTAACTGATTATGGCACAAAAGGCTCTCACATCTCAACTTCAAGACACTGAATACTCTTTCATCCAAAGAGTTAGTCACTGGTCTACCTCAACATTCATATGCCAAAGAGTCCTTATGTTCAGCGTGTGAAAAAGGGAAGCAGACCAAGGCAAGCTTTAAGTCAAAGCAAGTTTCCTCAGTGTCATCTCCTCTTCAACTACTCCATATGGATTTGTTTGGCCCCGTTAACAAACAATCCATCGCTGGAAAGAAATATACGCTGGTCATAGTTGATGAATTCTCTCGTTACACATGGGTAATGTTTCTCCGTTCTAAGAGTGACACCCCTGAAGAACTCATCACCTTTGTTCGGAAGATGGAAACTCTGAACAATATGACTGTTCGCTCAATAAGGAGTGATCATGGAACTGAATTCAAAAACAGTTCTCTTGATTCCTTCCTTGAGAGAAAGGGTATTTCTCACAACTTTTCGTCAGTGAGAACACCACAACAAAACGGAGTCGCTGAAAGAAGAAATAGAACAATTATTGAAGCTGCACGTTCAATGCTCAGCGATTCTCACCTGCCTACTCAGTTTTGGGCAGAAGCTGTCAACACTGCTTGTTTTACGCAAAACAGGTCGATGATAGTTAAAAGATTCAAAAAGACAGCCTATGAACTCTTTCATGGGAGAAAGCCTTCAATCAACTTTCTTCACATCTTTGGATGTCAGTGTTTCATACTGAACAACAGAGATGCCCTTGGAAAGTTTGATCCTAAGGCTGATGATGGAATCTTTCTTGGATACTCCTCAGTTTCCAAAGCCTTCAGAGTCTTCAACCGAAGAAGACAAACTATAGAAGAAACTATTCACGTCACGTTTGACGAATCCCGTTCAGCGAACTCTAAACCGAACGCTGATACAGAAGAACTGAATCAATGGATGTTTTCTCATCTTGGTGATTCAGAAGTTGTTCCCACTCCTCATGCTCACACAGTAGAAAATGATGGTCCTTCTATCATTCCAAATATGCAAAATAGTGAAGCTGAAACATCTTGGGTCTCAGCTGTTCCTATAAACACTATACCTGCAGTTGATCCAAATGTCTCAGAAATTCCATCTATTTCTCAGCAATCAGTGAATGAAGTGGCAAATGCAAACATTCCTCTCTTAGCTGATAATCCAGAAGTAGCTGAAGCCTCATCTTCAGTTTCTCCAGTTCAGACTGAGTCAGCGACGCATGCTCCGGCTCAGCGATGGACTGTAAATCACCCAATCGATCAAATTCTTGGTGATCCCAACGCTGGTATTCAGACTCGTAGAAGTGCAGGTAATATTTGTTTATTTGTTAACTTTATTTCTCTAACTGAACCAAACAAAATAGATGATGCCCTCAGAGATCCAAACTGGGTCAGCGCTATGCAAGAAGAGCTGACTGAATTCGAAAGAAACAAAGTTTGGAAACTTGTTCGTAGACCAACTGACAAAACGGTGATATGCACTAAATGGGTCTATCGAAACAAGTTGGACGAACATGGTACTGTAACTCGCAACAAAGCTCGTCTTGTTGCTCAGGGATACAGACAAGAGGAAGGCATAGATTATGACGAAACTTTTGCTCCAGTAGCAAGACTTGAATCTATTCGTCTTTTCTTAGCATTTGCTGTACACAAAAACTTCACTGTACATCAGATGGATGTTAAGTCAGCGTTTCTAAATGGAAAGCTGAATGAAGAAGTATATGTGGAACAACCTCCAGGATTCTCAGATCCTAAGCGTCCAGGTTATGTTTATAAACTGGACAAGGCACTTTATGGCTTAAAGCAAGCTCCACGTGCATGGTATGATACTCTCTCTACTTATCTCCATATTGAAAAATTTGAGCGAGGTAAGATTGACAAAACTTTGTTTTTTAGAAAAGTAAAAGGTCATATCATTTTAGTTCAAATATATGTTGATGACATTATATTTGGTTCTACTAACCCTGAGCTTTGTACTCGTTTCGCTGATAGAATGAAAAATGAGTATAAAATGAGTATGATGGGTGAACTAACATATTTCCTTGGTCTTCAGATTAAGCAAACTGAAAAAGGAACTTTTATAAATCAGGGAAAGTATGTTAAAGATATGCTGAAGAAATTCGACTTAACTGAAAGTTCAGCTATGAAAACCCCTATGGCACCACCGCTGATACTTGATAAGGATACAAAGGGTGTTCCTGTCAATGTCACGCTGTACCGTGGGATGATCGGCTCACTACTGTATCTTACAGCTAGCCGACCCGATATTATGTTTGCAACATGTCTGTGCGCACGATATCAAGCTGAACCTAAGATATCCCATATGAAAGCTGTAAAGCGAATCTTTCGATATCTTAAGGGTACAGCGAATCTAGGTCTTTGGTATCCCAAAGATTCAGGATTCGATCTAACCGCCTATTCAGACAGTGATTTTGCAGGTTGCAAAATGGATAGGAAAAGCACCACAGGAGGATGTCAGCTCCTGGGTGGAAAGCTGGTAAGTTGGACAAGTAAGAAGCAAAACTCAGTGTCCACTTCCACAGCTGAAGCTGAGTATGTAGCCGCTGGAAGCTGCTGTTCTCAAGTCTTGTGGATGAGAAATCAACTACTAGACTATGATCTTCAGCTCTCCAAAATTCCAATCTATTGCGACAGCACAAGTGCCATCGCTATAGCAAACAATCCAGTGCTACACTCAAAGACAAAACACATAGAAATTAGATATCATTTTATCAGAGATCATGTGATGAATGGTGATATAGAACTTCATTTTATCCCAACTGATTATCAGTTAGCTGATTTGTTTACCAAACCTCTTGATGAGACAAGATTCAACTTTCTCATCAGCGAGCTTGGAATGCTGAACTTTGAAGGATAAAATCTTCAGCGGTTCACATTTAATCAGCGATACGTTTATACATTCTTGTATAGGCTTCGGGATAAAATCAACTTTTATAATCCATTTCATCATCTTCTCTCTGAATAAATTTGGTTAAACTGATATCCAGGTATGTTTTCTCTCCCTGACAATCGCATGTAAATGCAAGATTTCAAAATAAATTGCATCGCTGAATATCTCTTCCTTAAAAGCGATATTTTGAAATTTCTTAAAACCCTCACTGATATTTCTATTCAGTGCTTCATATTTTCCAAAGAGTCCTTGAGTTTTTTTTAAAAACCTCAGAGACAACGGAAGAATGTGAAAGGACAGTTGTGACGTCATTGCAACGGATAACACCAGGCACGCTCTTTTTCTGACACACGTTTGCACGTTTCGTTATCTATCCAATCAAATGCAAACACGTGTCCGTGTCATGATGAAAAACTTTCCCGCTCAAGTTTTTCTCTCTCTACTCTCTTCCTATATAAACACTCTCAAAGTTTATATTTGTCTTTTACGCGAATCAATCTTTCTCCGCAAGAAAAGAACACTGTTGCATTTTGTGCTCTCAATCTTCAAGAACTGTTCATCATCTTCTTCATCAAACTCAAGGTTAATATGTTCTTATCTATTATCAAATGCGAATAACTTGTTTTCGATCTTATCATTGTTTTACACAAGATCAAACAAAAGAACTCAAAAATAAAATCATTTTCTTTCATGGTTTTATAAACACAACCATTTCATGGTTGTTCTTCAAGTTTTAAATCTAAAATCTTAAACTTGTTCTTCTTTCGTATCCATTTTTTTTAAGAAACTGGAATACAAGGCTTATGGGTGTTATATTCGTTTTTTTTAAAACAAGAAAAACCCTAATCTTCATTAAGACTTTTTTGTCTGAATGAAATGGACAAAATTCGAAAAATCTTAATGGAAATTTTCTTTCCACATTAAGATAATTCTTATTTGTTAACATCTTTGGTTGAACTGATAATACAGTGAAATGGCAACTTCAAAGCTGAATGTTACCGCTGAGTCCTTCTCCGCTGATTCTGAGGAACTGGAAATCACTAAAGCTCCTCAGGTTAAGTTTGAGCTGGATCAACTAGACTGGACAAAGGCAAACAACCTCTCAGCGCTTCTTGAGTTTCCTCCTCGGAAGCAGGTATCCCATCTAGACGACGCTGTAAATCTTTTGAAGAATAGCCCCATCTACACAGCACTGACAATCACACCTCCTGCCAGTCAGCGTCTCTTATCCCAATTCTGGTACTCTGCCAGACACACCGACCTACCCTCCGCCAAAGATCCATCTAAAACCATCGACTGCATACTCAGCGATACTGAGTATGGCACCATCAAGATAACCCCCGCAATAATCCGCAAAGCCCTGAAATTCCCCAACGCTACCTCAGAAAATCCTTTCGTTCCATTACCTGACCACAAGAAGCACGCTGACAGGGAAGAAATCATTGCTTTCCTTGATGCAATGGGTTACATTTGGGAGACTGGAAGAGACAAGCTACCTGAGAAGAAGCTGACGCTGATAAAGAAATCCAAGATGCCCAGCGAGATGAACTTCATCTTCGCTCACCTGATCAGCTGCATAACAGCGAAATCCGGATCTTCTGATCAAGCCGCTCAACCTCAGCAGGCCATGGGTTACGCACTGCTGAAAGGTCTCAACATTGACTGGGCCTCCATCATCTATGAAGACCTCATTCAACGTGTTGATTCTGCCGCTGACAGACCAGCATGGGTTCCTTACCCACGATTCATCAGCGCCATCTTTCAATATGGCCTGAAGGACAGCTATCCTGAGGGTGATCTGAAACTCTCTCAGATTGGCCCTAAAGTTCTCGACTTCAAGCCTGTCGCCAACGAGGTACGTCTCTCTACCCTTCTCACTCTACTTAATTCTCCGCTTTCTGTGGCTCCTTCAGCGACAATACCCCTTGCTGATTCCCAGGCCACAAAATCCATTCCTTCTAAGAAAAGGAAACAATCTCTTACCCCTCTTGATTCCAAAAGGATCAAGAAAACCAAGGAGCAACCCCAGCACTCCAATGCTGAAGACTCCTCAGCTCATTCTGAAGAGCTGAAGGAAAGTTCCGTGGTACGCTCTGCCACACCAATTCAAGCCATCCCTTCTAAACCTACTTCAGCGTCTTTAAACGCTGAGGTTAGAACTTTGGAATCTACCCAACCTTCTTCAGTCTCTCAAAAGACTGATGAAGTACTTCTCAGCGAATCCAACGCTGAACTTGAAACTCAACCCCAATTCTTATCCTTCGATCCTCCCTCTATTTCTTTAGACACTCCTCCAGCTAAAACTGGAGATGCCATCATTCAAGAAGCCGTTGAAGCTTCTCAGCGAATGACGAAGAAAGGACCTGCAGAGATCTCCATCCCTCACGGAACTTTTGAGGGAGATATGGAACACTATGGAGGGACTCGAAACTTTGATGATTTCGTCAACGCTCCTGCAGGTACAGATCCCACCTTAAACACTGTAACTAAACCTGAAACTTCTGAGCTTTCCTTTGTTCACAAGTACTTATATGTTACAGGTCCTTATTTGGGAGACATCAACCAGTCTCTGAAGTCCATGGAGATGAAACTTACAGATCTCACCACCGGTCTATCAAATAACTCTACAGCTGTAACAAACGCCGGAGAGAATCTGACGAAGCTGACTACTGTGGTGGAAAAGAAGGCCTCCTCTGATGACATCAAAGGCCTTGATAAAACTCTCGCCGACTTTGCCAAAGTGCTCTCCGACATCTACACTGACTACACCAACCTCAAATCGTCAGTTTCCACCGTTTCCAGCGAGGTTACAACGCTGAAGAAATCGGTTGGTACACTCGAAGGTGATATGTCAGTGGTCAAGACCGACTTGGGCTCAGTGAAGACCGACCTTGGTTCTGTCAAGACAATGATCGAGACGCTGGTGAACAAGGCAAACAATCCAGCTCCTGCTCCGGCCCCTGCACCTATTTTGGACTCATTCACCGCAGAGGATCGCCAAGAGCTGAAGAAGATCACGCCTGCTATTTCTAGCCTAGAAGACAGAATAGCTAAGCTTGAAGGTTGTGTGAAAATCTCTGGCCAGAAGACAGAGATAACACCAATGCTGAGTCTACCCATTCCTCCCCCGCCCATCATGAGAAAGAGGGGGAGAAGAGCGCTGAACAAGAGAAGAGCGCTGAAGATCAAAATAAGAGCGCTGAAGACCTTTCCCATGATGAATCTATCAGGGGAGAGGGTAATGAAGATCTGGTTACTGGACCTCAGGGAGATGAAAACCCTAAGGGAACCGAGAACCTCGCCTCTGTATCTGAGGGGGAGCAACTCGAAGAAGATGCTGAGGAATCCGAAGCAGAAGAAGACGAAGACATCGACATCCCTGAAGCTGAACCATCCTCCTCTCCAAGGAACGATGATGATGATGATGATGAAGATGACGAATTCTTTGTCGTCAAACCTGCTCCTCGAAAAGCTCTTAAAGGGATCGTGATAACCGAATCCACAGGGGAGAAGACAAAAACAAAGACAAAGCACTCAGCCTCTGGCGCTGAGAAAAGCAAAGACAAAGGCATCGCTGAAGATGATAATCTGGCGATCTTGCTTGCAAAGCCGATTTGTCAGGTACACTAAACTTACTTTTCCTTCCCTGATCATCTCTGAACAATCAGTTATCCATTCCACAAACACCATACACATCCACATTTTTTTTCTATCTTTTCTACCCAAGTTCTTCTACCCAGTTCTTATTTGTAAGATCGCTGCGTTTCAGCTAGTCCTCTCCCCTGTTTGAGGATGTCACTGAAGGTTCTACTATTGCGAATTCACAAATAAAGCCAGCTGCTGGTGATGAAATAATCCCAGTCTTGGATTTAATCTCTGAGACTGATGAACCAGAAGAACAACCTCTCTTGCACAATAAGAGACCTTCCTCAGTTCCTCAAAGGCTGAGTGAAGAAGATCAAAAGAGAAGAGAAGAAATAATAAAGCGATTCGAGGATCAGCGAATCATTCTAAGGCGCGATCAACTGCCTTCAGTTCCTCCTAAGTTCAGAATTTCAAAAGTTGAATACCAGGAACATCTCAAAGCTGAACGCCTCATCGCTGAAAGGAAGGAAGCTGAAGATAAAGACAGAGAATACGCCATCAAGCTCACTCAAGAATCTGTCAAATACCCCAAGCTGAAGCGTATTCCCATTCAAATCCAACGAAAGCTTTGGGAACAAGCCCTGAAGATCGTGGAAAAGAAAGCTGAAGTTTCTCAGACCACCCTGATCTGGTGTAAAGAGAAAATCCACTTCAGATATCGTCCAACGAAGATCAACAAGGTATTCATCTTTGGAAGAACCTCCATCGGAGTACCTATTGTTGACATCAAACTGTTCAGAGAAGATGGCACATCTGAAACCTTTCGCGCTGACACTGTAAAAAGGTATGGTCTCTCTGAATGCCTGGAGATGAGGTTAGCTATCCAACCATCACAATCTAAGTACAAGGATCATTTCGAAAAGCTGATAAACAGACAGATCGATTTGATATCTTCTTGTGTGGATATTCCTCCTGTTCCTGATCTAAAGCCGAAAAGAAAAAGGGGCTCACCAAAGAAGAAACGTCAAGATTCAAACTCAGGTCCTGTCATACGAAATGAAACTGGAATTGGTTTCTCTCGAGCTGAAGTACTTGGTCCTGATCCTGATCTATCTGCCCTTGACATCTCTTTGCCACCATGTGAACTTTTCGTCCCTGGTAAAGTCATCAGTAATCCTTATGGAATATTCTTTCTTGACTACGACGGACGTAAATGCTTTCAACGGATCGCTGAGCTTCCAATCACTCCAATCGAACAGCTCAGAGATCTCATCTACTGGTGCGACTTCAGAAAAGACATTCAGGCACGACACCTAAAACCCTTGATTTTTGAAGCTGCTCTGAAGCTAAAGAATAGAGGAGAAAAGGTTCCTGACTGGATGATTCCAACTGAAAAGACAACCCTTGATGAACTTCTCATTAAGGAAGAAACCTTTGAAGGCTGACAACAATCACCTCATTCTCTATTGTATCAGTCATCCTTCAGTACTTGTAATTTATTTCGCTTGTACTTGTAATCTTTCTTATTCAAATTGTAACCCGATTCAAAGATTTAAAGAAAGATTTCAGCGAATGTACTTTACTCCATCAGTACTGAAAAGATCCCAGAAAACAGTAAAAGGGACAAATATTTTATGAGTTCTTTTTATCCTTATGTTTTCATTAAATAGCAATTTTCTTTGTTGCTATGTCATAATCAAATAGGGGGGGATTGTTGATCCAAACCCTCAGTGATTTGATAATGACCCTATCTTAAATACTTAGTGAAAATTGTAAGTAAACAATATATATCAGAGTTTCACTATCGCTGATAAGTACTAAGATCTTACAGTACCGCTGATAGGAACTCTCGCTCTTTAAATTAAACATTCAGCGAACACTGTTCACCATAATGCGCTGAGTCTGTTCAGTCCTTATAGTGATCGCTGATAAGTTAGTTGTTTACTTATAATCCCTGAAGACAAGTTTCACGTCAACAAAGGTTCTACGCTGAAGTCGAAGATCAAGCTCAAGAACCCGCGACAAGTCTACTAATGAACTGATGCGGATCAGCGAAGACTCAGATTTGTCCACTCAACGTGAAGTATCAAGTACAAGACTTCAGCTATCGCTGAACTTTATCATTCGCTGAATAGTAAATGATAATCGCTGAATCAACGAAAGCTGATCATGAAGTCCTCCGTACAAAGTACTTTTGTCTCAACCTCCCTTGCACGCCACCGTACGAAATGTCAGAAAAGAACCTCCGAAAATCTGAGATCGTACAACCACTCTGATACTACACTGTTCATTCATGCGGCTACTAAGGTTGTCAACAAAGGTCAATGACATGCAACCAATCCGCTGATGACACGTGTAAAGCGTATACTGAATTGCATTAAATGCATGCAGTATATAAAGAGATGAACTCACTTCATTTGAAGTAACTTGCTAACTCTGGACAAGTTCAAATCTCTCTCAAGATAGGATTTTATTAGTAATCTCCATATCTTTCTTAGTGCAAGAAACCTTAGTGTTCCAACTTGTTTAGATTTAGGTTTATCCTTAATCTTGTTTCCGCAACAAGCTGTAAATTGTTAATGATTTATCAATAAACAATTTAGAAAAGTAAAATAGTGTGTTTGTATTCAACCCCCCCCCCCTTCTACAAACTTGTATAGGCCTTTCGGGACCAACACTACTGAAGAGCGAGTCCTGATCTGTAATGATCAGAAGTCTTTTTACCTGCAAGACAGATCAAAGAACTTTTGGTACCCATATCCAAATGGGTCCCTTTTTGTTAGGATTTGGAGCTGTCTTTAGGTCCTCTGGTTTGCCAATCTCTGTTGGTTTGCCAACTTTCTTTCTGTGACCTTTCTCATTTTGGGTCTTTGGAATTTTCTTTTGTAATGACCCATTTTGTACACAGAAAAATTTAGAGAAAAGGTTTCTTAATTGAAGCAGAAGATCAATGCATTTATTTGAATGAAAAGATCAAACCTTAGTAGAAACAAATGGCTTTGGAGCAATTTTGTCAGGAATAGTGTTTTTGACTTTCCAAACCATTTTCATCTTTTTGTAAACAAGATTATTTGAATTTTCAGCACAAGAGTTTGCTAAGACAAGGTTTTTAAGCCTTTTAGCTAAAACATCTTTTTCTTTAAGATTTAAATCAAACTTCCTTAGAAGATCTGATTTATACCTCTTCTCCAACATAATCTTGTTTGACAAATCGGATAGTCTCTTTGTTAAATTTGACATTTCAGCTTTAAAGACTTTTCTTTCCTTCTCAAACTTGTCTTTCAAACACTTTGTTTGAAATCCTTCTCTCTTCACCTTTTCAGATTCTTTTCTTTCAAAATCCTGCTCTTTCCTCTCTTCTTCAAGAGATTTTTGTAATTTTGAGATTTTGAAAGAAAGTTCCATATTCTTTGTCTCAAGAAAGGTTTTCTCTTTTCCAAACTTTTCATTTTCACTGATTATTAGTTTTTCAAAATTGGAAACCAGTTTAGAAAAGTTTAGACATTTAAGTTCAAGGTTTTTCTTTTCTTCTTCAAAAACAATCTTAACTTCCTCAAACTTCTCTTTCTCTTTTTCACAAAGCTTTTCAGACTCAAAAAGTTTTCTTTTTAGTTCAAGATTTTCACAGTTTAGCAGTTTACCTGATTCTTCAAGCTTGGCAATGTTGTCTGAGTCACTAAGAATGCTCTTGTTTCTTTCCTCTAATTCTTTCTCGAGAGTAGGAATTATTTTCTTAAAATTTGTACTGAGTTTCGAATAATAATGAAAATCAGCATCAGCACTAAATTTTAGTCTTGACATATTGAATGAAGTTTTTAACGAAAGAAACAGTTTCTAGGATGTTACCAGATCGAATAAATCGAAAATGGCAGTAAAACAGAATCTGTTTGTAGGAATGAAGAACAGGTTAAAAACAGACAGTTTCTATCACAAATCTTGTAAAAAACGAGGATCACTTGATATTGAAAATCAAGCTTTGCTCTGATACCAATTGTTGGTTCCCGTTTTATTTAAACAAGATTGTCAGATCTATTAGTTCAAGATAATGTTTGATGCGGAAGCGTATTTGAAGAACTAACAGATAAGATTGATAGATTTTGAACACACAATATCAAATAAACAGTGAAGAGAATAGATTTATAGCACAAAGACCCACTGTATTTAATATATCAAGAACACTTAGAACAGATTTGACGCTAATTGTTTGCAAGTGTTTTTGTGTTGTGTGTTATATGTTATTGTTGTTGTTTTGAAGAACTCAACATGAGTTTTCCTTTTATACTACTACAAAAGATCTATGAAGTAGGTCACTGTTCCTTTTACGGCATGAATAGTGAACTGGATGGTGTGAGCAGTTGACTGGATGGTGTGAGCAGTTGTTTAGGCCATGCGCATTTAATGGAGCAGATGTACTATTGGTAAATGCATTAAATGGCGCAGACGTCTATTTTGTACCATGCCCTATTGAGTCCACTCAGAGCTTGACACGTGTTTTGACAGTACTTTTCCATGCAAGTTGATGAACGAGTCTTGGAACAGTAGCAAGATATTATAAATATCTTCCTAGTCTTTAGAGGACCACAGAGGCTCTGTAATGTGTTACAGAGGTTCTGCGGTCTGGTTCCTCTGTAAAGTAGTCTTCACCGGATTCCGAGTCTTTGGTCGTTTACTTCTGCAAAGCTTCTGTCAAGGGTGGCAGAGGTTCTGTGGCTCGGTCCTCTGTGAGAAGTCTTCTTGGTTCCTTGTCTTCTGATGTTGTCCGCAGAGGCTCTGTTATTGGTAACAGAGGTTCTGCGGTCTTGGTCTTCTGAAAGCGTCCTTCTGTAGTTTCCTCGGTCTTTGATCACTCTTGATCAAAACTTCCTTTGATTCTTCTGAGATTCCCGACAGAGCTTCTGTTGCACTCAGCAGAGCTTCTGTGGAAGTTCTTCTGTACTTGGCCATTTTTCAATACTTCTAATATTTCAGAATATTTGGAGCTAACATAGGGTTTCCCCATTTTCTAGTTTTTTCCTTCAAAACCTAGATTGTGAGTGTTCTACCTCCCAATCTCACTTATGTGCAATCATTTAATGTTTTGGCTATGTCTATTTATGTATGTTTACTAAACTTGCTTGACTTTGTGATTTATGATCTAACCTTCCCTTATGGAAGGGTTGGGGCTAGAACTTGTCATAGATGATGACACTGGTGAATCTTCATTTTAAGATTATGATGAAATGTTACTTGAATGCAAACAATATGCTATATGGACTATGGAAGTATTTGTGTTGAGTCATGATTAGGGTTTTGATGTAAATGATAATTTGTTGGGGACAACGATAGTTGTTAAAGTCTTATATGCGATTAACTCTTCTTGTTGATGATTATGATGGATACCCTACCTTAGGAATAGATGGGCTAAAGATCCAGTTTGGATTGATGCCATTGACTAAAGATCCAGTTTGGATTGATGTCATTCAGACTAAAGATCCGGTGAGATTGATGTCTTCGTGGACTAGAGATCCGATGTGGATTGATGTCACTAGACTAAAGACCCAGATTGGGTTGATGTCTTTGAGGCTAGAGACCTGATTCGGGGTTGATGCTTTGGCGGACTAAAGACCCGGTTTGGGTTGATGTCGAGTGAGACTAGAGACCTAGTGTGGGTTGATGTCTTGCGTGAGTACAAAGAGGAAGTGAACGACGGATCGGTATCGGATGGAAAGACCTTTCATTCAATGCTTAATCTATCATTATTATATAAATGCTATTTTGCTAGGCTATAGGCTAACACTTCTTCTTATTGTATGTTGTGTTTAGCAGGACTTCCTAGCGGTGGGACTTTTCGGCGATGAGGGAAGTGTATTGAAGAGAGATAGCATTATTGGGATAGCTTAGATAGCGGTGGTTGATTCCCTTAGCCGAGCGTTGTGTAAAAGAGATAGCGACACCCGATCTTAATCTAAACGATCTTTAGTTAGATTAGTAGGTTGTTGTTAATGTATCTCTTTCTTTTGGTTGTAAACGCTTTTCCGCAAAACTCATGATGACTATTGAATATTGATTAATGGCTATTTTGTACAGAAAATTTGGCTTAAATTTACCTAGAAATTTAGGGTGTTACAGTGTCCCTCAAGGATACATGATAACCATTGAATCTTATTAATACAACAAAATACTCCACAAGTTTTACATGTTTTTAATAAGAAATTGTATAAAATTTTCATTTTTGATTTATAATTTTTTTTAGAGTAAATTACACCACAAGTCACTGTGGTTTCGTCGAAATTTTGATTTGGTCTCTCTTTTGAAATAATTACACCAGACGTTCCTGTGGTTGCCATTTTGTTTCACGTCGGGTCCATTGTTAGTCCCAAATGGCTATAACAAGTATTGTAGAAGGGGGGGCGGGTTGAATACAATACTCAAAATTTTCACAATTTTAATTATATTATTGAAAACCTTCAACAAGAATTACACATAGAAACTAAAGACTGTTGCGGAAAAGAACAGATAAACTATTCTAACAATCTTTCACAAAGTATACTAAACAAAACAACTAAGAACACTTAGAACAAAGCTATGAAGTTTTTAAGCAATATGGAGATTTCTTGCACCGAGAGAGATTTCCAGAAAGCGTGGTTTGGATGGGAGCCTTCTACTTCCTTTTATAGTGAGGTGAGCATTAAATGCTTGGGACACCTGTCTTCAGGGGACTTGCTTCGTACCAGTAGACTTTTGAAAAGTTGATATGTCATTATCACCTTTTCCTTGGTACAAGGAATAGAACCCATGCTGAAAGGGACTTTATCTAAAAATAGACAAGATGACAGAAAGTCACTTTTACCTGGCAATAGATATTGTCCCATATTAAATGATCTTCTTGATGTGTATTCCAAGACAAATCACACCGATATAACTGGCTTTGGACATTGAAACCATCTGCAAAGAAAACCATTGAAACAAAGATCCCACCGATTTGAGCCAAGGGATCGGTGGGATGCTTCCACCGACGCGAGGATGTTCGGTGGGGAGGTTGTCCACCGATGTGTGGACACACAATCGGTGGACAATGACTTGTATGTATGTTGAGAAGATACTTCTTATTTCCACAATGAGAATGTCTTCAAGCTTGGTTTTGGTTGATCTTCGACTTCACCGAACAGTTGATATATTGTACAAGTCATTACAAAAGAACCATGCTAAAATATTCTAAGTAAGATATAGAGAAAAGCATCGGTGAGTCAATTTCAAATCTTGGTGACCCAACAATCTCCCCCTATTTGAATTTGAGCTCCTTCCTTAGAATATTTAAAGTGCATAGAAAAGTAAAATGCATTTTGACCCTTTTTACTCTCTTTGGGTTCTTTTCACATAGACCATTTTTTTTGTTCTTTTTGTTCTATTTTTCTTTTGTATGAGTATGTATACTATAGACAATATTTACAAGTATTATGTGCAACAAGAAATTCAAATAGAAGAGAAATACTTGTATTTAATTCAGATCTTCATACATTCGAAACTGAAGAAAATGATACAAGTATTTAAGCAATGAAAAAGAAAACACTTAGATTATTTCTTTCTCATTTCATGACGTCGGTGGATTTCGGCGAGGATGTTCTGGTAGAAAGGATGTGCTTCGGGGATGTTAGGCATTAGATTGGATATGCCTTCAAGGAAAATGATGTCGGCCAAGGGGATTTGAGAAAACCTGAAGAAACGTCGGTGGCCGAAACCATCATTGAAGTAGAGTCCGAGAATCGGTGAAAAACTTATCGTGGTTGAGGGATAGGTGGTTGAAGTGGGAAGAGACAAATTTAGATTGTCCACATAGGGAATCCTTCCTTTCGCGGCCAATTCTTTGAAGATGTGATCGGTGACTTTTTGGTTCTTGGTATTCGGTAGGCGGATGTCTTCCTTGAGAGTTTGAACTCTTTGGGTTCTTTTCACATAGACCATTCTTTTTGTTCTTTTCACTCTTTTTGGGTTCTTTTCACATAGACCATTCTTTTTGTTCTTTTTGATCTATTTTTCTTTGGGGGGGGGGGGGGGGGGGGGGGTTGAATACAATACTCAAAATTTTCACAATTTTAATTATATTATTGAAAACCTTCAACAAGAATTACACATAGAAACTAAAGACTGTTGCGGAAAAGAACAGATAAACTATTCTCACAATCATTCACAAAGTATACTAAACAAAACAACTAAGAACACTTAGAACAAAGCTATGAAGTTTTTAAGCAATATGGAGATTTCTTGCACTGAGAGAGATTTCCAGAAAGCGTGGTTTGGATGGGAGCCTTCTACTTCCTTTTATAGTGAGGTGAGCATTAAATGCTTGGGACACCTGTCTTCAGGGGACTTGCTTCGTACCAGTAGACTTTTGAAAAGTTGATATGTCATTATCACCTTTTCCTTGGTACAAGGAATAGAACCCATGCTGAAAGGGACTTTATCTAAAAATAGACAAGATGACAGAAAGTCACTTTTACCTGGCAATAGATATTGTCCCATATTAAATGATCTTCTTGATGTGTATTCCAAGAAAAATCACACCGATATAACTGGCTTTGGACATTGAAACCATCTGCAAAGAAAACCATTGAAACAAAGATCCCACCGATTTGAGCCAAGGGATCGGTGGGATGCTTCCACCGACGAGAGGATGTTCGGTGGGGAGGTTGTCCAACGATGTGTGGACACACAATCGGTGGACAATGACTTGTATGTATGTTGAGAAGATACTTCTTATTTCCACAATGAGAATGTCTTCAAGCTTGGTTTTGGTTGATCTTCGACTTCACCGAACAGTTGATATATTGTACAAGTCATTACAAAAGAACCATGCTAAAATATTCTAAGTAAGATATAGAGAAAAGCATCGGTGAGTCAATTTCAAATCTTGGTGACCCAACAATCTCCCCCTATTTGAATTTGAGCTCCTTCCTTAGAATATTTAAAGTGCATAGAAAAGTAAAATGCATTTTGACCCTTTTAACTCTCTTTGGGTTCTTTTCACATAGACCATTCTTTTTGTTCTTTTTGATCTATTTTTCTTTTGTATGAGTATGTATACTATAGACAATATTTACAAGTATTATGTGCAACAAGAAATTCAAATATAAGAGAAATACTTGTATTTAATTCAGATCTTCATACATTCGAAACTGAAGAAAATGATAAAAGTATTTAAGCAATGAAAAAGAAAACACTTAGATTATTTCTTTCTTATTTCATGACATCGGCGGATTTCAGCGAGGATGTTCTGGTAGAAAGGATGTGCTTCGGGGATGTTAGGCATTAGATTGGATATGCCTTCAAGGAAAATGATGTCGGCCAAGGGGATTTGAGAAAACCTGAAGAAACGTCGGTGGCCGAAACCATCATTGAAGTAGAGTCCGAGAATCGGTGAAAAACTTATCGTAGTTGAGGGATAGGTGGTTGAAGTGGGAAGAGACAAATTTAGATTTTCCACATAGGGAATCCTTCCTTTCGAGGCCAAGTCTTTGAAGATGTGATCGGTGACTTTTTGGTTCTTGGTATTCGGTAGGCGGATGTCTTCCTTGAGAGTTTGAACTCTTTCATCGGTGGAGAGGATGATGTTATGTTTCTTTTTCACTTCTTTCATTTTATCCATCAACCCTTCAATGTACTCGACGAATACATCTTTCTTTGGATTTATGCTCTTCACTAGAAGTTTATAGAGTTCAAACCATTCGGAGAGGTCGAATTGTTTCAAGTGGTAATCTCTAATACTTCTAGAAATGCCATCTTCTCTTTCAATGATCAATCTAATGTCGGCAGGGTTGGCTTTGGAAGTGGCAATTTTGATACCCGTGATTGGAGACTTGTTGGTTCGGTAGTGCATTACCTTTTTGTACTAGGATATTTCATTCTCCTTTTCTTCCTGAAGAGCACTCAGTGCCGATTTCTGAGTTTTGATGGCATCGGTAGACTTTACTTTTGCTGCTTCCTCCTTGGCAGCTTTCAGAGAAAGAGCTTGAGATTCATCCAAAGATTTCTGAGCAAGTCTAGCCTCCTCAATTTCTTGAGGAGATAGACCGAGATCGGTGGTAGTTACTTGGGATGAAGGCTTGAGTTTTAGAGTTTGGGCACCCTCAGGTCGGGACCCATATTTGGCTAACTCTTTCTTTTTCTTTTCTTCTTCGGCTTCTTGTTCAGTAGAAATTATTTTCTTTCCTTTATCTTTAGGGGTTTTGGACACTTTCTCCCCCTTAGATAGTGCTGGTATTTTCTCCACCGATGGAGAAGGAATCGGTGGTGGTGACGACTTCGGTGGTGGAGAGGATTTCGGTGGTGTCTTATGTGGAGTGACATTTGGTGAAGATCTCTCCACCGATTGTTGAGGAAAAGGAGAAGAAGTAGTGCCAAAGGGTTTCGGTGCAGTACCTGGAAGATCGGTGGCTTTCTTGGAGATGAGGATATGTGGATGATCGGTGGAAAGTGAAGGCTGATTGCTGCTTGATCTTTTGACCGAAGGCATTTTCGGTGGTGGTGCAGTTTTCTCCCCCTCAGCAGCAGCCTTAACAGTCAAGCCCGTGAGAGTAAACACCGTATCAAGTTTTTCGTGAAGGAGGCGGATACTGGTAGGATCAACACTTGTCAAGGTAAAGTCACCCAGATCCAAATCCCAATCCAGGCTCCTCTCAAGGAGATCAACCTTTTGGTGAAGTGATTCAAGGGACTCAGAAAGACGGGTCCGAAGATTCTGATGCCGACGGGCCTCACTATTAAGACGGAAGAGCTCAACATCTTTTACTGTCGTTGATGCTTTGAAGGCACCGAAAGAAACTGCAAGGTCGGAATGAGAAGAGGTCAAGGATTCCACCCTGTTGGATAATAAGGCCAAGTTTTCAGAGACTGGCCTAAGAGCTTCCCGAAGAGCATCTGCCAAGAGCTGCGGTTGCCTAGACTCGAGTACAGATACCCAATCATTGTTTTGAGCTATGAAAGAGACCGTGGCTTGTTTGAGCATTTCAAATTGAGTACCAACCAATCTGCACTGACGAGCACTTTCTTAAACCTCCGCTATCAGTTCACTCGGTAGCCGAATACCTGTAATGGGAGGAGCACGATCCTCGTGTAATTGGAATCGGGGATGTGTCGGGTATAATCGGGAATGATGTAGTATTCTGTCCTCAATAAAATTAGAGGAGGTTGGTTGAGCCCAAGAAGGTTTGGGGTACATAAATCTTTGTCGGGGAGAGGGTGGCATCGGTGGGGGAGTTGGGGATCGGTGAGGTGAGGTAATTGGTGTGGTTATTTTCGGTGGGGGGGATCGGTGAGGCGAAGTAATTGGGGTGGTTACTTTTGGTGGGGGGATCGGTGAGGCGAAGTAATTGGGGTGGTTACTTTCGGTGGGGGGGGATCGGTGAGGCGAAGTAATTGGGGTGGTTACTTTCGGTGGGGGGGGATCGGTGAGGCGAAGCGATTGGGGTGGTTACTTTCGGTGGAGATGGTGGATCGGTGAGAATGGTCTCGTCGGTGGGAATCGTGGTTCGGGGAGAACCGGTGTCTTCTAATAGAAACTCAAAGAAGTCCCTTGGGGGGGATTTTTGTGGGGGGGAACCCTCAGCGGGTTGTGCATAATCGATCTCATAACGATCGGGTGTAAGGCTGTGTAGTGAAAAATCTGAACCCTCGAGGGGAGAGACCCCGAGGTCATCTCCACCACCCAAATAAGCGAGTGGGGAGGTAAGTTGTGGTTCCTCAAAATGTACAACTGAAGCCTGTAGAGAGGTAACAGAGGAGTTGGTTGGGGTGATAACGGATTCCCTTGGCCCGGAGGGGTGAATTTCAACAACTGGCGATTTTTGAGAATCGACAGTTGGCTTAGACGATGGGGCCGAAGGTTTTCGAGACCTCTTCAAATGAGATCTCGAAGGGGATGATGAGTGCCTCCGCTTATGAGATGGGACGCGAACCGGGGAAGCCTCCGAAGGATCTCTCAGGGGCGTGGTTCGAGAAGCGGGTGCGGAGGTGTCGGTGGCCTTTCGTTGTCTCTTTTTAGCTCCACCCGACGTCACTCGAGGACGGGGAGAAGGGGCCAATTTTACTTGAGGTTCCATGGGAACTTCTGGGTGTTGAAACCCGGGAGCTTCCGCTTCACCCCAGTGAAGATTGGGAGTTAAAGCGAAAGAGACCATACCTTAGCGTAGAGGAAGATCAGTAGCGAGGCGGCCAACATTGAGTGTCTTTTGGCCAACAATGGGTGATGACCAGTCGTATGAAAAACGAGGAGATTGAGACTTGCGATCCGAGTCCAAAGCCGAGCCAAGCTTGTGTTGAAGGATCATAGATATGAAGCGAGGATATGCGGCATGACACCTCTTTGGATGCTTCACCACTTCAGTCAACTCAGTAAAGAAATACTGAGCAAAGTCGACTTTCCTTTGGAAGATTAGTGCATGGGCCAGTTTGGTAATATAAGACGGGGATTGGTCTTGACCACTTGTCTTTCTAGATAGACAATGGATTACATGTGCAAAAAAGAAGTTCCTAACACCACCCATTTTGTTGCGAAGGAGAGTACCGGGGCCTTTAGAGGATTTGGAGCCATTGTCTTCAGATTGATGGACATAGCCAAGGGTATTAATAACTTGCTCCAGGAGGTTGTCGACATACATGTCATCATATTCAGAAAAGGCTTCGATCCGGAGAGCATTGCAAACATCATCTACTCCGAAGGTAAGATCGTGATCACCTTCCTCGTCAAAAAAGATAGAGGCATGAATGGATTCATTAGATATATCATACACACAAGAGAGCCAAAACTTGCCAATGAGCATCTTGCTCATCTTCGGGTTGCATGTGAAAACATGGAGAAGAGGTGAGCGGTTTAAGAACTTTGTGATTGTGTGAAACTCGGGATGTGCGGGATCGGATTCGAACCTTGCGACGTGATTGCAAGGGTTGAATATGAGGTCTTCAAAACTAGTAGGAATGTTTTTCACTATCTTGGGTGCCATTGTTGCAGGTGAGAGATAGGGGTGTGAGATAGAGAAGAAGGAATACTTGAGATTTTGGGTGGTTGCAGGTTTCGAAGGAAAGTAAAATGGAGAAGATGGGTTTAGGGTTTATATAGGAGAGAAAGGAAGAAATAGGAAGATGAAAGATCTTCGGGATTTGAAAATAGGGCGGTAACGGTTATGAGGGTGTGAGAGAGGGGTTTAAAAAGAAATTGGATATTTTGAAAAAGGTAATGATGAGAGTTAATGATACCTACTAGGGTGGACTATGGATGTCGGTGGAGTAAATCCTACCGATGAGAAGCAAAAGGGTCGATAAGTACACCGATTGGGATTCGGTGGAGAGAAGGACACCTATGAAGAGGTCGTTGTTGGTGATGATTTCGGTGGAAATTATCAAGGTAGACTTCGGTGTTTGAGCAGATCCACCGAGGTAGGAAAGACCAAGAGGGTCGCTGGGAAAATCAGACCGAAGGTAAATGGAATGTCGGTGGAGGATTTATACCACCAAGAGACGTCGGTGAAGGGTTTGATCACCGACATTGGCACTATCGGCCACCGAAACTTTGAGAAATCGGTGAGCTAGATTATTTATATCACAAGATTTTTTTTATCTAAATACAACATGCCAAGTTCACTTATTAGAAAATTGAACCTGGCTTCATCTAAGGGCTTGGTGAACAAATCGGCGAGCTGAAGATCGGTAGGAATGAAGTGTAGCTCAATGTCACCTTTTGAGATGTGGTCCCTGATGAAGTGATATCTGATGTCAATGTGCTTTGATCTGGAATGTAGAACTGGATTATTTGCAATGGCTATTGCACTTGAATTATCACACAGAATTGGGACTTTGGAGTAGACTTGAGCATAATCCCGCAGTTGATTTTTCATCCACCGTATTTGAGCACAGCAGCTTCCAGCAGCTACATATTCAGCTTCAGCAGTTGAAGTTGAAACTGAGTTTTGTTTCTTGTTGGACCAGCTGACTAATTTTCCACCAAGAAGTTGGCAGCTACCTGTGGTACTTTTCCTGTCAATTTTGGAACCTGCATAATCTGAATCTGAATACCCAATTAGTTCAAATCCTGAGTCTTTGGGATACCAAAGACCCAGGTGCAAGGTACCTTTTAGATACCGGAAAATTCGTTTTACAGCAGCCAAATGAGATTCTTTTGGATTGGCCTGATAACGGGCACATAGACAAGTAGCAAACATAATATCCGGTCTGCTAGCAGTTAAATAAAGAAGAGAACCAATCATGCCTCGATAATTGGTAACATCCACAGATTCACCATTCAGATCAGCATGAAGTTTCAAAGGTGGTGCCATGGGAGTTTTCATAGTAGAGCTATCTAAAAAGTTAAATTTCTTCAGAAGGTCACGAATATATTTACTTTGATTTATAAAAATCCATTCTGAAGATTGTTTGACTTGAAGGCCTAAAAAGAATGTAAGCTCTCCCATCATACTCATCTCATATTCACTCATCATGAGAGAAGCAAACTCATCACATAGTGATTCATCAGTGGCACCAAAGATGATGTCATCTACATAGATTTGGACAAGAATGATATTACCTGAGGTCTTCTTTATAAAGAGAGTGTTGTCAATTTTACCTCTGGAGTATCCATTCTTTAGAAGAAAGACAGCAAGAGTGTCATACCAAGCACGTGGAGCTTGCTTGAGGTCATAGAGAGCCTTGTCTAATCTGTACACATAGTCTGGATGAGCTAGGTCTTCAAAGCCAGGTGGTTGTTTCACATAGACTTCCTCTGCAAGTTCCCCATTGAGGAAGGCACTTTTGACATCCATCTGAAAGACCCTGAAATTTCGGTAGACAGCATGAGCCAGAAAGAATCTTATGGCTTCAAGTCTTGCAACAGGGGCAAATGCTTCATCATAGTCAATGCCTTCTTCCTGTCGGTATCCTTGAGCCACCAATCTGGCCTTGTTTCTGATCATTGTACCTTCTTCATCCATTTTGTTTTTGAAGATCCATTTGGTTCCAATGATTGTCTTCCTTGGAGGTCTGGGAACCAATCTCCAAACTTTATTTCTCTGAAATTGAGAAAGCTCCTCTTGCATGGCAGTGATCCAACAGGGGTCTGCTAGAGCTTCACCAACCTTCTTGGGTTCAATGAGAGATAGAAAGTTCACATAGAGACAAATATTTCCAACTCCTCTGCGAGTTTGGACTCCAGCTTGTTGATCACCAATGATTTGATCTATGGGGTGATCTTTGGTCCATTTTGTGGCAGGAGGTAAAGGTGGTGGAATATTTTGTGTGGGATCAGAGGTTCGGAGGAGAACATAATTTTCGGTGGTAGGCGCAGGATCGGTGGAATGTTGTGTTTCGGTGGCATGGTACATGTCGGTGGAAGGATGCAAGTTGGTGGGAGTATTCATGTCGGTGGGGAGATGGTCAATTTCTGTGGAAGAGGTGTTAGGCACAATGGAAGGTGACCCAACTTGGTTGTTGGTAGTAGATGGATTTGAATGGATGGGGGATGCATCGGTAGGATTGACAATAGGAGCATCACCTATGCATGAAAAGATCCATCTGTGTAATTCATCATCATCATTTGAAAAAGATTATGATCTTAGATCATCGAATTTGACATGAATAGACTCATCAATGCATTTTCTCCTGAGATTGTACACACGATAAGCTTTGGAGGATAGAGAGTATCCAACAAAGATTCCTTCATCAGCTTTGGGATCAAACTTCCCAAGATTATCTCGATCATTTAGAATAAAGCACACACAGCCAAAAACATGAAGAAAGCCAATATTTGGTTTTCTGCCGTGGAAAACTTCATATGGGGTCTTATCATGTCTTTTGGAAACACCGACCTATTTTGGGTAAAACCAGCAATATTAACAGCTTCAGCCCAGAAATAGGTAGGTAGGTTGGATTCACTTAGCATGGATCTAGCAGGTTCACACAGAGTTCTGTTCTTCCTTTCCACCACTCCATTTTGCTGAGGAGATCTGACAGCAGAGAAGTTTTGAGAAATTCCTTTCTCATTGAAGAAGTCTTCAAGAGCAGTGTTTCTGAATTCAGTGCCATTGTCACTCCTCACGGAACGTATAAGTTGTCCATTAAGGACTTCATTTTTCTTGACAAAGTTGATAATTTATTCAGTTGCATCACTTTTATACCCGAGAAAAGACACCCAAGTATATCTAGTAAATTCATCAACAATTACAAGAATGTACCTTTTGCCTCCTAGACTTGGAGTGCTGACTGGTCCACATAGATCCATATGCAACATCTGGAGAGGAAGAGTGATGGAAGAGCATTGCTTGGTCTTGAAAGAAGTTTTGGTGAGCTTCCCTTTTTCACATGCATCACACAACTTCTCTTTGACAAAGTTCAACTTTGGCATGCCAGTCACCAGCTCTTTGTTGGAGATTTTATGGAGTGTTTTGAAGTTCAGATGAGATAGTCGTTTATGCCACATCTAGTTCCTTTTGGTTGTGTCATCTGACACAAAGCATACATTGGAAGAACTGTTGTTTTGTCCCATATCAATGATATAGACATTTTCCATTCTTTTTCCGGAAAGAACCACTTTCATTTTTTGTCAACAACAGTACAGACACAAAGTTCGAAAATAACTTTATATCCTAGATCACACAGTTGGCTAATGCTGAGTAGATTATGCATGAGTCCTTCAACAAATGCCACTTAATTGAAAGTGACAGATCCATTTGTGAGAGTTCCATATCCTTTGGTGTAACCTTTAGAGTTGTCACCAAAAGTTACAGATGGACCTTTTCCAGACACATAGTTGATGAGAAGAGATTTATTTCCTGTCATGAGGCGTGAGCACCCACTATCTAGATACCATATTTGATGGTGCTCAAAGACCTGCATGCATACACAGATTAGTTCACTGTCAGTCATATCATTAAAGGGATGTACCTGAGAGTATGATGTCGAGCACCCAGTTGACACCAAAGCCATTGGAGAGCTAGCTTTTTCAGAATCTTCCACATCTTCTGAGATGGCCATAAAGCACTTGTTGGGAGAGTTGTTGTCACTGTCAGAGGTCTCGTCTTCCCAATCATGTATTTCGGCCATGAGGCCCTTTCCTTTTCTAAGGAGACCCTCATTTCTTTCCTTTTCTTTCTTGTATTTGGCTTTGTACTTCTCAGCCCTTTCTTGATGATATTTGGACGAGGAATGAGTATCTTTCTTGGCAAGGTTTGATTTGAAAGTGTTATTTTTGGGTTTTTCATACTTGGAAGAAAACTTGTCAGAAGATGAATTTCTAGAGTTCATCACACGCTTACTTCTACACTCAGCTGCGAAGTGTCCTTTCTTTCCACAGTTAAAACATTCCTCATTTGTTTTATCAGACGAGGGAGTTTTTGTAGAAGAGAAGGGTTTTCTGAAAGATTTGGATTTGTTCGAAAAACGAGATTTGTTTTTGAAACCAGCCAACATGGCTATTTCATCAGACAACTGCTTAACCGAGATTTCTTCACCTTCATCATCGGCATCACTTAGATATGCCTCCGATTGGTGAGAAGAGTTGCTTTGGCTTTCATTGTCAGAATCTGATGAAGGATAGGTGATGCGTGGAACACTTTGAGATTTCGTGGAATTTTCACTAACAAGGGCAATAGAAGTGCCCTTTATCTCTTTAATGAAAGATTTCCTTTGTAACTTGGTTTGTTCAAAGTTGAAGAGAGTTCCATATAAAACAGTTAAAGGCATGTACTCAAGGTCCTTGGAAGTTTTGATACAAGTGCACATGTTCTCCCAAAAATCAGGGAGACAATCCATGAACTTGTTTAGAACTTCCTCATTATCATAGACTCTGCCTAATAACTTCAGATCATTCAGAAGAGAGTTAAAATGATTATAGTAGCTAGGAAGAGATTCACCTTTTTCATGAGTGAACAGCTCATACTTTCTGATGAGAGAGATCTTTTTGCATTTCTTCACTTCCTCTGTACCTTCGTACAGAACACATAGTGTGGTCCACATCTCTTTAGCAGTTTCAAAGTGAGAGAGCAATGATTGCTCTAAGCTTTGAATCAAGAGTAACCAGACGTTTTTCCTCATCAGTATATTTCTTAGGATTTTTGAGGATATAACGACCAATAGCCTTAGATTTCTCTTTGTCATAATGCTCATCAGAGTCACTAGAGTCCTCCTTATCAGCAGTTTCTTTACCAGGCCTCTGCGTTTCAAAGCGAGCCCAGACTCTAGGGATAATATGTCCCTCTTTGAGAATGGTTGGATATCTAGTATCCACTCCTTCCATGAATAGCATCATACGGCTTTTCCAAAGAGAAAAGTTGTTAGGATTAAACTTAGGAGGTTTGGTAATGGAACCATTTTCAGAAAAGTTGTTTTGAAAAGCATTTTCAACAGTTGAAGATGAAGAGGCAGCCATCGCAGATCAAGTTTATGAGATAAACTTTCTGCTCTGATACCACTTGTTAGTCCCAGATGGCTATAACAAGTATTGTAGAAGGGGGGGGGGGGGGGTTGAATACAATACTCAAAATTTTCACAATTTTAATTCTATTATTGAAAACCTTCAACAAGAATTACACATAGAAACTAAAGACTGTTGCGGAAAAGAACAGATAAACTATTCTAACAATCTTTCACAAAGTATACTAAACAAAACAACTAAGAACACTTAGAACAAAGCTATGAAGTTTTTAAGCAATATGGAGATTTCTTGCACTGAGAGAGATTTCCAGAAAGCGTGGTTTACATGGGAGCCTTCTACTTCCTTTTATAGTGAGGTGAGCATTAAATGCTTGGGACACCTGTCTTCAGGGGACTTGCTTCGTACCAGTAGACTTTTGAAAAGTTGATATGTCATTATCACCTTTTCCTTGGTACAAGTAATAGAACCCATGCTGAAAGGGACTTTATCTAAAAATAGACAAGATGACAGAAAGTCACTTTTACCTGGCAATAGATATTGTCCCATATTAAATGATCTTCTTGATGTGTATTCTGTTGGTGATTTTAGTGAAATCATCATGTTCATTTTGTGTAGTTGGATTCACAAAGGTAATAATGGGGTTGTTAGCTAAGCTATAACATAAGTTAGGAGGTGTGGAGTGCACACTCGTGTAAGCTAACTAGAACCCGGGATTGTTGGACGGATAAAATTGGCGTGTTACAAAGTGGTTTTCAGAGCTGGGCGTCGGGGCCAGTACCCGCGCTAGTTGGGTAGCGCCAGAAGTGGCGCCAAGCACTGGATTGTGCTTTGGCGCTCATATCGGCGCTAGTTGGTTCACACCAAAAGTGGCGCCGAGCTCTGGACAGAATGTGGCGTGCATTTCGGCGCCAGTTAGGTGGTGCGGAAAGTAGCGCCGGCGTCTGGATTGTCCTCTTCAATTTGTAACTGCAATTTTTGTAACCGACCTCTTTAAACCCACAATCAATCTCATTAAATGAGAGATTATTATCGGTATTCAAGATAGGTAGGTTACGATTTTCTAAAGGTGTATATATATGGATCGATTTCTGCCTTAATCGATACACTGAAAATCAGAGATTATCCTCGAGAGAATTTCGTGATACCCGGGCAGGATAGGGTCGAAATATCTCTTACGGAAAGCGAGCTCTACGCAATCTCTGGTTATATCCAAGCTATACTAATCGTCTCACTGTTTCTTATCTCTTCCACGATACACAAATCCCCCAACAATCGTAAGAGATATTTCCTTCGTGAAGAGATACGGCGGGTGATCAAACCGTGAGAGACATGACTTCCAAGTTCACAAAACTTGAGAAGTTTGAAGGCGTGGATTTTCGTAGATGGCAGAAGAAGATGCACTTCTTGTTGACGACGTTGAAGGTGGTGTATGTGCTAAGCACCTCGATACCGAAGATAATGGAAAACGAGACGCTGGAGGTTACCCGGCGTCGCGGCAAGTAGGAGAATGACGACTACATCTGTCGTGGCCACATCTTGAACGGTATGTGTGACTCCCTCTTCGATATCTATCAAAACGTGGAATCCTCCAAAGAGCTATGGGACTCTCTCGAGTCCAAATACATGGTCGAGGATGCTTCTAGTAAGAAGTTCCTAGTTAGTAATTTTAACAATTACAAAATGGTGGACTCAAGGCCGGTGATGGAGCAATACAATGAGCTCCTTCGCATTCTAGGCCAATATGCTCAACACAATATGAAGATGGACGAATCCATCTCCGTATCGAGCATAATTGATAAATTTCCTCCCTCTTGGAAAGACTTTAAACACATGTTGAAACACAAGTAGGAAGAGTTGTCTCTTGTGCAACTCGGTAGTCACTTGTGCATAGAGGAATCTCTTCGGGCGTAAGAGGCTGAGAAACCTAAAGTAAATGAGGTTTATGAGGTGAACATGGTGGAAGAGGGAAAGACTAACAAGTTCAAAGGAAAACGGAAGTTCAATGATGCTAAGAAAGGGCCCAATAAAAAGGTTACTTTAACCTGTTGGACCTGTGGGATGACGACCATCTCAAGCGGGATTGTCGGGTTGTCAAGAATAAGGGTGGAGCAAGCACGAATGGAAGTGGGCAAGGATCCAAGGATCAAAACCCACGGCAAGGTCAGTTTCTTGATTTGGTTTTAATTCAAATTTGAATTATGTACCACTAATTTCCGAATCATTTTATGTGCAGGATGATGATGTTGCTTGGTGGATCGACTCGGGTGCTACAAGTCATGTGTGCAAAGATCGCCGTTGGTTCACTTCTTTGGAACCGGTTGAAGACGGATCAATGCTTCGCATGGGGAACGAGTCGATGGCTCCCATTCTTGGAAGAGGCTTAGTTAGGCTAGAATTTAGTTCTGGAAAAGTAGTTGAACTTCTTAATGTTTTGTTTGTACCGCGAATTCGAAAGAATTTGGTTTCCGATAGTATTTTGAATAAGTTAGGGTATAGGCAAGTTTATGAGTCGGACAAGTTCATCTTGTCAAAGGGTGACTCTTTTGTAGGATTTGGTTATTTGCATAATAATATGTTTATGTTGAATTTGAATAAAATGAATGTTGTTTCAAATTATGTTTTTATTGCAAATAGCGTTTGTGTTGATTCTAATTTATGGCATGCTAGACTTGGTCACGTTAATTTTAAACGTATGGTTGAAATGTCAAAAGACGGTCTTATTCCGGCGTTTGATATTAAGACTGATAAGTGTAAAACTTGCATGTTAACAAAGATCACTAGACAGCCTTTTCCTAACGTGAAAAGGGACTCGTCGGTGCTTGATTTAATTCATAGTGATCTTTGTGATTTGCATTCAACTCTGTCTTTTGGTAATAAAAAGTATGTTGTCACTTTTATTGACGACGCTTCACGTTTTTGCTATGTTTATTTATTACATTCAAAAGATGAAGCATTGGTTAAATTTAAAGTTTTTAAAACGGAGGTTGAATTGCAAATGAATGGCTTAATTAAGTGTTTACGCACCGTTCGTGGTGGGGAGTATTTCGACCCCATGTTTTTCCAATCCGTAGGAATCATTCATGAAACTACGGCGCCTTATACACCACAACAAAATGGTGTGGCGGAACGGAAAAATAGAGTTCTCAAAGAAATGGTGAACTCTATGTTATCCTACTCGGGTTTGAGTGATGGATTTTGGGGTGAAGCCATGTTAATGGCTTGTTATTTGCTGAATCGAGTTCCCAATAAAAGGAACAAGATTACCCCATATGAACTTTGGTTCAAGAAAAGGCCGAACATGAGTTATATTCGAGTTTGGGGATGTCGAGCGGTTGTTCGACTACCCAAACCCAAAAGGAAGACTTTGGGTGAGAAAGGCATTGACTGCATCTTTGTTGGATATGCCGAGCATTCCAAAGCATATATGTTCTATGTTATTGAACCTAATGATTCTATAGCGATTCACACCGTTATAGAATCGAGAGATGTGATATTTGATGAGACTAGATTCTCATAAATATCGAGGCCAAAGGACATAGTTCCAAGTACTAGTGAAACTAGTGAGGTTGAAGAACAAGCAAGTGTTCCAACCGAATCTCCAATGCTTCGAAGGAGCAAAAGAGGAAGGATTGAAAAATCCTTTGGTCCCGATTTCCAAGTGTACTTGGTAGAGGGATCAAGAGATGAGATTGGATCCCAATTCCTCTACTGTTATAGTGTTGAGGAGGATCCAAAATCATTTGATGAGGCTATGAAGTCTCAAGATATTGCTTTCTGGAAAGAAGCAATACATGATGAAATGGACTCCATCATGGGGAATAATACTTGGGTATTATCAGACTTGCCACCGGGTTGCAAACCTTTGGGTTGCAAGTGGATCTTCAAAAGGAAGATGAAAGCAGATGGGTCAATCGACAAGTTCAAAGCTCGATTAGTGATCCAAGGCTTTAGGCAATGGGAAGGCATCGATTATTTTGATACTTATGCCCTGGTTGCAAGAATCTCCACGATTAGATTGTTGATAGCCTTAGCCGCTATTCACAATTTGGTGATTCACCAAATGGATGTCAAAACGGCATTCTTGAATGGTGACTTGGAGGAGGAAGTTTACATGAAACAACCGGAAGGTTTTGTTATGCCCGGAATGGAGCATAAGGTGTGTAAACTTGTAAAATCATTGTATGGGCTGAAACAAGCACCCAAACAATGGCATCAGAAATTTGATGAGTTTATTTTGTCCAACGGTTTTATGATAAACCAAGCGGACAAGTGTGTATATAGAAAATTTGATTCTTCCGGTAACGGTGTAATCATTTGCTTATATGTTGACGACATGTTGATCTTTGGCACCGACCAAAATCAAGTTGGGAAAACCAAAGAGTTTTTGTCGTTAAGTTTCTCCATGAAAGATATGGGAGAGGCGGAAGTGATCCTTGGTATAAGGATCAAGCGTGAGAACAAAGGGATTCCAATTACGCAATCTCACTACATTGAGAAAGTATTAAAGAAATTTAATTGCTTTGATTGTTCTCCGGTGAGTACTCCATGGGATCCGAGTGTGAAGCTTATGCCCAATTCGGGTGAAGCGGTGTCACAACTCGAGTACTCAAAGGCTATAGGATGCTTGATGTAAGCCATGACAAGCACTAGGCCGGATATCGCTTTTGCCATAGGAAAGTTGAGTAGATATACTAGTAATCCTAGTATTTATCATTGGCAAGCGATAAGGCGAGTATTTAAATACTTGAAGAAAACCATTGATTATGGTTTGTCATATGTCCGGTTTCCTTCAATTTTGGAGGGATATTCGGATGCAAGTTGGATTACCAATTTGGAAGATCACTCTTCTACAAGTGGTTGGGTGTACTTGCTTGGGGGAGGTACCATCTCTTGGGCTTCCAAGAAGCAAACTTGCATCATGAGTTCGACTATGGAGTCAGAATTTGTGGCATTAGCCGCTGTCGGTAAAGAGGCGGAATGGCTAAGGAATTTGGTCCATGAAATTCCATTATGGCCGAAACCAATATCACCCATTTCTATCCGTTGTGATAGTGAGGCTACTTTGGCTAAAGCTTATAGCCAAGTGTATAATGGCAAGTCTAGACACTTAGGTGTTAGACATAGCATGATTCGTGAGCTAATCACGAATGGGGTGATTTCCGTTGAATTTGTTCGGTCGCAACAAAATCTAGCGGACCACTTGACGAAGGGATTAGCTAGGGACTTGGTTAACAAGTCGATGATAGGGATGGGATTAAAGTCCATCTAAATCTCTAACGGTGAGATACCCAATTCCCTTCTAATACAACGTTAGAAGCTGAATTCAATGGGAAATCTCGCTTTAAGGGATTGGAGCACAAGATGATCATCCCACGGTTAGTGCTCGGTACTGCAAGTGAAGGAGGTAATTGTTCTTTTGCAAAAGTGCATGTGCAGGTGCATGAGGAAAAGAACTACCTATATGAGTGGGAAGTGTGGCCGCTTCAAGAAGCTTGGACTTGGCTTTGATGCACTCACGAATGGATAAGGACACATGGCCTGTATAGTGTCAAGTTTATACTTTAGAGAGTTTTTAAATTCATGTGTATGTTATTTTCTGGTACTCAAATGGGTTGACGGGTTCAATCCATAGGACACCCGGATTCTCGAGTATTTGAAATGTGTAATGTACTAAGATGGAAATTCAATCTTTTAGATATTTTCATTTATGCATGAGTTTGTTTATCTGTAATGTACTTTATTTTGTGAATCAAGGATTGCACTAAAATGGGGGAGGAATGTAGGTGATTTTAGTGAAATCACCATGTTCATTTTGTGTAGTTGGATTCACAAAGGTAATAATGGGGTTGTTAGCTAAGCTATAACATGAGTTAGGAGGTGTGGTGTGCACACTCGTGTAAGCTAACTAGAACCCGGAATTGTTGGACGGATAAAATTGGCGTGTTACAAAGTGGTTTTCAGAGCTGGGCGTCGGGGCCAGTACCCGCGCTAGTTGTGTAGCGCCAGAAGTGGCGCCAAGCACTGGATTGTGCTTTGGCGCTCATATCGGCGCTAGTTGGTTCACGCCAAAAGTGGCGTTGAGCTCTGGACAGAATGTGGCACGCATTTCGGCGCCAGTTAGGTGGCACGGAAAGTAGCGCCAGCGTTTGGATTGTCCTCTTCACTTTGTAACTGCAATTTTTGTAACCGACATCTTTAAACCCACAATCAATCTCATTAAATGAGAGATTATTATCAGTATTCAATATAGGTAGGTTACGATTCTCTAAAGGTGTATATATATGGATCGATTTCTGCCTTAATCGATACACTGAAAATCAGAGATTATCCTCGAGAGAATTTCGTGATACCCGGGCAGAATAGGGTCGAAATATCTCTTACGGAAAGCGAGCTCTACGCGATCTCTGGTTATATCCAAGCTATACTAATCGTCTCACTATTTCTTATCTCTTCCACGATACACAAATCCACCAACATATTCCAAGACAAATCACACCGATGGAGTTCCACCGATAAAACTGGCTTTGGACATTGAAACCATCTGCAAAGAAAACCATTGAAACAAAGATCCCACCGATTTGATCCAAGGGATCGGTGGGATGCTTCCACCGACGAGAGGATGTTCGGTGGGGTGGTTGTCCACCGATGTGTGGACACACAATCGGTGGACAATGACTTGTATGTATGTTGAGAAGATACTTCTTATTTCCACAATGAGAATGTCTTCAAGCTTGGTTTCGGTTGATCTTCGACTTCACCGAACAGTTGATATATTGTACAAGTCGTTACAAAAGAACCATGTTAAAATATTCTATGTTAGATATAGAGAAAAGCATCGGTGAGTCAATTTCAAATCTTGGTGACCCAACATCCTTCTCACTAACAGAATTGATAAAAGTGTGTTAACCTCGTTAACTTCAGGGACATTTTGGTCTTTTTATCCATTTAATTAAAAACCTTTTATAACAAAACTTAAAAGATTTTAACCCCCACTAAAAATAAAACAAGTGTCACTCCCTCACTCATCCCTCAACCACAACCACAACCCCCTCTCACTCTCTCTCTCTCTCTCACACACACACACACACTTCCGGCCATTTTCTCCATCTCCGGTCATCTTTTCCGGTGAATGGAAAAATGAAAAGGAATTGAAAAAACCCCAAACCCCACCATATAAATGTCGATTCTTGGGGTATTTTTATTTTCTATTTTCATTTATTTTTGGTTGGTTTGGACATGGAGTATCTAGGAAAAATCATGGAGTTGTCTTTGGTCAGCCTGCAGAAGCTTTCAGCTCCAGCAAATGATTCTAACCATTCACATGTCACCCACATCCACCGTTAACCTGATCTGGGTTCCACTTTTGGAGAAGTGAGGGTGGGTGAGAGAGAAGAGAGTGTTTGAAATAGAGGAGGATGGTTCCATCTGAGTTGAGAGCAGAAATGGAAGAAATTAACAGAGAAATGGAGGGAGCGGGAGTTTGGTCTGTGGAACTGAGAGAAATTAAGTTTGGTCTGTGGAACTGAGTTTGGTAGACTCAACAACGGGGAGCTGTGGTTTGACATAAATTGAGGGAGAGGGAGGGTGTGGAGGAGGAAAATCGATGGTTAAGGGAGGAAGGGTGGGGGCGCTGGTGGTCTGTGGAACTGAGAGGGAGGACTTGGTCGGGAAAAATCGAAGGTGAGGAAGAAAGGGTGGCCGCCGGTGGTTTGAAATCGATGGGGAGGGACGCTGAGGTTGTCAGAGACGGTGAGGAATGAGGACGATCGTGGAGGTGGCCGGAGATATGATAAGAGATCGCATACAAGGGGAGGGGGGACCAACGAGATATCTCTGAAGTTATCTCCCTCTCTCTGTATATATATATATATATATAGGGCTTCAAATGTAAACATTTTCAAAATGTAAACTTTGTAAACCCTTTATTTTGGTAACAATCGACAGGGGCAGAAACGTCCATTCAATAATATTCAGTCGAATCTCAAATATGGAATGGATCTTTAGTAGCTTATTTTTAGGAAACTAATTGTTTAATTTATTTTTGGTTAATGTATATCCAGTCCGTTTTGAATTTTAGTAGTTTTTTGAATTATTCCATTCACCATTCCTAATTATTTCATTGTTCATATTCAATATTCTTTCAAAAATCACTATTGAATTCATGGAAAATCAAGAACGTATTGATGAGTCCGAGGATGAACACAAATTTTCAGATTTTTTCACAGACTATATGTTGACCGATGCATTTGAATCAGATATTGCTGAGGATTTTGATGATGTTGTTGAGCATGTTGATGACAATCACCAAATAGATATTTACCAACCATGTGTGGACAGCGATGAAGATATAATTGATATTGGTGATCAAGTTAACAACGAACCAATCCAGTTTTATCAATCGCCAACCATTATTCGCCATGAGTGTGATTTACGCTATTGAACTTAGATTTTTCATACAAGTTTCATATATATAAATCCTTGTTTATATCTCTGGTTGAATGTTAGTTGCGTATGTCATGTTTTTGTTGGACTATGTATATTTTACGAAACAGAAGATATGAAACTTGAGTGTTACACAGTTTACGGGTCCATTAAAGATTTTTGTATCCTAGTGTCTCATATTTTATGTACAAAGTTTCATATTTTTATGAAAAATATGAAACAGAAATATATATATATATATATATATATATATATATATATGAAACTTTGTATGTAAAACATGAAACCCGCAGGATACGATTAAAATACCATTTTGTCTATATAATAAAAAAATATGAAACGTTGTACATAAAATATGAAACACTAGGATACGAAAAATCTTTATATGTTGGACATGTAAAGTGTGTAACAATCAACGATATGAAAGAGGGTTTCAATTAAAAATATTCAGCATCATCATATTTTTATTAGTCTCATTAGTGGTGTTTGTTTAATTTTTATATAAAAAGTTGTATTAAATGTTATATTTTATATAGTTTCATAACTTTTGAAAGTTTACATTTTGAAAATGTTTACTAACGTTCATAACTTTTGGTTTATAAACTATGTGCTTAATTATTTGACACTTGAATTTTCTTCAATTTTGTTGTTGCCAGACCAACACGAGACGTTTGTCTCTCCTGGTGGTACCAAATACTGGATACCTAAAGTTGATGAGAATGTAAAGATTGGCGTGGGATCTTCATTCCCTAATATTGAAGCCGCTGATGTTGCGTATAGGAAATACGCTGAACAAGCTGGATTTGATGTTAGGCAGTCAAATAAGAAGAGAAATAAGGATGGGGATGTGCAAACACGTTACCTTTTGTGTAGTAAGCAAGGTTTCCCCGATAAAAAAGAGTATCAGTCCCTTCAGGATGTGTCTGGTAATCGTAAGGCTAGGAATTCAAATTACAAGAGATCGGGACGCAAAACGTGTATTAAGTTTCGCTATACGAAAGCGGATAAGTTATATGTTGTTTATAAATTTGAGGAAAGGCATAACCATTCTTTGTTCAGTTATCATGAAAAAAAACTATCACGTGCCAGTAGGAAGCTGCAATACATGGACTAGTGTAGGCACATGTTTAAAGTTCTCTTAAATGACGATTGTGTAGCCATCCCCGATATTTACATATCTCGTCGATGGACTAGGTCCTTGGTACCTGTTGAAGTTCAAGCGGCTCGTGCTAGATATGGTGAAGTCGATGTTGAGAAAGAGTGTTTGATTAATCGTTTGTATTCGAAAATGGATATGCTTGTTAGTCGTATTAGGAATGATAGCGGCAAACTAAACCGACTTCGTATACCGCCGGTTTCAACTTTCTTACTAGATGCTTTTTGTTTGCATAAGTCACTGTTGAAGACAACTTTGTTCTTTTTACATGCTTATGAAAGAATCTTTTTTAATAATATGTTTCATATATTGCTACTCTATGTATGAACTTAGTGTTTCATAGTAATTTTTTAGGTAAGAAATGTACCTTTTGAATGTTTTCTAATTATAATTCAACAATTAACAACTATTGAATATACGTTTCACAACAGCTTTTGTTCAACATATGAAGCTATGTTCATGTCAAATCTTTAGGTTAGACTTAAATGAATGAAACATGTCAATAATCAAATCGTATATTTTTTCTCTAATATTTATTATCCTTAAATTCATGTAAACCATCAATAATCTATGTTGTGTATGTAGATTTACATTTTTAAGAATTGCGAAGTTTATTGTTTATCATATCGTTTCATAAGATGTCGTACAAATTATGAAAGCATAATAATGATAAATCTTTTCGAAACATTACCATCACATATGAAATATTTCATATTATCACATTTTACGCACATCACATATGAAATTTTGCAATACCCAACAAGTTAACATTGGGTTTACCAACAATGCAAGGATGGGGTTAAGAAAAAATTTATTTTTTGGATAACCTACCCTAATATGATTAATCTATTGTGTTAACCACATCAATAAAATAAACTATTACTGATTTCATATGTAAAACTTAGGGTTTTATCAAGAATTTTAATGAAGAATATACTAAAAAAATTCGACTGCAAGAAACATGTTCATATTCAAATTGTATAAAATTGTGTTAATATTTATTACACTTAAATCCAACGAACCCATTCATAATGTGCAGTTTGTTTAAAGATGCACAACTTTAGCATCATATGAAATTTTACAAATCCACATATGAAACCATAGCATCAACTTTTATGCAACATCATATGAAATTACAATTTAAACAAAATACTCAATTATTTCAATCTCCAATCAGATATCAAATCATGGTAGAGAGTTACTTCAAATTAAAACCATACTTGAAACCAAAATATTGTAACTAAACGCCCATAATTCAAATTTCAGTAACAATCTAAAAGACTAAGAGCAAAGGTAACATTTTAAGCCATGTCTACCAAACAAACCATCATAACCCTACTTAAAAGATTTCTTTGAAACCAACAAAATCCCATGATCAAAGTGATCAATCTAATACTTGCTCGGTCGTCCCTAATACTTGCTCAGTCGTCCACGGCGTGTTGCATCAGCCATTTCCCTAATTTGTGTTCTCGACCCCTTGTCCATTGAGTATAACCTCCCTATCTCCGACTGCACGAACTCCCTACGTGTGTTATTCTCCGACAATAGGATCTTTGCTGAATACTTCTTTCTCAGCAACTCTAGTTGCTTCTCTTGCACATCGCCCTCCTTTGTAAACCCCGTGTACCATAATCGGCTACTCCCTCCCATGTACGTCTCCATTGATCTCATGGTGTAGACACCGGAATTACCCAGTATCTTTTTTGTCTGCCATTCTAAATCAACTTTCACAATATCTGCATCTTGTATTCCTTCCATCGATGGGTGCCCTATTTTCTTCAGGTACTTCACAAACATTGATGTCTGTATAAAACATGGAAACATAAGTTCACATACTATGTTTCATATGTATAACAATTCGTTACCCATCATATCATTACATATATGAAACACAATGGTTATTATATACACAACATCACAGGTATATATATGAAACAACATACGAAACACCGGTGTATATGTTAAAGTCACTCAATTAACTTACCAGTATATGAACATCATATTTATATATATCCGTTATATCCCCCTTTATTGCTCTATTGTCCAAGATCTGGATAGTGTAGTTTTTCAGATTGTAAACCACGCAGAAGTAATGCACTTCCATCTGGTGTGGAAAAAATACCTGTACAATTTCATATGTTATACAATTATTGTTTATCAATTTTAGACCATAAAATTCAATAAATTTTTTTTATTAAGCTTACGAAATCCACATTTCTCATATTTAATATTTCTGGGTTATTGTTTGCTGATTCTTCTAACTTCTCCTCAAACCATTTGAAACGTTTCTTGAAGCTGAACACGTCGTACGACAACACACCATCTTTCTGAACATTAATGCAATATATGTTACACATTAAATTTAATGAAGAGGTTTTTTATTTTAAATAACCTTACCAACACAGTTGTCTTGAAAAAATATCTGAGAGGTGAGAAATGACATCTATATCTTTCTTCATAGTTCAGTATGTTAGCCCAACCATCAATCACATCTGAAAAAAACGTGCTCCTTTGCTGCGAGGCTTTCCATTGTTGTGCGTGATATTGATTGTCTGTTTTGTGAGCTGAACAGCATGTCACTGAAAACACCCATATAAAAAATATATCATATACTTTAATAGTAATATTAAAGATATATCGTTTCATATACTTACTCTGGACCGCTGAACGCTGCCATGCAGTACTCGTGCGCTTTTTCCTCATCCTTATATACCGCCTGCCCTAACAAAACTTGTCGTTTGACGTACGGGGACCTTATTTGAGCCCCAAGCTTTATCTCACGTTTTCTTCCTCGCACCGGAACGTTTTCGACATCTTCGATCACCTTCTCCTTTCCTTTAGCAGATCCTTTTGATGCACTTATCACCGCATCCTTACCCCCCCCCCCCCCCCCGTGTATACAATCATCTGTTTGTTAAATGAATTTACATCTTCATGGTCCAACGATGGAGCAGCTTCATTTGTCTTCTTAGATAACAATTCTGCCGATCTGCGCAATATATCGGTGTCAAGTATATTGAATGTCGTCTGACTGGACCATAGTGGGGAATCGAGTGTAATTGCATCCTTCAGCGCATCTTCTTCACAGTTCAGCTTTGTTGGTGTAATTGTTGTTTTTCCTTTCCCCCCACGCGCGCTTCTGTCATCATCTCCATCATTTGATGTGCCGCCGTCCATATCATCCTCGTCATCGCAAGCGTTAACATCGGCATCATTTTCTCCGTCTTCCTTGAACAAACTTTCCAGTGTTTCACGGTAGTTATCAAACCAAACCTCATCAGGGAACACCTCCTTAGCTTCATTTATCATGACCTCAATGTCCCATTTAGTAGAGTAGATAACACTGAAATTTGCTTCAATTTTCACCATGTAATCCTGTCAAGTGTCAATCAGGCAAAATTATGTTACAGTTTCATAACATAAAAACTCACCACACCAACCAAATCAAACAATGAGATATGTATTTCATATGAAAACCAATTTTTTTACCCTTTTCAGCTATTCATCATCGTAGTCCTCTAACCCACCCTCTTCACCAATCTCCTCCTCTTGCATATCTTCTACTGACATCCCTGTTGGAATATTTCAAATAGTCCCCATCAAGTCACCTTCATTTGCCATCACCATCCTGTCTTGCTTCTCAACACCAACATCAGTTTCAATGGCGTCTCTTCTTCCATTACCAAAGGCTTCAGACTCCATTATGTCGTTTACAACATCTGTTACCACCTGATTTGCTATCTCAACATCATGCTGAAGTGTTTCCCCTCCTCGCAAAGCACATGTTTGTGATTGCTGTTTCACAAGATACATATGCAACTTAGTTATTTGTTTTATAATAAAACATTTAAATATTGTATAATTAAATGTTAACATATGCAAAACTATTATTAACCTAAGTTTTCATATGCTCAAAACCACATGTATAACTATTGAAATGTGGATTTTTTCTGCAATTAAAACTTACATAATTTGTTTCTTCAGCTACCTTGTAACGAAGTTCTTTTTCCGGAATGTCCTTAGGAACGGATTCACTTTCACTACCATGAATAACAACAGCTTCTCTAAAACTTCCTGATTTCTGTTTTAGAATATATGAAGACAATAGTTGAAGTTTACGTTATCATATGATAAAAGAGTAACGAAACATATTAGATGAGTATTAATTCAATGCAATACTTACATCGTTTATTTCTATAGTTAATGTAACAACCGGGTTTTTTTATAGGAAATGTGAAAGTTTGGTGGCCGAAGTCTAAGTATTGAATGTTGAACTTGAGGGACCTTTTTGGAAATTCTTTGAGAAGTATAAATGGGCCCAAATCCCTAGGGCACCATTTTATTAGAAATCAGTATTATTCTTTTTGCTCTTGTGGTTGGCGGCTAAGTGGAGAAAGGGAAGAAAGAGCAAAAGTGGGGAGGATTTCTCAATCAAGTAATAGTTTAGCAAAAGGTAATCTGTTAGTGCAATATGTCTTCAAGGTTTAAATATAGAAAGGTCAAAGTCAAAGTCAATGTATTGAGTTGTATTGTGTTGTTTACACCTTGTATTGTGTTTAGTATAAATAGCCTTTGTGTAGGTTAGTTTAAAGAAGACTCTTAGAAAAGTCTCTCATAACTCATAACTCATATCCTTAGAGAGCTTGTAACAGTGTTCTTGATAATTGGATGACTAATTCATATCTTCTCTATCTTGATTGATCTTTAGGGTTTAACAATTGGTATCAGAGCACGTTATTGAAGATCTTGGATTAACAATTGGTATCAGAGCAGATTCAAGATTTAGAGGAGAATTTCTACTGATCTAACAAATCAAATTTGCGGAATTCTCAAGGAAATTTGATTGATTTTCTTGATTTTTCAAGAAAATCTCGTTTTCTTGAGATTTTATCAAATTTTGGTGATTTTTTATCGAATTTGTTCAAATCTTAGCTCATTGGATTCGTTTTTGATAGAGGAACATTTATTGTTCAAGGTTCGAGGGCTAATTTCAAAGATTTGGAGATCAATTTTGTGTTTTTCAAGAATTTTGGTTTGTACGATTGTGTTCTCTGATCGATCAGTTCAGACTCAGATTCAGTGTTGTTGGGAACTGAAGATATGCTAAGTATGGTTAATACTGCCAAGACAATGTTACTACTGCCAGTTCTTCGTTACTACTGCTAGTCAAGGTTACTACTGCTAGACGAAGTTACTACTGCTAGAAGAAGTTACTACTGCTAGACACGGTTAGTACTGCTAGACCAAATTACTACTGCTAGACATGGTTAGTACTGCTGAGCTGAGTTACTACTGCTTGAAGACTGTGAAGGTTAATACTGCTGAAGGTCGTTAATGCTGCTGAGCCAAATCATTGTTAATACTGCTGACTTGATAAGTTTGGTATGCGATACTTTTGGAGACAAAGAAGGAATTGATCAAGATATGTTTAACGAAGATTCAGAAGATCAATTTACTTTTGATAGTTATCTTGTAATTACTTTTGTATAAATAGTATTGATAGATAGCTATTAGAATATACGAAATACAATAGACAATATACACGATAGAGAGAACAGTTATTCAAAAAGTTGTTTAGTCATTCAGAGAGAATTAACCTCAAGATCGTAGATCCTATTTCTAGAGAAGTAGAAGTCGTCTTGTTGAGTCTGTTCAACAAGATTGAGGTTTGGTGTAAAGCTTGTGAGTAATACAGTTTGATATATACAGTGTGTTGAATTCTATTGATTGTTCTTTAATTGATTTAGAGTTCTATTCCGCAAGATTCTCTAAATTCTGTTTCTAAGAAGTTTAATTCTTGTTAAGAATCGATCCTGACAAGTGGTATCAGAGCCTTGGTATCTTAGAAGCTATGGACAATTCAATGGATACTCACAGTACTCTTGTTTCAAAGGTTCCCATGCTCAAACCCAATGAATTTGACATGTGGAAACTGAGAATCAAGCAGTACATTCTTCTTACTGATTATGCAATATGGGACATCATAGAAAATGGCCCATGTAATGAAGGAAAGGTTGGAGCAGATGGAAAGAGACCTCCTCCCAAGACAGATGCTGAAAAGAAAGTCAGACAAACAGAGATGAAGGCCTTAAGCACTCTGCTTTTGGCTATTCCTAATGAGTACCAACATCAATTCCAACACTGCACAGATGCACAGATGTTGTGGAATGCTCTGGAGAAAAGATTTACTGGCACAAAGAGCACAAAGAGAAATCAAAAGGCTATTCTCAGGCAACAATATGAGAACTTCATGTCTGCAAAGAATGAGTCTATGACTCAAACTTTTGACAGATTTAACAAGTTGATTGGAGAATTAGCAACTGTGGGTGTACACATGGATGCTGATGATGTCAATAGAAAGTTCCTTAGATCATTGGGAGAAGAATGGACCATGTACACAGTCTCATTCAGACAGAATGACCAATTGGAGGACAAAGAGCTAGATGACCTCTACAATGATCTAAGAGTATTTGAGGCTGAAGTTGAAGCCAAGAAAAGGCCATCTGGATTTGTTTATAATGCTGCTTTATTATCTTCATCTTCTGATAATGCTGCTAACCCTGATTCTGTTAATACTGCAGGTTCTGTTAATGCTGCTGGTGGAACTAATCAAGAGAAGACTACAGATTCTGTACTAGAAGCATTCTTTTCTAGTCATGTTCACTCTTCTCTAATCAATGATGATTTAGAGCAGATTAATGCTGATGATCTGGAAGAGATGGACATCAAGTGGCAGATGGCTATGCTATCAATGAGGGTGAAGAAATTCATCAAAAGGACTGGGAGAAACAACTTTTCCCAGAGAAGAGAAGATGGTGCAGGCTTTGACAAGTCCAAGGTTGAGTGTTATAAGTGTCACAAGATGGGACACTTTGCCAGAGAATGCAGAAGTGGAGGATCAAATCAACAGGCTCCAAATGGAAACCAAAACAGAAGCTCCTCTCAAGCCCTTGTTTCTCAACAAGGAATGGGATTTGATTGGAGTGATCAAGCTGAGGAAGCCTGTCAGAATCAATCTCTTATGGCAGAAGTATCTGATATTCCCACTGAGGTACAATCTAAACTCTGTTCTCAAGCTTGCATTGATGCTGTTAAAAGATATAGGGATCACAATCAGGGTATGTGTGATAACCTTAAGAGGCTAGAGAAAGATGTAAAAGATTATGTTAGGATTGTAGAAAGGTTTGAGGAACAGATTAGAGCTTTTCAAGCTAATGAACTTCAACACTCCTATGATACTAACTATTGGAAGTGGGAGAAGAATGAGTATGAGATTAAGCTGAAAGTGTCTGGGGAGGAGAATGAGAAATTAAAAGAAGAGCTTAAGAAGGTTAAACTTGATGTTGAAAAGTTTACCTGTGCTTCTAAAACCATGGATACCATCATTAAAGCTCAAATCCATGACAAGATGAAAGTAGGGATAGGGTACAATGCCACACCTCCACCCTACAATAACAACTACATACCTCCTAAGTCTGATTTGTTAGAGACCAAGGATAGGAAGGAACCTGAATTAAAGATTAATATAGATCCTTGTGAAAAAGAAGTAGTAGTTAAGGATAAAACAGAAAAGGAAGAATCCAAGAAGAATAAGAGTATTAGTAGTAGGGTTCCCTTAGACAATGAAATTGTGACCAATGAGAAAGATGGAAATCCTTGGGGAAAGAACAATGAGATGAATAGGACAGAAACAGAAAGTGTTAGAGTATGGATGCCTAAAGGTACTAATGATAATACTGCCAACTCAGTTAGTACTGCTAACAATGTTAGTACTGCAGGAAGCAATAATGTTGCTAACAGTGTTAGTACTGCTAACACAGTTAGTACCTCTTCAACAACTAATACTGCTTCTAATGTTAGTACTGCTAAGTTAGTTAATACTGCTAAGAAGGCTAGTACTTCTGGAAACAGTATTAGTGCTGCTAACACTGTTAATGCCTCCTTAAAAGATAATACTGCTAACAATGTTAGTGCTGCTAACAAAGTTAGTACTTCTGCATCAGTTAGTACTGCTTCTAGACCTATCATCAAAACAAAGTACTCAAGCACTGATGTTCCTCACTTTGACAAGCTCATCAAAACAGAATGTAAGTATTTTGATGATCAAGGGAGACCCAAGACCACTATGGCTTGGGTCCCTAATAAAACTAATTGATTTATCAGATGTGCAGGGCAACCAACAGCTCAAGGGGAAGAGCATTTGGCATGTTGATAGTGGTTGCTCCAGGCACATGACAGGTAACATGGCCTGCCTCAAGAATTTCAAATGAATTGATGGAGGACATGTTACTTTTGGAAATAATCCTGCAGAAGGTAAGAGAAGTGGTAAAGGTGATATGTCAGAAGGTAAGATGACATTTGAGGATTTGACTAGTAATGCAATGTGCAGAGTTAATACTGCTAAGCAGTTAATACTGCTTGTGCAGTTAATACTGCTTGTGCAGTTAATACTGCTTGCAGTTAATACTGCTCAGCAGTTAATACTGCTTGTGCAGTTAATACTGCTTGTGTAGTTAATACTGCTTGCAGTTAATACTGCTCAGTAGTTAATACTGCTTGCAGTTAATACTGCTCAGTAGTTAATACTGCTTATGTCGTTAATACTGATTTTGTTAATTCTAGGGTTAATACTGCGTATAAATACCCTGTAAGCCCGCCTTCACTCATAACGTCTCTTTGAACTCGATTCTCTCTCACTCTCTTTCTAACCTATTCTCCCAAGAATTTCTGTGTTTGCTCAAGGATTTTCAGACACAATGGCTCAAAGAGAGTTTGTTGATGAACACAATGAGATTGCAATGCTTCAGAAACCGAAGCAATCTGCAGGATTCCATGAAATTGTCGATTTTCTCAGGTCTTCGCATATCTCCTATGCACTAACAGTGGCTCCCAAGATATTCATTGAACATCAAAAACAATTTTGGGATAATGCTACTGTGGTAACAGAAAACGGGCAAACGGAGATTCGAACCAGGGTTTGTGATAAACCCTTGACAGTAACAGAGGAGATTATTCGCATACATCTTCAGTTGAATGATGCTTCAGGTATATCTTCTATTCCTAATGAAGAACTCTTTTCTACCATACAAAGAATGGGGTATGAAGGCTCTATTGGTATTTTCAAATTTTTCAAGTCAAAATTCTTTTCCCAATGGAGATTTCTTGTTCATACCCTTATGCACTGCATCTCAAAGAAAACAACTGGATGGAGTGAGTTCAGCAGTACCACTGCTTATGCTCTGGTATGTTTGGCCACTTCTAGAAAGTTCAATTTCTCCCAAATGATTTTATCTGATCTTGTGTCAAACTTGGAATCCAAAAAGAGCTTTTACATGTATCCAAGGTTTGTGCAAGAAGTTATTAACAAGGAATTGATGGACTTACCTCAGTTTACTGAGGTATATGTACCCAAATCCCCTAAAGGGAAGGTTTTTTCAAATATGAAAAGACTTCCTAGGGACTCGGAAGGAGTTGACACACCATTGTTCTCTACAATGATGGTTGTGTCCCACCCCTCTGAAGGTATGGCATCAGGATCAAGGCCCTCATTAGATCATCCCACTGATGACCAAACCCCACCTTCACTCACTATAAATATCCCTCAGCACATACTTCAAAAGCCCACTCCTGCTTTATCCAACAAGTTTCAAAGAAGAAAGGTGCACAAGGTTCCTTCCCTTGATGTACCTACTCAGAGCCCTAAGCCTTTAAGCCCTCAGTTGGAGCATTCTCCAATTGAGAATATCAACAGGGAAACCACAGGGGTGTCTCCCAACCCCAAAAAGGTGCTCTCTAACGAGAAGGATGAGCATATGGGTGCTAAGGCTGCCACTACTTCTGCTAGCACAGAGAAGGACAGTGGTAACATAAATAAGACCTTCCCCATGGCAACTCTAAATGAGAAATCATTAGGAGGACCCAGGTGCCAAGAAACCAAGGGGGCAGTTAGTGCTTCTGCTAGGCAGAAGGCTTCTGCTAAAACTTCCAAGGATCCCTTAAAGAAGGTAAAATCTTCTAAAAAGGGTGAGGATAGACATAACAAAGAGGAATTGATGGCTACTTCCAGTGATCCTTTAAAGAAGGTAAACACTTCTAAACAAGGTGAGGATAGATATAACTATGATGAATTGATGGAAACAATTGGAAATGTCAACTTGGATGTTATGGCACAAAAGAAGGAGATTGAGCAACTGAAGACTGTGGTCACCTACCAACAGTCTCAAATTGAGAAGCTCAAGAAGATGGTCACCAAGTTGTTGCACAGACAGAAAAAGGCAAGATTTGTGCTGAGAAGAAGAATTCCAACTGATGATGCTCCCAAAAAGGGGGAGTCAGAGTCAGAATCAGAAGCAGAACTGAATATGAAGGGTCCACAAGCTGAGGGGGAGACAGTTCAGATGGAGACTGAGATGGAAATTAATAATGCACAGTTTAAGGGGGAGTCCAGTGCACAGAATAAGGGGGAGACAGAAAAGGTGGAAGAGCTTGTTAAAGAAGCAGAAACTACAACAGCAGCAGAAACCACAGCAGCAGAAACTGTTAATGCTGCTGAGTTTGAACAAGCAGCAGAAACAGTTAATGCTGCTGAAGGCCAAACAGAAAAAGCAGCAGAAACTGAGCAGGAAGCAGTAACTACATCTCAAGCTGAAATTGATGAAGAAGTATACTGGATTGTGAAGAACAGTGTTGAAGCAGCATCATTACATGTTCTAAGAGAAGCAGTAACAGCCATAGCAGCAGAAATGGTTATTGCTGCTGAGAAACTTAAAACAGCTGAACCAACTCCTGAAGCTGTTAAAACTCTTAAAAGAACCAAGATGATGTCAAAGAAAAGACCAAGCACCAAGCCCATAACTTCACAGAAGAAAAATGAAAAGAAGCCAAGGGTGGAGCCAACTGCAGAAGAGGCCCAGGAGGAAACAGTGAAACAAAAATTTGATCCAAAAGTTGCTGAAGAAGAAGTGGCAACTCCATCAAGGCAATCAAGCAATGTACAATCACAAACTGATGCCCAATGTGATTTGTATATTACTGGTGTTGACTCTAACCCAATTCCAATTCAGGCTGAACCAATATCATCTAAGGCTCCTGAAATCATCTTTTGGGACACTTTGAAAGATGGTAGAAAGGAGTTCATTAGGATAAAAAGAGCAGATGGAAAATTTGAAGTCTTTTCAACTTGGGGAAAAATTGTCAGAACTTGCTCAAGATCAGACTTAGAAGAGATGTTCAAAGTTGGGATGAGGCTATATGAAAACATGCTGACTGAGCAAGGGATGTCAATCTCTAAAATGGTACTTGAATTCTTGTGCCAAATGTTCAAACCTGAAGCGGTTCAGCATAGGATAAACACACAGTTTCAAGCCATTACCAACTGGATGCTCTATGAAAACTGTGGAGTATATGTCATCTCCCTTGACTCTGCGACTCAAGAATACTATCTGGTGGATGAAATATACAATCACAGCATGAAGAGGCTGAAAGGAATGCTACATGCTAAGTTGACCTGCAACAAGGATTCAGCAATGGGTAGATTCTTGGTAAAAAGGATTCTCAATCAAAGTCTGGGATTGAATCCTAATCTAGGCATGTATGATTAGGTTTTGGAAGCATCATCTGAAGAACTTGACTTCTTTTCCTAAAAGTCAAGTTAGGGGGAGATTGTTGGGAACTGAAGATATGCTAAGTATGGTTAATACTGCCAAGACAATGTTACTACTGCCAGTTCTTCGTTACTACTGCTAGTCAAGGTTACTACTGCTAGACGAAGTTACTACTGCTAGAAGAAGTTACTACTGCTAGACACGGTTAGTACTGCTAGACCAAATTACTACTGCTAGACATGGTTAGTACTGCTGAGCTGAGTTACTACTGCTTGAAGACTGTGAAGGTTAATACTGCTGAAGGTCGTTAATGCTGCTGAGCCAAATCATTGTTAATACTGCTGACTTGATAAGTTTGGTATGCGATACTTTTGGAGACAAAGAAGGAATTGATCAAGATATGTTTAACGAAGATTCAGAAGATCAATTTACTTTTGATAGTTATCTTGTAATTACTTTTGTATAAATAGTATTGATAGATAGCTATTAGAATATACGAAATACAATAGACAATATACACGATAGAGAGAACAGTTATTCAAAAAGTTGTTTAGTCATTCAGAGAGAATTAACCTCAAGATCGTAGATCCTATTTCTAGAGAAGTAGAAGTCGTCTTGTTGAGTCTGTTCAACAAGATTGAGGTTTGGTGTAAAGCTTGTGAGTAATACAGTTTGATATATACAGTGTGTTGAATTCTATTGATTGTTCTTTAATTGATTTAGAGTTCTATTCCGCAAGATTCTCTAAATTCTGTTTCTAAGAAGTTTAATTCTTGTTAAGAATCGATCCTGACAAGTGTTTTTCAGAGGTTGTTGTTCAAAGATAAAGTGTTCAGACATCGATTTCGAGCTTATCTGTGAAGTTTCTTGCAGAGATTTTTCAGATTTCAGACGTTTTTGAGATTTTTGTGAACTTTTCGCAAGATTCATCAACTTTTCGCAAGACTCATCGTACTTTTCGCAAGATTCATCATCTTTTTAAGATCATCAAGAGAACAGTAACTTTTCGCAACTCAAAGTCACGAAAACAGTAACTATTCGCAAGCCAAAGAAACGCAAACAGTAACTTTGCGTATCCCTCTGTCACGCATACCTCAGATCTCTTCAAGATTTTCTAAGTCTAACTTTTCGCAATTGTTGCTTGAGAAAACTTTGGTTGTTCGTTTCTTCAGCTTACGCATACTGGTGGTTTTCGCAACTGTTGCTTGCGAAAACCGACACTTGGTCAAATTTTCTGACAAATTAAAAAATTTATAAATGAAATTTTTTTTCTATAGTGTATTTCATACATTTTAAGAGTTTTTCAAGAAAAAGTTTTATATAAATTTTTTTTGTACTGTTTGGTCAAACTTTACTGTTCATTTCTGTCCTTACTATCGGTTCAAATTAAGCTCTTTCTTACTGTTTATCATGGCTTATCAAGTTTCAGTTAATCGTCCTCCGATGCTTAACAAGGATTCGGATTTTGTGAAATGGACGGTCGACTTCATGGATTTCATTTCGAGAAGAGAAAATGGAGATTTAATGATAAAATATTTCACCGAAGGCCCGTTGATCCTTTATAAACGGGAAGAAGATTTTACTAAAGAAGAGATATATCGGAAAAGAGCTGATAAAGATGCAACATCATATTTGATCCTTGTTATTTCCAAACTTCCACAATATACTTGTGCTCGATTAAATGCTTTCAAAAATAATCCTATGTTGTGTTGGAAGGAATTAACGAAGCTAATGCATGGATCGTATGTTGATTTCAGGGTAAAGAAAGTGAAGAATGCTGATAAGGAGGATACAAATCAGACAACATCAAAAATTCACAAAGAGGAATCGTCAAAAGCGGAAGAAAAGAAAGTTGATTTAGAGAAAAAGGAAGACATGAAGGATGTGATAGAAGATTCTGAGAAGATTACTGAGCTTACAAAGAGACTATCAGATTTAGAAAAATTAATAAAAGATGAAAGAGAAGAACATAAGAAAGAAAGAGAGGGTCTAGCTCTAAGAATTTCGGATCTTGAAAAGGAATTGAAGATGAAGACTAAAGCTTGTGAAGATAACAAAGCTTTTGAACTCCAATTCCAAAGACTTTCCAAGCAGAACTCAGATTTTCAGAAAGTATTATTTTTAGAGAAGCAAAAGGTGGAGAAGGAAAGAGCCGAGTTTGAGGTTAAAAGGAAAGAGTTTGAAGTGAAGAATGGGAAGCTTTCAGAGAAAATTTCTGAACTGCAAGAGGAGTTGGATTTGGAAAGAAGTGAGTTAGAAAAGAGAAATAAAGATGAGTTTCAAGCAAGGAGCGTAAAGGATGATTTTTCTGTAGAACGGAAGATATTTCAGCAAGAAATTCAGAAACTCATGAAGAATTTGGCGGGTTTATCTACAGATATCATGAAAGAAAAGAGGGTGAATTGTGATATTCGGAAGAAGCTCGAGTTGATGACAAAGGAACGAAATGCCTTAAAAGACAAAGTGAGGTCGTTCAACAACTCCGAGTATTTTTCAGAATGTCCGATGCGTCCTTCTAACATTTTTTTCGAGCATTCTGTGGATATGTCTTCCAAATACTATGCTGATCTTCCTTCCTACAAAAGAGTCAACATGCAATGGAAGGTAAAAGGTAAATTTCCTGGAAAAGATGTACCAAAATCATCATTTCCAAATAAGAATTTTACAACGAAAGTTAATTCTTTTGTTAATTCTTATTGCGGAAATAATGACTTTGTTAATAATAATTATGTTCAATATTGGTATGGTACTTACCATTTTCCTTCTTATAGAGCTCCGCTTAACGTGTCAGGACCCAAGACTCATTGGGTACCAAAATCTACTTAATCTGTTTTGCAGATTTAGAGGTAAGCGTTGAACTCTCGGAAGATGAAGTACTTGTGCATTCAAGAAGACATTGAACATCACATATTTTCAGGGAGTTTTCTATGTTTTTATATATACATGTGCGATTTGATAAATCTTTTGGTATTTTGTAGGGGGGAGAGAGTGAGATAAAAGACTATGGCTTTTGAACACATCAGTTCAAAACCCGCACTTCAACGGTAATGGTTTTTGAACACATCAGTTCAAAACCCGCACTTCAACGGTAATGGCTTCTGAATACATCAATTCAGGACCCGTACTTCAAGGCTATGACTTCTAAACATATCAGTTTAGAACTCGTACTTATCAGGTGATATCCTTTCACTGTCATATCTTTCTATTTTTAGGACATGTGCTTAAAGGTAACATTGTGTTATATTTTATGTCTACTAACGTTGAAAGTTTGAACTTTCACAAATTTAATTCAATGAAGTGAAAAATTCTTCAATTTTTCATTCAATGAATAAAATGTGTGTTAAGGATGATTTTACGAGCATTCTTGTATCGTCGGAGTTATATTTGTTTCTACTTTCACTTCTAAAATAAGTCGAAAGGTCAGCGAAACATGTTTGAGATTTTGATATAAGTGCAAAATTGTGTAAATCTAGACTTATTTAGAATACAATGCTCACAAAGCCTATTCGTTTTAATCATGAATGGAAACGAAAATATGGGAGAAGCACTACGTTTTTGAACCAAGTGATTGAGATGCTATAATAATAAAATTAAAAAAAAAATATTATATATATATATAATATTATCATTCAGTTTGATAGTCTGTGCTTGTGGGCTATCTGGTTTGGGAGATTAAGTCCCAAGGGGTACTCGTTACCTAGCCCCTAAGATCAACTGATCTGGGATTGGCTGACCCAAATCCTGCTATAGAACCAGGTAGAAAGCCATGTTCTACTGGTACAGATGGGATTAAGGTATATCGATGTAGCCTTTCTGGTTCGGGAGAGTAAGTTCCAAGGGGTGCTTGTCACCTAGCCCCTAAGGCCATCTGGTCTGGGATCGGCTGACCCAAATCCTGCTATAGGACAAGTTAGAAAGTTACGTTTACGGTGTATCTTAGTCTTAATAAACTGTTTGATTATAAAAGGTGCCAATGTGCACATAATAAAAGTTGCCAATGTGCACAATATGAAAAGATGCCTAAGAGCACACATCTCTTGAAACTTGGGGAAAATACAAAGTCGCGATAAACCTGTAAATTTGTGAAAATTCTGGTGTTGGACAAATAGTGTGAGTAAGAGCAAAGTATTATTATAGGTTTTAGAGGTACATTTGCTTGTTGCTAATCATATTTCGCATGCTAGTCCACCAAATAGATTTTATAAAGGAGTTGAAACTGAACATTTTTAACTTGATATGCAATGATGTCTTGTTTTTGAATCCAAACGCATGCATTTGATTTCACTTGATGGAAATATCTATTACATTTCATAAAGTTGAATTTCTTTTGTTTGGTGTTCAAATGATTAAATGTTAGTAGTTATAAAATGTTGTTCAACGAATTCTATTTTCTTTATATAAGTTTGTTAAAATGTGCGCTTATATGATTTTTATGCAAATTTTCAGGGGGAGAAAATCAACTTGCTCTACAATTCTTATTTTTAGGGGGAGCAAGATCTTTCGTTTATGGGGAGATTGTTTGTGTTTTTCAAGGGGAATAAATGTTTTTGAAGAGGGAGATTGTCCATGACTGAAATTGAAAAGATTTTTGATGCTCGTGATGCTCACTTTCATCGAAAAAGGGGGAGAATGTCTACATCAATTTCATGTCAAAGAAAGTTTAAATTCAAAGATTCGTTTTAATGTCAACGGGGAGATTTGTAGAAAGAAGCCGTCGTTTCAAGAAATGATAGGGGGAGTTTTATTCTTCAAGAGTTTTTAAGAAATCGATTGATCATTTCAGTGATCTCTTTCTTTTGAACTCGCGCGTTTATGAAGATCGACACTGAAGAATGAAATTCTCAAGTCAATGGAAATGGGGAGAATTCTTCAAGAGTTTGAGGAAAATCGATTGATCAATTCTGTGATCTCTTTTTCTTGAACTTGTGCTTATTTGTATTAAAAAGCTTTGTGTGAAGATTCATGTTCTCCTGCTCAAAGAAAGAAGTTCGTCATTTGCCGTTTGAAGATTGGATGACGTTTTGACTTTGACAAGCTTTGATGAAGTCCGAAGATTCAAGAAAGCTAAAGCTTGCTGATCGCATTTGTTTAAACCTTGAATCCAAGGGGGAGATTGTTAGTGCAATATGTCTTCAAGGTTTAAATATAGAAAGGTCAAAGTCAAAGTCAATGTATTGAGTTGTATTGTGTTGTTTACACCTTGTATTGTGTTTAGTATAAATAGCCTTTGTGTAGGTTAGTTTAAAGAAGACACTTAGAAAAGTCTCTCATAACTCATAACTCATATCCTTAGAGAGCTTGTAACAGTGTTCTTGATAATTGGATGACGAATTCATATCTTCTCTATCTTGATTGATCTTTAGGGTTTAACAATTGGTATCAGAGCACGTTATTGAAGATCTTGGATTAACATAATCATCCATTGTGTTTCTCCTGTTCAATTCCAGTTTATTGTTCTCTTTTGTCTTAGAATTTGGAGAGGAAATTGTGAGGCATTGTTAAGTTTTTACCTAAACATCTCCTTATTGAGTATGTTGGAGTTTTATTGCTAATGTGCCGATTTGGTGGTTTAAAATGGAATTAATTGAGTGATTATGACTAGTGAATGAACCCCGATGGTTGTCTAATCGAGATGATATCAAATAAATGAGTTTTAATCACTTTTAGATTGTTGTTGTTCGAACAGCCGTAGTTTCCGGACACTGATGTTTCAGTAGTGTCCGGATGGTTTGCAAGTGTCCGGGTAAGAGTTCTTGGGAGTTACCGGATGTGTATCTTTCCGGATAGTGCGTCCGTAAAGGGGTAGAATCCGGATAGGTGTCCGGAAAGGGGTAGAGTTCGGATAGTGCGTCCGGAAATCTCTGAGCGTCCGGAAAGCCCCTGTATCCGGAAAGTGTTCACTGGTTAGTAGAATTAAACCGTTTAATCTGATTTAAACCAAATGCCCTTAGGTGTTCGATTGGATTAGCTTGGAGGTAGTTAAGGAGTGCGTTCAACGTTACCAAGGTGAGTTCCCTAAACCCTTCTTACGACGTAAAGTGTTAAATGTTTTAACTGATTATGGTTTAATTTACGAGCATGAACTGTTTGTAACTATCACGAATGTTTTTCCATGAACTACACGTTTTACTTGAGAAGGCTTACTTGACATGATGAAATGGAAATGATGATTTTACAAAGATGTAAAGTGCATGTTTTATGAAATGAATTATGTGCTATGTGGAGTCGGTCTGCACTGTGGGATCAGAGAGAGATCCTCGGGGTCGGAAGATCCCTTGGATATGTATGACAGACCGGTAGGTTGGAATTTGTTTCCTCCTACTCGGGTATAGGGGAGTCTGCGTAGGCTCCGGAAGAGGCGAGAAGGGTCTGCTGGGGCCCCGATCGCGGAATATTTATGTGATCCATTACACAGTGTAGTACCATACTTGATGATGCGTTACGGAATCTTTATAAATCTTTTATAAGTGTTCTCCATACTGTTTACATGTTGATTTCGGAGGGAATTCACTAGACCTCATGGTCTAACCCTCGCTTTTCAAAACTAAAACCTTTTCAGGTAAGCAAATAGTATGAGGCTCAGGTAAGTGAGCAAGAGCAAGATAGAGTGCAGATGCAGCTAGAGACAGTGCAAGTGCCTCTTGTAGATGCTAGATTATTCTTAGTTGTGTATAGGTTGTTTCCACCAACCTAGGTTTTAGAGTAATGTAATGAAACTTTGGGACCCAGATTTGTAAATGCTTTGATTTAATGTTATGTATGAAATGTTGTACTTTTTGGGATGTTACAAATGGTATCAGAGCCATAGTTTAAAGGATTTAGGTGACCGAACGGGCCTAAACTTAAACTTGGGAGTAGAAATCACAACTGAGGATCAGGAAATGCGTTAGGAGGGCACTATTGTAGATACAGGAAATGCGTTAGGAGGACAGTATTATAGAGATAGGACTAATAGGGCACTGAGGACTGTCATGTAAGGTAAGTTTGAGATTCCACCTGGCCATTGTAATTGCAAACTTACAGGTACATGTATGTGCTTAACCTGCCTTATTATTCCGAAGTGGTAGCCAGAAGCTAGTGTTTATGTCGTGTTCCAATACTTTAGAATGTCAGCAAGATCCCTGAGGGGTAGACTGAGATCCCTTATTGGGGAAGTTTCATGAGAAGTCACTTATGATGTGATGTATGTATACATCATAGAGAAGAAATGTTGTATAGAGTGTTATGAGTCGTCTAGAGGTAGCTCTTTGTGGATTCGGAGAGGAGGAATGTTTGAGTTTGAGTAAGACTCCTGTGTCGGGAGAGTCCCAGTTCTAGAAATCATGGGATAGATCAGTCGGGATGGTAAGGAAGGACTGTGTCGAAATCTTGAAAGTGTCAATAGAGCACTGACTTCTTAGTCGAGCTTTTCAATGGCAGGGTCAATGGAATAGGATAACCATAGTGAATTGAAAGCATGTAGAGGTAGAATGTGAGACTTTTGATCTAAAATGAAAATAGTATGAAGAGGTAAGTAAGTGAGAAGTGGAGCGCATGTACAGCAAGTTGTTGCATGACCGAGGGGGTGACCATTGGTCGTAGGTGGAGTGTCAAGGATAAGTTGCGTAAGTAAGGCGGTTGACCTTGTTAGGGTGAGTAGCCTTCAATTGCAAGTAGAGTCTCATGCATGGCGATCTTTTATGTAACATGAAATTTTCACGATTTAAGTTAAATGTGTAAATGTAAATTTTGATCGAAAATGGGTCAGAATGTGCACGCATATGTTTAAAGAAAAGGCGATTTCATTCACATTGCACATTGAAATTTTGAGCTTAACGATTTGCAAAATATCCCACTCTTTTCATGATAAGTCAAATTTGTTGCAAAGGTCAAGAAAATGGTTACCTGCAATTCATTTATAACCAAAATGCTTCTTGACCTACCAATAGCATACAAATGAGTGTGAGAACCGACTGGTTTACTTTGTGTCGGTAATCCTTTCAGAATTGTGTCATATGAAAATATTTTCATGCAATATATTACTGTCGTAATAACATCGTTCGGATTGAGCAAGAGTGAGGTTCACGGAAAGATGCATGCAGACGATTCTCGAATCGTTGTGCAGGGCGTTGAAGCTATAAGAGTGATGGGGTCATGTGTACCCAAGTATTTTCCAAACGTTGTTTATTTAAAATGATGAAATGTGCGAAAAGATTTATTTACCGCGTCGTCATGCATGAAGGCTATGAACTCACTAGGTCATAGAGTATTACATGTTAAACTAAGGAAGAACTTCAAGAGGGGAAAAGTGTCGGACAAACCAGGAATGAATGTTGTAGCTATAGTGTTTTTGTTCAAGAGGAAATGTGAACAGTGGTAGAGTCAGAAGTGAATTATAGTGTAGATTGTATGAGGGTCTGTACCTTTGTTCGGTAACTGGAAGTACGGTTGTCGAGGAATGGTTGGGCCCAGTGGAAGGAATGGAAGTCAGCGAGGTGTTGGTATTACCAACTCGTTATGAGTAGTGTAGGAGGAAGAATGAAATGTCAATGGCGTAGGAATATGAGGTTCGAGATGAGCTTGTAATGTTGATGTTACATCAGTAGGATTCGAAAAGAGGGAGACAGATCATGAAGTTGATTATGATATGTTGGAAGGACTAGGTTCCGTAGGGAACCCGTGTTAAAGAATAAGTTAAGAAAGTAGATACAGAAGTCAGCAGTTGTGTAAGGTGGCCGATGCCGAATACTTGAACCAGAAGGTTGAAAGCTAATAGAACACCTTGTAGGGGTGTTAAGAGGATAATAAGTTATTGTTTTGAATAAGCGTTCTATTCACGAGGTGTGGAGGGTCATAGAAGGATAAGGTGGGTAGCACAAACAGAGTGGGTGTAGACTAGAGCAGTCAGTAAGAAAATGTGTCGTGTCTATGAAAGGGCTCGGATCGTAAAGAGCTAGCTAGAATGTTTGTGCTTGAGCTAATTGGGAACTCGTGAGTTATAATTCGACAGATTGAGAAAGGACTTAGTAGCGAGATAGACTCGATTGTATATATGGGAGGATGTGAAGGAAAGTTCGAATTGTGTGAATGATCATGAGAGATCTGGTCTGCAGTGTGATGTTATGGACAAAGAGTGCACGGAAGTATAGTGACCGTAATTGTCAAGCTAAGTGTGCCAGCTAGTGATGTGATGTTAGAGAGAGAGGAAGCATCGGATAGAAGCCTTTTGAGGGTTTCAGATGAGGTGTACGATTTGTTAACCAGATTGTTGGAGCACGTAGGTGTATGTTGATGTCGTGGCATGATTATGTTCGGAATAGAATGACGGAGGGGTGGTGGGTGTTTACCCAAAGGATAAACCAAGTGTTTTTAGTTGTAAGAGTCGCTAAGTAAGCATATTTTGGGATCATTGGAAGTTTTAAGAAGATGATGGGGTGTCAGTTAAAATGGAGTGTGGTAGATACGAAATCCTTAAAGAATGTGAGTTGCTTCTTATGAGTGAAAGAATTGTTCGAGGAAGTAAAGGATGGAAATCAAAGAATGTGTAGTGACGTCGAGCACTAGAGTCGTTTCAAGGCGACACAGTTGAATGACTTAAGTTAGGATATCGATGCAACTGTTTGGTTATGTAAGTAATGATAAAATGTTTTCAGCATATGGGAAGGTCGGGAGAGAGGGACAAGTAATGTTTGGTGGGCAATGCTCCACGCTAGCGTGGGGAGGTGAAGATCGTATGTCGGATTAAGTGAGTAGGTTGAAAGTAGTAAGCTTGACAGTAACACCGAGAGGTGGAGTAATGTGTGTACGTTTTCCATCGGTAAGAGTGCGAACTCCTGGAAAGGGTATGAGAAAGAGAATATGTGTAGGCTTAAAGTACGGGAAAGAAAGGAAAGAGGGCAATGTAATGGGCTGAGTTGGTAATGTTGTGAGAAATGTTCAAGTGAATTGGGTCGTGTAGTGACTAAGCTAGTGAAAATAGCATGGTATGGCCCGGGTTACTCCTCCCAGTTGGGTGAGGATAACCGGAGTTAGGTTTTATATGACTGAACGTGCGTGGCAGTCAGTGAGGGATTGATGTGTTTCGGGATAAGTTTGACTTGAGTAGGTAAACGCTTCGACGATGGGTTTGGAGGTTCCTACCCTTGGTTACATATAAGTATGGAGTGTTGAAGTGGTGAGGATATGAGAGATGGGTGACGAGCTGTGGTCGAGGTGGTCCGAAAAAGGGAAATGTTATCTGCATAGACGATTGTTAGATTGGGAGAAGTGATCTAGGATTGCTTGTGTTACGATGAAGGAACTCTGGGTTGTGAGTTGTCGGGACGTACAGGTTTGGCCTAGTGCCAAGCTGTCAGGTGTGTGGTTGTCTCTTGGTGAATGAATCATGTGTTGTAGCGGGGGATTCAGCCAAGTTCCTTCTTAAAGGAAGTATAGATGCGTGAGGAGCCTTAGTTAATCTTCGGTTGTCAAGGTCGGTCGAATATGATCAGTAGCCTACGAGTTAGAGTACCGTAAGAACTGAAGGGAATGCATCCAATGTTCCATGTTGCGAATTTAATGAGGTGGTTGACTGAGTCAGTAGTGGCATTACCTTGGGGAAGTGTCAGTTGTGGTGCAGGCATGATAACCGCGTCTTTTCCAATAAGGAATTCCAGGGACGGAATTCTTTTAAGGGGGGAGTGTTGTAACAACCGGGTTTTTTATAGGAAATGTGAAAGTTTGGTGGCCGAAGTCTAAGTATTAAATGTTGAACTTGAGGGACCTTTTTGGAAATTCTTTGAGAAGTATAAATGGTCCCAAATCCCTAGGGCACCATTTTATTAGAAATCAGTATTATTCTTTTTGCTCTTGTGGTTGGCGGCTAACTGGAGAAAGGGAAGAAAGAGCAAAAGTGGGGAGGATTTCTCAATGAAGGAATAGTTTAGCAAAAGGTAATCATCCATTGTGTTTCTCCTGTTCAATTCCAGTTTATTGTTCTCTTTTGTCTTAGAATTTGGAGAGGAAATTGTGAGGGATTGTTAAGTTTTTACCTAAACATCTCTTTATTGAGTATGTTGGAGTTTTATTGCTAATGTGCCAATTTGGTGGTTTAAAATGGAATTAATTGAGTGATTATGACTAGTGAATGAACCCCGATGGTTGTCTAATCGAGATGATATCAAATAAATGAGTTTTAATCCCTTTTAGATTGTTGTTGTTCGAACAACCGTAGTTTCCGGATACTGATGTTTCAGTAGTGTCTGGATGGTTTGCAAGTGTCCGGGTAAGAGTTCTTGGGAGTTACCGGATGTGTATCTTTCCGGATAGTGCGCTCGGAAAGGGGTAGAATCCGGATAGGTGTCCGGAAAGGGGTAGAGTCTGGATAGTGCGTCCGGAAAGCTCTGAGCGTCCGGAAAGCCCCTGTATCCGGAAAGTGTTCACTGGTTAGTAGAATTAAACCGTTTAATCTGATTTAAACCAAATGCCCTTAGGTGTTCGATTGGATTAGCTTGGAGGTAGTTAAGGAGTGCGTTCAGCGTTACCAAGGTGAGTTCCCTAAACCCTTCTTACGACGTAAAGTGTTAAATGTTTTAACTGATTATGGTTTCATTTACGAGCATGAACTGTTTGTAACTATCACGAATGTTTTTCCATGAACTACATGTTTTACTTGAGAAGGCTTACTTGACATGATGAAATGGAAATGATGATTTTACAAAAATGTAAAGTGCATGTTTTATGAAATGAATTATGTGCTATGTGGAGTCGGTCTGCACTGTGAGATCAGAGAGAGATCCTCGGGGTCGGAAGATCCCTTGGATATGTATGACAGACCGGTAGGTTGGAATTTGTTTCCTCCTACTCGGGTAGAGGGGAGTCTGCGTAGGCTCCGGGAAGGGGAGTCTGCGTAGGCTCCGGAAGAGGCGAGAAGGGTTCTGTTGGGGCCCCGATCGCGGAATGTTTATGTGATCCACTACACAGTGTAGTACCATACTTGATGATGCGTTACGGAATCTTTATAAATCTTTTATAAGTGTTCTCCATACTGTTTACATGTTGATTTCGGAGGAAATTCACTAGACCTCATGGTCTAACCCTCGCTTTTCAAAACTAATACCTTTTCAGGTAAGCAAATAGTAGGAGGCTCGGGTAAGTGAGCAAGAGCAAAATAGAGTGCAGATGCAGCTAGAGACAGTGCAAGTGCCTCTTGTAGATGCTAGATTATTCTCAGTTGTGTATAGGTTGTTTCCGCCAACCTAGGTTTTAGAGTATTGTAATGAAACTTTGGGACCCAGATTTGTAAATGCTATGATTTAATGTTATGTATGAAATGTTGTACTTTTTAGGATGTTACAGTTAACATCTTATCGTGGTGTGAAGCTTCAAGGTCTTTACGAACAATTCCAGTTTCCTTATGATGAACAATTGTGTCTACTCGCATCACTCCAACCCCCAACCCTCCCATTCTGAATCCGATCTTCATCCTCTTTCTAAGCAACTCCATTGACCAAGTGTGAAGTGGCAGCTGACTTCGGTCAACATCAACATCCATCTCATCACAGACCGTCATATGCACATAAAGTAGCTGCATATGAAAGATTTATAGTTAGTTTCATAGGCTTATTTTGAATTACATACAAATACACAAACAATATTAATTATATAATCAATACCGTTAGGAATGTGAGCGGTCCATGATAGAAGCTAGAGTATGTATCCCGTTTCCAGTTCCGTTTGCTTCTTCGTATGCACTCGCATATCTATCGGGACCAATTTATTATTCCAATCATATCGATGTTACCAATTTTTGTCAGAAAGTTGTTATGACAACGTCCATCTGGACTGCATTCAGCCATCGAGTTCACAAACAAAACTATGAAATTAAGCTTGAACAACTCACCCGCATCATTTGACAGCAATATCGTGTTACTCACATCATTTGGCCTCACCTTATCCTTAGTGTATTGTTTTTTCCATCTTGCAATCATAAGTCTACTGTTTTCATCTATACCCATTTCGTCTAGGTTGAGCCCTCCATTTGGCACACCAAGTATGTTGCTTACAACCTCCTCGGTAATTTTCAATGTTGTACCAATTAAGTACACTTCCATGTTGTCTGGGTCGAGGTTGTCTACGACATAATACCCCAGCTTGGATGGTACGCCGTCAACCGACATTTTTAGTAGCGAACCAAGACCCATTTTCTCTACAGCAGATTGTTGTTCCTCGTTTAACTGGCACACAGTTTCTTGCAGAGTCATGGGCGAATACCATCAACGTGTGTCGGTTTCTCCTTGATTGATAAACTTATCCAGCCTTTTCTTCTCTTGTAGATTAATAGTTTTAAGCCTTCTCACATCTGTAATGCATCAATCATGTTAAAGATATCTGACACATTTATTCTTATGAAGCAGTATATGAAATATAAATAATAAACCATATATGTGTATTAGAGACTTACATCATCCGGTCAACATATTTGTTCATATTATACGCTTTTAGTGCAAATTCATATGTCTACAGTACCTTCTTTGGTTAAGGTGGGCTTAACCACAAAGTCATCATCGTCATCCTCAATGCCACCTACTTGTGTGGCTGGAGCTCTCAATACAGTACCACCAGTTTTTTTGTATTTTTTGCCGTATTTGAATGCGTCTTGGACGCGCTTCTGGTTGTTCGTTTCGTTTCACTCTCCACAACTATAGTTATTTTTGACTTTTCACCTGTATTGTTGTATCATACAATATGACATTAATAAACACACAAACTACATGTTAAATGTTTACCCAAATTGTGATATGGAACACACTGACAACATATGAAATGTATTAAAGTGCACATGCCGAACAAATTTCATACGATAAATATACCTCCTTTCCTTTTCTTCTCATTGTCTCTATTTAGAACTTTAACACTCTTCGGAGTTTTCCGTTTAATTCCACTTGGTCCTGCTTGAAAAAACAGTCAATTCACAATTCTACCAATGCAGCTTACAACCATTCATATTCCTTTTTTACATATATATATAGTTTATGTACATTACTTACGTTCCGTTGAATTTACCAACATTTTAAGTGTTTATTTTTTCCTCATTTCATACACACATTGTTTATGTTACCAATAATTGAACATAGGGGCAACATATGAATTTAACAGTTAATGTTTCCTGTATACATACAAACATTGAAGTTCATTTGAAATTTAACAGTTAATGTTTCTAGACTGTCACTTATCTAACAAATGATACTTACAATCTTCCTAAAATTACATATGAAACATTACCATCACATATGAAATATTTCATATTATCACATTTTACGCGATGAAATTTTGCAATACCCAATAAGTTAACATTGGGTTTACCAACAATGCAAGGATGGGGTTAAGAAAAAAATTATTTTCTGGAGAACCTACCCTAATATGATTAATATATTGTGTTAACCACATCAATAAAATAAACTATTACTGATTTCATATGTAAAACTTAGGGTTTTATCGGTTTCATACCTTGCTCTTCACCCCATCAAGAATTTTAGTACAAAATATGAAACCCTATATATGTAATGGTTGTTTCATAGTTTGTAATGACGAACGCCATCATCAATCAATCTTTTTCACATCTTTATTTTACAAAGCAAAAAAAAACGATTTCATACCTTGTTCTTCACCGATTGTCTTCATCGAAACCCCTTCCATCTCCAAATCAACCGGATTGTTTTTAGTATTCGTGAAGTTGGAGAATGACTTCAGTAATCGAATCCTTTCACTTTTTTGTCGACCTATGAAAGTTCAAATCCAAGTTATGCACACATCGGTTTTATAGTATCAAAAAAATTAGGTTACGATTCATACATCTCATTATGCGCGCCCTATTTTCATCATCCATTGTATAATCTTCAAAATTTCGTACCAGATTTCGTCCAAAATGGAGCCGATTACCTTCAATCGATTTGAAATCCGTTGAAATCGAAGCGTGATATGCGGGAAGATTGATATCGTAGGTTGTTTCCTTATTTCATTCTTTTGCTTAATATCGACTTTGCCCTCATATCATTTTACCGGATTCCCCCACTGCCACCGCTTTCAGACATATTTACAAATATGCCACCGTGTCAATCTAGACCACACAAGACTTAAATGGACGGTCATGATCAGATTACATAATTTACACCAAAAACAATGTTTACATATGAAGGAGGCTATATATATATATATATGCAGGTCGATTAAAAAGAGAAATAATAATGGTCAAAAGTCAAATGGGTAAAGAGGGTATGGGTGGACACCTATTATTATGTAAATGGTATTTTAACTAATAATTTTTGTTAATAGGTAAATTGACCATTTTTCCCCTAAGTTAATGGATGGATTTTAACGGCGTTAGTGTCAGGGACCCAACGTGAAACAAAATGGCAACCACAGGGACGTCTGGTGTAATTATTTCAAAAAAGGGACCAAATCCAGATGTTGACCAAACCACAGGACCTGTGGTGTAATTTAGTCAAAATTTTATATATTGTTGCATTGTATATGTTCACAACTAGTAAGTTATAACAACTTTGGATCAACGTGTATAAAGGTTTAAGTCAGATGGTAAAACAGTATCAGATTGACTCGTCAACGTATATGTTTCTCCATTTCTATATGTAATTAATATATTACTAGAAGTGACATGTGTTGTAGCAACCCGAAACTTAAATCAAGCATAATAGATAAAAAGATGCCAAGACGTCCCCAACATCCACAAGACAAATATCAAAATATATCCCAATAGTTTATTGCGGGTAAACATGTAACAACTCAAAAACTCAAGTCAAATATAACAAATTAATGCCAAAACGGCCCCAAAACAACAAGTCAAATACTGAAATACATCCCATAAGTTACTGCAGGTAAGCACTTCCATAACTAAGAATTATAGAAACATTGTTAAGTCTGGAAAGTCTAAACAAGATACTATGAAACTTCAAACTATCCTCTAGACTCCAAGCTCACAACTTGCATGTCCCTTTGCTCGAGCCCTCACTAACCTGTTTACCTGAAAATGGTTTTCAGTTTTATAAAAGCGAGGGTTAGACCGGAGGTCTAATGAGTTCCCTCAAGCATCAACATCACACCACATATATCATCCAAATGAGTTATAAAAACATTTATAATTGATTCACACTTTTAAACTTTCATGCACATACTTAACACATGTATATGACACACGCTTAAAGTCACACACACACACATGCCCTTAGTCAAATGAAATGAAACGAATTCATGCATTTCAAATGGGTCACCTCCCATAACAAGCCATCTCATGCCCCACCCTAATGAATGCACATTTTAAATTTCAATTAATAACCAAAACATAATATATGCAGTTGTAAAATAATCATTTCAATAATCATCATGCATAATCAAAGCTTGCTTGTAAATAAGAGCAAGTAAGGAAAACTCACATGTCGTCCAAGTTTACTTCTCATACTTGAGCTAAGAGTTCCCAAACCGAACACCTAAATTCCATGACATATGAATGGTATTAAACCACCTAATTACTCCCCAAAACCATCTATAACAACCCCTAATGTAACAGCCCAAAATTTCCTAATAGTAATATCTTAGAAACTCGAGGGGTTGTTTTGTAAAGGTGGTCATTTTTGGAGGACCAAGTACGTAAAATGGGGATATACTAAAAGGAAATTGTCTTCCTTATCTTGAGTGCATTCCCGCCGACTCTTCTTTTCCATTTCACCTTATATGTGTGTGTTAGAGAGATTTGGTGAGAATGGACTTTGGGAGAAGGAATCTTAGCATCTATTATTAATCGATTTGAGCGATGTGATTTTATCTCAAGGTGTTCGGTTTGGGAATATTTTAACCGTTAAGACTTGGGGTGGAATATATTGGACCCGAGGTGAGTTTTCTTTTAACCATTTTCGAACTGGAATGCATTTATTATAAAATGGTTAATTTTATAATATGAACGATATCGGTATGTGAGATTTTGTTATAAACGGTTATGGTACGGTATTGCACTATCGTGTTGTGCTAGAACACCAGCTACACTTATCGCGCTGTGCTAGACGCCAGCAACACTATCGCGTTGTGCTAGAACGCCAGCTTCACTATTATCGCGCTGTGCTAGAACGCCAGCAATATTGTGAGATGTTGTGCTTGAAGGCCAACGGAGTGTATTGTGAGATATTGTGCTTGAAGGACAACGGGGTGAATTGTTGAGTTGTGCCTGAGTCCCAACGATTGGATAAATTAATCAAAGGTTTTATATAAACTGTTTTAATACATGGTTTTATATAAACATATCTTATAATGGCATTGAAGTGACAAGGATTATCTCACTAGACCAATTGGTCTAACCCTCATTTTGTTTTCAAAAATATGTATCCCAGGGTAAGCTCTTGGGTGGAAATAAAGGGATTGCTAGCTTGGGAAAAAGATAGTTGTGAGTGGATTCAATTACCGATTGGCTAGTATTGATCAGGTTGTTTATATTTTCTTATCAGTTTGGGTGATCATATATCGGTAAGGATATGAATCTACAATTATAATTTGCTAGTACAGTTAGAAATATTCTTTCTGTCGTTGTACTTGAGGTGATTTTGGGAAGATTTATTCGATCATTTTAGGATATTTATTGGATGGTTTTTTCTATTTTGTAGTCGATTTATGGTTTTTGAGGTAATTATTTGGAAACCGGGTCGTTACACCTAATACAATCCCCTAATCTACCTCGATCCTAGCTCCAAATGATAAACGAAGCAAAAACGACAGTTGACCAAACAGACACCTGCACGGTCAGGCTTACGGCTTTAGGTCGCGCCATAACCTGCGCAAGTCACTAGTTTCAGGTACTCAAGTATGCTCAAAGTTTCCATCAAATATCATTCTTCCCAATTCTCCCCAAATCAATTTTAAGCCCCACAAATGAGGGTTTCAATGATCTAAACCATTTTATCCACAAAACCAACATCAAAGCTTTATTTAAGCCATTGGAATCCATCAATTGATGTAGTTTCATCTTCCAAAACTCATAAATGTAAAACGCCTTGAGATAGTCCTCAACAATGGTGGTTTGTCTAAATATCACTGAAAACCAATCAATTACTCAATCAAAACAACATTTCCATAGAGTTTTAATCCAAAAAAACACTTCAAGAATGAAAACCCCAAAATCTCAAACCATAAAACCCACTAAAACCCATAGAAGACAAGGAATGGGGATGATTACCTTGGAGAAGATGACCTTTGATCCTTGGAAAATCAGTTCCTTCACCAATCCTTCAATGAAAAGCTCCAAATTTTCTCTAGCCTTTTCTCCCTTGCCACCAATAAGTATGAATGAAAATGAGAAGGGTTTGAGGTTTTTACTCTCATTAACACCTTTTTTACACCTAAATCCCTGAAAGTTTAAAGAACTCTCTTTAACACCCTAACTCCCAAAACTTCAATAAATGAGGATTTTAGGTTATGACAAAACACCTATACAGGCTACAGCTGAGAATTATAAAATAAACTAACTCTAGAAAGGTGTAAACAATGAGCTATTAGTCACCACTTCTATCTTCTAGGCTCCAAGCTCACATCCTTCCCTTCCCTTTGCTAGAGCTCTCACTTACATGCTTACCTGAAAATGGTTTTCAGTTTTATAAAAGAGAGGGTTAGACCGGAGTTCTAGTGAGTTCCCTCTAGTAATAAAGTTCATGCCATAAAGTAGCACCATAAGCAAGTTATAAAAAGGAGTAATAATGCTTTACACGATAAAAAATTATGCACATTTCCACACACGTAGATGAAACATGTTTTGGTCACACACACCTATGACAACATGTTCGGGCTCACACCTGCCCTTGCCCTTAGATGAATGACATGAAACGAATTCATGCATTCTATTTGGGTCACACCTTCCATAATAAGCCATCACACGCCCACCCAAATGAATGCACACTTTAAACATTGATAAAAAACAACCATGAAATGTTCAATTGTAAAACACGCATTTTAATAAACCATCATCCATAATCAAATCTCGTTTATAAACAGAAGACGGTAAGGATAAACTCATATGTTGTCCAAGCCTAAATCACACACTTGCATGCTACAAATTCTTAAACCGAACACTTGAATTACACGACATAGGGATGATGTTAAACCATCTAAATCCTCCCAAACCATCTAATACAATCCTCAAATCGGTTCCTCAAACCTAGCTGACAATATTTTTTATACACCTACAGACATGTGATAATTAGACCTCAAAGCAAGTATACAATGGGATCCAATATCGTCTTTCAAGTAATAAAATGGTAAGAACCAATTATAGTATTCCACAGGGATAGGTATCTTAAGTTGCAAAAATCTCGAGATGAAAGACTAACTTCAGATGGCGAAATTGAAGACTTTGTTTTGGTTTGAGTTAACACTTGATGACAATAACATAATAGTAAAGAAAGTAAGGGTGTAAGACTTATAGGTGAGACTTAAACACAAATTCCAGCAGACCATGTTGTAGGATGCTATAGCATGAGTTCAGCCATAACTAGATCCACCATCTATTTTGAGGGTATTCCTCTTGGACTTCAATATTTGCACTGATGCTTAGATTCAACCAACACATCTCGGTGTAGTGTCCAACTAGTGGTAGTGCAGAATAGAGTCCTCATAATATATGGATCAACAAATCTCTTTGTTAAAAATCACCTTCTCGGTCCGATTCCGATATCATCCAAGTTGGTGTGTTCTAAGTGGCTCATCTCTGAGTCCACTACACTTTTAACATTTTGACTAGTGACCAACTCGTCGAGGATAAATCAATTTGGCAAATACAGATAACAAATCTCTTTGTTAGCAACTCTCTCAAGTCTACTTCCAATATCATTCAAGTTGACGTGCGTTCAAATGGCTTATCTCTAAGTCCACGACACTTTTAACACTTTTCAAGTGATCAACTCGTCAAGAAGTGTCTTGGTTTTATAAAACTTGAAATAAAATAGTGGAACATCGTTATTGTAACAACAAAGATTGTGGTGTACTTGTTAAGGCCATGTAGGATGTGGTGGAATATCTCATCTGCCCAGGGTTCGAATCCAAGCGTACACTACTTGTGGCCAATGAGGTTTAATCAGGGATGATGTCTTACAATCATAATTTGCTAAGGGATTAGTCTAGGCATAACCTAGGACACCCTTCAAAAAAACATCGTTATTGCAATAACAATTAGTCTCACACCCAAGCTATAAAAATTAGCTACTCATGACGGAATTAAATTGCATAATAAATAAATGACGTAAATTAAATGACGGAATTTAAATGACAATAAATTAAATGACAATAAATAAATGACTTAAACTAAAGGAAGAACAAAGAACATAATTGCAAATATATTAAACTAAAAAGTACTTGAAGTAGAGATAGAACAATCAAAGTAGCCTTGATTTGGAGATAAGGTGTGTTTTAGTCCTAAACCAATCCCCTTCTTCTATACTAGCATGGAGTGGCAAAATGGTAATTAAAAAGAGCATAAAATAAACATTTACCTCATGGGTTATAAAGTACTAAAGTGTAATACCCAAAAGATAACAACAAAACTAATTACCCAATGGTTAATAAAACTACAGCTAATAAAGCTAAGGGATCCCCCCAAAAATTCTAGAAGAGTCTTCAACCTTGTCTTCTAGCTATTCCCTTATCTTCAAGATTGAGTCTATGTGCCAATATCCATTGTCCAGCATGCACGCTACAGCATTCCCGCAGCATTCACAACCAACACCATATAGTTCAAATTAGCCTACTTATTGTTATAAAACAGGTAAATCTTAACTTTAGCTCCAAGAAACTAATAAGTGAAAATTAAGATAATAAAAGACTCAAGGTTGAGGTATAAACTATGAAAATAAGTTAAAATGAAGATAGAAATGGGTGTTTAAACACTGACGGAGAAATGCATATCACTAGCCCAAAACGAGAAATGAAGCAAAAACTGAAAATGGCCAAATTGTGGGTTTGGCGACTTACATGTGACCAAACCCGCATGGGGGTCTCTTTCAGAACTGTTTTGCTTGCGTGAGATTTTCAGCAAAAATCTTCAAAGCCACTCATATCCAACATTTCCCAAATCAATTTTAAGCTCCTAAATTGAGGGAATCAAACCCCTAAACCATTTTAACCATTTAACTAACATCAAAACATCATTTAATTCATTAAAATCCTTCCATGGATGAAGTTTTTCTCTACCAAAAACTTAAAAATGGAAATCCTTGAAGAAATCACCAACAATGGTGGTTTTGCCCAAAAGCTCCATTAGAAAACCAACAATACTCAAATCGAATACTAACTCAAAGGAAGTAAACCTAAAACACTTCAAAGGGAATATATAAAGATATAAACAAAGAAATCATTTGTTTTATTGCAATTTGCATCTAAGACTAGGATTTAGAATATTAAATAACATATATTTTTTCACAATTTGTTTGCTTTACATGTACTCGGTTCACAATGTGCACATTTTTTATGTGTTTGTGAAACAAAAAGTACACATAAAAAGTTTCACGTTGTGAAACAAATACATATGAAATAATCACATTGTGAAACAAATATATGTTAATCAATACTACCCTTAAATGAGAAAAAATCATGTGAAACAAAACTGTAACGTAAAAGTTCTCATGGATCTCACAGATTTTGGAGTTCTCAAATGATTAAGCCCTTATATATACATATATATATATATATAGAGAGAGAGAGAGAGAGAGGACAAATCAAATGCAAACCATGCAAATGTGCAAACCATACAAACCAATCAAATAAGATATCTATGGAAATGTTGAAGATTCATTTATTATGATTTGAATATTTAAGGAAAATCATTAGAGTTCATTAATGGAATAACTCAGTTGTTTGTGATAACAGTGAGATCCAATGTGAGTCACATATTAAAGGGTAAATTAGAAAATAATTAATTTTGGTAATTTTGACTAAGATTTTAATTAAAGAGAATTTTCGCTATTTTAAAAATATTATGTCTCCTCTTCCCGGCCTCCGTCCACCGGTGACCCTTATTCCGGCGGATACACAATGTGAGTTTCTTTTTTTTCGGTGAACAATAAGGACATCATGATGTTCATTTGGGTTCCACCCTCATCGAGCAATATATTTCTTTTTCGTTTTGGGTTCAAACCTTCATCGAACAATAACTTTCTTCTATGTTTTGGGTTCTCATTTTCATCGACCAACACACAGTTTTTTGGTTGATTTGGTTGGGTTTTGGTATTAGGGTTTGGTTTTGGGTTGATACGCCTGGGTTTTCGATCTGAGTTCCAAATGGTTTTAGATTTGAGTTCTAGATGAGCCCATGGAATAGTTTCATGTTTGAGTTCCAAAATCCAAACATCCAAGCATTTTGAGTTTTAGTTTCTTTTTGAGTTTGAGTTGAGTTTTGGTGATTAGGGTTAGGATTTGGTTTAATTGTGTGTTTATGTTCTGATACCTGGTGCCAAAGAAGATAACTGAAGTATATAGAGTAGTTGGAGAAGATGGCCGGATGGCCGGGGTGACTGGTGTGCTGACAAGGGAAATGGTCGGAGAGGGGTAACAACCATACTCACATTTTTGTTTTATTAATTATGAATTGATACATTTGTATAATGTAAAGCCCGCACTCCGGTATGCCTTTTTCTTTATTATTTTTATTAATTTCTTTTTAAAATCTTCTCCCTAGCTTGGTGTTCGTTAGCAGAATTAGACGAAATGGGACAAAAAGTTAACGGGGTCAACTCGTTTTGGGTTTTATGTAAGGAAAGGAGGTTGAGGGGCCATTTGGGTCAATGCACCAAACTTATGCATGGAACCAGCCATATGACCGATCCCCTTCCCTCACCCCTTTCGTTTTTCACTTAAGCAACTCCCAAAAACCTTTTCCCCATTCCCCCCATGTTGTGTGTTCGGCCAAGAAGAAAGCTAGAGAGAGAGTAATCGAAGAGAGAGAGAGAAAGAAAGAAATCGAGAGGGAAAGAGGGGGAGGTCGCCGGCGAGAGGAGAGGGAGGGAGAGTACGACGGCAACCACCCTTCGCCGCTGCCACTTCCGCCGGAGGAGTGTAGAAAACGCCACCGCTTCGCCGTAAGGTAAACCCTCGTTCCTTTTCCTTTTTCTTTTCATTTTCCGGCGAAGCCACCACCGCCGCACGCCGCCGCTGCGGTGGCCGTGGGTGGACGGCTGTGGTGGTGTGTGTGAGTGGGTGCACGATAAGGGTGATCGAGAGAGAGGAGGACGGTGGTGCGAGAGGGTAGTGTGGGTGCGGGTGCGTGTGATCACCGCCGGAAAACACCGCCGCCGCCGCCGTGCCCCACTGCCGGAGGTGGCAGTGGGTGGGGCCGCGGCCTAAACCCTAAAAACCACCTGGTGGAACCCTAAGACCGCTGTGGTCTTAGCCCGAAACCGCCTAGTCGTTTTGCAAAACCATCTTATGATTTCATGTGAAGTTAGTAATCTGCCACTGTATTGCGTAAGCCGTAACTTTTTACTCGTAGCACGGATTGGGGTGAAATCGGTGCCAAAAGTTCCCATTTTGAGTCTAGTAACTTTTCTATGTTTTGTGCAAAAACCAGTTCGGAACGTAGCTTAGGCCAAATCGTCGTTCTATACTGAAAGGTACTGTTTTTCGCTGTGCAGCAGGTTGGTTTTGTAAAATCCGTAATAAATTGTAGAAAAATCGTTAGACCGCGTTCTATACGTCCCTGGAACCGTAAGACATGGACCTTCCTGAATATGGAATTAGATTTCTGGATTGATCAGTTTAACAGGGGTAAAATGGGTCTCGAACAGACCTGCGTTTTAGTGTAAAAACTGGAAATTTAGCTTTGTTAAACTAGTAAACGTGTCGTGCGTTGGGACTTTCCGTTGACGTTTTTAGTGCGTATTTAGGTGGGAAAAAGTGAGGAAAGTTGACGTGTCGGTGTTGCGGCTCGTGGGCGCGTCGCGTTGTTTTGAGGTGAGTTCTCTCACCGCGTAGTTAGGAATTTCATGTATATCGTTGTTTTTGTGCTATGTGTTATTACGTGTTATTACGTGTTTGCGTGGACCAATTTGGATGGGATGATTTAGCTGTGATTGTTGAAATTATATGTGAATTATTTGTGCTTGCGTACACCTCAGTGGGACTGAGGGGCTCGGTGGGCCCGAGGGCTCGGTGGGACTGAGCTAGTACAACTATTTACCTTTACTCGGTGGGACCGAGGGCTCGGTGGGACTGAGCTAGTACAACTATTTACCTTTACTCGGTGGGACCGGGGGCTCGGTGGGACTGAGCTGGTATTGTTATATTTTTGTGTACTCGGTGGGACCGAGGTTGGTATGTATGCATGAATCATTATGTGGCTTCATATTCATTGTAGTGGTGATGTTGCCTACTTGTGAGTAGGGACGATATACGTGGGGTTGCTACCTGCGTGTGTGGTAGGATTCACTAAGCGTTTAGCTTACCTTTCCCCAATATGTTGTGATTTCAGGTGCGAGCGGCAGTCGGGCTTGACGGTACACACACGAAGTGCGGGGTGTCGAAGATTGTTTAAATTTCACTTTCATACCTTTGGATTTTATTTTATAAAAGTTCCGCTGCATAAACTTATTTGACTGTTTGAGTAACGACGTTAATTTCAATTAAGTTACGATTTATAAAATTGTGGTTGTTTTATAATGAAATGCATGTTTTTAAAATTTTAAATTCCTTGTAATTTTCGGGACGTTACAACTTGGTATCAGAGCACAGCTTGAGTGAATCAAACACATCTCGGTGTGTTTGGTCTCAAGTTGCGGCTATGAAGTTTTTAAACTCTTTTATTAAAATCTTTGAGAATAAAGGAAAAAGGAAAACCCGTTTGGGAAACGGTGATCGTGGGCGCAGTGTGTACAGTCAGCTGACGCCAATTGGGAAGGTACAACACTTAGTGTATTTATTGCTTTCTAGGCATAGGGCATGCATGCTAGATTTCTTGGGTGGATTACATGGTACTGTATGTTTGTTGCTTGTTAATAGGAATTCATGCTAGCCTTGATAGGTTGTTACGTGAATGCACTATAGGTTGTATGTAGTAGGAACCGAATAGCCTTAGAATGCTTGATTTAGTTCTATTGCGCAGCTCTTGTTTGAGTCCAACCGTTCTCGGATAGAATCTCTTATTCGAACGTCTATCTGGTTTTACACTGTATACGACTGTGCATTCGCGAGGCGACTCGTCAGGGTTAGTGGGGATTCCATCCTAGCAAGGGTAGTGGGGTGAAATGATTTTTCCTAGGGAGCTAGGAAGAGTGTATGCATATGCTGGTACGGGCATATGGGTTTATTTGTTGGTAAGAAACTACTTGGACACTTCCTGGTCAGGACTCGAAACGAGTAGGGATATGTGTGGAAGGTAGTAGTAGAGATCCTACTATCTAAAGCACAGGATCCGTGCTCGAGTCGGGGAAAGTCACGGGGAACCCGAGGAGTTGAGCGTGAGCATAGATAGCAGAATTTATCGTCCTGAGAACTTGAAGGTTCGCTTCACGGTGAATCTGTTACGAGACGGAGCGAAAGACTGGTGTGCTACTACTTTGACCTGGGAGGAGTTCGTCGTATGTTTCGTGTAGAGCATGTGCCTCTAGTGGAGATGGAGAGGAGTGCTAAAGAGTTCTTGGAGCTCTCAGACTGCAGAGGCCATAAAGGAGGTGAACCGAAAGTTCACGGAAATGACATTATTCTGGCCATAAAGTGAGTGTTTGGGGCCGAGTTGTAGGACGGTTAGGCTGTCCACTTGTGGTTGCAGTTGCTAAAGACAGGACCTTGACGGTTACTGACGTGTACCGGGGGTGCACTTTGGAGATCTCTGGTGTGAGGTTCCCGATTGATTTGATTCCGATCGCTATGCGGGAGTTGTGCGTGATTGTGGGCATGGATTGGATGGATGCGTATGATGCGGAGATTGTTTGTCGTCACAAACAAGTGCGAGTTCGAACCCCAAGCGGGGGAGAACTGTTAGTACAGGGAGACTCGGCTAGACGGACTGCGGCAATATGTTCAGCTGCGAGAGCTCGGAGGTACCTTCAGCACAGTGGGCAAGGATACTTGGCTTATGTGTTAGACACGCGAGTTGGGGAGGCGAAGGAGGCTGTCGAAGACGTGCCAGTTGTACGGGAGTTCACCGACGTATTTCCCGAGGATTTGCCGGGGATACCTCCTGAACGACAGGTAGAGTTTCGGATCGATCTGATCCCGGGTGCTGCTCCGGTGGCCAAGGCACCCTATCGCCTGGCCCCACCGGAAATGAAAGAGCTGCACGCCCAGTTGCAGGAACTTCTTGAAAAGGAGTTCATTAGGCCGAGTTGTTCGCCATGGGGAGCACCTATCTTATTTGTGAAGAAGAAGGACGGGTCACAGCGGATGTGCATAGTCTACCGGGAGCTGAATAAGCTTACGGTAAAGAATCGTTATCCTTTGCCAAGGATTGACGATTTATTTGACCAGCTTCAGGGAGCCTCGTGGTTCTCCAAGATTGATTTACGGTCGGGGTACCACCAGATGCGGGTCAGGAGTGAGGACACGGAGAAGACGGCCTTCCATACGCGGTAAGGTCATTACGAGTTCGTGGTGATGCCTTTTGGGCTCACCAATGCACCAGCAGCGTTCATGGACCTCATGAACCGAGTGTGTAGTCCGATGTTGGACCGATCGGTGATTGTGTTCATCGATGATATTTTGGTGTATTCAAAGACCGAGGAGGAGCACGAGATGCATCTTCGAGAAGTGTTGGAAGTATTGAGGCGAGAGAAGTTATACGCTAAGTTTTCCAAGTGCGAGTTCTGGTTACGAGAGGTCCAGTTCCTAGGACATGTCATGAACCAGGATGGTATTATGGTCGACCCAGCTAAGATTTCAGCGGTGATGAGGTGGGAGGTGCCGAAGACTCCTACCGAGGTGCGAAGCTTTCTAGGATTGGCGGGATATTATCGAAGGTTTATTCAGGATTTCTCCAAGATCGCGATGCCTATGACGCGATTGACGAAGAAATCTGCGGCGTTCAGCTGGGGTGAGGAACAACAGAAGGCGTTCGAGGAGCTACGCAGGCGTTTGTGCGAGGCTCCTGTGTTAACCTTGCCCGAGGGCATGGAGGATTTGGTAGTATACTGTGATGCTTCACACCAAGGTTTGGGTGTCGTGCTTATGCAACGCGGCAAGGTCATAGCCTACGGTTCGAGGCAGTTGAAGCCTCATGAAGCGAATTACCCGACTCATGACCTGGAGTTGGGAGCGGTAGTGTTTGCCCTTAAAATTTGGAGGCACTATCTCTATGGTGTCAAGTGTACGATCTACACTGACCACAAGAGCCTCAAGTACTTGATGGATCAGCAGAACCTTAATATGCGTCAGCGAAGGTGGCTCGATGTGGTCAAGGATTATGACTGCGAGATACTTTACCACCCGGGTAAAGCGAACGTGGTTGCGGACGCACTCAGCCGACATCTGGTCGGTGAGCCATTGAGGGGTTTATGTCAGCGATTGACAGTGGTTACACCGATCCTGGAGTCGATAGGAAGCGCTCAGGAGGTGGCTGTTTTGGAGGAAAATGCAAAGCGGGAAAGAGTGTCGGGGGAAATCCCGAATTTTGTTCGTGATAGTCGGGGGTTGTTAACTCGACATGGTAGGGTTTGGGTTCCATTCATCGGTGGGAACCGGCAGGTACTAATGGATGAGGCACATAAGTCCAGGTTCTCGATTCACTCGGGAGCTACAAAGATGTACCGAGACTTGCGTGAAGGTTACTGGTGGCCCGGTATAAAGCGGGATGTTGCTAGATGTGTTGAGGTATGTATGACATGTCGGAAGGTCAAAGCGGAACATCAACGACCACATGGGAAATTACAACCGTTGGAGGTCCCGGTTTGGAAATGGGAAAAGATTACAATGGATTTCATAACAAAACTCCCAAGGACTCCCCGGGGGAACGATGCCCTTTGGGTGATCGTTGACCGTCTGACCAAGAGTGCGCACTTCTTGGCCATCAGGGAGAGCTCCTCGGCGGAGAAACTTTCGGAGGTATTTGTACGTGAGATCGTGGCCAGGCACGGGGTGCCAGTTTCGATCGTCTCCGACAGAGACACCCGTTTTACCTCCCGGTTTTGGGAGAAGTGTCAGTCGGAGATGGGTACACGGTTACACTTTAGCACGGCCTTTCATCCACAGACGGACGGACAGAGCGAGCGAACCATTCAGACCCTCGAGGATATGCTTCGAGCTTGTGTCATCGATTTTGGAGGTAGTTGGGATCAGTACCTACCTTTGGCAGAATTCTCCTACAACAACAACTATCACTCTAGTATTGGCATGCCGCCGTACGAGTTGTTGTATGGTAGGAAGTGCAGGACGCCCGTCTGTTGGGGCGAGGTTGGTCATCGGGTGTTAGGGAGCACCGACATTGTATTAAAGACGACCGAGATGATACAGATGGTGCGGGATCGTTTGGTTACTGCTCAGAGTCGACAGAAGAGCTACGCCGACAAAAGGCGATCAGACTTGGAGTTTCAGGTGGGCGATTATGTGTTGTTGAAGGTTTCACCCTGGAAAGGGGTGATCCAGTTTCGTAAGCGAGGGAAGCTAGGGCCTCGTTATATTGGGCCTTACCGGATTATCGCCCGTGTGGGCAAGGTAGCTTACCGTTTAGAGCTACCTGAAGAACTGAGCTTGATTCACGACACCTTCCATGTTTCTCAATTGCTGAAGTGTGTAGTGGACGAGGCTGCAGTGATCCCCCTCGAGGACATTCAGATTGACGAGAGGCTCAACTACGTGGAGAAACCGATAGCTGTCATTGAGAGGAAGACGAAAAATCTGCGCAACAAAGTCATTGGGTTAGTGAAGGTGCAATGGCAACACCGGAAGGGTTCAGAGTGGACATGGGAGCCTGAAGCGGAGATGCGTGAGAATTATCCCGAGCTTTTCGTCAGTCAAGACTTCGAGGACGAAGTCTAATTCAAGCGGGGGAGAGTTGTAAAGCCCGCACTCCGGTATGCCTTTTTCTTTATTATTTTTATTAATTTCTTTTTAAAATCTTCTCCCTAGCTTGGTGTTCATTAGCAGAATTAGACGAAATGGGACAAAAAGTTAACGGGGTCAACTCGTTTTGGGTTTTATGCAAGGAAAGGAGGTTGAGGGGCCATTTGGGTCAATGCACCAAACTTATGCATGGGACCAGCCATATGACCGATCCCCTTCCCTCACCCCTTTCGTTTTTCACTTAAGCAACTCCTAAAAACCTTTTCCCTATCCCCCCCTTGTTGTGTGTTCGGCCAAGAAGAAAGCTAGAGAGAGTAATCGAAGAGAGAGAGAGAGAGAAAGAAAGAAATCGAGAGGGAAAGAGAGAGAGGTCGCCGGCGAGAGGAGAGGGAGGGAGAGCACGACGGCAACCACCCTTCGCCGCTGCCACTACCTCCGGAGGAGTGCACAAAACGCCGCCGCTTCGCCGTAAGGTAAACCCTCGTTCCTTTTCCTTTTTCTTTTCATTTTCCGGCGAAGCCACCACCGCCGCACGCCGCCGCTGCGGTGCCCGTGGGTGGACGGCTATGGTGGTTTGTGTGAGTGGGTGCACGATTAGGGTGATCGAGAGAGAGGAGGACGGTGGTGCGAGAGGGTAGTGTGGGTGCGGGTGCGTGTGATCACCGCCGGAAAACACCGCCGCCGCCGTGCCCCACTGCCGGAGGTGGCAGTGGGTGGGGCCGCGGCCTAAACCCTAAAAACCACCTGGTGGAACCCTAAGACCGCTGTGGTCTTGGCCCGAAACCGCCTAGTCGTTTTGCAAAACCATCTTATGATTTCATGTGAAGTTAGTAATCTGCCACTGTATTGCGTAAGCCGTAACTTTTTACTCGTAGCACGGATTGGGGTGAAATCGGTGCCAAAAGTTCCCATTTTGAGTCTAGTAACTTTTCTATGTTTTGTGCAAAAACCAGTTCGGAACGTAGCTTAGGCCAAATCGTCGTTCTGTACTGAAAGGTACTGTTTTTCGCTGTGCAGCAGGTTGGTTTTGTAAAATCCGTAATAAATTGTAGAAAAATCGTTAGACCGCGTTCTATACGTCCCTGGAACCGTAAGACATGGACCTTCCTGAATATTGAATTAGATTTCTGGATTGATCAGTTTAACAGGGGTAAAATGGGTCTCGAACAGACCTGCGTTTTAGTGTAAAAACTGGAAATTTAGCTTTGTTAAACTAGTAAACGTGTCGTGCGTTGGGACTTTCCGTTGACGTTTTTAGTGCGTATTTAGGTGGGAAAAAGTGAGGAAAGTTGACGTGTCGGTGTTGCGGCTCGTGGGCGCGTCGCGTTGTTTTGAGGTGAGTTCTCTCACCGCGTAGTTAGGAATTTCATGTATATCGTTGTTTTTGTGCTATGTGTTATTACGTGTTATTACGTGTTTGCGTGGACCAATTTGGATGGGATGATTTAGCTGTGATTGTTGAAATTATATGTGAATTATTTGTGCTTGCGTACACCTCAGTGGGACTGAGGGGCTCGGTGGGCCCGAGGGCTCGGTGGGACTGAGCTAGTACAACTATTTACCTTTACTCGGTGGGACCGAGGGCTCGGTGGGACTGAGCTAGTACAACTATTTACCTTTACTCGGTGGGACCGGGGGCTCGGTGGGACTGAGTTGGTATTGTTATATTTTTGTGTACTCGGTGGGACCGAGGTTGGTATGTATGCATGAATCATTATGTGGCTTCATATTCATTGTAGTGGTGATGTTGCCTACTTGCGAGTAGGGACGATATACGTGGGGTTGCTACCTGCGTGTGTGGTAGGATTCACTAAGCGTTTAGCTTACCTTTCCCCAATATGTTGTGATTTCAGGTGCGAGCGGCAGTCGGGCTTGACGGTACACACACGAAGCGCGGGGTGTCGAAGATTGTTTAAATTTCACTTTCATACCTTTGGATTTTATTTTATAAAAGTTCCGATGCATAAACTTATTTGACTGTTTGAGTAACGACGTTAATTTCAATTAAGTTACGATTTATTAAATTGTGGTTGTTTTATAATGAAATGCATGTTTTTAAAATCTTAAATTCCTTGTAATTTTTGGGACGTTACATATAAAAAAACATTTAAACTTGTAATGTAAACAATCTATTAAAGAAATAAACAAATTGACTAAAATACTCCTGACTTAACAGTGTTTTTTAACGGAAGTTAGATTAAGGGACCTGATCCATAACAAAAATAAAACCACGAGAACCCTAGTCATGAATTTTAGGGTTCAGGGTTCTTGTTCGTAATCAACTTAAAACCACATGAACAAAATTTGTAATTTACTCCTTAAATTATAAAAGACAAACTCACAGAAACCAAGTAAAAAACTGTAACGACCCAAAATCCTAGTGAATCTTGGAGTTTGGTGGTCAAAATAAAAGAAACGAAAGTTAAGTTAAGGGACCATTTCTGTCATTTGATGAAGGTATAAAAGTGCACAACTTCTAGGGCAGCCTCCATTCTCTAAAATCAGTATTTTGGTGTGAGGTTGGTGACTAAGAGAGAAAAGGGAGAAGAAAGAGGTTTTTGGAAAGAAATCAAGAGAGTGAAGAATCATAGAGGAATCAAAGAAGAAATCAGTAAGGTAACTCTTATTCCTTGTTAATTCTTGTGTTCGATCTCTACTGGTTTGGATTCTTGAGGTTTATTGTGGTGATTCATTGAGTTTTCACCTCTTTTCCTTCAAAATGGGCTTTAAGGATTTTTGTCTTGTTAAACCGATTTAGAAGTTTATAAATGGATTAAGTGAGTATTTGAGGTTGGTGGATGAACCCTTGTATATATCTAATCGACTTAATGGCAAAAATCGGAGTATAAGTCAGTTTTAAAATTGTTAAGTTCGAACAGCCGGGTTTTCCGGATACCAGTATTCGGTGGTGTCCGGATAGGTTGCAGGTGTCCGGGTAAGTGCCCCATGAGGGTGTCCGGGTGTTTCTTAGTATCCGGGTAACTGAAGTCTCCGGATAATCGTAGTGTCTGGGTAGTTCTGCCCGGATAAGTCTAGCGTCCGGATTGTTGTGTCCGGACAATGCTGTGTCCGGAAAAGTGTGGTATCCGGAGAGGGTGTGGTATCCGGAGAGGGTGTTGTGTCCGGAAAAGGGTGTTGTGTCCGGAAAGGGGCATCCGGACAGTAGGTCTGAACTATTTATCTGATGTGGATCTATTGCCTTAGGTGTTCTGTGGGTGTAGCTTGAAGGTGTTTAGGAAGTGCATTGTACGTCAATCAAGGTGAGTTCCCTAAACCCTTTTTATAACGCAAAGTGATAAATGTTTTAACTGATTATGGTTCTTATTGAGCATGAAACGTTTACGAACCGATTTACATGTTTCCCACGAATGCACTTATTTTATTAAAAGGAATGTTTAGCATGATTTATGAAGAATACATTTTACATGTTTGCATGAACGTAAGCGTACACTATGTGGAGTCGGTCTGCATTGTGGGATCATAAAGAGGTTCTCGGGGTCTTAGGACTCTTGGTTATGTATGATAGACCGGTGGGTTGGAATCTGTTTCCCTCCTATTCGGTAGAGGGGAGTCCGTGGGGATTCCAAAGCGGCGAGAAGGGAGTCTGCTGGGGCCCTGATCGCAATTTGTTTATGTGGTCCATTACACAGTGCAGTACCATGTTTGACGATATTTATGGTCATTGATAGATGTTTTCCAAATGTTTTTATATGCTATTTTCGGAGGGAATTCACTAGACCTTTTGGTCTAACCCTCGCTTTCAAAACTAAACCATTTTCAGGTAAGCGTGTAGCGAGTTCTTCTAAGTACAACTAGAGACGGCATGGAGGTGATGGAGCTCGTGAGGCTCCCAGTTTTGGATCTTGTTATGTCTAGATAGTGCTCGGCTGTGGCTTAGAAAGACTTCCGCTGTTTATGATTAATGTTAACGTTAAAGTTTTTGTTAAGTATGTTTTAGCATTGATGTAAGGACAAGCACATTTATGTCATTTAAATTGTTAATCTCATGACTTTGACTTTTATGGAAAGTGGGACGTTACAAATGGTATCAGAGCCATAGTTTAAGGGATTTAGGTGACCAATTGGGCCTAAACTTAAACTGTAAGATGAGGAACACAGCCGAGACATAGGATTGCCTTTAGGAACGATCACTATAAATGCGCTTAGGAATAAGGTACCAAGGACAAACGTGTAAGGTAAGTTTGGAATTACCCCTGGCCAGTGTAATTACGAACTTACAGGTACATGTGCGTGCTTACAATACCTTACTTATAGCAAATCTGTTGTGTCACGTCTAGCAAGGATTAACTATCGGTTTCTTTCAATTTAGCGCTATGGCTGGGAGAACGTTGAGGAATAGGTCAGCAAGATCCCTGAGGGATAGACCGAGCTCCATTGCTTGGGAAAGTGTCGTGTAAGAGTCATTATGATGTGATGTATGTAGACATCGTAGAGAATAAACGTTGTAAAGAATGTTATGAGTCGTCTAGTTATGGAAATCATGGGATAGATCAGTTGGGATGGTAAGATAGAACAATGGCAAAACCTTGAAAGTATCAATGGAGCCCTGACTTTTTAGTTGAGCTTTTCATTGGCAGGACAAATGGAATAAGATACTTATAGTGAATTGAAAGCATGTAGAAGTAGAAAGTGAGATAGTCGATCAAAGCGAAAATAGTGTGAAATGGTTGAGTAAGTGAGATGTGGAACGCATGTACATCAAGTTAGTGCTTGACCGAGAGGGCGACCCTTGGTCGTAAGTGGAGTATCAAGGATAAGCTGCGTGAGTAAAGCGGTTGACCTCGTTGAGTGAGTAGCCTTCTATTGCAAATAGAGTCTCATGCATGGCGTTCTTTTATGTAACATGAAATTTTCACGATTTAAAATAAAAATGTAAATGTCAACTTTGAACAAAATGAGTCAGCTTGTACGAGTGCACGTTTAAAGAAAAAGCGATTTCAATACGTCGCACATTGAAATTTTGAGGTTAACGATTTGCAAAGTATTCCACACGTTTAATGATAAGTTAAATTGTTACAAAAATGGTCAAGAAAATGGTTACCTGCATTTCACTTATAACCAAAATGCTTATTGACCTTTCGATATCATACAATTGAGTGTGAGAACCGACTGGTTTACTTTGTGTCGGTAATTCTTTCAGAATTGTCTCATACGAAAAGATTTTCATGCAATATAGTATTCTCGTAATAACATTGTTCGGACTGAGCAAGATTGAGGTTCACGGGAAGATGCATGCCAACGATTCTCGAATCGTTGTGCAGGGTTTTGAAGTTATAAGAGTGATGGGGTCACGGGTACCCGAGTTGTTTCTAAACGGTGTTTATTTAAAATGATGAAATATGCGAAAATATGTATTTACTGTATTGTCATGCATGAAGGCTATGAACCCACCAGGTCGTAGAGTATTACGTCTTAAGCTAAGGAAGAACTCCGAGAGCGGAGAGGCGTTGGTCAAGTCAGGGGAGAACGTATGTAGTTTTGGTATATGTGTTTAAGAGGAGAGTTGGACCTTGGAAGAGTCGGGAATGGATTTTAGTGTCAGGTGTATGAGGGTCTGTACCTCTACTCGGTGACTGAGAACACAGTTGCCGAGGGGCGATGGTGGCCGGAGGAAGGACTAGGAGTCATCAAGGTATTGGTTTTAACAACTCTTTATGAGTAGTGTCGTGAGGCAGGAATGAAAGGTCCACGGTGTGGGCCATGAGTTTCGAAGGGAGCTTGTAATATTGATGTTACATGAGTAAGTTTCGAAATAGGGGCGACGAATTATAAAGTTAACTATGATTTGTAGGGAGGAATAGGTCCCGTAAGGAACTCATGTTAAAGGATAAGATAAGGAAGTAGTTAAGAGTGTCTTTTGTTGTTGAAGTCGGCAATGGTGTATGTTGGCCGAGGCCGAAGACTCAAACCAGATGAGTGTAGGTTGATATAATATCTTATAGAGGTGTTAAATTGGTAAGAGACTGTTGTTGTTGAATAGGCGTTCTATTTACGAGGGTAGGAGGGTCCGTAGAAGGACAAGATGAGTAACACAAGCGGAGTGAGTGTAGACTATACCAGTCAGTAAGAAAATGTGTCGTGTCTAAGAAAGGACTCGGATCATAAAGAACTAGCTAGGATGTTTTTGTTTGAGCTAAGTGTGAACTCGTGAGTCATAGTTCAACAAGTTGGGAGAGAACTAAGTAGCGAGACAGACTCGATTGTAGTATACGGGAGAGTATGAAGGAAAGGGTGAATTGTGTACGAATGACCATGAGAGACTTGGTCGGTAGTGTGATGATAGGAGTGGTGAATGTACGAACGAATAGTAGCTTCAATTGCCAAGATATCTGTGTCAGCCGGTGATGTAGTAAGGCGATGTTAGAAAGATGAAGGATTAGAAGGAAGTCCTTTTGGGATTTCGGGTAGAGTGTACGTTTTGCAATCCCAGTTGTTGAAGTACGTGGTTTGTAAGCTGGTGTGTATTTTGACTGTTATCGGAATGGAATGTCGGGGCAGAATTGGGTGATTGGCCAGCTGTGAGACCAAGCTTTGCGGTTATGTATGTTGTTAAGTATATTCTTGAAGGCAGAGTAAGTTTAAAGAATATGATGAATAGATTAGTCAAGCTGTAGTATAGTAGATGAGAAGTCGTTAAAGAATGAAAATTGTTCCTTATGCGTGAGGGAATGATCCTAGAAGGAAATAGTTGGAAATGTTGGTTATGTTTAAGGAATGACATGATGATGATTGTGGGTCGGAGTGGTAGTATGATCATTAGTTGATTTGAAATGTCATGATAGAGGTATAAGCCTTTGGTTGGTTGATTAAAATTTTATAGATTTGTTAAGTAATGACGTTCATTTGTTATTACAGGATGTGTTACAATTCTTGGGGAAGTGTTATTGAGATTAACACACTGATTATTAAAGAATTATTTAAGGTAAATCTAAGTAAGAAAGTCGGGATGACGGTATATATACATCTGTCTGATTTTATGATCATGGTGGTTAATCGAAAGAATTGTGGAACCCGAGTTTCGGGGTGTTCCTGAGTTAATAGATCCGTTTGTAATAGAGAATCCAAGGGGGTGGATTATTAGAGTGAATAGGGGACGTTACTAAGAAACACACTTTGGGGTCATTGGAAGTTTAAAGAGGACGAGGGTTGTGTTAGTCAAAACGTGGTGGGATAGATGTGAAATCCTTAAAGAATGTGAATTGTTGCTTATGTGTGAAAGAAATGTCTGAGAAGGTAAAAGTTGGAGATTAAAGAATGTGTAGTGACGTCGAACAATGGTCTTGTTTCAAGACGGCTTGGTCGAATGCCTTAAGATAAGATCTTGGTGCAACTGTTTGGTTATGTGAGTAATGAGAAAGCGATACCAGCATGTGGAAAGGTCGGGAGAGAGGGGCAAGTAATGTTCGGTGGGCAATGCTCCACGCTAACGTGGGGGGGGGGGGGGGTGAAGACAGCATGTCGGACTAAGTGAGTAAATTGGAAGTAGTAAACGTGACGGTAATGCCATAAAGTGCAGTGTTGGGTAGATTGTCATTGATAAGTGTGCGAACTTTTGGAAAGAGTATAGAGGAAGGGGATTGTGTATGATGTTGTGCAGGAAAGGAGTGGATGAGACAACTGAATGAGTAAGTTAGTGACTTTGTGAGAAAGGTTTAAATGAACTGATCATGTAGTGATTAAGCTAGTGAGAATAGTATGGTGTGACCATGGTTACTCCTCCCAGTTGGGCGAGGATGACCGGAGTTATGTTTTTATGATTGAACGAACGTAGCAATCAGCGAGGAGTGGTCGTGTTTCAGGATAAGTTTATTCGAGTAGGTGGACACTTCAGCAATCGGTTGGAGGTTCCTACTCTTAGTTGCGTATAAGTATGGAGTGGTGAAGTGGTAAGGATATGAGGGATGGTTGACGAACCGTGGTCTAGGCAGCCCGAGAAAGGGAAATGTTATCTGCATAGGCGATTGTTGGGTGGTGAGGTTGTGAGTTGTCGGGATGTGCAGGGTCGGCTTTGTGCCAAGCTGCCAAATGAATGATTGTTTCTTAGTAAGGGAATCTCGTGTTGTAGCGGGGAATTCCTCCAAGTTCCTCCTTAAAGAAAGTATAGATGCATGAGAAGCCTTAATTAATCTGCTATTGTTAAGACCGATCGAATAGGAATAGTAGCCTTCGAGTTAGAGTACCGTAAGAACTGAAGGGAATGCATCCAATGTTCCATGTTTCGAATTTAACAAGGTGGTTGACTGAGAAGTGGCTTTACCTTGGGGAGGTGTCAGTTGTGGTGTGGGCATGATACCCGCAACTCTTCCAATGAGGAATTCCGGGGACGGAATTCTTTTAAGGGGGGAGTGTTGTAACGACCCAAAATCCTAGTGAATCTTGGAGTTTGGTGGTCAAAATAAAAGAAACGAAAGTTAAGTTAAGGGACCATTTCTGTCATTTGATGAAGGTATAAAAGTGCACAACTTCTAGGGCGGCCTCCATTCTCTAAAATCAGTATTTTGGTGTGAGGTTGGTGACTAAGAGAGAAAAGGGAGAAGAAAGAGGTTTTTGGAAAGAAATCAAGAGAGTGAAGAATCATAGAGGAATCAAAGAAGAAATCAGTAAGGTAACTCTTATTCCTTGTTAATTCTTGTGTTCGATCTCTACTGGTTTGGATTCTTGAGGTTTATTGTGGTGATTCATTGAGTTTTCACCTCTTTTCCTTCAAAATGGGCTTTAAGGATTTTTGTCTTGTTAAACCGATTTAGAAGTTTATAAATGGATTAAGTGAGTATTTGAGGTTGGTGGATGAACCCTTGTATATATCTAATCGACTTAATGGCAAAAATCGGAGTATAAGTCAGTTTTAAAATTGTTAAGTTCGAACAGCCAGGTTTTCCGGATACCAGTATTCGGTGGTGTCCGGATAGGTTGCAGGTGTCCGGGTAAGTGCCCCATGAGGGTGTCCGGGTGTTTCTTAGTATCCTGGTAACTGAAGTCTCCGGATAATCGTAGTGTCCGGGTAGTTCTGCCCGGATAAGTCTAGCGTCCGGATTGTTGTGTCCGGACAATGCTGTGTCCGGAAAAGTGTGGTATCCGGAGAGGGTGTGGTATCCGGAGAGGGTGTTGTGTCCGGAAAAGGGTGTTGTGTCCGGAAAGGGGCATCCGGACAGTAGGTCTGAACTATTTATCTGATGTGGATCTATTGCCTTAGGTGTTCTGTGGGTGTAGCTTGAAGGTGTTTAGGAAGTGCATTGTACGTCAATCAAGGTGAGTTCCCTAAACCCTTTTTATAACGCAAAGTGATAAATGTTTTAACTGATTATGGTTCTTATTGAGCATGAAACGTTTACGAACCGATTTACATGTTTCCCACGAATGCACTTATTTTATTAAAAGGAATGTTTAGCATGATTTATTAAGAATACATTTTACATGTTTGCATGAACGTAAGCGTACACTATGTGGAGTCGGTCTGCACTGTGGGATCAGAAAGAGGTTCTCGGGGTCTTAGGACTCTTGGTTATGTATGATAGACCGGTGGGTTGGAATCCGTTTCCCTCCTATTCGGTAGAGGGGAGTCCGTGGGGATTCCAAAGCGGCAAGAAGGGAGTCTGCTGGGGTCCTGGTCGCAATTTGTTTATGTGGTCCATTACACAGTGCAGTACCATGTTTGACGATATTTATGGTCATTGATAAATGTTTTCCAAATGTTTTTATATGCTATTTTCGGAGGGAATTCACTAGACCTTTTGGTCTAACTCTCGCTTTCAAAACTAAACCATTTTCAGGTAAGCGTGTAGCGAGTTCTTCTAAGTAGAACTAGAGACGACATGGAGGTGATGGAGCTCGTGAGGCTCCCAGTTTTGGATCTTGTTATGTCTAGATAGTGCTCGGCTGTGGCTTAGAAAGACTTCCGCTGTTTATGATTAATGTTAACGTTAAAGTTTTTGTTAAGTATGTTTTAGCATTGATGTAAGGACAAGCACATTTATGTCATTTAAATTGTTAATCTCGTGACTTTGACTTTTATGGAAAGTGGGACGTTACAAAAACATTGAAGTTGTTTAATTTATAAATTGGCCACATTTACGACGTTGAGTCTGTTTTAAGGAGTTTTAAGTTTGAACCATGAGCTTAACTAAAGGTAATGTAGAAACCCTCCTAAGTTAAAAGAAAAACAAATTTATTATGCAATGACCAAAATATCCATTAGGTATTTTCTGGTAAGCTTCACATTAGTCAAGTTAAGAAGATCTTACACTAAACACTAAGAAACTAAATAAACTAAACGTCTATAGGAAGGTAATATATATTACACAAGGCTATGTTACATATTCATGATGTACAAAGCCTAAACATGTATTTTCTTCGAAGAACCGAAGCACACATCAAGCAGTGGGGGAACTGCAAGCATCACTCGTTAAGGAAATGTTTTTAACCTTGTTAAGGTCGAAGTGATTGATCATTCCGACATTGAGTATAAGTTCATTGAGTTTACTCATTTGATTCTTGATTTCGACATTGTTTTTAATCAAACTCGTGTTTGCACGAGTTTGATTGGATGGTTAAATTCATTCTTTATTGAAAGGTGAAGTGTCATTCAAATAGGTTTGGAATATAATGGTATAACTGTTTTGACAATAACCCAAGGAGAATGGGAATGGATGTTCATCAAAGTACAATATTTTAGAAAATGATTTTTCTTTCTAATAAATAGTTCGTTTGGTTTTTGATAAATGAACATCTTCTGCTCAAAAGCGAAAATCCCTTATTATCTTGAAGAACTTTCTATATCAAAGAAACTTTTTTGGAAAACTTAATCAATTGCGAACATTAAGACCAAAATCACACATAAAGTAGTTTTGTAAACTGTAAAACTAGAAACAACATAAAGTGTGTTAGGAGTTTGGTTTAAAGATCAATATAATAGATTTGAAAAACCTCACAAGTTAATTGAAATCCTGTATAAATCCTAATGATGAAAACTAGATAAAAATTCAAATGAAATAGTAATGTGATTATTTGCTTATTTTAATTACAATAAAAAAAACATTATGAATTTGAAGGTTCCACAAGGACCAAATTAAAAACATCATAATGAGTATATAAGAGACAAACCATTCAAATAAGAGGATTAAAATTGCAAATGAAAATGAATCACACATAATAATCATACATTTGTTCCAATGTAAACCTTTCAATACAAATTTCTAAGATGCTTTGTATCAGTTGTTATCATTATGGATAATCTCAACATGTTATAAAAATAATAAGACCCGAATGATTATTGGTGAAAAAGATTATGAGCTCTTTGGTGTCGGTATACATGTAAATAAAAATGTCACATCAGTTAAGATGCCACCGACTTTACGTTTTGTATTAATAATAATTTCTTTAAACAGTTCAAAAGTAGCTACACCCACGTTCAAACACTCATTGAATGTTTGTCATACCCCTAACAAGAAAATTGACATTTTTGCACCTCATTAGTTGAAAATAACATCTTTTCTTTATGACAACTGATTGAAGCATATTAACGACTTGACAATTGGTTCGTGCAAACCATTCTTTCAAGAAAGTTCCATAATTTTAACAATCTAAGTTCAAATTGCATCCATCTTAGTCACATCTCCTTGTTATCAATCGGATACGTATTTTAACACGATTGGTTGTATCAGTTGTTCCAAGATGTTTATATCAACTTCAAAAGAATTTTAGATGTAGTTTTTATGAATAATTGGGAGAGAATAGCAAAAATGGTTGAAATTTTTGGGATCCATTATCCCTAAAAACAAGCAGAGTATGCCAAACAAATAATCAAAGACAAAAGAACGATATGATTGCAGAGATGGTATATAATGGAGAATAAAATAGAAAAGAAAAAAGAAAAAGAACAACTGGCAATCAATTTTATGTTCCACAAGTACTTAACACAAGAAACTATTTTCTCTGCAAAAAGTTATTAAAATTTGTGGAAGGTTTTGCAACCAACCAATTCATTCAAAGCAATATTGGTCCCTCCACCTTCATTTCCAATTCATTAAACACAAAGTTTTAACTACTAACCCCAAGCAACTTTAATTTGACCCATAAAGACACCTACATCACCCATACCTTCATATCTTAGACCAAAACACAACTTAATTAAATTATATAGAGTAAATTGTATTTTTGGTCCCCAGACATTTTTTTTTGCAAGAAAAACCCTGTGGTATGCAAAAGTGCTTGTTTTTGGTCCCTTGGACTAACTCTGTTAAATCTTCTACCGTTAAACCCCCTCATGTGCCTTGCACGTGAGTGTATATTGGTCATTTTGCTTATCTTTTGCAATTTACCTTTTATATTTTTTAGCCGACAAGGACCAAATCTGTATTTACCATTAACTAATTTATTTTTAATAATTATTATATTTTGATACCATATCCTTGAACCCATATCGTTGAAACCCACAAGAACCAAAGCTCCATCACTACCGGTCTTCTTCTCCAGTGACTGTGGGATGAAGGTGGCACCGTCGAAGGAGGGTTTTTGACCTGGTTCCAATTGACCTCCATTAACAAACCTCAGACCAACCTAAATCTAAACTCAATCAAACTTAATCTACACTAAATCAAAACCCTAAGATGATGCAGATCCACTAAACACCCAATTATTACACTTGGGTTCAAGCTTCCACACCCCTAATTTGGGGTTTCGATACCTTTGGCTTCAGTGTAGGGTCATGTTCCACCACCACCACAAACGACGAACACATAATAAGACCTAACTAAAATTTTCGACCACAAAGTCAAAAATCGAACCCAAAACAAAGAAATAAAGACGAAATCGGCTAGAGACAAGGATTAAGCATATCAAATCGATACTTATTGCACCAACAATTTCAGAAAAACCATCCCACTCGACACCAGATTCAAATCGTCTTCCTCCTCCTGCCGCCCTCTGCCATCGTCTTCCCAAAACCCAGATGAACAACAACTTCAAACCCTCAAAACCCATCATGAATATCCAAAGATTTGCTAGATTTCAACTAAATCTAATATGTTTTTTCCTGAAAAATGGAAAGAGATGAAATCTAGGGTTCTTAGGAGTGGTTTCATCTAGCTGATTGGTACTGGTGGTTGCCGAAGTGGGGAGAAGGGAGTGGTTTCATCTAGCTGTCGGAGTGGGGAGAAGGAGGGACTGTATCGCCAGCGACTTGGGGAGAAGGAGGGACTGTATCGTCTTCCCAAAACCCAGTTTACTCTATATATATACACACTATATAAATATATACACATAGTATAATATAGTATAATATTAAATATAATATAGTATATAGTAATTGCAATTTGCTTCCTGTGGTTTTTGTCTTTAGTGAAAATCAGAAAAATAAAGTAAAATGACCAAATTGCCCTCATGTGCAAGTCACATGGGGGGTTTTAACAGAGTCAATCTAACGGTGTTATGCCTGAGGGACCAAAATCGAGCACTTTTGCATACCACGGGGTTTTTCTTGCAATAAAAATTTTCTAAGGACCAAAAGTGAGAAAATCAACATACCACAGGGACCAAAATTGCAATTTACTCAAGTATATATGAATCAACTAAAGGCTACTTTTGCTAATCTATAGAATATTATATAACATTTAAGGTAATACTTAAAAAATATTATAGAACATTCAAAGTTATCTTAATTAAGAATTATGGGTGAAAGTGTGTTACATAAGTGGAGCAATAAAATATTAGGTGAATTGGTTTTAAAAAGCTCCAATATAATGAACTTAAGTATTTTATACTTTTGTTTCATATTCATTTGTTTGAGTTATTAGTCTATGTGATTGTAATACCTTTTTCACAGATTGGATTGTCTATTTGACAACCTTGTGTGTAGAAAAAAAAATCAAAACAATATAATATGTTTAGCCATTTATGTTAAAACATAAATTTTGGATTTTCTTTTTAATAAAAAAAATTACATTAACTTTTCATCCTCTATTTACAATAAAATTTACATCTTACTACATCACATGAGTACACAACTGGTATCTCTGATTGGACGTTTGACTTGATGGAATGGTTTTGAGGGATTTGGATTTTGTGATAATATTTGAAATTGGAGGGATTTGGATTTGAAAGGATTTGAAATCTTTGGTATGTTTGGTTTGTAGTATTTGAAATGAAATTGAATTCCATTAATTATAAATAATTTATAAGAACAAATTATAAAAATAATTAAATAACCTTCTTTATCAATTGTATATTAAAAAACAAATGATCTTAACATATTTAAAATATTATTATATACAGATCATACAAAATCACGTGAAATACCAACCATCCACTTGGGATTTCAAAATTCTATATGCTTGTGGAATTTTAATTAAATCCCCGGATTTTAAATCTATGAAATCTTTCAAACAAAACATGGGATTTGAATTAATGTAATTCAATTCCAAATCCTTCAAATCCAATCTTGTAAACCAAACGAGACCTAAATTATATTCACTTGAATATTTAAATTATTTTAGATGTGTTATTGTAAAGTTTCCGGAAAACACCTTTCCAAACGTATTTTGTATTTAACTTGTATTTTTTATAAATATTCAGACCAACATTGGTCCCCGTGACCAAATTTGAAAGACAGGCTACCCCTATAACTAGGCCCTACAACCTTTTTCCATTTTTATAATCATCGATGTCTGGATCAACTTGCAGATACACATCTCAACTAATTTCATAGAGCTTTAAAGATAACAATCAACAAAATCCCTACAAGTCGTAAGGAGACTTAGACCAACAATCTACGGGGAGAAGCCCTGCAAGAACTATCTTTTATTCCCCACTCGAGGTTTTTATTGTTAATGGTGAATATTTGAGACAGCAAGCTTACGTGCACCTCAATAATCTTATACGACTCTAAAAATAACAAGAATAATTTCTAGTAGCCCTAAGGAGACTTGAACTAGCGACTATGGGAAAGAGACCCAAAAACATTTATTTGTGGATTGAGCTTTCTACACAATAACTTATCTTGAACCATATATGATATATTTCCCTAAAAACTTAGGCTTAGACACATCATTTCATGACAATTGCGAACCCTCTTAGGCCATCCACAACGCATAGATAAAAGCCCTCAAGCCCTCAACGCCACATCAGCTAAGCCCTCAAGCCCTAAACACCCCCAGCGCATAACTAAAAGCCCTCAATGCCACATCAGCGCCACATCATTTTTTTAATTCTTTTATTTATACATTTAATTATTTAACAAAATAAAAATATTTATATATTTTTGAATAAATAAAAATAAGATAAATAATAAAAATAAAAATTCATATCATTCATTAAAAAATTAAAAATTACAAAATAAATTTAAAAAGCTACTCGTCGTCATTGTTGGGAACTTGGATACGCCAAATATGTTCGACCAAATCCGACCGAAGGTTATTATGAGTGGCCCGGTTTTGGACTTCTGGAACATTTGCCGCGCGTTGTTCCTCACTGATTTGTGTTTCGTTATCATCCGTGAAAAGGCCGTGGTCATCGCCACCACAAATAGCATGGTATTCGTCTTCGAGTATCATATTGTGTAATATGACACAAGCGTACATAATGTTTCTCAATCCATTGTGCAGTATGTCGAAAAACTTCTTTTTGTAGATTCAACAACTCGTCGGTGTCTACGAATGATGATGATGCGGTCGGTGAACCGGGTTGTGGCGAATCCATATTGTTTAAAATATAGAGAATGGAAGAGAATGAGAGAGTTTGAGAGATTGTTGGTGTGAAAAAATAAGAGGTTGAGGGTTAATATATATAGTGGGATTAAATTGAAAAAAAAATTATTTTTTTTATAAAAGTAGCCGTTTGGGAGAATTTATTTTGAAGATTTAAAAAAAAATAGCCGTTGGAGATGCTCGGGTTCATCGGGTTTGAAAGCCCGACCTCCGAGCCCGAGCCCCAAGCCCGAGCCACCCCCACCGCTACCCGATGGAGCCCGCAGCGAGCCCGCGGGCGCTGCGGAAGGCCTTAGCACAACTAATACGATAAAGAAAGTGGGATCCCGCCTTGAACCCAATTGATTTTGGCCAACTCAACCTAACGGGATATATATATATATATATATATATATATATATATATATATATATATTCTTGGTTAAATGATTAGTAAACAAAACTCTTGTAAATGGAGGTATGTTTTTGGAAACATATATAGAGTTTAGAAGTGAATGATTTCATTGTTACCAAATAGGTAAGGCCATCAGTACCCCATCCATCTATCTTTCAAAGATTACAGCTCCACATCAGCTTTTCTCAATCCCTCACTCAATCCCTAAACACCCTTAGGCCATCCGTAGCGGGCGGGGATGGGCTCGGGAAGGGCTTCGGGGTCGAGCGGGGATGGGCTACGGGGCTCGCGGGGTTGGCGGGGCGGGGATGGGTTCGGGGTTAAGATCCCGGATCATCCCGAGGGTTTTAAAAAAAAAATTAATTAAATTTTTAAAAAAATAACCGTTGAACGGCTCTTTCTAAAAAAAATTATTTTTCTCAATTTAATCCCACTATATATTTAACCATCAACCTCTTATTTCTCACACCTCTTATTTCTCACACCTCTCAACCTCTTATTTTTCACACTCTCAAATTCTCTCAATCTCACACCTCTCAAACTCTCTCAAATTCTCTCAACCTCTTATTTTTCACACCTCTCTCATCATGAATCTAAACAGAACACCTACATCCCGTCGTAACCGACCGAATACACCACAATCGCAAGAAGATCAAGAGCTTGGTTTCCAAGCGTTTACACAACAAGGTTATCATCCGCAATTTTCGCAACAAATTCCGCCACAATGGTCGCAACAAAATCCGCCACAATATCCGCAACAATTTCCCCAAACCGATTTGAGAAAGACTTCGAGTATTTCATAGCCCCGCATGATCACCTTACGGGAAACGCTTTGAGGGCTACTTTAGCGAGAAAAGAGCAACTCCAAAAATTTCATAATTGGTAGTGTTTTGTATTTTGTAATTTTTATTTTTAATGAATGATATGAATTTTAATTTTTATTATTTATCTTATTTTTATTTATTAAAAAATATATAAATATTTTTATTTTGTTAAATAATTAAATGTATAAATAAAAGAATTAAAATAAATGAGGTGGCAAAAGGGTTTGAGGGAATGGGGTACGGGTGTTTAGGGATCGTGAGGGATGGAGTGAGAGATGAGAGAAAAGCTGATGTGGCGCTGAGGTGGAGGGGAATCTTTGAAAGATAGGCCTTATGGGGTACTGATGGCCTTACCCCATTCCCTCAAACCATTTTGCCACCTCATTTATTTTAATTCTTTTATTTATACATTTAATTATTTAACAAAATAAAAATATTTATATATTTTTTAATAAATAAAAATAAGATAAATAATAAAAATAAAAATTCATACCATTCATTAAAAATAAAAATTACAAAATACAAAACACTACCAATTATGAAATTTTTGAATTTGCTCTTTTCTCGCTAAAGTAACCCTCAAAGTGTTTCCCGTAAGGTGATCATGCGGCATTGCGGGGTCATGAAAACTCGAAGTCTTTCTCAAATCGGTTTGAGCGTTCGATTTCGAGTTCTTGTTCCAACCTATGTCTTTCGAGTTTTGAGCGTTCGATTTCGAGATCGAGTTTTTTCATTTTGTATTCCATTGTATCATCAATCTTGTCGTTGAACGTCGTCAACAACTGAGTAACACTTTCGTCCGTATTCGTCCCGGACGTATTACTCGTTGATGTTTTTTTTGCCTTGTTTCTCCCGATGGGTCGTTGAATTTGCTCGTCATCGTCATTATCGGAAGGTTGGGTACGTTTTGAACCCCGCGATGAAGTTGTCGTCATCGTTGGAACGGCTCCCCATTTTGGACATTTTTTTAGGACGTCCCAAGCTTGTTCGTGAGTGAAAGCAACTTTATGGCGTGCTAGATACCGTTCGTGTGCCGTTCGGGATATATCGGCCTCACTCATCCCGCTTGATCTATTATTGAGCAAGTTGTTGTAGATGCCGCCAAACCAATTAATTCTTTTATTGAGGTCGTTGAACTTGCTATTGAGTTGATGGGTTGATCTATAACCTGGTTCACGACCCAAGCGAGTAAAGAACACATGCCCGATTCAGGCCCAAAAACTTCCTACATTTATGTAAAATTAAGTATAAGAATAATAATAATAATAATAATAATAATAATAACAATAAAAATAATTACCACCGCTTTGTGCGTTACCGATAACGGGGTCCTCCGAAACGTCAACCCACGCCGACACTAACGCGAGTTCCTCGGCTTTACTCCACGTTTGTTTGGCGGCTTTCGTTGGTCTCGGATTTGATGGTTCCGGGTTAGATTGTTGTGTCGGGATAGATTGTGGTGTGTTCGGGGTAGAAGGTTGGGTTTCCGGAACAATGTCGTCGTCGAGATTGATTGCGGGTGAAGGAAGATTGTAGTTGGCCGGAGTAAAACTTTGTTCAATCAAACCGGGACGTGTAAATTGGTAAGGAAATTGTTGGGGAAATTGTTGCGGATTTTGTTGCGACCATTGTGGCGGAATTTGTTGCGACCATTGCGGACGATAACCTTGTTGTGTAAACGCTTGGAAACCAAGCTCTTGATCTTCTTGCGATTGTGGTGTATTCGGTCGGTTACGACGGGATGTAGGTGTTCTGTTTGGATTCATAATGAGAGAGGTGTGAAAAATAAGAGGTTGAGAGAATTTGAGAGAGTTTGAGAGGTATGAAAAATAAGAGGTTGAGAGAATTTGAGAGAGTTTGAGAGGGGTGAAAAATAAGAGGTTGAGAGAATTTTAGAGAGTTTGAAAGGTGTGAGAAATAAGAGGTTGAGGGTTAAATATATAGTGGGATTAAATTGAGAAAAAAATTTATTTATTTTTGTTTAAAAAGAGCCGTTCAACGGCATTATTTTTAAAAATTAAATAAATTTTTTTTTTTAATAAACCTTCGGGATGAATCGGGATCCCATCCCCGGAATCCATCCCGCCCCGCTGAGCCCGCAAGGCCCGTAGCCCACCCCCGCTGAGCCCGAAGGCATCCCGAGCCCGGGTAGGGATGGCCTAATTGATGTTGCAACCAAACATTTTTGTATTATTGAATTACCACCTGTCGTACTACTGACAAGTCATGCATGCAACAGCATAGTACTGAGCACTGAACCCCCCATGCATACAACCAAATCCAAGAAAGGTACAATGATGGATACATATGGTGCAAGTCATAGTAACGGTTGAAAGACGTACCTGCATGCGTGAGGGCATGCAACATGAAACTAATTGTAAATACTCACTCATACGGCGGGTCCCATTGAAATAAAGCGTTGAACGTGGATCTCATGTACGATGGACCTACAAAAAAGAGAACGTATAGTATAGCCGAAGAAAATGATATATAACACCATGGATATATAAATCATAGTATGCTAGTTATATATAGAGGGCCCCATGAACCAATTAAGAGTGTGAGATTTCATCGTGGAATTAATCCTTGGAAACATCATATGACTTGATGAACATGCACATAGGTTCGTCAAGTCAGAGGTTGAATTTTCACTAAAAATCAATAGAGCAAGCATGGGCACACTGATTAGGTATATGCATGTGCACCAATCTATTGATTCTAGCCATTGGATCGCAGATGGGCATCAGATGGTCTTAGGTACAATGATTCACTGCCCCATTGGGGGCATTTGTTGGCAACAAATATGAAGTCTTTTTTTTTTGTACCGTAAATTATATATATTCCTTCCTCCCCATTTCATAGCCCCCCATTCTGGAATGCCACTTATGTTGTCACAGAAAAAGCAAAGGGTACAAGGGAAAAAGAACAAGAAAAAGAAAGATGATGAATTCAAAGCAATACCATTTTATTTTGTTTTTTTCTCTTTTACTACCTCAATAGGTGAAAGTTGTACCTTGCTCTCCATATTTGTCAATTTCTGCTGTTGAAATAAATAAATATTAATATGTATGTATGTATGTATGGAACACAAGATCTGATCAGAGCTAGAAAATAAGGTCCTTTTTTCCGTTTTCTTCCCAAAATTTAACATGTTTATAAAATAAATAGATATGGAGAAAAGTCGAAAACCCTCTTTCTCATTTAATAATCGAGTAATTCAGAGCAAGCAATAACTGGCGAAAGATTTACCTTCCTTTTTATTTGTCAATTTAAATTCTTTTTGCTTTACCTTCCAAAATATTTGGAAAAAAAAAAACCAAAACAATGTTGGTTCAGATAACTAAACAATAAAATGGGGTTTTTTTTCCTTCTCAAAAAATTAAAAAGAAAAAAAAAAAAAAAACCCTTTTTTTGTGATAGGTCTGTCAAAGAAGATCTGATCAGAAAGCTCAAAAATAAGCTCTATTTTCCCACTTTTTATTTCCAAATATATCTCAAAAAGTAATGATTAATCAATTAAAGACATAAAATAAATAAAAACTAAAAATGAGCCTCACAGAATAAAAGCAGGTATACAAGCACCTGAGCTTAACCTCTTGTAATGTAGTGGGGCCCATGTGGGGACAGATTTCTAGTGCTGATCTGTCTCCTTCAGCTCTCCAATTTTTTTCTTGTTCAAATTCCTACACTTCTCTTTCAAATGTGTCAGTCCAAATTTCTCCTCCTCTGAATCTCCCTGCCCATGTATACAATCATGAATCAACATTGGGTTGTTAAATACACACAGCTAAAGTAGATTCATTTTCTTCACATTATCAAATAAACTGGTCAAAATGTCCAGATGTGGTCCTCTTTTACTGTAACCCAATTAAAGTAAATAATCTTTAAAAAATATACTCCTACCAATAACCAATATTTCATAAAAATAAATTAAACACCTGCAAAAAACTAAATACATTGTTAGAAATATTTTAGGAGGATATATCATTTTCTTCTTTCTTTTGTATATTGTATGAAAAGAGACATGTATAATTTCAAAACCAGGTCAAAAAACTATGAAGAAATTCACATGTGAATCCGGGCGTTTCATAACCTTCACAGGAGCGTAGTAAAGTAGGAGAGAATACTTTGACCAGTAAATGTGTAATGTGTTCACATTTCAAGATTCTGATATAAATTTGACCAGGAAGGAGCTTTGTTTTTGTGAAGTAATACAGATCAGCAGAGTTCATTTACAAATAGACCCCCACCCACTCTTGGGCGTGTTGGTGCAATCACAGCAATATCATAATTATTCCGCAGATTCCTTATATTTTCAAAATTACCCTTTTTCAAAAACATCTACACACAGCATGTCCATCAGTATCTGTGTAAGAGGAAACCGAAACAAGTATTAAAAGCATCAAGTAGAAAATTCAATATCTTTTGCCTGCATACCATTTAAATCATTTGCAGTGATACCTGTAACAATGGGTTTATAGAACAGAGATAAAGACTGCATCTTGCAGATCTTTTTGAACCTGGGTATTCACAAGACTCAAAGCTAAAATGCCAGATAATACAGAGTTAAAATGGCTCAAATATCTCACTTCAATGCCTTTATACCATATTAACATGAAAATGATTTATAAAATGAATACCATTTTACCATCGGTTCCACAGAAAACAAAAACTCATTTATCAACAGACAGCTAAATGTTTTGGGACCATTCAGACAAATTATACAAGGCTTATCACCACAAATTTGAAGGTTGATGACATTAGTTTTGTTTAGGTTAGGGACCACCTAAGTTGTTTTCTGCAATGCAACGTGCCACCAATTAAAAAGATTTCCAGTCAAAACATGTAGATAACTCAAAGGACACCCTATTAAAGTGGGACACATCTAGATTAAAGAAGCTTTACACATGCCTTTATTCATGTAGGACACCCAGGTAAAATAAGCTTGAGGCAATCTCTGAATCAGAAATGTGAAACATGTAAACTAGGATCCCATTTAGCTCCCTCTAAGGCACCATATTAGCACCCCACACGTCAACTCAAAATTCATGGAGAAAGGGTTTCCCACCTCATTTTTATAAAGCATATCTCCAGATTCAACAGCATAGCCATAATAATGAACACGAATGGCATTCAGAGGTCTTTAGTAAGCCTACAGTATCAACCATTAAGAGAATCAAGTCTACAGTATCAACCACTCGGTGGAAAAGCAACCTGTGAACTCTTGTCACCTTTTTATGTAAGGGTTAATAGGAGGAACGTGAAACGAAGTTGGTATGTCCCCTTTGTGACGGCAAGTGCAATGGAAGAGTAGTACCACTGACCCATTAAGATTTTACCTATTGATGATAAGAAATGGCAGTGTCTTCCACTACTAGAATTGTAATCAGGATTATCTCATACCAGGCATTTAACCAAAATTTAATTGTTCTAGATCGGAGCTAATGAATGCATCTGAATACAAATCAAAACAAGCACAAATACATATAAGCGACTTTAATGCTAAGTGAAAAAAAGGCGTTAAGAATCACACTCTGAAATCAGGGAAGTCATCAATCAATCAATGCGAGTTTATGAAGATACATGGCTCCTTTTACGCCACACATAATATACAAATTGTTTTGACACAACTGGCATGGCATCTATGAAGAACATAATGGGCATAGATATCAAGATTTCAATTCTTTGATTCACAAAAGTAGGACCGTTCTATTATTTTGTAGTTCACAATTTTCAATGGACCTCGTAGCTTCTGTATTTTTCTTCTTAAGGTAGGTATATGTCTAGCAAATAGGATTCCTTCTTTTGAAAATTTCTGAAGTACATTCTTATTGAGGTCTAAAACCTAAGATCCAAAATTAAATGTATATAGTTAAACGGTTGATGCAACTTTCCAAGAGTTAACAATAACCATAGCATTATATAACAAAATTCGTCACCAAGTTCATCATAAAATAGATTAATAAAAAGACAAGGAACATACACAAGATAATAAAGAAAAGAAAAGCCATCATGTCAACTCCTATAATTGGCTATCATTTTTCTTCTTTGGGGAGTTGCAGATGCTTGAAATCATATGTAATAAAATTTATTGTTAATAGGAAGTCACTACCCACATAAAGATTCTATACATAGCCATCATAGTGGTTAACAAATAGCAAACACTCCATCACCAGAGAACATATTATATGTTGGAAGGATAAAAACATGCATCAAACTTAAGAAGCATGTCGTTTTGACCGGTTTCCTTGCCTTTTCTATTATATTTTCCAGAGGTCTCGTCCTCTTTCCGGAACTTAAGAAGCATTACATCAACAAGCATCAACAGATACTGCACTGCACTTGAGGGATATACTACGTAACCTGTGAAAGATGTAATGCCAATTGGAATAGCATGTGATCAGGCTGCCTATGTCCATTGAAATTTAAAAGTTACAAAGAACCTTTAGTAAGAGCCCATGGAAATGACTACAGGGTTATAACATGTGAAATCATGCCAATCTACCATCACCATTGCACCACCGCGCAACTGGTACTATAACATTGACATCCTAAGAAAAGTTGGCCCTCTCTTTTTTTAATCACCAATACCCATAATTTAGATGAGCAAAGCAAAATTTGCTCAAAACTATCCAGGGTCTTTATATATTGTTTTAAAACATGATCATCAAAAATTGAACGAAGGGACTACGACAAAAAAACCTAAACTAACAAAGTCGAATCAGCACCTTTGTATGTCAATTTCTTTGATAAAAAGTACCCAAGGACGGTGCTATTCTAAAGAGTTGTGGACTTGTGGTACATCCAAAATCACAAAACATCTAATATGTATTACAGTTACAAGCAACATAAGTGCAACTTCAGTTGAAAGTCCTAATTCGCAAAGGGTAAAAAAATTCTACTCAATGGATACAAATTTTGAAATAAATACCACCATCATCTAATAGTTAACTGTCATTGGAAAGAAAGAATCACTAAACAGATTTACAGTTGGTGAAGGTAGCTGCTAAATATCTATCATTCATCATCAAAGTGCCCATATATAATTACCAAAAATTAAATGCTTAGTAATATTGTGTTACAAACAAGAGCTCTGATCCCACTCATCAACATGTAATTGGCATATTTGGCTTACACATGAGAGATGCCTCCAGGTCAATAATTTACAGCTCCAAGAGGTTAATAACTGTACATGGTGCATTAATATCAATATCATGTAAGCATCAAATCAATGCAGCATGGCATCCAACAAGTAGCCTACAAATGTAGGCCTTGCAAGCCCATAACACAACTGATTACTAATATTCAATTGGAAAATGTTGAACACCACAAAGCAAGTGACTACAACTGCTCATGGGTTAAGGGGTCACTAAAAGAATTCTGTCTGGCTCATTTTTAAGATTAATTAATGGTGCCTGTCACTTGGATTTGAGACATCAACCACAAGTACTCACTGATCTATTATTTCTTTATCAGCGATTTGTAAATTCAATAAGCAGTTGTTAAAAAATATGAAGATTCACCATCAACTGCATCACTCGAAATTCAATAAGCAGTTCTTAAAAAATAAGGAGATGTTTAGCTCAAATCTGAGAAAGAGCTCAATTTATATATTTAGCCATAAAAATGCGGTTTCCAAACATTCACCTTGAGCTAGTGAAGTTGCAAATCAATCACCCTTGAAAGAGATAGCAAGATGAACGGTGAACGTAACCCAAAGAATTTTGTTATCATCATAGAAGATTCAAAAATATCAGTCGACCAATCCAAATTACTTGTAACTACGAAAACTATACAACAATATGATCGCTACAACTTTGTGATAAAAATTGTCTTAAACAAGATTCCAAACGGTGATTCTCATATAAATTGTACACAATACAAAACAGAACAGCAATGATAACTACCAAGACAATTTCCTTGAAAGAATCGAGCTAAAAAACTCACAATTGAGAAAGTGAAACACGAATGATGCATTTACAACTCCTAATCCAGCGCCAGCAGCAACATCAAACACAAAATGCCGTCCAAGCAAAACCCTAGAAACCGACGTAACAGTTGCCCAAGCTATAACAATCATATTTAAACGCTTAACACTCTCAAATGCATCCGATCCTAACATATCAGACTTCAATTGGAGGAATATGTTAGGAATTAAATCCGATGAAAGGTAAAACAAGGAAGCCGTGAAACAAACTCTAGAAGCATGGCCGCTGGGGAAGGACCAGTGGTCAACGGCAAAAGTGAGGAACATGTTTTTGTTATAGACAGGGCGAGGGCGGCGAACGAGATGTTTGATTAGGCCGATAAGGAGGAGATCGAGGAGAGATCCGATGAGAAAGTTAATCAGTAAGGAGAGGAGGAGCGGAGAAGCGGAGGTCAGAGGGGAGAGAAGGAGGGAGAGGAGGATTGGGAAGAAGAGGCGGCCGTCGCCGGAGATTTCAAGGAGTTTGAGGAAGGAACGAGGGAGGATGGGTTGAGTGAAGTTGTGAATAGTGAGGGAAAAGGATGTATCGAAGTTGATTACGTGGCGGAACAGTGATGTTGACGGCGGTGGTGGCGGTTCCTCCATGGTGGATTAATCCGATTCCGATTGGCCGTCTAGACAGCAGTTGTTGAATCAGTTACAGTACCGGCGAAACGGCGTGTTGCCACTTTGTGGTTTAAACTTCTAGGCCCAATAATGTGGGCTATTAAATTTCTGGCCCAATAAATGTTCTCTCTAAGAAATAAATTTTAAAGTAATTACATATTTGGTCCCTATATGTAGTTAAAATTATACATGAAATCCATATGATTCATTTATTACACTGTTATTAGTCACCACAGGATCTATTCCCTCCTACCAACCCTTCATTTAACTGGTTTTTCTATCAGAGCTGGCACAAGGACCCAATCCGTAACCGCAAGCGTAATAAATTGAATTGTAGAAATCCAGTTGTAATTTTTACTAAAACACATGGACTAAATATGTAATTTTCATAATGTAACATTTATTTTGAAAGATTAATGTTCTTTTTTAAATCCAAAAAACATAGATATAGATGATGTAAAGGTTAATATAGTTAATGGCAAATAGTCTAACGTATTATTATTAGATCATCAATAATTAGTTAATAGATTTATGCCTATCGTTGGTTCTATCACTTGCATTATCATAATCTCGCAAATTAAGTACTAAAAACTACACATGTTTATAAAAGAATTTTAGCATTATATACTTAAACTAGGTAATTGCACCGCGCGGTGTTTACAAATGTTATATATGAAGATAAATACGACAACAGTTTTAATTTATGAACATTTAATATTTGAACCAGTGTATAAAAAGACGCAAGACGCACATCTCCGTCGTTACGAAACGACTCATAGCGTTTTGTGTAAGATGTGGATCACGTCATGGCACATTAATAAAAGTTTTGATTTATAAGCATTGATATCTTACTAAAATAATAAAAATTAAAAAATTAATAGACTTATTTTATAAAAAGTTTTGATTTATAAGCATTGTTAGGTTAGTAAGAAGATAAAAAAAGATAGTAAATAAACACACATATTTTTCATTGAATAAAATTTGATTTTATAAGCATTGTTAACTTACTAACTAATAAAAGTAAAACTATAATCCTTTAAATTTGATTAAAAAAAAGTTGGATTCATTGAATAAAAAGTTTGATTAAATAAATTAATAGATTTAATAAAATAAAAAATTGTTTGCAAATAAAAATTACATTGGTGGATATATTTATATTGTGTACATAAAAATAATATAAAACAGCAGCGGAAGACGCATCTCCGTCGTTACGAAACGACTCATAGCGTTTTGTGTAAGGCGTGGATCACCTCATTGTGTATAATAAAAGTTTTGATTTATAAGCATTGATATCTTACTAAAATAATAAAAAAAAAATTAATAGACTTATTTTATAAAAGTTTTGATTTATAAACATTGTTAGGTTAGTAAGAAATTAAAAATAATAAATAAACATATATGTTTTTTATTGAATAAAAGTTTGATTTATAAGCATCGGTAACTTACTAACTAATAAAAGTAAAACTATAATCCTTTAAATATGATTAACAAAAAGTTGGATTAATTGAATAAAAAGTTTGATTAAATAAGTAAATAATTTTAATAAAATAAAATAAATGTAATGCAAATAAAAATTACATTGGTTGATATATTTGTATCGTATAAATAAAAATAATATAAAATAATAAAGAAAAAACTCATGAAGTTTTATTTAAGAAAAATTCAATACATCACGATTTAGAGACTCCCAACACTATGTTTTTATTACAAAAAATACGTGATGAAGCTCAATGAAAAATAACTTGTTATTAGCCATTAATTATGTTAGAGTATTAATGTCAATATGTATAGTTCAGGGTTCTTTCTGTAATTATGTGTAACTTCTCTTTGTATAAATAGTCTCTTAGGGTTTCATTATTAGGTTAGACACTTCACTTGTAAACACTCTCTCATTATATGAAAACGGCCGATTCAGCCATCTCGTGTGTCTCTCTATCAATCGACTATCCAATTCTAACATGGTATCAGAGCTGTAGGTAAGCATCCTCAGCCATCTTCCAGATCTGCATTCTCATTTTATTTCTCTTTATTTTGTTGCTCTCGTTTTTGCTCCGAAAAACCATTTTCTGTTGGTTTTTTGACAAAACACCAAGCATTAAAGTTGCCCAGAATAGCATCACGAACCTGCGTACCAATTTTCAGCCAAAACCGATCTGTTTTGAAAACTCGACTCAAGAACACCTTACACACTCATAACTGTCGCAACGCACACACTCATAGATATCGCAACCCACAGATATCGCAACCCTCTTGTGAACAGTGCCATATCGCAACCCTCTATTGAGATATCGCATCCCTCTTGTGAACAGTGCCATATCGCAACCCTCTATTGAGATATCGCAACCCTCTTGTGAACAGTGCCATATCGCAACCCTCAATTGAGATATCGCAACCCTCTTGTGAACAGTGCCATGTCGCAACCCTCTTGTAAACAGTGCCATATCGCAACCCTCTTGTGAACACTGAAAAAAAATGGCTCTCAATCTCAGTCACTCCAATCCCATCTCAGTCGTCCTCAATGGAAACAACTACGTTATGTGGCATCACCATATGTCCATTCTCCTTAAGTCTCATGGACTCTATACCTATGTCACTGGTATATCTACCCTTCCTGTTCAAAAGGAAGATGAAAGTGCAGTTGACTTTGCAAAACGTATAAACGATTGGGATATCGCTAATGCTCGCATTCTTGGCTTCATAAACGCCTCTACCACTACTGAGATCAATCAGCAATTTCTCGGCTATACCACTGCAAAAGGACTATGGGATTTCCTTGCAAACAGATACACTTCTACAGGTTTATCTCATCAATATCAGTTGTGGACTACCTTTCAAACCAAAAGGCAACTGCCTGATCAGTCTATCAACTCCTACATCTCTGAGATGCAAGCTCTTAGAGATCATCTAAGCCTAGGTGCACCTCAAATCTTTGATGAAACTGCTCGGAAGTTTACTGCTTACTTCGGCCAATTACATCTGATTACTATTCTCATGGGTCTCACTGGTCGCTTTGAGAATGTTCGAGCCTCGCTTCTCCATAGGCATCCATTACCTACTCTTGAACAAACCATCACTGAACTGCTAAGTGAAGAAAATCGTCTTCAACAGCGTTTTCCACTACCATCAGATATTGTGCTCTACACTCCCAGCTCAGGGAAACCAAGAGGAAATGGGGCAATTATGACCAGCCTAAATCTGCGGGCAAGGGGAACAACAATGAATGCACTTTCTGCCATTCTACTTCTCATCTTCTCCTCAACTGTCCAGTTCGGAAATGTCGCTGGTGTGCGATCGTACACCCACGTCACTATGCGTCTGACTGCCCAAAATGTCCATATCCAAAGAACTCCGGTAATCAAAGACAACAGTCCAGGCCTCAACCAATTGCTGGCTCCATTACTCAGGACTCCCCATCGCCAGCACCTACGGCACAGCACAACAACCACTCAACGCCTGACCTCATGGAACTCATGCGCCGAAATCAAGAGCTCATGGAGCAAATCATGACAAATTCTATGGGTATGAATTCTCAATGCAATGCTACTACATCAGGTAACCCTTGGCTTTTTGACTCTGGATGTTGCAATCACATGACACCTAAGGCTGATGGGTTTGTCTCTAAACAAACTTCCAACCTGTTTTCATCAGTCCGAACTGCTGATAATACTCGTTTACCGGTATCCTTCAGTGGAACTGTCTCTACCCCCGATATTCAATTACCTAATGTGATGCATATACCTAATTTATCTTTGAGTCTGGTTTCTATCACTCAGCTTATGGAAGCCGATCTAATCGTTTTATTTCACCCTTCTGGTTGTGTTGTGCAGGATCCAAAGATCAAGCTTGGGGTAGGCCGTAAAGTTGGTCGGATGGTTGAAGTGGTCTATCTCCGCCTTCCCTTACCTTCATCAAATTTTACCGCTTCAGTCTCCAGTACTCCTTCTTTTGAACTATGGCATGCGCGCTTAGGCCATTTATCCTTAGCTAGAATGAAGGTCTTAGCTAGTTCAGGACTATTAGGAAACACTTCCTCTGAAAATGTTTCCTGTCTATCTTGTCAACTTGGAAAACATCATGCTTTACCTTTTCAAACTAATGAATTTCAATCTGCTTTTGCTTTTGATCTTATTCATTCTGATGTATGGGGACCAGCACCACACCCATCTATGGGAGGTGCTCGATATTTTATAATCTTTATCGATGATCACACACGTTTTACGTGGATTTATCTCATGAAAAATCGCTCAGAATTACCTAAAATTTATATCACCTTTGCTCGAATGATTCTAACCCAATTTTCAAAACCTATAAAGGTTCTTCGAGCAGATAATGCTATGGAATACAAAGAATCGTCTCTTCTATCATTTTTTCAATCTCAGGGCACTCTTTCTCAGTACTCTTGTTCCGGCACCTCTCCACAAAATGGTCGTGCCAAACGCAAACACCGTCACATCCTTGACACTGTCCGTACTCTATTAATATCAGCCAAGTGCCCAAGTGTCCAGAACGTTTTTGGGGTGAAGCAGCCTTCACGGCTGTCTACACCATCAACCGACACTCGACTCCTATTCTCAATCAAAAGTCTCCGTATGAAGTACTCTATGGAGTCTCTCCTCCCTATGAACTACTCAAACTGTGGGGCTGTGCTTGCTTTGTTCAGCTACAATCTCATGAATACACCAAACTTGAACCTCGTTCTCGTTTGTGCTGCTTCCTTGGCTATGGAATTGAACATAAAGGATATCGTTGTTGGGGTCCAATCTCTAAGAGACTTCGGATATCCCGTCATGTCACCTTCTGGGAACATCTTTCCTTCTCTACGGTGTCAAAATTTCAGGACATCATCACTCCTCCTACTTCCTTCTTCACTGACACATCTATCTCATTGGATTCACTCCAATTAGATCCCATACTCTCCTCACCATCTGTTCCACCATCTTCCGCATCATCTGAGCCTTCACCTGTCTCATCTGAGCCTTCACCTATCTCATTCGAGCCTTCATCTGTTCCATCTATTCCAGCTGACCATGATCAATCATCTGCACCAACTCCAAGGACTACTTCTGAGCCATTTGCTGAGTCTATGGATCCTAGCTCCTCTCAATCACAAGATGAAGTACGACGCTTCGATCGGGTAAGACAAGTTCCTACTCACCTTCGTGATTATCATTGTTATGCCACTTTGCTGTCCACCCATGAACCCACTTCCTATAAGGAAGTCGCTTCTAACCCTGTTTGGCAGCAAGCTATGACTGAGGAACTTCAGGCTCTTGACAAAGCCAATACATGGGAGTTTGTTCCTCTCCCATCGGGCAAGTCACCCATTGGTTGCAAATGGGTCTTCAAAATCAAAACCAAGTCTGATGGATCTATTGACCGTTACAAAGCACGTCTTGTGGCAAAAGCCTTCAATCAAGAATATGACATTGACTACGAGGAAACGTTTGCTCCCGTGGCTCGGGTCACCTCGGTCCGTAGTCTCCTAGCCATCGCTGCCACCAAGAAATGGCCACTCTATCAGATGGATGTCAAGAATGCCTTTCTAAATGGCGATCTCGAAGAGGAAGTCTACATGAGACTCCCTCCAGGTGTGACCTCCCGTCAGGGTAATGTCTGTCTACTTCGAAAAGCCCTCTATGGCCTCAAACAAGCTCCTCATGCTTGGTTTGAAAAATTCAGCAATACTGTCATCTCATTGGGGTTCTCTCCGAGTAATTATGATATTGGCTTGTTTACTCGGACTACTGCTGCAGGTACTATCTTACTTCTGTTGTACGTTGATGATATGATCATTACTGGCAGTGATTCTACAGGTATCATCCATCTCAAAAAGTCTCTTAGCTCTTGTTTTGAGATGAAAGATCTTGGCAAACTACACTACTTTCTTGGCCTTGAAGTTCTGTCAGACTCTTCTGGCATCTATCTCTGTCAAGCCAAGTACATCTCAGATCTATTGTCCAAGGCTGGGATCACGGACAACAAAGTTGCCTCTACATTATTAATATAATAAATCTATTAAGGTTGTTTTAGATGTAGATTGTTTTTATTAATTAGTTTTTCAAATATGAAGTTTGTTGGATTATTTGGTTCGAACCATTAAAATACTCTAATCATTGATAGATATTCACGTAATTATGTAAAAAAATATTCACCACAGTATAAATTTTGATAGTTCAAACTTTATACGTTAAGATATTATTTTTCACTCGTATATTTTAAATTTATATTATTATTATTATTTTAGTTACCCCTATGATATTTTTTATTTCAAACAAAAATGATAAATTAAAGTAAAGAAACTTAACATACCCATCCAAAAAAATAAAATATCTTCCTAACAATCAAGAATGATAGAAAAATATATCCTTTCATATTGTTATAAATTCAGTCATCCAATATATTTAAAATCATTTTCTAGTAGCAAGTTACTGTAAAAACATCGAGTTATTATTAAATTCCAGAAACCATATACAAAGAATTACAGCAATTATGAATTGAGACTCAATAACTTCAAACCCAAGTCCACTTTTCATCCTTGATAGCAATATCATCCTCTGCATATTTTTGCTAAAGTTTATATAAATTAAACGAACCCAGTTGCATCAGAATTCTCAGCCTACTACCAGAAGACCTTATCTTCATTAAGGGGGCTGTTTACTAAACGCTTATTCGGTAATTGCTTACCGAGTCACTTACCTTATCGGGTAAACATGTCAAGAGCCGATAATCTTACCCGGTAAGAGCAATGGCATGGGCCGAGAGTCTTAGCCAGTGAGGGTGTTACCCAATAAGTGCTTACAGGGTAAAATGTTGTATGCGATGCCGTATTTTGTAAGTAGAATCTTACCCGGTAAAGTAATTACTGAACATTTGGTTAAACGACCCCCAAGTCTTCAACCCAACCAAAGGTACCACTCCTGTAAGCAGAACCGAAAAAGCCAAATTAAATCATGCAATAGAAGAATTTGTTTACATCTGCATCTTCTAAATGCAGCTGAACCAAAAAAGGCAACGAAGCAAACCATATTAATGCAACATGGAAAAGACTTGTACATAACATCACTCCTGCTCCCTTGTACCCACACCTTGAAAGACCGAAAGAGAAAAGACGGCCATATAAGATCACAACAAAGAGATGCACCAAAACAGAAGCTAGAAGACAACATTACACAAACACAAACTCAACAACCATGACTGAACTGCAACTTTACCGGACATTAAACTGAATTAATTAATTGATTTCCAATAGAGAATTAGGAGAACCGTCAACGCAAAGGTAACAAATTGGAACCAAAGTTCATCGACCACTAAATCGAATATAGCCAAAAAAACCTTGCACGAATTAACTTCTAAAAGCAACATGTATAAAACGAATTGCACAAACCCAACAACAATTACAAAAAGAAAGTTGAGAGCTTTTAACCAAAAACCAAGCAACCATATTAGAATATTCATGTCAGGAAGCTCATCATGTTGCTGCAACCTCAACAAACTGATGTAATGCAACATATATGAAAAGAATATGACCAACAATACATATTGTTCACTTTGTATATATGTTATGAAGGTCTTAACCAATGATGGATGTGGAATAATTTCATCCAAATAAAACCAAAAATTTATGAGAAATGGGAACCATTAAATATTTGTTAACAGTAAACTCCCGAATGGTTCTTGGGTTTGAATATTTGTGACAAAGATAAAACCAATTTTTTGTAAAGATTTAGTTAAATCCAACGACTCAAAAAACAAATATATCACTAATCGCCGACAATAATCTGGTCTTCAAAGTCTTTAATATGCAAAATTTTAGTTGTTGATTCTAACAAACAAACAAATCATGTCAATATTGAATGGAACTTTTAGAGATAATGAAGCACTTACATAAAAGTATATGCTGGTCAAATATTAAAACTTCCATGGAACAAAGGGATTCAACATAATAAGAAAAAGGGATATGAATAACTCGCTAACCATTTTCTTCGTAATTGTAGGTAGTACATTGAGTTGACCTGCATAACAAACATTACTTTTTGTTCAACTTGTATAACATACATCCAAAGTAACAAAAGCTTACAAAAAATAAACATTTTGACGATGGCACCCACAAGTTAGAACTACAGGTATCAAAGATCACTGTAAACCTCCGAGGTGGATGCCCATGCCAATCTCACCGTAGTATTGAGCATCCGTATAGTTTCTCAATGCTCCAATATCAGACTCATTAGAATCACCAAGATTAAGCACATTTGGTCTATATTTTTTAATTTTTAATAAAAGCTTTTAAAGAAGCCTTATATTTCAAACCGAGGTCTGAATCAATATGATTTGGTTTCATAGAATTTAACCTTTTCCAAACCGAGGTCTGAAGCAATACGATTGGTTTCGTAGAATTTAACCTTTTCCGGCTCGTCCCAAACACATCGGTTGATGTAGAAAAGACCAGATTACACAAACAGTTGATAAGAACAGAAAATTGTTGGGGTTTCCTATTTACTTTCCATGTTGACCTACAAGTTAATCCATCATTAAAATTTAATTAGTCAGCACAAACCAAAACAAAAGCCGTTCCTTCTTTCTCGCTGTCGTTTCTCAAATCTGCTTCTCCATTGACTCGATCATATAAAATCTACCAACCGGCAAATAACTCCAATAAAACTTTAAATTTGACATATCACAAATCATAATTGAAATCTATTCGGTAATTTATCCTTTATCACATCCTGTGCTTTAATTTGATGCAAAACAATACTAAAAATTATTTCAGATAGACCATATATACGACTCTGAAATGTATCTTTATCACAACCTTTTAGTCATACTCATACAGATAGACCAAAATTGACTCATTTTATGGAAACGTAAATTCAAAATTGAAAACAATTTACCCTACTTGTCACATCGTGTTTTAAAGTTCTTCAATCTAGCAATCAGTCATCTTTATATAGATACGATTTCTCTAATCGGTACATGTTGGTTTCGATCTGCTTCAAACTGTTTCTCCATGTATGGTTTCTTGGTAAAGAATCATGGGAAAGAGAGGAGACGGAAGGGTTTGTAGTTAAAACAAAGGGATGAGATGAAAGGTCTGGTGTTAAAGCAAAGAAAGAAGATGAAGAGATGAAACGCCTCGTGTTAAATCTACATTGATTGGAAAATTTTAAGGAAAAAGTCGTAAATTGAGAAGAAAAAAAAGGGGTTAATTCTTGCAGGTTCATTTTGCATTTTTGTATGAGAAAAAAAAAACTAATGACTCAAATAATAAGAACAAAAAGATAATAATAAGAACAAACTGGAAAATTACTAACCCAAAATTGATATATAAACACAAAAACAAAAACAAAAAGCAAAAGACTGGAGATGGGATTTAAAGAATCATCAAGTTTGTTTCTAAAGTTACCTTAAGGGTTTATTTACCCAGATAGAACCATAGATTTATACACACAAATCAAAATGGTAAAATGGTATTTCAAGAAACATGAATGAGATCAAATTTGTTGATAAAAATTACCTTAAAGGGTCACGTATATAGAACCATAAATTCATAACACACATATACACAAATCAAAAGGGCAAAATGGGATTTCAAGAAACATTAACTTGATCTTAAGCCAGAAAGGAAAAGAATGATTACCCTCCTCGTCCTTCAGTACCAAAATCTTCAGCGAATATGAATTGTACATTCTTTATGTATAATTTGATCTTCGTCCAAGTATTGTTTGAGGGACCTTGTTAATGCAACAGAGGATTCAAAAAAATCCCGAACAAAAGCCTTTTCCACGACGACCCGTGTCCAACCTAAAGCGAAATTGTAATTGAAATTGAAACTGAAATCAAAATCGAAATATTCCTCAGTGTTTAAATCTTGTTACAATTTCATCACCAAATGTGCTAAAAATTAACTAAACCTACCTGAAAATTTGATCTTCGTCCAAGTATTGCTTTAATTCAAAGTTGGTATAGCAGGCATACGTAATAAACACAATAGCAGGCATACATAATAAACCCTAATCAAAATGAAGCATACTTTAATTCAAAGTTGGTATAGCAAGCACCGATTTTAGGTTTACAACTCTGGCTTAAGAGCTTGGTACCAAACTGTACGACAGGAGGAAGTCTAAGGGAGCCCAAAAGATTGCTGCAGATAGTTGTAACCTTCATCTACCAAGTGAAAGCATACTTCATTTATGGATTCGGATATGGACTCAGATGTGAAAAATCTAAATCGAAATGTAAATCTTCCAACATTTAGCAAAACATCAAGTAGAAATATGACACAAATATGGACTCAGGTGTTAACAAAAATGGACTCAGATGGCAAAATCTAAATCGAAAAGAAAATTACCAGCATACCTTGTCAAAATCAATAGAGAATCAATGGAGTTATCAAAACACGTCGTGACATTTAGCTGCAAAATTGAAAGTGTAATTGAAATTGCTTGAGGGACCTTGTTAATGCAGCAGAGGATTCAAAATCCCGACCAAAATGAGCCCTAGAGGATGGGGAGACGATTGATCGGTGGGAGGAGGGGAGACGAAAGGGTGAAGGTGAATTGATCGGTGTGAGGAGGAGAGACGAAAGGGTGAAGGTGAATGTGGAGTTGAGCCCTAGAGGGAAAAAAGAAAAATCGGGAAAATCAAAAAAAGGAAATCGTGATTCTAAAATGTAGGAGCGACACGTCAGCAGTATTTGATTCTGCCTTATAATATATATAGATTAGAAGCTTAATGAAGAACATAAATACAAATTTTTAACACATATATCAATAAGTAGATCGAAAAATCAAACTCATTGCAAAGATAGCCATCGGCATGTATAAATCCATCCAGATAAAAACAAAGAATCCAGTAAGAAATCCAGTTCGAACCCTAAACGAGTGGTCTGAGCCTCACATGTTTTATCACCAAAATTTACCACTTGGGAGTTGGGACATATACGGACAAGAGTTATGGCCAACAACGGCCCTCTAATGTACATTTTTTCCATAATGCACGAAAGATAACATAATCATCGTTATCATTGTGAAGTCGGCTCAAACTGCGACTCAACAAGCACGTACAATGGCTTCCCATGCGATCTCAATCGCTCACGACCCTACAATAAGAAAAATGAGCTCATGAGATAAACCCAAGGACCTTTTTTCTTTCCATAAGTTCAAATTATATGTTTCTCCAATATATCATTGCAAATAAATTGATGATATCAACATGGCCCCACAACATTCATTTGTTCTATCTTTTTTTAAAGTGAAATGAATGATGGTGTTTGGTTCAATATAAATACAACTAGTAATAGTTTAAAAGTGGGTAATCATCCATATATCAGTACGAGGTTGTTTGGCAGTTGTTGAATGGTTTGGTGAAGGATAATTAAGTGATCCGAATGATTAAGAGGCTCTTATGATATAGTGCAAAATGAAATATGGTTGTTTGGTAATTGTTCATAATGAAATTAGGGCACTAAGGGAGGCCCAAGATACAAAATCATTCATAGGGTTTTAGAACCATTAAGAGGTGAACTTTTTTTATTTAATGACAAGCTTCCATATTGAAGGAAAAATAAGAAGCAATAATCAAAGTTTTAATGGTGGTGCATTAAAAGAAATTGTATACAAGTCTTCTGTCATATTGTAATTGAATTTATAAAATTTACCATGAAGAAGAAAGTCGGTAATGAAACGGACAAGGTTAATTTAATTTTATAGGCGTACCTTCAAGTCCGGTACTTCGATCACGCAGGCACACTCGACAACTTCAGCTCCAGCGCGCTCTGGGAAACAAGACGATGATGAGGTATTGTTAATACAAAATGAAGCACCTAAGAACATATTATCCATATTTTCTTCAAAATAGGAACACATAAGTTAAAATCTCCAAAGAAACTTACATTCAACTCCAACAGTTTCTCCATTTTGAAGATCTCGAACATAAATTATACCATTGAAATGTTCGATAGATTTAATATCCCAACAAAATTTCAAATGTTTTGGTTAAATGATAATACATTCAACTTCGTTGACGGGAATAATAAATAAGAAAACTACTTGAGCATAGGATTTCTACTTGTTAAGATAGAAATGTGTCCATAAACCATTAAAAGACATTAATTAATGTTTAAGACTAGTTATTAGTGTTGCATATTAAGGAAGTGAAAAGAATCCTCCATATGAGGTGAAAAAAAGGTACCTACCCAGTAAGTTGATGGCAGCACAAAGGGTGCCACCAGTAGCAATTAGATCATCAACAACCAGAGCTCGGTCTCCGGATTCAACTGCTCCAACATGCATTTCAAGGCAATCTGACCCATATTCCAAGATATACTTTTCTGATATCACTTCACCTGTAGTTATTAAGCATACTTATATGTTATGAAATAATGTAATATTCAAGTAAATTTGGATGCATAAGATGACAGTGATGGAGATGATTGTCGAGCTATGACATTTGACTACTCTTCAAAAAGTAAAACTATGATAATGATCGTGAAAATGATGACTTCTTGAAGATTTAATTATTTTACTTCATATTTTTTAAGACTTAAAACTAGTAAATTTATGAATGTCATAGTTTGATATGGCAAAAATGTCAAATTTCATGTACTTTGGAATTTGTTGACAGACCACTCGCACATTGAGCATCAAGAGTAGTTGTGAGGTTTGGATTTTCTATCTTATATTATATCAATATCAAGGGCCTCTACATCCTCAAATTATGTAAAGAAGAATATAACAAGGGAAGATGTAATGTACCAGGTAACTTCTTTGGCTTCCTTAATGGTACAAACTTTGCTCCTATTGCCAGTGCAATTGGAGGACCGAATATAAAACCACGAGCTTCAATTCCTGGAATAAAGGAAACATTCACATAAGCATATATTGAAGAGTTTATCCATCTAAATTTTGTGATGGAGCCATGATCAAGCATGAAAAGATAGATCATGTGACAGATTAAATATTAAAGAATTATGATACAAGACAGCAAGAGCAGCATGTTCATGTGCCATCAAGTATGTTCATTAGGTAATGAAAATATTGAACAAGAGAATAAATGAAAACAACAGCAGCAGTAGACAACAGTAGAACATTCATAGGAGAAATTTGCATGCTACCTTGTCTTGTACTAAATGAAAACATGAAAACATAAACCATATGGAATCTTCAGAGAAACTTGCCAAGATGTACAAACCCACCCCTTATTTTCTTCTATGAGCATTGTCTCTTCAAGATATATATATATATATAGGGGCGGGTTCAAACGAGAAGGCGGCAACTTCCGAGAAGTGTGAGAAGGGACAAATCAATTTTTTACATGCCAAGGCAAAGTAGCATTTTCTATTCTAACCTAGGAGTAACTCCTGAGCAAACTGAGTGCAACAAGTTATGGCATTTGCTAAATGACAAAAAGTATACACACACAAACAAAAGGGTTTGACTAGGTATTTAATAACTCTTTATGAAGCGCGCCTAGGCCCACAAGGCGCCTCAGCCAAGGTGCAGGGCCTTAGTGAGCCGCGTGAATATGCCTAGCCTCGACTTCAAAAAAGCCCAAGACCTTGAGCTTTATGAGCCTAGGTGCGCTTTTAACAACTATGGCAGTAACTCCCAAACTGGGTGCAACAAGTTATGGCATTTGCTAAAAGACAAATAGCAAAAAAATATATATACAAGTATCACGAACTGACATTAAAATGTCATGTCCAGCAGAAACAAGAAAAGAGATATGGGGAGATAGAAAACAGATACAAACTTCTGTGTAATAGGAACGACCAAGATCAGAACAGCATAAGCTTGACATATAAAATACATATTATTCATATTTAATAACATTTATGCAAACTGCAAAAGGACATGAAACTGGTAATCACACACTCAATCGGTTTAGTATATACTCCAAAATCTATTCAAAGTAAATATTTGTTGGATCTAAAAAATCTAGTTGATACTTGATTTATTATAGCTTTTCCATTTCAAATATTATTAGAATATGAAGTTCCAAGAGTAGTGTATAAGGTTCTCAGTAGTTCTTAAATCCATATTTGTTCCACCAATATTTCATGTGTGTGTAACTTTTCACAATATATACGGATGGACTAATATGATATTGGAATGCTAAATTTGGATGTTTGGATGATTAGTGAAGAGATATAGATATAGAAGGATCAAACGAGAAGGCGTCAACTTACTATTCAAAGTAAGGCGTCAACTTACTATTCAAAGTAAATATTTGTTGGAATGGGCTTGGATGCACTCTCATAGTCTTTTTTTGGGTAATCATGGGTATCCGGGACTGGTTACACGCACCAACTAATTCCCTAGGGACCACGAATGGCCTGCAGTAATTGCAGGTGAACCTCCATGGTCACAAGTGCTCTGGCAGCACCTGCATTCGAACCCGGGGAAGATGAGATTTCCACTACATCCCCTGGGCCTTAACTGCCACAACCCAAGTGGTTAGTCTTAGTGTTTATCATAAACTAATGGGCCAAAAACTCGTATATATGCTTTGGGTTTATCATGTAATACGAACAAACAGAATGGTTCTAACTACATGACAAAGATCCCTAACAGGCATGACAGTCTGCTAGCAAAAAGACAGATTTTTCATCTAGGGCCACAAGCCAAAAGAGAAGATACTTTCTTAGTTCACAGACAGGTGACATCTTAAATCCAAAAACTTGAGATTTTTCAGCATTCAACTATAAGAAATTAAATTAACCAAAATCATCACTAATTTAAACAATCCAACGTAGTCAGGCTTGTCAAGAGTTGAAATCTTGACAAATAACTCTAGTTTCTAGTGATATGTAGAAAGGTAAACGTACTATAAAAAAACAATTCAACGCCTTGAAGATAAAGAAACTGAACATAGTATCAAGGAAAAAATGAACGGTTCTTTACAGTGGTGAATGATCGCCAAAGAACAAAACAAATAAAGCCCATTTGATTACATTTGACTCTACACCTTTTGGAAATGATCTATCCAATAATAATTGATTATCAGACTATGACAGCCAAGATATGTAAGCATGTGGGGTGAGGGGATGAGGTTAAATCAATATATATGCGAAAACATTGGAAAGTGAAAGAGGATTGAGGCTCAATTTCAAAAGCATCTCATCCAAACAGTGACAAATCTTTAAAAAATCCAGAATGTGATGAAATGAAACCCAACAAAAATTAAAAAGGATATGTCCCCATATTCAAATATCCATCATCACACCAAGCAGGTCCCACCTGCCTTCCCCCAACAACAAGAACCACCATTATCCCACCCAAACTTTGGATCTTGAAAGGGAGAGAGCACATGCTTTAGCAAGCAAATACCACTATTAGCCGCTCATACTCATTCATTGGAAGTAATCAATGACATCTTCCTACCCCCAAATTCCCACTATCTATCAACCACTGAAAGATAAAACTTAATGTGCATGTCATTCCACTCGGAAACAAAAAATATAGTCATCTGATGCCACTTCAAGATATTGTTGTAGCTCAAAGGCATAAAAAAGGTCGCCTCAAATGAACCCAACAACAAATTCTACAGTAGATTATGGTCTGATTTAACTTGTTTCATCAAGAGATTGGATCAGAGACAAACAAACCCCTTTGGCGGTGACTTTCAACTTAACTTTAGTGCACAAATGGCATGATAGAAAAATAAACATAAAATAACAACAACAACAACAAATAACTCTACATCCATGGCAAAGTAAGATGACAATGCTTATTATTAGTTTATTGCACAACATTGGCTACCATAATGTAACCCTAGGTTTTGTGTGCGTGTTGTGTGGGTGGGTGGATAAAGTTCAGCATTTGACCCTACCTCTGAATAAATAAACGGCGAAAAGGTTTAGCATGATGAATTTACTCAATTCACAACGGAAGTGGAATAAAATTCCAAAATAAAATAATTACCTGCAATTACAGAAATGTCTTTGTCTTTGTAACGCTCAACAAACAAATCAATGGTGTCTTTGAATGCCTTAGGATCAAGCAACAATGTAGTGATGTCTTGAAACATTATACCTGTTAATCATAAAACCAAACTTCCATCACCGTTCATGAATGTGTAAGATTATGTGTGTAATCACAGACATCACCACAGAGTATTACAAGCCAACGAGAGATCACTGTACCTGGTTTTGGGAAGTTAGGGATGACGCGAAGTGCGGATTTGATGCCATTGATACGACCGGCGGAGTCACCGTTTTCGCCGGCGGACATTCTCAGTGTGTGAAGGAGCAGTTGAAGAAAATTAATGGCGGATTTGAGAGAATATTAGAATGGGGAAAATGAGAGGGAAACAACTGTATTTATAGGAATATGTGGGATGGATTGAAGGAGATGCCTTTACCCACTTTACTGTTTAAGGGGGGTGGGTGGGCACACTGCACAAGAAGGAGGGGCTGAATTGAAATTTTAAATCAACGTCTCGGAAATGGTGAAGTTTTGATAATGGTACCTATAGCCCTTATACTTTTTAAAATTGGCTTTCTACCTCCTTTAAGTTTTATAAGAACGTCTTCAACAGTTTATCAATACATTTAAAAAAAAAGAAAATCAAAATTTCTAAAATAAATATTACATTAAACTCCAATAAAGTTTATGTTATAAAATTTTTAACATTAAGACATCGTTTGGCAAAAAAAAAATAGTTTATAAGCTAGCTTTTTTTTGTACATGTTTGGATAACCATAGACTGGCTTTTTCAAACGCTACTTGAAGTAGCTTTTCAGTAGTTTTTTGTTAATATTCCAATATTACCGTCATTAATATTATTAATTATTTATTAACTATTATTATAAATAAATATTAATTTTTGAAGTTTAATTATTAATAATAATTAAATAATATTAACCGAAAATTATTAAATTAAAATTTAATTATATATTGATATTAGTTTTTAATTATTTAAAGTTATTGTTAATCATATAAATTATTTTATATATTCTGTAATGTTAATTAGTATATTTTTAATTATCAATTACTATTATTTTTAATTATTATTTGATTATTTTTTTATATTATATGCAACGGTTATTTTAAATCATAAGTTAATATATATTCTTTCTAAAACTTGTTTTAACAAATTCAAAGTTTGTAATATATATGTAATAATAAATTTTAAATCCTTTTAATTAACATATTATTTAGTTTTTCTTTACTACATTGGTTGTATTAATTAACATCTTATATTTTTATAAATTTATTTTAATTATATAATTAAATATTATAATTGATAATTTTTTTAAAAATGTCTTTTTTGGTCAGTTTACATGTTTATAAGCTAGTTTTATCAAACTTGATTTTTTTCATCAGGTAGCTTATCAGCTATCAGCTAGTTTGTCAAACATAGCCTAATTACATGATTAGAATATTTAGTGAATTTAATACCTCAACAAATTTTTTTATAAAATAATAATTTTATATGCTCTCTACTCCAGTATAAGTATAAAATAATTAATGTATCTTCTATTTTCTTTCAAAATTAATTTTGGAGTTTTTCTATCTCCTCCAATTATAGCAAAAAAAATTCTTTGAAAATGATAAATTTCTATAGTTTGAAGATTCTGTTTGATTTATAAGGTAGTTGATGTTTTGGTCTTAGCCTCTTTTGTTTAGAAGTAGGCTACACTCGAACTTGGGTATGAATATACCTAAAGTTTTAAATGGTGTGAGGCGTGGCATGCCGGTGAAGCTAAACCTCAAGCTTTAGGAGCTACGGCGAATTCATGCATTTTCAAGTCGTGACTTATGGCGTCAAATTTCTAATTCATATATAATATTATGTATAAAAACTTGTGTGTTGTATTGTTACTCAATAAGCCAATAGTAGTGAGCAAGTTAAATTAGGTTATATATTAAAAACTTGCAAATAAGACATTAAAAACGTAAAGAAAAATCAAATATCGCATTACGAAAACTGCGCATTAGGTCATGGTGTGTCACGGGTTTAACGTGACGTGAGACACAAGCCTTGGTGTCATGGGCGTCATGGCGACTGTGCGGCGATTTTTTTAGAACATTGAATATACCTTGAAATTCGTTTATAATATCTTAGAGCATTTTCAATAAAATCTGTAAAATATAGAGAACGGAAAAAAAAATTGTTATCTTTTTTGTTTCAACAGATTTGCTAAAGTGTTTTTCTAAAATAGAAAAACCAAGAAAAGATTTCAAGTCTAAAGCATCTCCAACAGGTTCTCTATATTTTATCTAAAATAGAAACGAAAGAGAAACTATTTTTAATTCATTCCACTAATAAGATTATACTTTTAGGGTGCGTTTGGAGATGATAAAGTTCTTTTTTTAAAAATGCATGGAGATGATAAAACCATCTAATATTTTAATAATATAATTAATGCTAAAATCTCTAAATTAGAGATTCTAGAGTGAAATATGATTTTATTTAGAGATTTTTACTTTCGGTTTTTTATTTTAGAAAAATTATAGAGATAAGATCTTCGTATACCATGAAACTTTTTTAAAAGAAACTGTAGTTGTAGTGTATATTAAAAAAATTACATAACGTTGAATTCAGGCGTACACAACAATTGTGGTCACTGAGGTTTAATCAGGCTGATGTCTTACAGTCACAACTTGTTAAGGGATTAGTCTAGACATAGTCTGGGACACCCTTAAAAAATGCATAATGTTTTCATATGATAAAAAAGTGATTCAATTCCAAATCCTTTTAACCAATCAAGGGATCAAAACATAATTCAAGTTCATTATTTATGGTGATTTGTTTTCTTCATGGTCGTATTGTGCTAAAAAAATATTATACAATTTATATATTATTCTAGTTACTCCTTTGAGTTATAAACTCAAGACTAGCTTGTCTTTTCATAGCCTTGCTGCATTTATTTTCGATGTGTTTTCATTCATTACTAGTGTTAGGCTCGCGCGTTGCACGATAATAAAAAAATATTGTAAAGATAATCAATTGAGTTTAAATGAAACGTAAGTCATCATTATATATGTGTGTGTGTGCGCGTGCATTAGATCAGGTGAGAAGTGTAATTTTTGGTGAGAAGTGTGAGAAGTACTTTTAAACCGTTGATCATTTTTAATCAAATACTCTCCCATGAATTGTGGCTTAAAAGAAAATTTATCCGGTGCATCTTATCTTGCTGCATCTCATCCTAATGTTCGTCTATTTCTCATCCAACGGTTGATAACCACTTCTCACGTTTCTCACCAAATTTGGCACTTAGTATTCACCATTTACACTATAATATTTACCATTTGGTTGACTTTGATTCCAACCATGGTTATAGATTTCAAACCTTCTATCTCTTTTCTAATGCTTATCATATTCTTCCAAGTTATCATATTCTCACCAATGTATGATGATAAAACTCAACCTTACTTTAAGATTTAAGAAACAAAAAAATCTCATAGTTCCAACTTCCAAGTCATCATCCTTGGTTCACTTTAAATTTTGCACTATTTTTCTTTACATTTGTTTGGTTATGATTCTAATCATGGTTATGATTCCAATCATTGTTATGAATTTCAAAATCTTCCGGAATCCGATACCCAAATCCGGAAGTACTGGAAAAGTCATCTTCCGGACTTCGTGTGATTTCCAGTCTGATTACTTACACTTCCTACTCTGTTCTTTAAATCACATGTACCAATCCTTTTAACATGTACATAGGTTCAATAAAACAAATTCCAATTTAGCAAATCACTTTTGATATGTAAAAACATACTTTTTAATAAGAATGAACTCACCTAATTGAGAGTTCGTACTCAGAGTCTGCCAAGCTCAATCGATTCATAAATCCAATCTTTCACACCATCGAACAGTACCTAATCAAATCCAGACTTCTCTTTCTCTTTCTCTCTCGATTTTCTCTAGAAACCGACTTAAAAAATCGGCAATTGAGATAAAAATCTCAATTCAACCGCCTCTCCCTTTAAATATCCAAAACTATCAACAAATAACAAAACCAACCCCCAAAGTTTCAATATTCACAAATAGGTTAAACTTTGGTCAATTACACTTTAAATCCTTCGATATCAAATTATAACATAACTTTGATCATGGAAATTCGGGGTGTTACATAATTGATTGGGATAATGTAAAATGAGTGAACTTTATTAGTTATCACAAAAATATTATTTTAATTATTTGTTATATATATATATATATATATATACATTTTTTTGCAAAAATAAGGTAGACTAAATTGAACCAACCACATGGGTATTGAGTAGACACAAAAACAATCACCCCTTATTTTCTATACACACTTCATGCTTCAAAACTTGCATCTTGTAACCAATTGGGATGATGCAAAAGTAGGGTAAACCAAATTGAGCCAACCACGTTAATTGACACAAAAAACATTCACCCTTCATTTCTTATAGCCACTTGCTACTTCAAAATTTTCATTTCTTCACCAATGTAGGATGATGAAACTCAACCACATTTTAAGATTTGAGGATTACTCAAATCCCATGGTTCCAAGTCACTCTTTGTGGTTGTTTTTTTAAGTTATGATTCCAATCATGGTTATAGATTTCAAAATCTTATGTCATTCTTTTATATTGGTTTTTACTCCAACAATGGTAATAGATTTCAAAACCTTACATCTCTATTTTTATACCATAATTTTTTTCAAACTATCATATTACCAACAAAGGAAAATGATAAACCTTAACCTTATTAAAAAATTTGAGAAATACTCAAACCTCATGGTCCCAATTCACCAACATTGGTTTATATTTTAATTTTGCACTATATTTTTACCATTTGGTATATTATGATTCTAACCACGATTATCGATTTCAAAACCTTTCATCATTCTTTTATATATCTTCACTACCTTCTTCCAAATAATAATCTTCCCACCAATGATAAAACTCAACCATATTTAAAGATTTGAGGAATACTCAAACCTCATGGTGCCAAGTCACTCTTTGTAGTTGTTCCTTATATATATATATTGATATATTAATTTATTGGGGTAGTGTAAAATGAAACTTTATTAGTTATCACAAAAATATTATTTTAATTATTTGTTATATATATAAAGTTTGTTTTGCAAAAATAAGGTAGACTAAATTGAGCCAACCACATGAGTTGACACAAAAACATTCACCCCTTATTTCATATACACACTTCATACTTTAGAACTTGCATCTTCTCATCAATGTGGGATGATGCAAATGTAAGGTAAGCTAAATGAGCCAACCACATGAGTTGACACAAAAGTATCCACTCCTCCTTTCTTATAGCCACTTCATAGTTCAAAACTTTCATCTTTCCACCAATGTGGGATGATGAAACTCAACCACAATTCAAGAAATGAGGAATTCTCAAATCTTAGAATTCCACATCATCTTTTGTGGTTTTCTCTTTTAATATATATATTGATATATTGATTTAGAGCATCTCCAATAGAGGTTTTTACAAGAATTTTCTTTTTGCAGTTTTTGGTGTTATTTTATTTTCAACTTATTAAATTGAATTTTATATAAAAATCCACAATTGTAGTTTTTATAAGAACCTTATTTTTGTAGGTCCCATATATTTATCAACATCAAAAACTATTATATATTTATAAATAAATATCAATTAAATTAAATACCAATAGAAATGAAGAATATGTCACTTCACACCCAAAATCAAGGTAAGAACCAAGGTTCTTGTTTAAGAACTTACAGGAGGTTGGTAGGGCCGGTCCTGAGGTTTATGGTGCTCGTGGTGGATTGGCAAAAAGTGCCCCTATTTCTATAGTGAAATGTTTAAATAAGAATGCTAAGTATCGTGAAAAGGTAACACAACGAAAGATTCATATGTGAATCTTTGGGAAAAAAAACCAACTGAAGATCTTGAGCATATGTCAACTTATATGAATAATATATAACGTTGGTTCACATATATATATATATATATATATATATATATCTTCAAATAAAAATTTTCAATGATTCACATATGAACATTTTTTTAAGTTTCCTTTCTTAGACCTTCCGTAATGGAACCCTCAAGCCCTCAAGCCACCTCAGCGCCACATCAGCTTTTCTCCTTACCCTAAAGTGGAGTACCGGAACCCTCAAGCCCTCTTGCCACCTCATTTTTTTAATTCTTTTATTTATACATTTAATTATTTAACAAAATAAAAATATTTATATATTTTTTAATAAATAAAAATAAAAATTCATATCATTCATTAAAAAATTAAAAATTACAAAATACAAAACACTAAAAAAATAAAAATTACAAAATACAAAACACTAAAAATTATGATATTTTATAATTTTCTCTTTTCTCGCTAAAGTAGCCCTCAAAACGTCTCCCGAAAGGTGATCATGTGAGGATATGAAAAACTCGAAGTCTTGTTGATATCGTTTTTCTCGTTCGATTTCTCGTTCGATTTCTCGTTCGAGTTCCAACCTATCTCATTCGAGTTCGAGTTTTTTCATTTTGTACTCCATTGTATCCTCAATCTTCTCGTTGAACGTCGTCAACATCTGAGTAACACTTTCGTTCGTATTCGACCCGCTCGTATTACTCGTTGATGTTTTTTTTGCCTTGTTTCTCCCGATGGGTCGTTGAAGTTGCTCGACCTCGTTGACGTCTTCATCGTCATCATCGGAAGGTTTGGTACGTTTTGAACCCCGCGATGAAGTTGTCGTCATCGTTGGAACGGCTCCCCATTTTGGACATTTTTTGAGGACTTCCCAAGCTTGTTCGTGAGTGAAAGCAACCCCAAGTTGTGCTCGGTACCGTTCGTGTGCCGTTCGTGAAATGTTGGCCTCACTCATTCCGCTTGATCTATTAGTGACCAAGTTGTTGTAGATGCCGCCAAAAGAATTTATTTTTTTATTGAGGTCGTTGAACTTGGTGTTGAGTTGATGAATCGTTCGATAATTTCCACGGCCCATAAAACTAAAGAACACTTGCCCGATTCGGGTCCAAAAACTTTCTACATTTATGTAAATTCAAGTATAAGAATATTAACAAGAATAATAATAATAATAATATTAATAATATTAATAATAATAATAACAATAATAATAATAATAACAATAAAAATATTACCACCGGTTTGTGCGTTACCGACAACGGGGTCCTCCGAAACGTCAACCCACGCCGACACTAACGCGAGTTCCTCGTCTTTACTCCACATCTGTTTGGCGGCTCTATTTTCATATTTTTTGTTTTTTCCTTTTCTCGTTGGTGTCGGGTTTGATGGTTCCGGGATAGATTGTTGTGTGGAGATGAATTGTGTTGTGTGCGGGCTAGAATGTTGGGTTTCCGGAACAATGTTGTCGTCGAGATCGATTGCGGGTGAAGGAAGATTGTAGTTGGCCGGAGTAAAACCTTGCTGAATCAAACCGGGACGTGTAAATTGGTAAGGAAATTGTTGGGGAAATTGTTGCGAAAATTGTGGCGGAAATTGTTGCGGAAATTGTGGATGATAATCTTGTTGTGAAAACTCTTGGAAACCAAGCTCCGGGTCTTCTAGCGGTTGCGGTGTATCCGGTCGGTTACGACGGGATGTAGGTGTTTTGTTTGGATTCATGATGAAATTTGAGAGAGTTTGAGAGAATTTGAGAGATTTTGGTGTGAAAAAATAAGAGGTTTTGATTAATATATATAGTGTGATTAAATTGAAAAAAATATAAATATAGCCGTTGGAGTTTATTTATTTTCAAAAATTTAAAAAAAAAACAAACAAATCATTCGGGATCAACGGGTTTGGGAACCCGCATGCCAAGCCCCCCGTATTGGAACCCTCCCAAGCCCTCAACCTACCCGAGCCCGAGCCCGAGCCCGAGACCGATACGGATGGCCTTAAATATAACAAAGAATGATACAATGAGGGACATAAACAAAACCCCTCAAATAATAAAAATAAAGGACATCGCTTAAAACGATGTCTTTGTGCGTTGTTTGAATAAAATATCTTATGAAGCATAGAAAAAAAACACTTATATTGAAATCGTTGAAATCAAATAGTTTACTTCAACTTAATTTCTATAATATGCAACCGTCAAAGACAAAACAAAACCAAAACTCGGAATTTAAAATACCGTAACTTAAAAAATAGGGAAATTAATTAAAATACCCAAAGTTTGACCAACTGTTACCAAAATACCCAAAAAAAAATCCATTTTGCAAAAATACCCAAAATACCCGCAATGGATCCCGCGATCGCGGGCTAGGGCTGACGTGGCACGTATTTTGGCCCCAAATGCCCCGCGAAGCCCCTCAACTTTGGCCGCGGTGCACTTTTGGTCCCTGCCCGCGATCGCAGCCCGCAATGGCCCGCGATGTACAGTTTTGGTTCCTGAAAATTTACACTTTTGGTCCCTGAAAATTTACACTTTCAGCCCCTGTACTTAGACGAATCTTGCATGCTTTTACTGTTTTTTTCCACGATTATTGTACTTTGAAGACGGATTTGTGGTTGAAATTCATTTGCATGTTTGAGATTTCATCCATAAATATCAGTAGTATGCAATTCACAATTCACACTTCCTCTTGCTTTCTTTCTTGATTTCTCTCTTGCTTTATTTCTTTGAATTGATTTCTCTCTTCTCTCATTTCATCCACAAATGGCATCGTCATCAAACCCTAAGTCTACTCCTGAAAAAATGCCACCTCAAATCGAGGTCGCCATAGCAAAAAAGGAAAAGGAGATAGATGAACTAACAGAAGAGTGGAAAAAAATGATGGACAGGAAGGCAGTCCATTTGAGAAAGATCGAAGAGGAAGACAGGAAGATCAAAAGGATGAAAGGGGATACAAAAGCTCGGGAGGCTCGTGTTCGTCGAGAACAAGAAGCAATTCACCATATTCTGCAAGACTTCGCAATTATTCAAGCGAAGGTAAACGAGAAGCAAGCTTGGATTGATGAAACTAAATCAATTTTTAAGTAGGTGGTGGTTATATTTTTTTTTTGTTTTGTATTTTTTTTACTGTGTTGTTGTTTTGTATTTTTTGTTGTTGTTAATTTCTCTGAAAAGTAGGTTTTAAGCCGCTGAACCACGGTTAGGTTGGATACATCATGCAAGGTCAAGTCAGAGGTTACCTCATTCGTGGGCCTACTCCTCTTGTAGAATATATGACAACCCTCAACTCATTTGCTAAAGTGTGTGCGGGTTGTGGTACACAATGGCCATACGTGGTTGCAAAAGCAGAAGCCGTTGAAGAAGGGTCAGAAAGATTGAAGATGAAGAGCTTGTTGGATGGAATACAAACTAGCTGTGTTATCAATGTTCATTTAGAAGCATATGTATGTGTGTGTATATATATAATATGAAATGGGGTTTTGACAAGTTGGTATCACTGGACTCATTTAAGAATTGTGAAAATGGGTATTTGACGAATGATGATTCATGTGTGTTTGGAGCTGAAGTGTTTTAAACACACATGAATCATCATTCGCCAAATACCCATTTTCACAATTCTTAAATGAGTCCAGTGATACCAACTTGTCAAAACCCCATTTATAAACAATTCTACCTTCTCCTATTGCCATTCACGATATCTATAAACACATTCAAATAATAATAATTTAAAACGATTTAATGAATTAGTTAATATATGATTATTATGTTAATGCGATAGGAGTGTAAAACAAAATTGAAAAAAAAATATGAGATGTACCATAAATTAAATAATTAACTATAATGGTGTAATTTGTTAAAATTAAAACGTATCTAATATGAATATATAAACAGACATGTGTACTCAGAGTTAACATTCACTGCCATGGATGCAAGAACAAGGTCAAGAAAATACTAAGAAAATTTGAAGGTCTCCTATTTTCTTTATGTGTGTAAATATATAATACGAATATATATATATATCATTTACAAACTAGATGTGTTATCAATGTTCATTTAGAAGCATATGTATGTGTGTATATATATATCATTTACAAATCAGTGTTTAGATCAACAGTATCATAAGGGTTTGTTCCATATGGTTCAAGTTGTGACGGGCCCGGGGTGTGACTGACAGAATGTCTCCTTGGCACGGTTGAAGGGGCGGGATTTGGACACTCTCCACGAGTGTGTCCTACGCATTGGCACCGAGTACATCTTCGTTGTATCGAACTTTCACCACGTGATGGACGTCGGTCGTTCTTTCTCGGTCTCCCGGCCCTGTTCTTATCCATTAAAGGTGGATAGCATGGTGGAAGCGGGTCGGGTGGATACACCCATGCTGCAGGGGGTCCAGCTGGGTTTATTACCTCCACGTATGTTTTCCGGTAATATTCGGACGTGAAGAAAGGTACAGCCAAGTCGCTGCAATCTGTACGACCCATATATGTTGCTGCAGCGATGGCATGGCCGCACGGTAACCCAGATTTATCCCATTCGCAACACGAACAAAGGTGGTCTTCCATATTCACAATCGCGTGAATATAGTCATCATGCACCTCGTACTTCCCATACCCGATTGCTCTTACCGGCCATGTCGCCGCACGACGCGCCCTGTACTGAACGATATTCTCCGCCGTTGGTGCGAGTGCATTTTGTATCTTAGCTCCTTTTAGGCGTCGAATTTGGTACCACTCTTGTTGAAAGGCCCGAAAGTAGTCCATAAGATTAACAATCGGACATCTACGCGCAAAACGGGAGAGTGCATTCACAGACTCTGCATTATTCGAGGTCAGAATGTCATACCGTTGTCTAGGAAAATGGGCCGCGGACCACCTCTCCGGTCCAGCATCGTCAAAGACTTTGGCTGCTTCCTTGACACTGTATCGTAGCATATTCATGTACTTGTTAAACTCCCGATCCGTATATGCTCTGCATGCCGCCCAATAGACATCCTTGTAGGTGGTAATACGTTTGTCCTTGGATTTGGCGTTCATCTCCAAATGTCGACAGCATATGGCGTGAGGGGCGTTTGGGTACATGGCAGAGATTGCGGCGCTTATGGAAGGAGCCCTGTCAGACATAAACACCAACCCTTGCGAGTCTCCGATAGCTTGTCTCAACATGGACAGAAACCAAGTCCACTCGTCCCCGGTTTCGGACTTGCCTACGCCGAAAGCTACTGGAACGATGGAGTTATCCCCGTCCATGGCAACCGCCAGGAACATCATACCCAAGTAATGGCCCTTTAAATGGGCTGCGTCTATTATCAGGACACGACGTAGATTTTCCAGAAATGTGCGGATCTGCAAAAACATAGGTTAAAATGTTATAGTTTATAATGTGTAAATGTTATAGTTTATAATGTGTAAACATATGACATGTTAAAATACGTACCGCGGGTCCAAGGGCCACGAAGCACATCTCAAACCGTCCACGTGAATCGGTCCGTAGCTGCGTGACAGTACCAGGGTTCTGCATCTGCAAATTATATAAATATGTCGGGAGTCGTTCATACGACTCCTCGAACGTGCCTCTCACCATAAACAGTGCATGGCAGCGCGCACGCCACGCTTGGTGGTAATCAATCGTGACGCCGAACTGCCGGTGAACGTCGTGGACGATGTCCTTTGGACGCAATGACCTGCTAACATCAAGAAATTTGTTTTTCAGGATCGCACCCAAAGTCTTTTTGCCGGCTTGTTTGTGGTGGGGATTAAGTTGCGTCCTCGTACAAGTGTGTACGTCGTGCAACTTTCTAATCATTATCGCCCCTCCTTTGGGACCCGTGTGAATCGCGTACAACCTCCACTCACACTTTTCTCTAGCACATTCAACTACGTATTTGATTTTGTCAGATGCCCGCACGCGACTTTGGAAACCCTCTTCCAAGAACTTGAGTCCGATCTGACTTGCTAAGAGATCCTTCGAATCGAATATCTGACCTGCTGTTAAACTTTCGCTACGAATATAAGGTGTAGGTTCGTAGCTTTGTGTCTAGGTATGGGAGTCTGGAAGAATAGGGGGCATATCAAAAAAGTCATTTATCTGACTACATGATTTTCTACTAGGGGTATATTCTTCGTGATCATCATTATCGGTGTCTGATCTGTCTATTTCAGAATTACCCGTTCTGAAAACGTGGGTTTCGTCATCAGCAACTCCAGCAGTACGCCATTCGTGTGGTTGTGGTGATGGTGGTGGTGGTTGTTGTTGTTGAGAATCAGGCTGCTCTATTTGGAGGTCTTCGTCGTCGTCACCCTCCTCGTCACCGTCGTCGTCACCGTCGGATACGCCGGGATACACAAAGAGTAATGGGGGTCTTTCTGAATCGACTGCAAGGTGCAGAAAAGTAGAGATATCCCCATCGTTGGATAAATCCACAAATGACCCATCGCCATTTTTAAACACTAACTTGCAAATATCAGAAGAGTTGATTCCACATTTTTGCATGGCGTATGCAACAAACTTCTGATAAGTATAGTTTACTGACACTTTTACACCATGCTTAGATTTATAAGCAAAATTCCACTCATTGTTATCTTGCACCCATTCACCATCAAAACAGAAATATAGCTTAGCTTTTGCAACAGATGAACTCATTTTTTCAGTAGTATCTCAAACACAAAATATTGCAGAAAGAAATATTGCAACAATGAAATCGTTGTGTGAGAATTATGGCTTGAATTTTACGTCTATTTATGAATGAAACAACCAACATATCAGAAAACCAATCTCTCATTTCATCCACAAACTGATATTCCAAAAACATTGATTTAACATTGATTGAAACATGCAATTGAATTTCAACCACAAATCGGTCTTTAAATTGCAATAATTGTGGAAAAAAAAAACAGTAAAAGCATCAAGATTCGTCTAAGTATAGGGGCTGAAAGTGTAAATTTTCGGGGACCAAAAGTTGAAAATTTCAGGGACCAAAACTGTAAATTTTGGCCCATCGCGGGCTGCGATCGCGGGCAGGGTCCAAAAGTGCACCACGGCCAAAGTTTAGGGGCTTCGCGGGGCATTTGTGCCCAAAATACGTGCCACGTCAGCGTATCCCGCGATCACGGGACCCCATCGCGGGTATTTTGGGTATTTTTGCAAAATTGAAAAATTTTAGGGTATTTTGGTAACAGTTGGTTTGACTTTGGGTATTTTAATTAATTTCCCTAAAAAATAACATTTACAAAAGTTCTACAAAATGAACTGTAAAAACATAATGATTAATGAGATTATAGAATAACCTAAAATCAAAAAAAATTATAAGACTTAAACTTAATGATTAATTGGAAATTGAGAATAATCTAAAATAACCAAACAATAAATAAATGTATATAAAAAACAAATTTCAAACCCAGGGATTTAATGCCCTATGGAATCTGCTGTGTGGGATTTGCTTTGATTGAAAAAAAAAAGCTTCAAATCCACTAAAGCCTAATTTACTATTGAAAAATAATTTTGATGCCCTTTTAAGTTTGGTTGCCCATGGCCACTACTATCATAGCCATGGGCAAGGGCCGGCTTTGAAGGTTGGGTTCTAATAAGAACTCTTCACAATGATAGTTTTACAAGTCACTATACTTTTTGCTTGTAAGAACCTTGCATTGGAGATGCTCTTACTTATCTTTTTACACTACGCAATACTTATTTTATGGATATTGATGTGATGGTTAAAAGTCAGCATAAAACAACTGTTTTTACTTTACGTGTATGATCAAGCTTTTAACAATGCAGACGTTTACGATAATATCTTATTTTTCTACGGTCGAAAAGACAACACTGCATCTCAAAATCTTTTATAGCTAAAATGCAAATCAAGGTACATCACCTTGGTTGGATGATAATACAAGACAAAAGGAGAGATAAATGGTGTAAAGGACAAATAAATGCATGTTAATGTTGACAATTTTTAAGCATATACTATTCATTGGACCACATTAGTTAGTGCAATGGATGGGTCTGTTTTGTCAATTAATTAATTTGAAGGGTTACATTTGTAATTTACTTACAAGTTAGTGGCCATTATTGTAAATTGTTCAAAGAAAATAAGATGAAAACAGCCAAAGGGCATCTCGGCCTCTCCCCTCGCGATTGCGGTTTCGCGCGTTTCTTTTTGTAAACACCGAAAATGTTCCTACCGTATAAGACCACCCGTACCGCCAAGCGGGTTTGGGGGCGGGTTCATCGACGTGGCAAGCGGGTTCGGGAAGGGTTCATCGGGTAGGGGTACGGGGGGATCGAGTAGCATGCGGGTTCGGGGAGCGGGTTCACCAACCCGATGATACCCGTTGCATATTTAAATTTTTTTATTTTTTTTAAACAATACCGTTTACCAACGGCTATTTTACAATTTTTTTTTCTTCAAATTATACACACTATATATATTAACCTATACCATCTTATTTTTTCACACCAAAAAACTCTATACTTTCTTCCATTCTCTATACTTTCTTCCATTTATTTCTTCAATTTTAGACAATATGGATTCGCCACAACCCGCTTCATCGACCGCATCATCATCATCCATAGACACCGACGAGTACTTGCATCATCAAAGGGAAATTTTTGTAGGGTTGGTTCGAGAAACTGCAAAATTAATTTATGGTAGCACCGCCTCATCGTCAAGAAGAGAACCGAGAGCCGGGAACATAGAAAGAGGTCGGGTAGCTGCAAACGAGCGGCTTTTGCGGGACTACTTTGGCAACAACCCGGTTTATACACCGGATATGTTTAGACGGCGGTTCAGGATGAGCAGGCAACTATTCGAACGAATAGTTGAAGATTTAGAAGGAGAGTATCCGTATTTTACACTTCGGGTGGACGGCAGATACAAACAAGGTTTTTCTCCGATACAAAAGTGTACTTCCGCTATTCGGCAATTGGCGTATGGAGTAGCTGCCGACTAACTTGACGAGTACTTGAGGATGGGAGACAAAACGTCACGAGATTGTCTGCACAAATTCTGCACAGGTATTATTGAACTCTATGGTAAAAAATATTTACGCAAGGCTACTTATGTTGATATTCAGAAGTTGTACACCGCGCATGAAGCTAAACACGGATTTCCCGGCATGCTCGGCAGCATAGACTGTACTCATTGGGCGTGGGCAAATTGTCCGGTAGCATGGCGAGGTCAATTCATGAGAGGTGATCATGAGCACCCGACAATCATGCTAGAAGCAGTGGCCTCCCATGATCTATGGATCTGGCACGCATACTTTGGTGTTGCCGGTTCCAACAACGACATCAATGTTCTCAATCAGTCGCCCATCTTCAACGACCTATATGATGGAAAAGCACCCGAGTGCCCTTTTGAGGTGAATGAAGTCACCTACAACCACGGATATTATCTAGCGGATGGGATATATCCGGAATGGGCTACTTTCGTAAAATCATTTACGTGCCCACATGACCCTAAACGACAAAAGTTCAAGTCCTCGCAAGAATCGGCACGTAAAGATGTTGAACGAGCTTTTGGTGTGCTTAAACAACGTTGGCATATACTTCATAACCCGGCACGCGGATGGCATCCGACAAGATTGGGAAACATTATGTACGCTTGTGTCATATTACACAATATGATACTCGAAGACGAAAACCATGCCATTTGTGGTGGCGATGAAAACGACCTTGTAGTGGATGATATCGAAACACAAATCAGTGAGGAACAACGCGCGACAAATGTTTGAGAAGTCAAAAACCGGGACACTCATAATAACCTTCGGTCGGATTTGGTCGAACATATTTGGCGTATCCAGGTTCCCAACAACGACGACGACTAGATTTTTAATATTTTGTAATTTTTAAATTTATTTTGTAATTTTTAATTTTTTAATGAATGATATGAATTTTTATTTTTATTATTTATCTTATTTTTATTTATTAAAAAATATATAAATATTTTTATTTTGTTAAATAATTAAATGTATAAATAAAAGAATTAAAAAAGATGAGGTGGCAATTGGGTTCAGTGGGTTAGCGGTACTCCACTTTTGGGTAAGGAGGGTAGGAAAGAGAAAAGCTGATGTGGCGCTGAGGTGGCAAGTGGGTTCATTGGGTTCATTGGGTAGTGGTACTCATGGCCTAAGGGGCTGTGTGGCAGTTGTTGAATGGTTTGTGCGGGATGATTAAGTGGTTAGAATGATTAAGAGACTCTTATGATATAGTGCAAAATGAAAAACGGTTGTTTGGTAATCGTTCGGAATGAATTTAGGGCGCTGAATGGCTAAAGGAGGCCAAAAATACAAAATCTTTTAGAGGGTTTTAGAACCACTAAGAGGTAGATTTTTTTGCCAAACAAGATTCACCTCTTAGCGATTCAGAGGTTACCTCTTAATGTAACTATTAAGAGGTAAACAAACAGCCACTATATGTTGATAGCTTGTGTTAATTGATTTAATTAAAATTAAATAAAAATATTATTATTTAGTACGATAACAGTATGTAATAGATAAATGTTTTCATATAAATATTTAATCGAAAAATAAGAACATGTTAATATCTCATTCTAAATATACAAGTTAATCCTAGAAATGGTCATCTAATGGGTCTAACCAATTCTTTTAGTAAATCATAGTCTTTTAAAGCATAAACCCTCCTTTTTACACTTTTTGTTGTTACATTACTTCTAACTCGTCAAAATAAGAACTCACATAAAAGTTTACAATGTTGTTCTTATAAGAACTTGCTTTTTGTGGGTCTCATGTATTTTTTCAACTTCAATAATTATAATTATAAAGTCAAGAAATTTTAAAAAAGTAACAAATCTGTCACTTCACACCAACATCAAGGTAAGAACCAAGGTTCTTATTTAAGAAACTAAAATAAAGAAGTTTGGGTTCTTATAAGAACTCTCCACAATAATAGTTCTTATAAGCTACTACATTTTTTACTTGTAAGAACCTTGCATTTGATGCTCTTAGATGTGAAATGATTTTAAATTGGTCATTATTAGACTTATATGACCTAGATGTGAAAAATGACTTGTTTTCAAAATTACTTATAAGCAAAAATAAAGAAGGTACACTATATACTATCTTAGAGCATCTCCAACAGCTTCCCCATTTTGGAGAAAATGGAGAATATGAAGATTTTGACCTATAATTTTTAGGGGTGTAAATAGGTCAGGTTGGGTTGGGTTCGGATTCAACTCATTTATTAATTGGGTTTAAAACCTCAACCTAACCCAAACTGTTTAAGTAAATGGGTTGAGATTTTTAACCCAGCCCAACCTGATACTTAAATGTGTTGGTAGCGGGTTGACCTGTTTATGATTTTCTTAACCCAACCTGTTTAATAAATGAGTTGAACCAGGGTTGACCCATTTAATTTTAAAACTTTAAATAAAATAAAAAAGAACTAAAACATAATTCAATGACAAATGTAACTACCCAGTCTAAAATAAAGCATACATAGCATTTAATAATAAACATCTCAATAAAGGGTCCCAAAATTCATTACATCTGTCTCAAAACTTAGGTTGGTGAAAACAACCTATACACAACTGAGAATGATACTAAATTCTAAAAATAAAAGTGGCACTGTCTCTAGTTGCATCCGTACTCTGCTCACTTACCAGAGCCTCCTACTAACTGCTTACCTGGAAAGGTTTAGTTGAAAATGCGAGGGTTAGACCATGAGGTCTAGTGAGTCCCCTCAATTTACAGTTCTCAAAACATTTAAAAACAGTTCATAACTATCAAGCAACTTTACATAAAACTTTCACGGATAAATCCGCTCCCGTAAATGGCACCCTGAAGTCACTCGGAAGTGACAACGAGTCAGTCTCACGCTGCCTTACTGGGTCACTCCTCCCATGGCATAAACGGAACATCCCCTCGGCATGAGCACTGGCGGGCCTACCCCCGACTTAGCCAATTTACGTCTATCACAATGCATGCATACATCTCATATCAACTTTCGAACAAGTACAATCACGTAAATAAACATGGCAATTCTACTCATTTACTTTCTTTGGAAAACACTGTTGGTGCAAGTGTACCCAGCTTTAAATATTGGGATATATTTTTGGTACACATAAAATCACATCTCCATATTTATTTTGATGATTACAAAACACACCGCATTATTTGTTATCTAATTTTTTATCTGAGTGTGCAGATATTTAAATGATCTCGATAAATTTTTTATCTGAAGAATCCAAGTCTGAAGAGTTTCGTCATTTTATTTTAAAATGATAAACACCCTAAAATATTTTATCACTTGGATATTTCGTATCTATATATTTGAATCAAATATATATATATTTCTTTTTTATTAAATCACATGATATATATATATATTAAAATGCTGGTTGCTACTGTTCATCTCTGTTGCTCAAAGTCTCAGCCGAAAATAAACCTGCGTTGCCATGCTCTCATTGGACAGATCTTCAGGCGGTATACCGCCAAGGTCCTCGCGGTATACCGCGGGTACTGTTTCCCATCAACTGTTCTGTAATATGAAGCTTCGTTTGTCAGGAATTATGTCAGGCGGTATACCGCCTTGTGCAACGCGGTATACCGCGGGTACTATGTAGCCGTTGAGTTTTTTGCAGGTTGACCTTCTCCTTGCAGTACACTTTTTATGACGCAGGTATACCGCGATGGTTCGGCGGTATACCGCGAAATCTTCAAGGCTGATTTTCATCCAGTATAAATACAAGCCTCCAGCAGCATTCAACTCCACACCAACTTCAGCATTAAGTTCTCCCTCAGCATTTGATTATTATTCTGCTGCTTTCTTACTCACACTAAATCACTTAAACTGATAAATTATTTTTTTTGAGCAAGAAATCTTGAGTTGATAGCAGATTAAAATCTCTCGATTAGTTGAATCAGCAACACAACTCAAGTGATCAAACTCTCTAAAAATATCCAAGTGATAAACCTTATTCAAGAGTGATTATTCATATTAAAATTTTATATCCTCTTGTAAGTGTTTGAATTAGAGTGAGTGATCCACCTTAATCTCTCAAAGTAGAGTGATTCGCGTTTGTTGTATTAAGGTTTGTGTTTCTACCGTAAAGAACACGTTTCGTATTGGATCTCCGAGAAGTGTTATTTTCTCGAGGTGGACTAGCCAACTTTGTGTTTGGTGAACCACTTTAAAAATCTCGTTGTCAAGTACTCTCTTTCCCTTATCTATTTACATTTCCGCTGTGCATTTAAATTATATCTGTTTATATAATTGTTGTATATTTACTTGTTTATTCTCTGCTTTATTTTTACTGTATTTATTTGTTCAAAGAATTTTTTGAAAGAAAAAGTTTTTAAATACAACCTTACCCCCCCCCTTAGGTTGTCCAACATTTGGTATCAGAGCAGGTCTTTCAAAATATTCTGCATATTTTTCTCTTATTCTTCTAAATGGCTCAACAAACTAATATCGTGTTTTCAAAACCTCCTTTGATAGATACTGAAAAGTTTGGCATTTGGGCCGAGCTATTTGAATGTCACGTGCGTGGCAAAAATCAAAAGATTTGGAATATCATAGAAAAAGGAAACTTTAAACCCACCATTGTGAAAGATGATGTTTATATTGATAAACCCCTAGATGACTGGACTACTTCTGATGAAGCCCATTTTTGTTTAAACTTTGAAGCTAAGAATATATTATATGCTGCTTTAACAACTGACGAAATCGAAAGAGTATATACTTATAAAACTGCAAATCAAATATGGGAAAGTTTAAATAATACTCATCGTGGAAACACGGAGGTTAAATCTAGTAAAGTAAATATTTTAGTTCACGATTATGAACTATTCGAAATGAAACAAGATGAGTCAATTGACTCAATGTTTAAAAGATTTAACCTTATTGTGACTACTTTGAAAGGTTTGGATCGCACTTATCCTAACGAGGACTATATAAGGAAAATCCTACGAGCCCTTCCTTCGGAGTGGATGCAAAAGATAACATCCTTAGAAGACTCCCGTGACCTCTCCATAATGAAGATAGATGACTTAATCGGTAATCTTAAAGTGCATGAAATTGCACTTAAAAGAAACAAAGATCGGGAGCAAGTTAAAAAGAAATCAATCGCTCTCAATGTCTCAACACCAAAAGATGAGAAGAAAAAGGAGAAAGCTAGCTCCTCGAAAGATCCTTCCGAAACTCTCGATGAAGTCGCCATGTTGGTAAGAAACTTTTCCAAATTTCTTAATAATAATAATAAATTTTCTAACAATGGCAGATTTCAAAGAAACGGTAACTACCGTCGTGGTGGTGATAATCGAAGTCGTAGGTTCCATAAACGAGACGAAAAAGTTAAGAAAAATGGCGACTCGAGTGAAGACGATAAAGCTAAGCCAAAGAGAGGCTTTTGCTACTCATGTGGTGACAAAGACCACTACGCCAATGAATGTCCGAAAAAGAACAAATTCCAAAAGAAGAAGGAGAAAGCCTTCATTGGAGGAGCGTGGAGCGAGAGTGAAGAAGAAGATGACTATCAAGCCATTTGTCTTATGGCCGATAGCGACGACGAGGTAAAATCTTCTTACTCGGATTACGATAGTGATTATGAAAGTGATAGTGAAAATAATCTTGAAGAATTATATGAATCTTTTCATAAAATGGCCGCTCTTGCAAATCGTTACCAAGATGAGAATGCTATGTTAAAAGAAACTGTAAATGCATGTAAAAAGGAAATAAAAAATGTTAAACAAAAATCTGAAAATGATATGGATATAATTGCTAAATTAGAAACTAAATTAGGAGAAAAAGATTTTTGTAAATCTTGTGATGTTTTAAATAGAGAAATTGCATGCTTAAATAAAAAATCTCATGAAAATATTATTTGTACAAAATGTGATATTCTTGAAAATGAGATTACATGCTTAAAGGCTAAATGTGCTTCATATGAAAAAGATAACATGCTAGCTAAAGCTTTTGAAAGTAGTAATAAAAAGGTTCTTAACATGCTTAATATGCCTAACCGTATAAAATGTAGAAAAGGCATTGGTTCCAATACTTGTGTTGATAAATGTTCTTGTATACCCATCAAAAGATTTTATGAATCACCTAAAGTAAATACAAGAAATCAATATGTGCAAAAACCTCCATATGTGCGTAAAATAAATAATGTAAATTATAATACGAGAAAACCGTATGCTCGCATGTACCATGATAAATATTCTAAACCTAATAATAATGCGAATGTAAATGCTTGTTTTTATGTATATGATAAATATAATCGCAAAATTAAAATGGTAAATAAATGGATTCCAAAAGGAATGTTTAGTAATGATAATCCCGGTGGTATGCGTTTATGGTTTTAAATGTGTTATATATATATATATAGTTTAAATGTATTCTGTTGTATATGTTATATATATAAGTAATATATAATACTATTCATATATATATATACATACGTACTGCACATATATATATACATTTTATTTAATTCTTTTAATTCTTATATATATATATTATGTTTGTTTAATGTGTTATATTAATATGGTTTGATGTATTATATATTGTGTAATGTATTATATATATATATATTCTGTTTGACATTATATATATGTATGTTGGTTGACTTTTGAAACTAATTGTCAAGGACCCACGAGAAATGGGGACCATAAAAGTTATATCTTCATTATTGTAGATTGACCTTGATATGGACTGGATACTCGATAGTGGTTGCACACGTCACATGACCGGAAACAATAATCTCTTTTCATCATATAAGTCATGTGATGGTGGACAGGTAATTTTTGGAGGAAACTCCAAAGGAAATATAATTGGTAGAGGTACAGTCTTTTGCAATAATGTTCAATTTCTAAATGTTAATCATGTTGATAATTTACATTTTAATTTGTTAAGTGTTCGCCAATTGTGTAAAAATAATACAACTGTTGTCTTCGAAGAAGATTCGTGCAAAATCATAAAAAATGGCAAAGTTCTTTTAAATGGCTTTGTAAAAGGAAATTTATATATTTGTAAAACTGTTGTATCTGATAATGTATGCTTATCTTCTATTAATGATGTTTCTACTTTATGGCATAGGCGTTTAGGTCACGCTAATCTAAGATTAATGCAAAACTTAAAAAATAAGGAGCTTGTGAGTGACCTGCCAAAATTAAAGTTTGATAATCATTTTTGTGATGCTTGTCGTGTCGGCAAACAACATCACGTTTCTCATAAATCAAAAAATGTTATTTCTACTCAAAGAGTTTTAGAACTTTTACATATGGATCTTTTTGGCCCGATGGCTATTCAAAGTTTTGGAGGAAATTTTTATACTTTGGTTATTGTGGATGATTATTCCCGTTATACTTGGACTTTATTTTTGAGACATAAAAATGAGGCTTTTGAAAAGTTTAAAATTTTAGGAAAAAGAATTCAAAACCAACAAGGTTGTACGATTGTTTCCATACGTACGGACCATGGACGAGAATTCGATAATGATGTACAATTTGGTGCCTTTTGTGATAAACATGGTATAACTCATAACTTTTCGGCTCCTCGAACTCCTCAGTCAAACGGGGTTGTTGAAAGGAAAAATCGAACGTTGCAAGAAATGAGTAGAACTATGCTAAACGAACATCAAGTTCCCCAAAAGTTTTGGTGTGATGCCGTTGCTACCGCGACCTATGTGCTTAACCGTGTCCTAATTAGAGGTATCCTAAATAAGACACCCTATGAACTTTACCGAGGTAGAAAACCTTCCCTAGCTCACCTAAAAGTTTTTGGTTGTAAATGTTTCATTTTAAACACCAAATCCTACCTAACCAAATTAGACCCCAAAGCCTATGAGGGAGTTTTTCTAGGTTACTCTTGGAATAGCAAAGCCTATAGAATCCTAAATAAGGAGACCATGGTAGTGGAAGAATCCCTTAATGTTAGTTTTGACGAGAGTCCTCCCAAACCGAGTGCACCCTTAGCAAATGATAATATCCGTGAAGGAGACGTCTTAGCCCAACAACTTAGTACCTTGGATTTAGGTACCCAACCTTCCACAAATAATATTGAATCTAGTGATGCCCCTCCGTGCTTTATTCCACAAGGTATAGATGATCCTAACCTTAGAACCGCTCGAGGACATCCCGTAGATCAAATTATAGGTGACCTAAACCAAAGGACAACTAGATCACAAATCCTTACCCATTGTGCTTTCCATGCCTTTATCTCAACCATAGAACCTAAAACCATAGATGAAGCTTTAGGTGATGAGGATTGGATATTGGCCATGCAAGATGAGTTAAATCAATTTACTAGGAATGATGTATGGGACTTAGTGCCTAGCCCTAGTAGTCAAACCATTATTGGCACAAGATGGGTCTTCCGTAACAAGGTAGACGAGAACGGTGGAGTCACACGAAACAAGGCACGTTTAGTTGCCAAGGGGTACAGTCAACAAGAAGGTATAGATTATGACGAAACCTTTGCACCGGTTGCAAGGTTGGAGTCTATTCGAATGCTTCTCGCTTTTGCAAATGCTAAAGATTTTAAGTTATTTCAAATGGATGTTAAAAGTGCTTTCTTAAATGGTATTATAAATGAGGAGGTATACGTTTCTCAACCTCCCGGTTTTGAAAGTTTTGAAAACCCGACACATGTTTATAAATTGAAAAAGGCGCTTTATGGTTTAAAGCAGGCTCCGCGTGCTTGGTATGATAGATTAAAAACCTTTTTAATTGTTAGTGGTTATATTATGGGTAAAATAGATAATACTTTATTTGTGAAATATGTTCAAAATGATATTGTGGTTGTGCAAGTATATGTTGATGATATTATTTTTGGTTCCACTAATGAAAAACTGTGTAATGAATTTTCTGCAAAAATGACTAGCGAATTTGAAATGAGCATGATGGGAGAGTTAAAATACTTCTTAGGATTGCAAATAAAACAATGTGAAACTGGTATTTTTATTAGTCAATCTAAATATTGTAAAGATATGTTGAAAAAGTTTAACTTTGAAAATGTCAAACCCGTTGAAACTCCAATGACCACAAATTTGCAATTATCGCGTGACGAGGAGGGAAACGATTTTAATGAAAAGATTTATCGTGGTATGATTGGTAGTTTATTATATTTAACTGCTAGTAGACCTGATATTATGTTTAGTGTATGTTTATGTGCTCGTTTTCAATCTTCACCTAAACAATCTCACTATGAAGCTGTCAAGCGTATTTTTCGATATTTACGAGGTACTACTAATCTTGGCTTATGGTACGCAAAGCAACCCGAGTTAGAAGTAACATGCTTCGCCGATTCCGATCTTGGTGGATCTATTGTTGACCGAAAAAGTACTAGTGGGGTATGTGCCTTTATAGGTCTCTCACTTGTATCTTGGTTCTCTAAGAAACAACAATCCGTAGCTTTGTCTACCACCGAAGCGGAATATGTAGCCGCCGCAAGAGCATGTGCTCAAGTCCTATGGATGAAACACACACTTACCGATTTTGAGGTACACCTAACCAAAATTCCAATTATGTGTGATAACTCAAGTGCTATAAACTTAAGCAAAAATCCCGTTTTACATTCTCGTACCAAACATATTGAATTGAGACATCATTTTTTACGAGATAATGTTCAAAAAGGCAAAATCGTGCTTGAAAAGGTTGATTCGGAAGATAATTTGGCCGATATTTTTACTAAAGCTCTAAACAAGAAGGCGTTCTTTAAATTAAGACTTGGTTTAGGCATGCTTGAGTATAACCCTTGATAAATACTAACTCTCAAATATTTCATATTTTGAGGGGGAGCATCTTTCGAGGGGGAGCATAAGCGGTTTTCTTAAACCCTTTTTGCTTCGACAAAAGGGGGAGAGAAACCGAGTATGCTCTCGTGTTTAGCGTTGTGTTTGTCATCATCAAAAAGGGGGAGATTGTTGGTGCAAGTGTACCCAGCTTTAAATATTGTGATATATTTTTGGTACACATAAAATCACATCTCCATATTTATTTTGATGATTACAAAACACACCGCATTATTTGTTATCTAATTTTTTATCTGAGTGTGCAGATATTTAAATGATCTCGATAAATTTTTTATCTGAAGAATCCAAGTCTGAAGAGTTTCGTCATTTTATTTTAAAATGATAAACACCCTAAAATATTTTATCACTTGGATATTTCGTATCTATATATTTGAATCAAATATATATATATTTCTTTTTTATTAAATCACATGATATATATATATATTAAAATGCTGGTTGCTACTGTTCATCTCTGTTGCTCAAAGTCTCAGCCGAAAATAAACCTGCGTTGCCATGCTCTCATTGGACAGATCTTCAGGCGGTATACCGCCAAGGTCCTCGCGGTATACCGCGGGTACTGTTTCCCATCAACTGTTCTGTAATATGAAGCTTCGTTTGTCAGGAATTATGTCAGGCGGTATACCGCCTTGTGCAACGCGGTATACCGCGGGTACTATGTAGCCGTTGAGTTTTTTGCAGGTTGACCTTCTCCTTGCAGTACACTTTTTATGACGCAGGTATACCGCGATGGTTCGGCGGTATACCGCGAAATCTTCAAGGCTGATTTTCATCCAGTATAAATACAAGCCTCCAGCAGCATTCAACTCCACACCAACTTCAGCATTAAGTTCTCCCTCAGCATTTGATTATTATTCTGCTGCTTTCTTACTCACACTAAATCACTTAAACTGATAAATTATTTTTTTTGAGCAAGAAATCTTGAGTTGATAGCAGATTAAAATCTCTCGATTAGTTGAATCAGCAACACAACTCAAGTGATCAAACTCTCTAAAAATATCCAAGTGATAAACCTTATTCAAGAGTGATTATTCATATTAAAATTTTATATCCTCTTGTAAGTGTTTGAATTAGAGTGAGTGATCCACCTTAATCTCTCAAAGTAGAGTGATTCGCGTTTGTTGTATTAAGGTTTGTGTTTCTACCGTAAAGAACACGTTTCGTATTGGATCTCCGAGAAGTGTTATTTTCTCGAGGTGGACTAGCCAACTTTGTGTTTGGTGAACCACTTTAAAAATCTCGTTGTCAAGTACTCTCTTTCCCTTATCTATTTACATTTCCGCTGTGCATTTAAATTATATCTGTTTATATAATTGTTGTATATTTACTTGTTTATTCTCTGCTTTATTTTTACTGTATTTATTTGTTCAAAGAATTTTTTGAAAGAAAAAGTTTTTAAATACAACCTTACCCCCCCCCTTAGGTTGTCCAACAAACACGTTTAAAACACGTATTTTTAGTTAGAAAAACTCACCTAGCGCTTTAGCAATTCCTTCTCACAAAACTTCAGATTTTAGTGTGAACACCTATGATATTAAAAGAATAATAATAGTAAGTCTTGAGTTAATCTTACCCACCCTGAACAGTTTTCTACGCAACCTGACTCCTCACAAACCTTCTTGGGCTCAAACCAGCTTCGGCCCACTCCGGACTTAACACAAATTCCGAATCCACTGCCCAAACAACAAAATTCCGGATCCTTTAATTAAATTCCAGATCCACGACCCAAACAACAAAATTCCGGATCCTTTAATTGGATTCCGGATCCTATATCAGTCCAAGCCCATTCCAGAACTATTCCGGATCTAGCTGATACCGGATCTAAGTCGGGACTCCGGATCCTAAAACCAATTCCGATTCTAAGGTCATCAGCGTGGCCCAAATCTCGATCCCAATAATGCATAATGATCGAAGATTATGGAGAAAGGTTGTAAGAATCCCTAATACACTTCCCACCAACTTAATCATATTTTTGCACAATTTACAACCGATTGATTCTTGAATACACTAAAACCCATTAAACTAAAAATCCATTTATTCTGACCTTCTCAAAATAAGCAAGAATAGGGATTAAAAGATAAGGTTACCTGAATGAATCAATGTAGAATTAGGTTCCATCTCTCACTTCTTCTTTCAATTGCAGATTGATGATGTCTCCTTCTCCAATTTGCTCTTGAACCAGAATTCTCTCGTTCTCTGCTCTTTCTCTCTAAGCCGCCACACACACTCACACAATGATTAGCTCCTAGGGTTTTGGTGCAAAACCTTGAGGGTTTTATACCTTTCAGCTATTTACACAAAGGCCCCTCTAACTTTAGACTTTAAAAATTCTTCCACCCATCTTTTTTTTTAGCAAAAGAGAGAATAAAACTTGGTTATTACAATACCTCCCCCTCAAAATAATTCTGTCCCCGGAATTCCATTTTCGAAAAGTTGAGGGTACTTGGACCTCATGTCCGCTTCTACCTCTCAAGTTGCCTCGTGTCCTTTGTGATACCGCCACTGGACCTTTACTAGTCGGACTTCTTTATTCCTCGTTTTACGAACCTTACTGTCCACGATTTCTATTGGTTCTTCTTCGTACGTCAATTTCTCGTCAATGCTGACATCTTCTAATGGAATGGTCACATCGGCCTCGGCCAAACACTTCTTCAGATTTGACACATTAAACGTCGGATGAACTCCTCTCAACTCTTCCGGCAAGTCTAACTTGTAGGCTACTGCTCCCACTCGCTCAATAATGACGAAGGGCCCCACATACCTTGGTCTCAACTTTCCTTTCTTCCCGAAGCGTACTACCCCCTTCCAAGGCGACACTTTCAGCATTACCTTGTCACCTACTTGAAACTCGATGGGTTTCCTTCTTTTGTTTGCGTACTTTCTCTGTCGATCTTGCGCGATCCTCATCCTTTCACGGATTAGCTCTATCTTATCTGCTGTCAGTTGTACAATCTCTGGACCTGCTAACTGTCTTTCTCCCACCTCGTTCCAACACAACGGCGTACGACACTTCCGCCTGTACAATGCTTCGAATGGTGCTGCCTGGATACTCGCATGGTAACTATTGTTATATGAGAACTCTATCAATGGTAGATGTACCTCACACGACCCTTTGAAATCAATAACGCACGCTCGAAGCATATCCTCTAATGTCTGAATAGTTCTTTCGCTCTGACCATCCGTTTGAGGATGATAGGTCGTGCTTAACTTTAGTTGCGAACCCAACTCTCGTTGGAGGCTTCTCCAAAATGCTGATGTGAACCGACTATCACGGTCAGACACGATGGATCGCGGCACCCCGTGCCTAGATACAATCTCGTTGATGTACAATCGGGCTAGCTTTTCTAATGAATCTGACTCTTTGATTGGTAGGAAATGCGCGGATTTAGTGAGAATATCCACAATCACCCATATCGCATCGTTACCCTTCGGAGTCCTTGGTAACTTTGTAACAAAATCCATGGTGATGTTGTCCCACTTCCACACTGGTATCACCGTAGACTGAAGTTCTCCATACGGTCGTTGATGTTCTGCTTTAACCTTCAAACACGTCACACATCGCTCCACAAAGTGAGCGATATCCTTCTTTATTCCTGGCCACCAATAGATCTGTCTTAAGTCCCGGTACATCTTGTTCATTCTCGGGTGCATAGAATACCGCGACTTATGTGCTTCTTCCAAGATGCTTACTCTCAAGTTTCCCAACTTGGGAACCCACACTCGGCCCTTCATACACTTCAACCCACCACTGTTGACATTGAACAATAATGTAATCCCAACGACCCTTTCACTCTTTACATTCTCTTTTAGCAACACCTCCTCTTGAAACTTCTTAACTTCGTCTAGGAGGTTCGAAGTTGCCTCGACTCTAAAAGCCACTACTTTGGTCGATTCTCCTCACTCTTTCCGACTTAACGCGTCCGCTACTACATTTGCTTTACCCGGGTGGTAAAGGATCTCGCAGTCGTAGTCGTTCAATAGTTCCATCCATCTTCTCTGTATTATATTCAATTCCTTCTGATCAAATAGGTGCTTCAGACTTTTGTGGTCGGTGTAAATCTGACACTTCACTCCATACAAGTAGTGTCGCCATATTTTCAAAGCGAACACCACCGCCGCTAGCTCCATGTCGTGCGCAGGGTAGTTCTTCTCGTGATCTTTCAACTGTCGGGATGCGTAGGCAATCACCTTCCCGTTTTGCATTAAAACACACCCTAGCCCAAGCTTAGAAGCATCGCTGTAAATTACAAAACCTTCTAATCCATCTGGTAACGACAAAATCGGAGAGATGCTTAAACTCTTATTTAGTCTCTCGAATGCGGCTTCTTGCGCTTCGGTCCAAACGAACTTGATGTTCTTCCTCGTCAAAGCGGTCAACGGTGTGGCTATACGAGAGAAGTCCTGAATGAACTTCCGGTAATAGCCCGCTAACCCAAGAAAACTTCTCACTTCCGATGGCGACCTTGGCGGCTCCCAATTCTTAATAGCTTCGATCTTAGCGAGGTCCACTTTGATGCCATCCGCTGACACTACGTGACCCAGAAATTGAACTTCTCTCAACCAGAATTCGCACTTCGAAAACTTAGCGTACAACTTATCGCATTTCAACAATTCTAACGCTGCCCGAAGATGTTCCTCGTGATCCTCACGGGTACGTGAGTAGATCAGAATATCGTCAATGAAGACGATCACACACTTGTCTAACAACGAGCTACATATCATGTTCATTAAATCCATGAACACTGCTGGGGCATTAGTCAAGCCAAAGGGCATGACTAGGAACTCGTAGTGCCCGTATCTCGTACGAAAAGCTGTCTTGGACACGTCTTCCTCTCTCACCTTTAGCTGATGGTAACCCGACCTCAAATCTATCTTCGAAAAGTAGCTCGCACCTTGCAACTGGTCGAAGAGGTCATTAATCCTCGGAAGCGGGTACTTGTTCTTCACTGTTACCTTGTTAAGCTCACGGTAATCTATGCACATCCGCATAAATCTGTCCTTCTTCTTCACAAAAAGTACCGGCGCTCCCCAAGGCGATGAGCTCGGACGAATGAAACCCTTGTCTAATAACTCTTGTAGTTGCGTCATCATATCCTTTATTTCTGCCGGTGCCATATGATAGGGCGCACGCGCAATCGGTGCCGCCCCGGGCATTAGATCTATTCTTAACTCTACTTGACGATCTGGGGGCAGACTCGTCAAGTCATCCGGAAACACTTCTGGGTACTCTCTGACTATCGGCACATCTCTTACTTCTTTCTTCTCTTTCTTAGCATCTAGCACATAAGCTAAATACCCTAGACATCCCTTTCCCAGACACCGCCTAGCTTTCAATATCGAAATCATACATGACTTTCTATCTCGACGATCCCCATAAATTACTACTTCCTTCTTATCAGGCAAGGCGATATGAATCAACTTCTTATTACACACTATGCTAGCGTCGTTCTCCGCTAACCAATCCATTCCTAGTACTACATCAAACTCCCCCATTCCCATAGGGTACAAACGCAAAGGAAACGAGTGACCGTCTACGTCTATGCTACACCCCTCATAGACCTCTTTCACCTAGACTCGGCTATCATTTGCCACTTCTACCTCAAACCCAAAGTTTAACCTCTTGGGTTTCACTTGCAATTTACGAATGAAATTAGGCGACACAAACGAACGATTGGCGCCCGAATCAAACAATACTTTTGCATAAGTCGAGTCAATTGGGAAAGTACCTGTCACCACATCAGGCGTATTCGCCACCTCCTTTGCTGACATGTGGAAAGCCCTCGCCCTCGCGCGAGCCGGCTCCACCTTTCTCTCTCCGCTTCTTCCTCCGCTACTACCGCTGTCACCCCCAGTAAACCATTTCTTTAACTGTGGATAGTCCCACTTGACGTGATCTGGCGAACCACACTGAAAACATGACTTCGAACTGCGGCAGTCTCGAGCCATGTGCCCTGTTTTCCTGCACTTGAAACATCCGTCCTTATCTGTCAAACACTCTCCCTTATGCATCCGGTTGCACTTACCACATGGTTTCTCTCCTGCTCTAGGTCCCACCCGCAGCTCGTGTCTAGGCGCACTCGACCTCTTTCCATCCCTGGTTGGCCTTTCCCATTTCCGTTTGTCTCCGACTCTCTCTGTCATTTCTCTGTTTTTCTCTTTCTCTGTGAGTTCCGCAGTATCCATCGCAGCCTGAAATATAGTCGGACCTTTCACTTGTACTAACTCCCTTACACTGCTCCTCAATCCCCATATGTATCTCTCTATGCGCCTCTCCTCAGTAGGCACATATAGCTCAGCAAACCGGGCTTTCTCAATGAACTTCGACGTGTACTCCTGAACTGACATCGTCCCTTGTTCTAACCCCAGGAATTCTTCCTCAAGCTTCTTAACCTCCGCTATCGGGCAAAACTGTGCCTTAAACCTCTTAGTGAATAACTCCCATGAAGTTGCCTTCGCAATCTCAGAACCCTTACCACCAGTCTCGACGTCCCACCAGAATATGGCGTCTGCTTTCAGCATGGACATTGCAAACAACACTTTGTCTTCTTCTGCGCACTTACTTGTGTCAAAAGCCAGCTCCATCTCGCGTATCCACCTCAAAGCTAAGACCGGATTGCGTTCCCCGTTGAAAGATGGAGGTTTGCACGACGCAAAGGTCTTAAAGGTGCATCCTTTCACTCTTTCGATTCAGTAGCCACAATTGGAGTTGCCATAGAGTGATCTCCCACCACGGTCGGAGGTAGGCTAGACGCCTCAGTCCTCGTCTCGTTCCCACTTCTGGTCTGCCCCTCGGACGTAGTCTTGATCTAATTCTCTAACAACGCTTGCAAGGTCTCCTGCAATTTACCCATCTCTGCCGTGAACTTCTCTTCAGTAACAAAAGCCTGATTCTGATTTCTTATCGGGTTGTCTGGCTGACTTCCCCCACCCGCTGAAGCGATACTCTCTTGATGTAGGGGTTCACGCACTTCAGGTACTCCTGCACTTTTAGCTCGGCGAGTGGTTGGCTTCTTCTCCCCTCCGCGGGTTGCCACACCAGTCCCAACTGCCTGAGAGGCAGCTCGCAATGGTGCTCTGCCTCGCCCCCTTCCTCGGCCTCTGCCCCTCCCGCGGGTGGCCGCTTGTCGTGGAGGATCCACCGGTTCCTCCTCAAAGATTTAATCTATACGAATCTCTTCTACATCTGGATTTGTACCCACCGCAAGCACATATCTACTCCTCAAACTTCTTTCAGACATTCTGGTTTACTGAAAAAAGACAAAGTAACTTACTTAAGACTACTGCTCAAGAATAATAAGGCATTTTAAGCACATACATGTACCTGTAAATTCGCAATTACACTGGCCAGGTGTAACCTCAAATCTACCTTACATGACTGTCCTCTCCACCCTATTAGTCTTATTCAAGTAATAGTGTCCTCCTAGCGCATTCCTGATTCCCATTTGTGATTTCTACTCCCACAGTTTAAGTCTAGGCCCGTCCGGTCACCTAAATCCCTTAAACTATGGCTCTGATACCAATTGTAACAACTCAGTCTAAAATAAAGCATACATAACATTTAATAATAAACATCTCAATAAAGGGTCCCAAAATTCATTACATATGCCTCAAAACTTAGGTTGGCGGAAACAACCTATACACAACTGAGAATGATACTAAATTCTAAAAATTAAAAGTGGCACTGTCTCTAGATGCATCCGTACTCTGCTCACTTACCAGAGCCTCCTACTAACTGCTTACCTGAAAAGGTTTAGTTGGAAAATGCAAGGGTTAGACCTTGAGGTCTAGTGAGTCCCCTCAACTTACAGTTCTCAAAACATTTAAAAACAGTTCATAACTATCAAGCAACTTTACATAAAACTTTCACGGATAAACCCGCTCCCGTAAATGGCACCCTGAAGTCACTCGGAAGTGACAACGAGTCAGTCTCACATTGCCTTACTGGGTCACTCCTCCCATGGCATAAACGGAACATCCCCCCGACATGAGCACTGGCGGGCCTACCCCCCGACTTAGCCAATTTACGTCTATCACAATGTATGCATACATCTCATATCAACTTTCGAACAAGCAATCACGTAAATAAACATGGCAATTCTACTCATTTACTTTCTTTGGAAAACACGTTTAAAACACGTATTTTAAGTTAGAAAAACTCACCTGGCGCTTTAGCAATTCCTTCTAACAAAACTTCAGATTTTAGTGTGAACACCTATGGTATTAAAAGAATAATAATAGTGAGTCTTGAGTTAATCTTACCCACCCTGAACAGTTTTCTACGCAACCTGACTCCTCACAAACCCTCTTGGGCTCAAACCAGCTTCGGCCCACTCCGGACTTAACCCAAATTCCGGATCCACGACCCAAACAACAAAATTCCGGATCCTTTACTGAAATTCCGGATCCACGGCCCAAACAAAAAAATTCCGGATCCACGGCCCAAACAACAAAATTCCGGATCCTTTAATTGGATTCCGGATCCTATATCAGTCCAAGCCCATTCCGGAACTATTCCGGATCTAGCTGATACCGGTTCTAAGTCGGGACTCTGGATCCTAAAACCAATTCCGATTCTAAGGTCACCAACGTGGCCCAAATCTCGATCCCAATGATGCATAATGATCGAAGATTATGGAGAAAGGTTGTAAGAATCCCTAATACACTTCTCACCAACTTAATCATGTTTTTGCACAATTTACAGTCGATTGATTCTTGAATACACTAAAACCCATTAAACTAAAAATCCATTTATTCTGACCTTCGTAAAATAAGCAAGAATAGGGAATAAAAGATAAGGTTACCTGAATGAATCAATGTAGGATTAGGTCCAATCTCTCACTTCTTCTTTCAATTGCAAATTGATGATGTCTCCTTCTCCAATTTGCTCTTGAACCAGAATTCTCTCGTTCTCTGCTCTTTCACTCTAAGTCGTCACACACACTCACACAATGATTAGCTCATAGGGTTTTGGTGCAAAACCTTGAGGGTTTTATACCTTTCAGCTATTTACACCAAGGCCCCTCTAACTTTAGACTTTAAAAATTCTTCCACCCATCTTTTATTTTATTTTTTTACAAAAGAGAGAATAAAACTTGGTTATTACAACAAATACACAAGTCACAACCACAAAATCAAATAAATTGTTCAAAGTTTCAATAAAACATAACCATAAAATGAAATAAATTGTTCAAGGTTTCAATAACACTACCATGAGGTCAAACAAATAAGTTTCTAAGGCTAGCGTCGATCTGTTGGATTGAACTGGAAGGAAGTGTCGGGTAGGGTTTAGAGAGTTTAGACTTTGAAAGTTTGAACGATAGAATATTGAAATGGAAGGACCGAATGCGTTCTGTTTACACTTTAGTGGAATCATATCTAGTTTTTTTTTACTTTTTACTTTTTAATTATAATTAAATAATAATAATACATTAAAAACAAGTCATAAATGGGTTACAAACAGGTTGTAAATGAGTTGAAATCAAGTTGTAAATAAGTTGAAATCATGTCGGAAATTTCAACTCACCCCAACTCATTTATTAATTGGGTTAGGCGGGTTAACCCATTTAACTTAAATGGGTTGAAAATCTCAACCCAACCTGCTACTATTGGGTTGGGTTCGGTTGATTTGGCGGGTTAGGTCACTTTTTGCCACCCTTAATAATTTTGCTCCAAAAGCTTCCTTAAAACCATCTCTAAAATGGAGAAAGTAGGGGAGAGAATGAGTTTTTCTACAAATATGGAGATAACCCAAAAAATGATTACTAGATGAGAGCACCAATAAAAATCTTTGAAAAAAATATATTTAGAGAGAGATATAATATTTTAATAGATGAATGTAATATATAATATTATAATCAATGTTTGTTTCTTTAAAATGGAGAATCTGTTGGAGATGAATATAATTGTTTTAAAGATTACGACTTTTGGTTTCTAATTTTAGAGAAATTTTGAAGAATCTGTTGGAAATGCTCTTACACTATTAAAATCTAATTAGCTTTGATATTTTACCATTAAAAATGGTAATATATATTATAAAGAGTATATGTCTTAACTTGTTTATATTCAATGAATATAATGGGTTCACCTAACCAAACTTATTTCAAGATCACTTTTTAATTATTAGCCTTAAGGTTGTTTGTTTACCTCTTAATAGTTTCATTAAAAAGTAACATATGAAACATTAAAAGTTGAATTTCGTTTAGCAAAAAAAATTGTGTCTTCTAATAGTTCTAAAACCCTCCGAATGATTTTGTATCTTGGATCTTCCTTAACCATTGAGCACTCTAATTTCATTCTGAACAATAACCAAATAACCATATGGTCATAAGAGTCTCTTAATCATTCTAACCGCTTAATCATCAACAGCCAAACAACTCCTTATATCCTTGGGGTAATCATTATCTGACCATTTTGGTTCAACCATAGAAAGAGTTCATCCTTCCCTTACTAAGTATAAAAGAGCCCTGTTGAAGAATCCGTGTCTCCATTGTTTTTGTTGGTTGTACGATAATTTGTTTAATACTTTTGCAAATATATTTCTCTTTATATTCACTTACAGCCATTTTGTGACAGAAATATTGAATTGGACAACTACACTTAAAATGCAACCTTGTTTATCATCCCCACTAATCACAAAAATGAAAACAATTAAGGCCATATTGAAATCTTGAATGAGTATAAGAACCAAATTTTGAACAAACTGCTCTTGGTTAAAGTTGCAATGGTTTTAAAATACAGAACAATGGTATGCAATGGTTTTTAACCTGGTGCACAAGTTGCAAGTGTAGATGAAATCTCCATTTTCAAAAGACAACTTAAAATCAAACTCTTCATCAAGATCTTGATATCAAACAAAAAACGCAAACTATTTGATAAGAAGCTAACCGTCAAAACGTGAAAACAGAGTATGTAATCTACATACAAAAACACATACCCATAGGTGAAAAGTATAATTGTCAACATAAAAGATGTATGAAATTAACAACAAATACATAAATAAGAGATCGATACACAACAAAAGAAGAGACCGATAAATAAGGAGGTCCATCTGTTTGATGAAACACAACACACAAAAACCAAATGTTGTTGGGTCATTGACCAACATCTCCCTAAATCGAAATGTGGCGCTGTCTGCTATGCTATATGGAAATAAGTTGGGCCTTCTCCACCAACAATTGCTTTTGGCGTAGTGGTAAGCGCTTGGATCCTAACATGTGATATCAGAGCAGGTCACGGGTTCGAATCCCATGGAGTGCATTATAATGCCAAAGGCATGTTGTGCAACCAAGAGTGCTGGCAGATGCTGGGGGGGGGGGGGGATTGTTGGGTCATTGACCAGCATCTCCCTAAATCGAAACGTGGCGCTGGCTGCTACGCTATATGAAAATAAGTTGCGCCTTCTCCACCAGCAATTGCTTTTGGCGTAGTGGTAAGCGATTGGATCCTAACAAATGCAATTTCATATTTTTTTTAAATGCTAACCTGAAGCTTTACGGTGAACAACAATACCCGTCAAGAAGCAGCAACAAAGAAAAGAAATCAGACTTATAAATGTTACCTTTATGGAGCACGAAACACCAAACTTGATGAAGGAGACGGTTTATAATTGTTACCGTCGAACTGTGATGGAGGAGACGAAGGGCTCAAAGTATTGCAAACTGTGACGCCAAGAAGAATATAAATCAAAAAGCGATTAAAGAACAAAAATAAAAAACGATTAAAGAACACTAAATCAAAATCGATCAAAGAAACCGTAAAATCAAATAGAGCAAAATAAAAAAAACTAAAGTCGATTTGTGTCATCGTCGTGACTGTGAAATCTATAACCAGAAATGTAAAATCGATACCTGTTTTCGTCGAGACTGTAGAAGGGATTCGATTACCAGGGAAGTAAGAAGTCCAACATATATACCAGGAGGAGCCGACCGTCGTGGAGGAGAAAGGAAACTGATTTCAATCATCTGAGACATGGAGGAGTGGGGTTTTGAGAGAAAAATTAGGGTTTTACAGGGGAGAACGCGGAGAAGAAGCCGACGAGTGGGGATAGAGGAGAAGGGGAGAGAAATCAATTAAGGGTTTTGGGAAGTGGGGGAGGGAGAGGTCGTGGAGGAGATGAAAAACTGATTGTTGAAAAGTAACCGTTACATTCTTTTTATAAAGTAGTATAGATATTCATAATGAAAACGAATTCATACCAGGGCCATAATTAGTAGGGAATCATCAATGAGTTTGTTTAATATCGTAAAATTGCTGATTTGGTATCATCAAAGCTCATAATTTAACATTGAGAAACGTCCGAACATGACGACACACAAAGCAACTTTCAATGGATGAAATCTCAAGGATCATTTTTTGCCAAAAGAACTAATTTATGAAATTAATGTTTTCTAATATGTTAAGTATTTTAGCCGTCAGTGGTCCTACAGAAGTCGTGTTATGCTAAATGAAGCGTTGAATCAAACAAAGGTTTGCGTGCGTATTTTTACATGACAAATATTTTTCTAACTTTTGTCGGAATGACTAATTTGAACATCCCATGTGAACTTCTCTGTGAGCTTATCTTGAACTAGCAAAGAGTTATTTCTCTTTGTTTTTTCTACCACTATAAATAGACAACCATTTGGCCTATTAAAGATAACTGTTTTGACTAAAAATCGTTGCTTTAGTAAACATTTTGTTAGATAAAAATGTGATAACTTGTGAGGATTTGTCATTCGATTTTGTAAAGGTATTGACGATTAACATTGTTATTGAGTTCGACAATGATCATTATGCTAGATAAGTGATTTAGTTATCTTATTGCATACTTTTCACTATATTTTTTATAATGCATAATGTGTTATTAAATTGAGTGAATTATGAAGTTGCGCCCTTGCCTGTGTCGTTTTTGTCACCCTTTTAAAACAAAGTCATCTATTGAAATGGCATCAACATCAAGAATCAAATCGATCAACTCAAAACATTAGTACAACGGCTATTGCGCATTTGTTTCCAACACCCAATCAAAGGAATATACGTAGCTACTAATTAGTTTATTTGAAGAGCAACAAACGATGGAAAAACCTTATAAGATTAATCCAACTGACAATAAATCGTAGACATTTAAAAATATTCTTATAAATCAATGTTCAAGTCCCTCAAGATTACTAAGAATCTTCCATGAATATACTTTTAAGGATTTATAAAATTAGTTGAGCCAATAATGCAAATAAAACCCACTCTTTGAAGTTTGAACCACAAAATGTAATAATAATTTTTAACAAACTAAATTTGTGAATCAATGAATAGTCCAAAATTGAGTTTGTAGTCTATTCATTTATTATGGCATCACTTATAAATAATAATATCCAATTACTTGTGATGTATATTTTAATTGAGCAACAAGTGGGTTGTTTGAAGTAGACATTCAATTATGAATTGGGTCTATTAGATTTTATAATATTTGAATATAAATAGAAAAATACTTGTTAGATCTCCAACACGTTATTTAAAATCTTTTATATATATATATATATATAAACAACAACCTTCACCAATGACGTGGCACAATGGTGTGCTAGAAATCTCTCTACAAATTTTCTTGAATTTTCCATTTTTTTAAATTCTTTATTTCTAAAATACCTTTCTATCCCTATATTAAGTTTGTGTCTTCTATTGTGAGCCGGTTATTTTAGTAATTTTACCACCACCATTTCATCTTCCACACTCTTCACCTCCTTCCCTTCCTTCCCCAACCACTACCTCCACTATCCCTCTACTAGGCCTCCTAATTAACCCGCATTTCTGTCCGTTTTCAAGCCTTCCCTTATTCCTTCGATGAAGAGCATCTCGATCTACATTTGTGGCTGCATTGCATTAAGAGCATTTGGGTTGTCGATAGGTCTTCTCATCTCCCCGTTTTTGCGTATGTTATACTCTTTTTATACGTTTAATTTGATGGTTTATTTGCTGTTCTCTACTCCTTTCTATACATTTTGTGCTTTATTTGCAGATATATTCTTTTTATGTTATTACAAGCTTTAGGGTTTGATATTTGTTGGTTTACTTGCAGGTATGATCTTCTTAAAATGAGAGTACACGAAACATCCTGAATATGACAAGATTTTGGGCCACACAATTGTCTTTTTCATTAACGGAATATTTCAATGAAAACCGACAGTCCAACCCACCTTCTTCAACGAACCAAACTTTGTATCACGATTTCTTGGCAAAATGGAAATTTGTTGGTTTTTTTCATTTTGTATTCAACTTTCACATTGAATTTTTTCTGTTTTGTTTACATTGAATGGTTTTGTTTTGCTCAGAATTCAACTCTTACCTAGATTGATAAATTGATATTTTGATTCCCGTTATACTTCTGGAAATATTAATCAAATTATTAATTTATGTGCTTTTTTGTTAATCTCCAATTCATTGTTTAGGTTTCTTATGGTGTTATCCGACTCAATGTAATATTGCTTAAATATTTAGTGTCTACATTTATAACAATCGGTCGACTAATTATTTTATATTTTCATTTACAGTTGAAAAGAACCCTCTAGATATAAGTCATGTAAATTATATTTTGTTAGACAAATAATAGATTTTTCTTATTTCATAATGCTTAATTGTAATATGCATTTAGCAATATGAATAACATACATGATTGATTTTAGCTGCAGATATTAAATATGACCATTAATAATTAATAATATTAATTTTTGTTTATTATTTTTGACAGGTTATGAATACAAAGTGTGTGGTTTTTGGTTAATCATAACCACTTTTTGTACCATTAATCATATATTTAACTTACCATGCAATAAATGGTCAATTAGTGTATTTTTTTATTAATAAGTTGTAGTTAGTGCAATAATGCAATTATTAAATTAATAAGCTTACTTGACAAAAATGTATGTTCCTTCTTTTCACATGTCTTATATTCTTTAAAATTATTTATGTTTGCATATTGGTAATTAATATGTTTTTTTCCACCATATAGCAAACTTTAATGCGAGCAACTGTGACGAAAAATTGGTTGCTAGGTTTGATAATTTGCTGAAATAAGGTGGCATGTATATACTCCAAAATTCCAAGGTGGTTTCAAATTCATAAGACTTTAAAGTTACTAATTCCAAGTTGAAGATTTTGTTCACTTTTATAATAAGATTGAAGAAGGTTGATGATTGTTCTGGTATTCTAATACATGGTTTTTCAGTATTTCATATTATAAAAGTTAAGTGCTAATAGAACACTCACCACCGCGTGGGCGCGATGCCACACGCTAGTTTCTTCAAAATGAAAAACCAAAAGTTAAAATCTCAAAAAAAATTACTTGTATCTCCAACCGGTTCCCCTCTCTGGAAGAAAAAACATTGATTATAATATTAAAATATTATTTCTCTCTCCAAATATTTTTTTTCAAAGAATTCTATTAGTGCTTTCATTTAGTAATCATTTTTTTGGGTTATCTCCATATTTGAAGAAAAAATTCATTTTCTCTCATACTTTCTCCATTTTGGAGATAGTTTTAGGGAAACTGTTTGAAGCAAAAAAAACAACACAAAATACTCACATTCTTCATTTTCTCCAAGATGGAGAAGTTGTTGGAGATGCTCTTAGTAGTCACGTTCCCTTTCTTTTCCTTTTATTTTTCTTTTTTGAGATCTTATTATATTGTTTTTTGCTTGATCCTGCAATTTGTGTAACCAGTAAAAGTATTTGAATGTTTTATTCACAGTCAATATTTAAATATTAATTACAAAGGTGGTAGTATAGTGGATAAAAATAAGGGAATAATAAAGAATTTTAATCACGTCTTTTACATATTTTACTTCATATTTAATCAAGTTATACTTGACAAGTTATAGAATCATTTACTGTGAAGTAAATTTCTCAATTTTAACAACTGTGAAGTAAATTTCTCAACTCTGATTTAATCACAGCCTTTTTCATATTTTTCTTTAAATTAACATTTTTTAATCGATCATTTTAAATAATGAGCCAAAATGTATATATTATAACTTGGAGGGTTAAAACTAAAACATCATTTAATAATATACATTTTAAATTATATATATATAGAGGCTCCGTAAAATACAAACCTTGCATTTGTTGCACACCTTACAAACCACAATGTGCATATGTGCAGAACCAGTGTGCATATATGAACAATGTGCATATGCATATGTGCAAAGATATACATATGGACATACATTCATATGGGATAATGCATATATGCAAATTGGTTTGTAAGGGGTGCAACAAATACATGGTTTGTATTTGATTTGTAACGTATATATATATAGGGAAGGGTTCAAAAGAGAAGTACAAATATTTTGAGAAATAGAGAAGTGATCTTGACCATGCATTCGGTCAAGATCGACGGCTTTGACCGAGAAGCAGAGGATAATTTCTCGCGTGGTCTGCACAAGATAGAGGGGTAGTTTCGTAAAAAATACGCGGGACAGGTTCATACATGAATTTGCGTGATTCATATATGAACCTTTGTGTTCATATATGAACCTTTGTAATTCACATATAAAATATTTTTAACTAATTCATATATGAACCTTTGTGATTCATATATAAATCTTTGTGATTCATATATGAATCAGTTAATTTGTTCATATGAGAATTAGTTAAACTCACAAAGGTTCATATATGAACACAAAAGTTCATATATGAATTAGTTAAAAAAAGTTTATATGTAAATTACAAAGGTTCATATATGAACACAAAGATTCATATATGAATCAGTTAATTGGTTCAACTGATTCATATATGAACATACAGTTAATTAGTTTCATATATGAAACACAAATGTTCATATATGAATCACAAGATTCATATATGAATTAGTTATAAAGAGTTCATATGTGAATTACAAAGGTTTATATATGAACGTATAGTTCATATGTGAATCACACAGATTCATATATGAACTCAGCCCGTGTTTTTTGTAAAAGTTATGAAATTGCCCTTCTATTTTTGGAACAGCCGCAACTTTTGACCGGTCAAAGTCGCAACTTTTGACCGGTCAAAGCCGCAACTTTTGACCGGTCAAAGCCGCAACTTTTGACCAATTATAACCGATCTTGACCAAATGAATGGTCAAGATCACTTCTCTATTTCTCAAAAACTTTGCACTTCTCTATTGAACCTAAGGCTATATATATATAACACATACATATACAGACTTTTCTCAAACCCCATTTCACCGGCTAATGTTGATATCCACGGTCGGGACTGTGTTTCGTCCTCAACCCCATTTCATTGGCCAATGCCACCCATCTCCGACATCGACACACACACGCACACACACACACACACACACACACACAACATAAACCATGTTCTCCCTCACTCTGTAACATCCCAGGCCAACCAATGTGGGATCTTACAATCCACCTCCCTTGGAAGCCCAACGTCCATACCAGATATTGTCCGCTTTGTCCACACATCTGGACTCACGGTTTTAAAACGCGTCTGATATAGGAGGTATTAAGTCCCTCTTATAAGGCAACATTTGTTTCCCTACCCAACCAATATGGGATCTTACAATCCACCCCTTTGGGAGCTCAGCGTTCTCGCTGGCACACCTGTCCAGTTCCCAGCTCTGATACCATTTGTGACATTCCAGGCCAACCATACCAAATATTGTCAGCTTTGTTCACACACCTGGACTCACGATTTTAAAACGCGTCTGACAGAGGATGTATCAAGTCCCTCTTATAAGGCAACATTTGTTCCCCTCCCCAACCAATGTGGGATCTTACACACTCTCACACCACATGGTACAAAACTACAGGTTCTACGAGAGGGTCATGACAAGGACCAAAGTTGCAGGTTGGAGGGAGGGGGAGGGAAGATCGGAGCAGTGGGGGATCTTCGATATGAAGAGGGGGAGAGGGTGACATGGTGGGTATGAACGTGAAGGTTTTTGCCGGAAGGAGGTCTACAGGAGGACGAAAGAGGGGAAAGGGTGAGGACGGGGAGGATGGTGGTGTAGCAAAGGGGGAAGGAGTTGGCCGATGTTGGTGAAGGAGATGGAGGGAAGGGGTTTACCGGAAAAAGGTTATCATCCGAAAAACAATTTCGACGAAAGGAGATCGATTGGGAGGATGGTAGGAGACAAAAAGGACCTTTTATTGTGTCTGACCTTTCGAGTTTTATTATTTACATCTTCTTTCCAAATTTATAAAGGTTGATTAAAAAATGTTTAAGAAAATGAAAAATGCAAAAAGACTTTTATACCCTCGACTTTAATAGATTTGTTGGATGGCCGTCTATTATCACATATAAAAAACATTAAACAAGATTCAGGTGAATTTAAAGTTTTATCTCATCTTATCCGACTTACAAAACATTATATAGAGAATTCCGTTACTCTTGTTCTAGTTGTAGCAAAAAGCAGACAAACATTTTGTTCAATCTAATTCGGTGTACGTAACAAACACCATCTTAAAGAACAAAATATCTCAATCAAATATTCAAATTTAGAAAAAGCATGTTAGCATATAATCAAGGGTCGACGTGAGATACAACATGGTCGAGTTTGTGAGACTGTTTAGAGATAATTTCTACACCAATTTAAATTGATGCTAGCTTTTACTAAGGGGTCGTACGAGTTGGTTGGTCGGGTTATAGTGCTACAATGTTGGCCTTAAGGCCATTAATTTGGGATGACCAACCCATTCACGGACGACTAGAGATGCACAAAAAGGTTAAGGGTTTGTTGTCCGCATACGATCCAAACTCGAACCAAGGATTGGATCTAGAAGGACCGACTCTTATAGAACCGAACTGGGCCTGGCCCACTCCTTCGGGCCTAAACAATGATCCCCATTTTTGAGCCACGACTGGCTAAAACAGTCAAAACCTTATGTGTTAACAGGTCCTGGTCCCGACCAAAATACTTCCGCCCGATTATGAGAACCGGTCCCGTGCGGGATCTAAATCGGTCTCACTTATTATTATTATTATTTTTTAAATTGATTTTTAACATTATAAAAAATATTTTTTGAAGAATTTGGTCAATCAAATACACCAACAAATACGTTTTTAGTTTTTGGGAAATTAATTAAAATACCCCAAGTTGGAAAATCAGTTACCAAAATGCCCCAAATCTCTCCCAATTTGCCAAAATGCCCCATAATCCCGCGATTGGACCCTCTATCGCGGACCTGGCCTAATTGGCCCGCGATGGGAACATTTGTCCGTGATCCACACTCAAGATTCCAATTTTTAAGTTTTTGATTTGAAAGTTACATTTCACACCCTTATACTTATTTAGTTAATTTACTTTATATCTTTTAGTTTTCTATTTTTCATTTTACACTTTTATTATATTAACACATATAATCGTATATGTAACAACCGGGTATTTAATTAAAGAAAAGTGTGAGGTAGTGGTCATGGTGGAAATAAGAGGAGGTATATAAGGACCCAAATCCCTAGGTCACCTCTTATTTCCCTTCCTTTGTTTGTGGATTGCGGCTGAGAGAAAAAGAAGAGAAGAAGAAGAATTTTGGGAGAAATCAAATTGAAGAGGAAATCGTGCAAGGTAATCTCATCCAAGTTCCTTCTTCTTGCTATTTAATGTTTCCTCTTCTGTCTAGTCTAAGAAATTGGGTGAGAAAACATCAAGAATCAATGTGTTTCACCTAAGAATCATTAAAAGCGTGTTTTGGGGGCTTTGGTTGTGTAAACTGATTTAGAGGTAATAAGTGGGATTTAATAGATGTTTTTTGTTGGGGAATTGAACCCCAGTGTTTGCCTAATCAAGATAATGGCAGAAAATCTGATTCTAATCATTTTTGGGAGTGGGTTTTCCCGAGTCCGTAGTTACCGGACGTCGCCCCGTTCGAACAATAGTGTCCGGATAGTGGGATTTTCCCGGATGATTTTATATGCAGTAGTGTCCGGATAATGGAGGTTTTTGGATGAGTTGTTTTACCGGATAGGCTTTGGTGTCCGGAAGAATATGCGTCCGGATAGTTTGATGTCCGAAAAGATATGTGTCCGGAAGGATATGAGTCCGGGTAGTTGTGAGTCCGAAAAGTAGAGGGTTCGGAAAGTAGAGTGTCCGGACAATAGAGTGTCCGTACAGTAGAGTGTCCGGAAAGTGTGTATGTCCGGGAAGTGCAGTAACCGGACAGTGTGTTCGGACAGTCTAACCTGATGCGAATCTAATATCCTTAGGTGCCCGGTTCGGTTAGCTCGAAGGAATAACAAGAGTGCGTTCGACTTTATCACAAGGTGAGTTCCCTAAACCCTTTTTACACGAAATGAGATGCTAAATATTTTACTGATTATGGTTCATTTATGAGCATGAATTGTTTACCAACTGTTACATATGCTTTCCCATGAAAAGTTTGTTTTTAATTAAAGGACTATTTAGCAACATGAAATGATCTATAAAGATTTATAAAGGTTTCACGTTTCATGATTTATGATGAGCTATGTGTATGTTATGTGGAGTCGGTCTGCACAGTGGGATCTGAGTACCTCGGGATCCGATGATCCCTTGTGCATTTGTGACGAGCTTGTAGGAGAAAATTCGTTTCCTTTCTACTCGGATTGAGGGGAGTCTGCTTGGGGCCCGATATGAGGCGAGAGGGGAGTCTGCTGGGGCCCCGATCGCGGTTAGCTAATGAGATCCTTGAACACTGTGCAGTTACCATGTTTGATGCTTTATGTGGAGAATGTTAATGAATTTATGAAATGATTTATAAACTGTTGATGAGTTTATGAAATGATTTTTATACTGTTGTTAAAAGCTGTTTATGGAGGGAATTCACTAGACCTTTTGATCTGACCCTCGCTTTTCAAAACTAAACCATTTTCAGGTAAGCGAAGTATTGGTTCTTCAAGTAAGAACAAAGAGATGGCGTGAGGACTGAGCTGGAGCTTAGAGAGAGACTCCATAGTTTTGGCTAGTATATTTATAGATAGAAGTTCTCGGCTGTGGACAAGATGTTTCCGTTGTCCAGTTTTGTTTAGTTCAGACTTATGTTATGTTTATTGACAAGCTTATGATGTAATTTGGGACCCATGTTTGGGATGTTTATCCTATGTTATGCATGTTAAGGTTTTGGGTTGTTACAAATGGTATCAGAGCCTTAGTTTAAGGGATTTAGATGACTGGATGGGCCTAAACTTAAACTGAGATTAGAGGGACACAACCGAGATATAGGATGCCTTTAAGGAAGATCACTCTAGGTGCGTTAGAAAGATAGGGTAATGAGGGCTGTCGTGTAAGGTAAATTTACATTACACCTGGCCAGTGTAATTACGAATTTACAGGTACATGTACTTGCTCAAATTGCCTTATGTTGCGAAGTTGAGTTTGAGTGGTGACCGTATGCGGTTGTTCTAGTTCTTGTACTATATGGTAGGTTGTTATGGTTGAGGCAGTCCTTGGACGAAGGAAGAATGTAACTGTGTTGGTAACATGGTTTTGTTATGATGAGTACGGCTTTGTTATTATGCTTAAGGTCGTTCTTAGTGAGATTGGTTGGCACTTTCTAGAAGGAGGGTGGTTTGAAGCGATGATAAATCGTTCAAGGGTGGAAATTCTGGGTCCAAGAAGGGAATGAAGGACGAAATAGGGGTGAACTCCTAGCTTCTAGTGTGTCCCCATTTCTTGATTCGATGGGTTGATCCGTTGGGATTAGAACTGTGACGGAAATCTTAAAAGCGTCAAGTGTAAGCGGGTGAAGGAAACGAGTCCTTGACTGTTAGTCAAGCGGGGTAGTGGTCAGAGTGGTGAAGAAAGGATGTTAGTGATGGGTCAAAACGTGTGTGTGAGTAGGACACGAGTTGACCGGTCGTTATTCGACCTTAAAGGTTATATTTTGGAATTGCATGGTTGCGGATCTTTGGTCTATACGAAATTTGAAGGGTTGGGAAGCAACTGTACCACATAGTGGAGATGAGAATGAGAAGGCGAGCGATGGTCGAAAGTTGGGTGTCGACAATAAGTTCCTGTAGGAGTAAGATTGGACAGGGTAGAGTGAATAGCCTTCATCGCAAAGTTAGTTTCATGCATGGTGTCTTTCTTAAATGAATTACATGGATTCCTATTATGTTAAAGAATGTTTACAAGAATAACGAACTCCTTGTTTTATTTTTGGAAAATGAGTCGACACGTGCGAGCGTGTGTTTAAAGAAAAGATAAACTCTTTTACAACACACGATGGTATCTTGAGCATCGTGATTTGTAAACTATTTTACTTTTTTCAATGTGAGGGTAAACCCTGTAGTGAAAGTCACGAAAACGTTTACTGCGAAAGTTTTATAACCAAAATGAGTATTAGTACTTTGAACATACAAAAGAGTGTGGGAGCCGATTAACTCGCCCCGTAAAAAATTGATTTCGTTTTGAGGTTTTAAAATCGTATTAGAAACGTTTTATTAAACACGTTTTATTTGGGTCAACACTGGTTAGGTTGACTAAGTCGATAATTGTCTTGGGGTGGCATGTGAGCGACCCTAGGGTCATTGTGTTTACGTTTCGGCTTGAGTAGTGAGGTGTTATGTATATGCCAATTTGCTTCTCATTATGGTATCTATCAAATTTTCAAGTGTGTAAATGACTTAAAATCGTTGTGTCGTCATGCATGAAGGCTATGAACTCTGTAGGTAGTACTGGACGGCAAAGTTAAGAACAAGGAGGGGTTCAAATGGAAACTGTTCAATTGATTTGATTTCGGTCGGGTTACGACCTTAGTGTTTCAGTTAGATGAAAGCGGGAAACCGTGGAAGTCCCGGGTTTTAAGCTGGCTAATGTTGGATAATGGGTGATGTGATTTCCCGTAGAGCGGGCAAACACATGTTGAAGCCGAAGGCTACTGAGAAACTCTTAGTAGTAGCATGTTAATAAGTAGATAATGTGCCCTGATGAAATGCTCTCAGATATGAGCCAGAGTGGTGAATGGTTTTGTAATAAGAATACGCACCGTATGAGTCTTATTCCTTAGCTAGTACGGACCGTAGGGCGCATGTTAGTTACGATGGGTTGGAAATAGTAGGTTCCATTGGGACTCTTTGTGTATTGGTGAGGTGGTGGAAACTTCACCGTGTTAGCTATGGATGCTGAAGGGGATGATTGTTAAAAGTGTCTGGTTTAAGATCATCATGGGAGGCGGAGATGATGGAAGAAATTATGTTTGCGGTTATTTCACGGAATTTACCTAAGGAAATGAATGGTTGTCGGGAGAGATGTATACGCAGTGAGCGGTTGGGCCACTTCGTGTAGGTGTGCCGAATGTGAAGCCGCTGTTGTAGCTAGGTGTACTATAAGGGATCTGATGACATGTATAGGAAGAAGGTAGTCAGCACAGCCAAAACTGGTGCTCGGAGAATCAACTTGTATGAGATGGTGCCTTGTCGTTGGGATGACTTTCGTGGAGCTCACAATGGTCTGTCGAGGGACGTATATTTAAGCAAGCACATGAAATCGCGAGTTGTAGTTCGTCTAAATTCAGAGACAAGCAGGTCGTGAGATAGGCTTGGTTAAATATGAACTAGGTGAAAATGGAAGCAAGAATGGTTATGTGTGCAAATGGTCGGAAGCACCTGGTCGGCGGTGTGATGTTGTGGATGAGAGTACCAAGTATTAAGCATGTAGTTGGGATGCATGGATTGTAAGCTGAGTGTTATGATATGTCTATTGCCAGAAGACGGTGGTTGGTGGTTACCTAAGAGAGGAATCGGGCGTTTAGTGGCATGAGTCACTGAGTGAGTTCGTGTGGGATCGATAAAAGACCGATGAAGAAATTCTGGTAAGGAGGTCGACTCTACTTGGGAAATGAGAGACGTTGAATGTTAATACCGGAGGACTTGGTTGATTATCTCAAATTAGAACGGTGGTGAAACCGTTGGTGGGGCTTGGTAGCACAAGGGTGGTTGTCATGTTTGGAATGATTGGGAATGAAGAGGATGCTGATAGGCGAGCAATGCCCAGGCTAGCAAGAGGAGGTTAGGACGATATGTTCAAGCAAGTAGAAGAAATTAAAGAGAGAAGAGTGGTATTGACACCATATGGGCGGAGAAATGTTTAAAGCGGTGCTAATGACGGGTATTGGAACTACTCGTGTAGTTATGAGAGGGGGACATTTTGGTGTATGTCTTGGTTTAAGTATGGGGAGACTCGTATGAGTCAATGAATCTTTTCTTGAAGGAATGTTATCTATACCTTCGGAAAGGCATGGCATAAGTGGTTGTACGGGACACTCAAAGAGTAAGACTGTCAGTTTTGAATAAGTATTGGGATGTTAACTATTCCGAAGTGAGCGTAGGGTTCAACAATGTGTTACCTGGAGTAGTTTGGAGTAGGCATGGTCGTTCCTTTTAGTTGGACGTCTATTGGATGTAGTGAAAAGGCGAATGTAAAATCTTCAAGGTGATTTTTCCTTACCCCGGATGGTGGGTTAGTTGTGTACAAGTATGGAAAGAGGACGTAGTGGAAGTGTATGTAACGGTATATAGTGTTTTCAAGGAAAGAAATACTTTTCTGTTAGGCGCTTGACGTGATAGGAAGGTGGATTGGAAAGTTCAAGTTTGACCTGGTGCTAAGATTGGCAAATTGGGTGGTTGCCGATGTTAGTAAAGGATTCATGTCATTGTTTCAAAAACTCGGTGAAATTTATTCTTTAAGGAAGTGGAACGGTATGTGAAGGGCGTGACGATACGTGTTTTAGGAGCCATGAGTCCAGATTTGTGGACAAAGCGAACTCTAACTAGTGGGGTTGGCTAGGGTGTGGCCTGAAGTGTTACCTTTATATCTGGTATAAATGGTCGAAGGGCTACAAGTACATTATATGAGTATTCCTAACCTAAGGTGTAACATCCTGAATTTTCAACAATAGTATTTTAAATGAGAATTGGGATTTAATTGTATTTTGGATTAAACCTTGAATTATGTTGTAATTTTATAATTCAATAAGGTTAAAATACAAGGGATTAAGGTTTGGTGTCAATTGTGGAAGTAATGAAACTTGGAGGTGTGTTTGGTCAATAGGGATAATATGTATGGATAAGGGGCTGAAGAGATGATATAATATCTCATTTGGTTTTGTTTGAGTCGGCAGAAGAAAGAAAGGCAGAGAGAAAGAGAGAAAGGAGAAAAGGAAGAAAAGCAAGAATTGGCATCAATTGGTAAGCAATTGACTATAATTTCCAATGAAACTTGTTGTGAATGAATGATGAAGAACGAATCTGTGTATTGGATTGATTTGCAGAATCATAAACAACAGATTGAAGTTTCAGATTTGTGCAGGAAGTGGGTTTTGCAAACTTAAGGTGAGTTCATTTGTTGTTTGTACAAATCAATGTTTATATGTTAAATTGAACCTTGAAATAGTTATATACACTGTTTATGGACTGTATGAAATGGTCTGGAATGAGCTGAATAGAACAGATATGGTATTTGGATCGAATTGCTGAGTTCCAGCCGTAGTTTTCGGACAAAACCATGTATCCGGATTGTTTTAGTACCCGGGTGTTGTCCGGATTAGATCAGTATCCGGAAAGTTGTGTGTTATCCGAAAATTCTAGCGGAACCCCCGTGCTAAGTCGCCGAAGGGGGGCATTTGAGGATGAAAATGCGATAGGTTATCTAGTATTCTCAGAGTTAAGAATATGTTATGAGATGTGGTGTGATATGTTGTTATGCATATACGTTAGTAAAGTGTAATGGATCCATAGGCACTAATGGTTATGTACACGTAGAATAGATGAAGTTAGTCATTATTCTGATGTGTGTGGTACTAATGGTTATGTACACGTAGAATAGATGAAGTTAGTCATTATTCTGATGTGTGTGGTACTAATGGTTATGTACACGTAGAATAGATGAAGTTAGTCATTATTCTGATGTGTGTGGTACTAATGGTTATGTACACGTAGAATAGATGAAGTTAGTCATTATTCTGATGTGTGTGGTACTAATGGTTATGTACACGTAGAATAGATGAAGTTAGTCATTATTCTGATGTGTGTGGTACTAATGGTTATGTGCACGTGGAATAGATGAAGTTAGTCATTATTCTGATGTGTGTGGCACTAATGGTTATGTACACGTGGAATAGATGAAGTTTAGTCATTATTCTGATGTGTGTGAGAAACCCTGGAATAAACGTAATTCCCGGTTTCTAAGGAAGAAGAGGGATTGACATATGTAATTGTGATCTCTACTTCCTTTCCTAGGAAATGGGTATGTGTATATTGCGATTTCTTAGGTGGGAGCATTAATCTAGAATCTGAGAAAGATTCGTAGTGTGGCTCTGGAATAGGATATGAATGGAAATGAGCATGTGTATATTGCGATTTCTGGAATAAGAGTATTAATCTAGAATCAGTGAAGATTCGTATTGTGGCTCTAAGACATGATATGATGATGGAATGTGTGTCAGTCATATTCATGGGATTGGATAAAAATTGTGTTAACGGAATAGAGTTACACGTATGGTAAGAAAAAGGGTAATCAGGTTTACATTGATTTTGTAAATATTATTGTGGAAACGAATGTTCTCACTAGGCGTTGGCCTAATCGTTTCAAATGATGTTTTCTTACCAGGTACCGGCTCGGGAAAATAAAGGGTTGTGGGACGAGCGTTTTTGGAATAGCAAGGAAGTCAATTAACAAAAGGAGATTTTGAGGGATTACTTAGATAACTTAGTAAATCTGATTATAGTGACATAATTAGATTAATAAGTTATTTGTAGAATCCTGTATCTGTAAATGTACTCTTGATGATTAATTCACTTGCTATTTTTGTAAGTTCGAAGTTTATATTATCATAACTTGTGGAAAATTGAGGTTCAAATTAGCCCGGAATTTGGGGTGTTACATAAGGAAGTCGTGGTTTTATACAGATGTGCTTGGAAGACCAGTTGGAACCAAAGTTGTTAAATTTGGAAGTGCGAATCGTGCAACCTAAGTCGGGGGCCCGTTTGATACCAAAGGTATTGGTTCAGCTTGGTTCGGTTTGGTTCGGTTGATTTTGGATATCGAAATGGGGCATGGCGAAAGGAAAGAGGATTGAGCCACGTTTTAGTGAGTCGGTTGTAGTGATACTCCGATTTGAAGAATCGATTTATAGAATGAGTTTGTTTTATGGATATGTGGGATACGTGGGGTGCTTCATGCCTCTATTATGAGAGCGTGGGTTGAAAGGCCGGTGTGGTTGTGTCATTACAAGTTGCGCGAGTAGACTTAAAAAAAAACTAAGTTTCGTGGAAGAGCCCGAAGCCATTTCGGATTGAAAGGTGAAGAAGTTGAGAAACGAGGAGATCAACCTGGTAAAAGTTAAGTGGCGTTTTCACAAGGGTCAGGAAGCTACATGGGAGTTGGAATCGGAGATGAAGGCGAAGTACCCGTATCTTTTCCAATAAGGAATTCCGGAGACAGAATTCTTTTAAGGAGGGAGTGTTGTAACAACCGGGTATTTAATTAAAGAAAAGTGTGATGTAGTGGTCATAGTGGAATAAGAGAAAGTATGAGGGACCAAAGGGAAATTAGTGAGGAGGTATAGAAGGACCCAAATCCCTATGTCACCTCTTATTTCCCTTCCTTTGTTTGTGGATTGCGGCTGAGAGAAAAAGAAGAGAAGAAGAAGAATTTTGGGAGAAATCAAATTGAAGAGGAAATCGTGCAAGGTAATCTCATCCAAGTTCCTTCTTCTTGCTATTTAATGTTTCCTCTTCTGTCTAGTCTAAGAAATTGGGTGAGAAAACATCAAGAATCAATGTGTTTCACCTAAGAATCATTAAAAGTGTGTTTTGGGGGCTTTGGTTGTGTAAACCGATTTAGAGGTAATAAGTGGGATTTAATAGATGTTTTTGGTTTGGGAATTGAACCCCAGTGTTTTCCTAATCAAGACAATGGCAGAAAATCGGATTCTAATCATTTTTGAGAAGTGGGTTTTCCCCAGTCCGTAGTTACCGGACGTCGCCCCGTTCGGACAATAGTGTCCGGATAGTGGGAGTTTCCCGGATGATTTTATATGCAGTAGTGTCCGGATAATGGAGGTTTTTGGATGAGTTGTTTTACCGGATAGGCTTTGGTGTCCGGAAGAATATGCGTCCGGATAGTTTGATGTCCGGAAAGATATGTGTCCGGAAGGATATGAGTCCGGGTAGTTGTGAGTCCGAAAAGTAGAGGGTCCAGAAAGTAGAGTGTCCGGATAGTAGAGTGTCCGGAAAGTGTGCTTGGGGCCCTTGGGCATTTGTGACGAGCTTGTAGGAGAAAATTCGTTTCCTTTCTACTCGGATTGAGGGGAGTCTGCTTGGGGCCCGATATGAGGCGAGAGGGGAGTCTGCTGGGGCCCCGATCGCGGTTAGCTAATGAGATCCTTGAACACTGTGCAGTTACCATGTTTGATGCTTTATGTGGAGAATGTTAATGAATTTATGAAATGATTTATAAACTGTTGATGAGTTTATGAAATGATTTTTATACTGTTGTTAAAAGCTGTTTATGGAGGGAATTCACTAGACCTTTTGATCTGACCCTCGCTTTTCAAAACTAAACCATTTTCAGGTAAGCGAAGTATTGGTTCTTCAAGTAAGAACAAAGAGATGGCGTGAGGACTGAGCTGGAGCTTAGAGAGAGACTCCATAGTTTTGGCTAGTATATTTATAGATAGAAGTTCTCGGCTGTGGACAAGATGTTTCCGCTGTCCAGTTTTGTTTAGTTCAGACTTATGTTATGTTTATTGACAAGCTTATGATGTAATTTGGGACCCATGTTTGGGATGTTTATCCTATGTTATGCATGTTAAGGGTTTGGGTTGTTACAGTATATTAACTAAAATACGTTAAAAAAATACTTTTTAATTTTAACAAGTTAGACCATTATAAGCGTTTCGTCGATACCTTCGAAATGATCCCAATATAGAATATTTTTTGATTTAATTATATTATACTTATTTAGTTAATTTACTTTACACTTTTTATTTTTTTATTTTTCATTTAGTTAATATATGATTATTATGTTAATGTGATAAGAGTGTAAAACGAAAAGTGAAAAAGTAAGAGATGTATCATAAATTAAATAATTAACTATAAGGGTATGAATTGTAAATATTAAAAATATTTTTATGTAGTATATATGATTTATAATTAAATAATTAAATCAAAAATATTCAATATTGGGCTCATTTCGAAGGTATCGAAGAGACGATTACAATGGTGTAACTTGTTAAAATTAAAACGTATTTTAGTTAATATACAATTATATGTGTTAATATGATGAAGGTGTAAAATGAAAATTAGCAAAGTAAAAGGTATAAAGTAAATTAACTAAATAAGTATAAGAGTGTGAAATGTAAGTTTCAAATAAAAAACTTAAAAATTGGACACGGACAAATTTTCCGATCGCGGGCCAATTAGGCCAGGTCTGCGATAGAGGGCCCAATCGCAGGATTATGGGGTATTTTGGCAAATTAGGAGAGATTTGGAGCATTTTGGTAACTGATTTATTTTAATTAATTTCTCTTAGTTTTTATTATCTATATCTATACTATCTTATAAAGCATCTAGACCAAAAGTCTTAAAATCTTAACTTTTTATTTAAAAAATTAATCCAAGTCTTAAAATCTTAATTTTTTTATTTAAAAAATTAATCACTCTGTGCGTATATCCTTCCATTTCTCAATCCTCTTCCTAATTATCAGGAAAACACAAATATACTCACTTTCTCTATTTTAAATCCCAACAAAATTATGAGAAAATTCCTCCTTATTCTGGGGAAGTCGTTTGTGGTGAGCACCACTCCACAGGAATACCCAATTTCAAATTCAAAATTTGAATATCAGGGTTTATCTCTTCAAACAACTGCTTTGCTGAAAGTTCTTAAATCTGCTCTGGCTCCTTCTTGAAGAAGAATAAGGCGATAATGAGTTATGGATTTGTGGTTCTGATTTGGAATCCATCTACGATCCAGACATCGATATAGAAATGAATCAGGTATGTATGATTGAATAAAACCATATACTTTTTATATGTGATCCCTTCTAGGAGTTAAAAATGGTGGAGCATCTTGGAGTTGACGAAGATTGGTGAAGTTTTTCTGGAGTTCACGAATATTGGTGGTGAAGTTAAAAAATGGTGGAGCAACCATTGTAGTAAAAGTGTTCGATGAAATGTCTGAATGAGTCTATTTTTAATTTTAGCATAGTTTTTTTTCTTGGTATTTGATCTGATCTTTTTGATGAATTTATGGAGTGAAACAACCCAAAAACACAAATGAAAACTTGATTTTGATGAATGTTGGGCCATAAATCATGAAAGTTTTTTAACATGTTGAACAGGAAGAAACATGGTGTAATGTTAATAAAATATATCCTACTCAAAAGTTGTGGATGGCTCCATTGATGTGGTTCTCTCCTTTGCTCCCATAGGTTTGATTTCTCATTTCCTCTCCAATTTTGATTTCTTCTATCGCCCATTACTCCATTGCTTTTTTTTTCTTTTTTTTTGCATTTCGGCTCTCCATGGGGCTGAGTTTTTTATTTTTCAATTTTTTGACTTTCCTGCTTGATTATTCTCCATGTCTACTCGATCCAGTGTGTCATTTTTATGCATCGCCTACCTCTACTGGTGCATTCTTTTTGTATGTTGGTTGGCTTGAGTGATTGGAATCTACAAAAATTGTTAAGGGTTCGGAATCTACCGCAGTTGCTCGATTTTTCGAGTTTTCGGTTTTCCCCCTCGATTTCCCCCATCTCTGCTCGATTCAAATCCCCAATTTCCGATTTTTTTTGCACTGCATATTTGGTAGTCATTAGCTCTCCACATCTCTCTCTCTCGATTAGCTATCTTCGTGATCCTTGGAATGGATGAGAGGTAACAAATACCAATATTTACTTTATTGAATTACTAGTGATCGACATCGCGCGTTGCGCGATGATCAAATTTTATGTTAACAAAATTATAAAAAATGTTTTTATTGTTTTCATAAATATGGAATATGTTGCAAATACATATACAACAATTTATTTCAGATAAAGATTGACTTTTAGCATATTCAATTAATAGAATTTTGAAATATGTTGGATGTGGGGTGAAAATTATTAGTTATAACTGTAATTTAAGTATTTATATATAACATTAATGAACGTCGTTTAAACTAAATCAATACAAAAAATAACATAAATTGAAAAATAACGGAGTGGAAGATATCGGATAACCAAGACTCAATAGTACTATAAGAAATAAAAACTAAAAATATTTAGATTTAGATTAGAATAAAGGGAATTTAATTAAAATACCCAAAGTTTGACTTTGACTTACCAAAATACCCATTTTCTCTCTGATTTTACCAAAATACCCATTTTTTCCGCGAAGGGCCCCGCGATCGCGGGCTAGGGCCTACGTGGCACCCCTATTGGACCAAAGTGTCCCGCGGATCCCCCCCAACTATGGCCGCGGTGACACTTTTGGTCCTTCCCCGCGGAGGTTGTCCGCGATAGGCCCGCGGTGGGCAAAAAATTACAATTTTGGTCCCTGTATTTGAACGAATCTTGCATGCTTTTACTGTTTTTTTCCACAATTATTGTACTTTGAAGACCAATTTGTGGTTGAAATTCACTGGCATGTTTCATCAATGTTGAATCATTGTATTTGGAATACCAATTAGTGGTTGCAATTTATGTTGGTTGTTTCATCAATGTTGGTTGTTTCATCCATAAATATCAGTAAAATGCAATCCATAATTCACACCCATTCCATACTTCTTTCTTGCTTTCTTTTTTCAGTATTTTGTTTTTGAGATACTACTGAAAAAATGAGTTCATCTGTTGCAAAAGCTAAGCTATTTTTCTGTTACGATGGTGAATGGGTGCAAGACAACAATGAGTGGAATTTTGTTTATAAATCTAAGCATGGTGTAAAATTGCCAGTAAACTTTACTCATCAGAAGTTTGTTGCATACGCCATGCAAAAATGTGGAATCGACCCTTCTGCTGTTTGCAAGTTAGTGTTTAAAAATGGTGATGGGTCATTTGTAGAGTTATCCAACGATGGGGATATCTCTGGTTTTCTGCACTTTGCAGCCGAATCAGAAAGACCGCCATTACTTTTTGTGTATGCCGAATCCTCGGTGTGCGACGAAGACGATGACGACGGTGATGACGAAGGTGACGACGAAGGTGATGACGACGCTGATGACGAAGACCTCCAAATAGAGCAGCCTGATTCTCAATTTCAACCGTCCCACGGCCCAACAGTTCATTTGGATCATGCATATGGTCTTAACGACCGTATTCCTGATTTTGTTCCGGAGACGCAACAACAACAACCACAAGAAGGACGCTGTGCTAGAGTTGCTGATGACGAAACCTATGTTTTCAAAACGGGTAATGCTGATATAGACAGATCAGATACCGATAGTGTTGATCACGAAGAATATACCCGTAGTAATAAATCATTTAGTCAGTTAAATGACTATTTTGATATGCCCCATATTCTTCCTGACCAGAATACCCATACACAAACCTACGAACCTACACCTTATAATCGCAGTTTAAGGTTAAAAGTAGGTCAGATATTTGATTCGAAGGATCACTTGGCAAGTCAGGTCGGACTTAAGTTCATGGAAGAGGGTTTCGAAAGTCACACGCCGAGATCCGACAAAACTAAATACGAAGTTATATGTGGGAGAGAAAACTGTAAGTGGAGGATGTACGCGATTCCCGCGGTTGAGAAAGGAGGGGCGTTACTTATTAGAAAGTTGCACGACGTACACACTTGTTCGAGGACGCAACTGAATCCCCACCATAAACAAGCCACCAAAAGGACTTTGGGTGCGATACTGAAAGGCAAATTTCTTGATGCTAGCAGGTCATTGCGTCCAAAGGACACCATAGACGATGTACACCAGCAACTCGGCGTCACGATTGGTTACCACCAAGCTTGGCGTGCGCGATGCAGGGCATTGCTATTGGTGAGAGGCACGTTCGAGGAGTCGTATGAACGACTCCTAGCATATTTATATAATTTGCAGATGCAGAATCCAGGTAGTGTCACCCAGCTAAGGACCGATTCACATGGATGGTTTGAGATGTGCTTCGTGGCTCTTGGACCCGCGATACGTATTTTAACACGTCATATGTTTACACATTATAAACTATAACATTTACAAAGGGAAACCACCTACGTTTTTGCAGATCCGCACATTTCTGGCAAATCTGCGTCGTGTCCTGGTAATAGACGCTGCCCATTTAAAGGGCCCTTACTTGGGTATGATGTTCCTGGCGGTTTCCATGGACGGGGATAACTCCATCGTTCCAGTAGCTTTCGGAGTAGGCAAGTCCGAAACCGGGGACGAGTGGACTTGGTTTCTGTCCATGTTGAGACAAGCTATCGGAGACCCGCAAGGGTTGGTGTTTATGTCCGACAGGGCTCCTTCCATAAGCGCCGCAATCTCTGCCATGTACCCAAACGCCCCTCACGCCTATTGTTGTCGACATTTGGAGATGAACGCCAAAACCCAGGATAAACGTATTACCATCTACAAGGATGTCTACTGGAAGGCATGCAGAGCATATACGGATCAGGAGTTTGACCGGTACATGAATCTTCTACGAGTTAGTGCAGACAAAGCAGCCAAAGTCATGGACGATGTTGGACCGGAGAGGTGGTCCGCGGCCCAATTTCCTGCACAACGGTATGACATTCTGACCTCTAATAGTGCAGAGTCGGTGAATGCACTCTCCCGTTTTGCGCGTAGATGTTCGATTGTTAATCTTATGGACTACTTTCGGACCTTTCAACAAGAGTGGTACCAACTTCAACGCCGAAAAGGAGCTGAGCTGCAAAATAGTCTTACACCAAAGGCGGAGGAGATAGTTCTCTTCAGGGCGCGTCACGTGTCGACATGGAGGGTAAGCGAAATCGGGTATGGGAGGCACGAGGTTCGGGATAACCATCTCACGCGACTGTCCATATGACCGACTATGTTTGTTCGTGTTTCCAATGGCAAAAATCTGGGTTACCGTGCGGCCATGCCATCGTTGCGGCAAGACATATGGGTCGTAGAGATTGCAGTGACTTGGCTGTAACTTTCTTCACGTCCGAAAGTTACCGGAGAACATACGTAGATGTAATAAATCCAGTTGGACCCCCTGAAGCATGGGTGTATCCACCCGACCCCCTTCCGCCATGCTATCCACCGTTAAACGATAAGAACAGAGCCGGGAGACCGAGAAAGAACAACCGACGTCCATCACGTGGTGAAGGTTCAATACAACGAAAATGTACTCGGTGCCAAGCAGTAGGACATACTCGTGGAGAGTGTCCGAATCCCGCCCCTTCAACCGTACCGAGTAGACGTTCAGTCAACCAAGTAAGTGACACGCAGGGCCCATCATATGATACCGTTGATCTGAACCTTGATTTCCCTTGATTGTGACCAGTTATCTTTTGAAAGGTACTTGAAACAGAACAAGGGATGATGATCATAATGGTAGTAGTCTAAATGGAGAGAATAGTGATGGTTATATAGAGACGATTATAATGATATATATTAAAATATATAAATAAAAAATATTCAATATTGGGCTCATTTCGAACGTATCGAAGAGACGATTATAATGGTGTAACTTGTTAAAATTAAAACGTATTTTTTTAACGTATTTTAGTTAATAAACGATTATATGTGTTAAATGTAAAATTAAAATTATGAAAGTAAAAGGTATAAAGTAAAGTAAGTAAATAAGTATAGGGGGTGAAAGTGTAAATTGCAAATCAAAACAATCAAAATCATTCAATAGCGGGAGAAGATTTTTCAAAAGTGGTCCCTGTCCACATTTGCCTATAAATAACCCACGGTAGATTAGTCATAAAACACATATATGAGAACATATTATTCGTTAACGTATTTGTTGGTTCCTGTTTTGCTTAACAATGATGAGTCTTTCAGATAGTTCAGATAAGATATATTTGCGGAAGCGTATTTAATGAACTGAAAGATTACTAAGGTAGAAGAACACACAATATCAAATAAGCAGTTTGTAAAAGATAGATAAATATCTCAAAGATTTACTGTATTTGATATTATCAAGAACACCAAGAACATAACAAGAAATCTGTTGGTGTGTGTGTTGTGCGTAGCTTAAGTTCTGATTCTTGTTAATAGAAGAACTCAACATGAGTCTTCTATTTATACTACTACAAAGGGGACATACTTTATACAATAAGGACTGATCTATAGTAGACAGGATCATATGAACAGTAGCAGGTACTGCATGCATTAAATGCGCTGATATCAACTTGGTACTGAGCCCGATCAGAGTTTGACACGTGGAGGTTGTCAGGGCACTCCTCGTACAAGTGGATGAACGGATCCTGGAACAGTAGAAAGATATTTGTTGATTTCTTCTAAGTCTTCAGTATACCGCAGAGGCTCTGTCAAGGGTGACAGAGGTTCTGCGGCTCGGTCCTCTATTAGCAGTCTTCTGTCGATTCTTGCCTTCGGTCTTCTTGGTGTCTCGGCAGAGCCTTTGTTGGAGGCTTCTATACTTAGCCTATTTTTCACTACTTTCATAAACAGAAAGATTGGAGCTAACTGTCTCCCCCTAAGTAGTGAAAAATGAAAAACTGAAAAGTACATGGATTTTTAGGCTAAGTACATACTAAGAGGTGAAACAGTGTACCTCAAAAGTTTAACTTTTCTTTCATATAAAAAATATGCCAAAGGCATTTACACTTGATTACATTATGAAAGGAAATATTTGCAGAGACTTGTGGATTGACTCAGACCTTGGCGTCTTTCAAGTCGTTTAAACTTATGCGGTCGAGTCATTCTTGTATAAGTTCGTGATAGAAGCTGATGCAGAGAGTTCGGAAGTCGATTGTCGCATCAATAACCTCTATCAGTCTGTCGGCTAGACTTTGATCCATAAGCTATGTTCCTCTGTGTTCCACAAGACTTGCTCTAAACTCTGTCAAAGTACTTGTTGCGTACTTCTGACAGTCCATCTCTACGAACAACCTCGATTTTCCAGCAGGATCTAGAAAGACTAACCCGATCCTTGGAGATGTGATGATTGAGTTTGGTATAGCAGAGGGAGAGCAGTAGTCTTCTGGCGGTTGAACACATAAGTTCTTTACTTCAAGATCTCGAGCCAATTGGAAGTCGACCATGCTGTATAGCAGAAGCTTCTCGCGCATATCTTTTCTGATCACCCTGTATGCTCTGTGAACTTCATCAGTTGTGAAGTTCTTTTTCGTCCATTCCAGAAGGTCAGGTAGGTCATACGGATTTATATTCCTAAGATCCGCATTTGCGAATTGGTTCTCGGATTTGTCCTTTCTTTTGACCTTGTATATATTGTATGAGACTTTAGGCCAGGTTCTGGTTTTAGAGAACTTACAGTAGATGACCTTGACGATTTTGGAGGATGAGAAGACTTCTTGTTTTGGCTTGGGTTTTGTTCTGGTGAAGAGGTTTTCCAGGTCGGTACGGAAATCAGGGTCTTGAATGGTTGGTGTTGATTGATCTATGCTCATTCTGCTGTATAAGTACCTGTATACCACTTCTTCCATTTATGGTGGTGGTGGTTGAGGTAAGGTTTTGCGCAGAGCATCCAATTTGTTTTTTACTTCTGCCACTCGATCTTCTGTAGGAGGTGCCTTTGGATCCAGAATAGGAATGTTTGTCAAAGGAGTGAAACCAAAAGCCCAGTCTTCTTCTTCAGGCTTTGGTGTTATATACGCATCGAAAGAGCTCTTCATCAGTTTTTCTGTCGGAGGTTGATGCTTGGCCTTTTTCTTCTGCGGTTCCTCTGTCATAATCCCTTTGCCTTTGTCTTTCGCCATTGGTTTGTCTGCTTGTAGAGATGGGGATTCCTTTGTGGGTTTTGGCATTTGAGGTTCAGAGGGTTTGGTTGTAGGAGGTTCTGTGGGGGTTGCCTCTGTTGGATTTGACACTTGAGTTTCAGAGGGCTTGATTGGTGATTTGGGTTCTGTTGGAGAGGCTTCAGGTGTTTTGCTCAGATATTTTCTCTGTTTTTTAGCAATGGTTTTGATTCTTGGGTTGGTTTTAGGTGTTGGGGAAGGTAGTTCTTCTTCAGAAGATGTCAGAATTTGGAAGTTTTCTTGGGTTTGGACATCTTCTCCAAATACAGAGGGGAATTCTACAGAGGTGGGTATTGCCTTTGTGGATTGTTGTTGTGTTCCTCCTTGGGTTTGAGTTGGAGGTGCTTGAGATATAGGTTCTGCGGATACCGGTGGAGCTTGTATACCTCTGCTTGCTGCTTTTTCCCTTTGTTTCTGCCCTTGATTCTCCTCCTCAGGATGATCTGATGAATCGTCAGAGTCATCATCAGAGTCATCCTGACCTTTATTTTTAGTACCCTCTGCTCTGCAGGAAGCTTCAGGTTTCTTGGGCGGTACAGCACCTGCAGCGATCATCTTAGCGCATAAATCATCACAGAGGCCGGGGAGTATATGAACCTCTGCTTCTGTGTTGAAGCGCATTTTTCCTACGCTCTTCTGAAAATCCTTGACATAGTTGGCATTGGCAACAGTAAAAGCTCTGATGAACTCTGTCACTTGATCCAGAATCCCTTACCCAAGTTCTGTGAGATGAACTCTGGTCATGTAGTCTGAAGGCTTCATGGCTTGAGTGTTTTTCATTGTTTGCTCTTGAACTTCGTCTAAGGACTTCTTTAGGTCTTCAGGTGTAAGGCCCTTAGTAGCAGAGGATTGCTCTTTCAGCTTTTGGAGAAAGTGTTTGACCGATTCTTTGAAAGCAGAGGTAGCGGCTTTCCCGAATTCTGAAGCTGCAGAGGTAGCAGTGGTGGTAGCAGTTGACTTCATCTGGGTTACGGAATTTTGCACCTCTGTGGACATGTTGTCCATTTTGGTGTTCAGATTAAGGATTGCCCTGGATGTTGTTTCTGCAAAAGATTTGAATGAGCTTTGCAACTCCTTCAATGTATTGTCCACAAAGGTGACAAGGGTTTGGAACTCATCCCTTGATACATGTGAACTAGTTGTAACCTCTGGGGGAACACATTCTTCCCCAGAGTGAGTCTCTGTTCCTGAGACACCTTCTTTCGCCCTTATCTTTATGTTGGGGGCGGAAGGATTTCCTTCTAATCCTTGAGAAGAAACTTTTGGAGTTTCAGTCTCTATAGAAGTTCTGTGAAGGACATTGTCTTGATCCACTCCAGAGGTGGGTTCAAGATTATCCTTGAGTTGACTTGGGGATTTGTCTAGAATCCCTTCGTTTGTGTGCATTCTAATCTCCTCTGAAGAGATGTTTGGGCCTAGGTGTGTGCGTGTAGCAGAGGAAACAAATTCCTCTGTGGGGATGTCTGATGTGATCTGGGGCAGTTGATCACTTACTAAGGGCAAATCCTTTAGAGAGGATTCCCCTAGAATGGTTTCCCCGGTTTCTAATGGTACTGAGGATGAAAGAATTTCCTCTGTCCGGATGCTTTGGGTTGGGGTCGAGCTGTGCTGCTCTTTTTCAATATTGCCCTCTGCCACTAGACTGGTGGCAATAGAAATGTGGGTTGCACTGGGAGTTGGTTTTGGTTGTGTGCCTCTATTATTCCAGGCATTTGTTCTAGCTTATGCTTCTCTGAAGCATCCAACCACTTGTTCTCCATTTATGGTCTCAACCTCTGTAGTTATCCTATGGCTTGCTATTTCTACCCTGACTTCTGGGCTTTTCCCTAGATCATCATAGCAGGGATTTGTCCCAATTAGTCGCATGACATGTGGATGATAAAGACCTTTTCTTATTTGGTCTGCTTCCTCTTCATCAGAATCCACTTCTGAGACTTCTACCCTAGTCTCCCTAGTTTCAATCATCTCCTCTGTTGGACCTCCTAACATGGTGTCCATGTGATGGTCTTCTGCAGCTACCTCTTCCTCTGGGCTTGCCCTTTGTACATCAAATCCTGGTTGAAGAAAAGGGTTATGTAGTACCTCTGGTGTCTTACCCTGAACATTTTGTGGCGTTTGATCATCCTCTTCTAAGTCAGAAGAGATTCTGAAGTCTGTTTCTTCTGTAGAGCCATGGGAGAGGGGTTCTGCAGTCCATCCAGCAGTGTTTAGAGTATGGGTGAATTCTGGGTTTTGGAGGAAGTCAGAGAAATCTCTGTGATGTGCATAGTTGAGGGGATTGGGGGATTGCAGAGGTGATTGGTGAACTTCTTCTTCTATCACATCATCCTCTGCTATAGTTTGCATAGGAGAGATAGGCTTTTTGGTCTTTTTCTTGCTTTTCCTTCTTTTTGGTTTTGGTGCACTCTCCTCAGAGGTTTTTGATTTTCTTTTCTTCTTTTCCTTTGGAGGAGAGGGAGGTGCAGAAAATCCAACCTCTGTTGCATGAGGTGGAGACTTTTGTGTTTGAGCAGCAGAAGTAGAGGTGCCCTCTGTGGTTTTCCTCTTGTGAGTTTTCTTTTTAGTAGAGGCAGAAGGTTTGCTTTTCTTTGCAGAAGGGATTATGGTTTATCTTTGTGCACGGAATCTGGCTTGAACTTCTTCATGCTTCTGAAAAGCTGATGCCCATTCTTCATCTGTCATCCTATTGACTACTTCTATTCCTAAAGGGGCTCCTAAACGCGGGGGTGTCACAGGACTTGGGTCTGGAGTCCTGTGATCGCGTTTATATTCTTGACTAAGGGTTTTATCCTTGGCATATCCCAGAAGCTTGTTTGGCAGAGGTCTGCAGAAGGGGTATCCATCTTCATGTTCTGTTGGGGTGTTTTTGGTCATGGCATACATTTTGGTTGTTGGCCCCTCCATAGGCCATTTTTCAAGTAAGAGCAGAGGCTCTAACAGAACACCTAGTATTCGTTGAAATTGCAGAAGAGGCAGAGCTTCTTTCTTCTGTCCCTTTTTCCTCTGGAAGATGATTTTTCTGTCTATGATGTTAACCATTTCCTGTATCATAAGTGTGGCGAAGTCCAGAGGTAGGTCGTAGTAGACCCCGTACATTATGGCTAAGATCTGGTGTGAAGATTGATCTGGACTGCCTACTTTTCCGGTTAGGCACCTGTTGAGTATGGAATAGAGTGTATTCCACAGAGGTGGTAATCTGCCTCTGCGGAAGTCATTCCTTTTTCTGAGTGGTAAGTTGTACCCCAACATTTCAACGACCCTGCAGAGCTCTTCGTCTGTGGTTTCCTCTGCATAGGCCTTTATCCCTAGAAGACCTCTGGTGGGTAAGCTAAACTCAAGTGAGAACATCGTTCTGTTGAACTAGAGTTCTAGGTGGTCGGATTTATCTGGCTTGGAAATGTAGCCCTTTATCTGTCTATCCTCTGGATCAAATCTGCAACTTTGCCAGAATTGATTTAGGTATCTGGCAGGGATTTTTTCGACGGTTTTGGTTAGGAGAGGGTAGAGTATGTGGTTTTCCAAGATATGGAGAAGAAGAGCATGTGCTTCCCTAAAAGCGGTTTTAGATGGAACCAGGTAGTGGTTATTTGGTTTTAAAGGTAGAACATTATCAAAATGTTCATGTTCTAAGAAATTTTGAAGGTGTGTGGTCGGAGCAAAGTTTGCTTCGTCGCCGGAGTTGTCCTTTTCCAGGTCTCTGGCTATTGCTGGGTTTTCAGAGTGTTCAGGGGAGTTGCCGGAGAGTGAGCAGGGAAGTTTTTCTGAGCGTGAGAGGTGGAAGCCATTTCTTGGATAAGAAAAAGATGAATAATGAATAATTTGCAGGTTTTTGCACAAGTTCGCCGGAGAAGAAAGTGTAAGTTCGTAAAGTTTTGAGAGGATTGGTAACTTGGGTTTTATACTGAAGGATAACGGTTAGAATTTTGAAGAGGTAAATATATGGAAGTGAATAAAATTTGGGGTCCGCACTTGAGTGTTTACGGCTGGTTCAACTTTCCAGAAGAACGTGTGCCATGGACGACTAATGAAAATGTGACACGTTAGCAGTGTCAGAGTACAACGGGACGTCGTTCGCGGCCCATTAATGCTTGGCGCGTGAGCTTTTCTACTTTCAAAAGAATTTTACTCGCAGAATTTTACCGTTACTTTTGCAGAATTTCCCCAAGTATCAGAAAATGACAGAAGCTCTGTAGTGATAGGAGCTCTGTGGTTTTTGACTTTCTTGTTATATCCTCTGTTGCTTGCACCTTTACCAAAAACGTTTGAAAAGCATTGGAGAGGATCGATAGATTTTTAGTGTAGAAATTGCTTTCACAGAGGTTTTGAAGCTCTGTCAGAGCCAGCATAAGCTCTATGAGTTGAAATTTCTCATAACTAAAAATTTATGAAACTTTTTGATCATCCAAAGTTTTAATTGTTTTTAACAATGTTTTTAGGACCTATTTGGAGATTAGTGTCCTAGAAAATTGTTTGTTAAAAAGTTTTGTGCGAGTATCTCTTATTGTTGCCTAGGTTAATCAACAGAGGTTTTTGTGATGAAATGGGCTCTGTGACTAACCTTTCTTTGTCTTTATGCGTGTATTTGTACAAGAGAACTCTTCAGAGGACATTCAAATTGATCAATAGAGTTTTCATTACAAATTTGTGATCATAGAATCTTTACCTGGCAGAGCCTCTGTTGAGCTCAACAGAGGCTCTATGACCTTAAATTTCTAATTTTGGAAAGCTCATTAATCTTTTTGAATATTTGAAGTTTGAAATGTCTTTTGTAGTGTTTCTAGAACATATTTGGAAATTTGTGTCCTAGAAAACTATTTTAGAAAATGATTTTGTGCGAGTAGACTTCAAATACCTAGGATAGTCAGCAAAAGTTCTGTGGTATGTTGAACTTTCTGACTGAAGACCTTCTTTATGACATTCAAGAAGATTGATCGAGTTCCCGTATGAAATTTGCAGTATTGGAGGATCTGTCTTACAGAAGCTCCGTTGAGCTCAGCAGAGGCTCTGGAACCTTAAATTTCTCATAAAGGAAGGCTCATCAAGTGTTTTGATTTTTTTTGGAATGTCATAAGCAATATTTCTAGGACATATTTGGAGGTTTGTGTCCTAGAAAATTATTTTCAAGAAGGATTTTTACGAGATACTCACATTTTGACTTTTCGTTGTTCGGCGTAGTACCTGACTTCTGTGGATGTTGTTTGATCGTAATTCTTCTTTGGCTCCCCCTTGAATGATCAACCTCTGTAGATCAGTTCAAGGTCTCCTTCTGCTCCCCCTTGATCTATGCTTGGGTCAAAATAAGATAAGTAATGCATAGAACATAGATCAAGTTTATCAGAGGTTCTGAGCAATCCTACAGAAGCTCTGTTTGTATAGAAGACTTGATGATTGAGAATTTACATTCAGAAATAAATCAGACAAAAAAAAACAATAAAAACAATGTATTTACATATTTACAGAGGATAGAATTATACTTACAAAGGGTTTAACTCATATTAATCATTCCCAACTTACCCACCAAGAAAAGGAATCTTTTCTCATCTAGTGCCTTGGTGAATAAGTCTGCAAGCTGGTATTCTGTAGACACAAAATGCATTTCTATTGTGCCATGTTCAACATGATGCTTCAGAAAGTGATAACGAATATCGATATGCTTTGTTTTTTAGTGTTGTACTGGATTGGCAGAGATGGCTATGACGCTTTTTGAGTCACAGAAGATGGGTATCTTGAATATGTTGTGCCCGTAATCTTTTAGCTAAGTTTTCATCCACAGAACTTGGGAGCAACAGCTAGCAGCAGCAATGTATTCAGCTTCTGCCGTAGATGTCGATACACAGTTCTGCTTCTTAGAAGTCCAGCTAAATAATTTCCCACCTAGGAATTGACAGCTCCCAGAGGTACTCTTTCTGTCGAGCTTGCATCCTCCATAATCTGAGTCTGTGTAAGCTTTAAGACCAAATCCAGAGTTCTTCGGATACCAGAGACCAAGATTTTTGGTCCCTTTGAGGTATCTGAAGATCCTCTTTACATCAATATAATGGGATTCCTTCGGGTTAGCTTGATATCTTGCACAGAGGCATGTGGCATGCATTATGTCAGGTCTACTTGCGGTTAAGTATAACAGAGACCCAATCATAACTCTGTAGAGCTTGCACTCTACAGATTTATCATTTGGATCTGAGTATAACTTATTTCCAGTAGCCATTGGGGTCTTCATTACAGAGGCATCAGAGAGACTGAATTTTGTAAGCATGTCAGAGACATATTTAGTTTGATTTATGAAAATTCCCTCTGATGATTGTTTTACTTGGAGTCCGAGGAAGAAAGTTAATTCTCCCATCATACTCATTTCAAACTCACTCTGCATGAGTTTTTCGAAATATTTGCACTGTTGTGCATTTGTAGACCCAAAAAGAATGTCGTCCACATATATTTGTACAAGCATAATTTCATCACATTTCCTTTTATAAAACAAAGTTGTATCGATCGTACCTCTGTCGTAGTCATTATTGAGAAGGAAATTTTAAAGTCTTTCGTACCAAGCTCTTGGAGCTTGTTTCAGTCCATACAGAGCTTTGTCGAGGTAATACACATATCTTGGGTACTTGGAGCTTTCAAATCCTGGTGGCTGTTGGACGTATATTTCTTCTTGGATTTCACCATTTAGAAAAGCAGATTTTACATCCATTTGAAAGACTTTAAAACCTCTGTGGGCTGCGAAGGCTAAGAAAATTCTTATAGCTTCGAGTCGTGCGACAGGGGCAAAAGTTTCATCGTAATCTATGCCTTCTTCTTGGCGATACCCTTTGGCCACCAATCTTTCTTTGTTTCTGATATCCACCCCATCCTCATCCTTTTTGTTTCTAAAGACCCATTTTGTCCCTATAGCTTGTTTTCCTCGTGGCAGAGGAACTAGGGTCCAAACTTTGTTTCGTTCAAATTGTAGAAGCTCTTCTTGCATAGCATCTACCCAGTTTGGGTCGTCAAGTGCTTCAGAGATTCTTTTTGGCTCGATCACACTAATAAAATTTGTAAAGAAACAAAAGTTAGCAGAGGCTGATCTTGTTTTTACCTTTTCAGAAGGATCGCCGATTATAAGGCTTGGAGGATGGCTTTTCGTCCATTGAGTTGTTCTTGGGAGATGGTCATCGAAGTCATCAAGTTGATCTACAGAGGTTGTGCTCTGTTGTTCCGGTGCACCTTCTGTACTTGTGCTTGGTTTTTCTGCTTGTGGGATGATAGGAATGAGTGTTAGTATTTGTTCCTCTGAGGAAGTAGAGACTGAGTCCTCATGTTCCTCTGGTATTGGTTCCTCTGTAGTTGCTGGAGTTGGTATTTCAGTAGCTTCTGTGGTTGTATCCTTTGTTGTATCACCTTCTGTTGGCTCCCCCTCGGCATTTGTATCTGTATTATTAACAGAAGAAGATGAAGTATTTAAGGGACCAGTTTGAGATATACCTGTCTCGATCTGGCTGACAGAAGATGATCCTCCAGAGGCTCTGACGGTTCCAGCAGAGGGATCAATGTCATCATGGAACATCTCTTGAAATAGAAGATTTAAGTCTTCTTCTCTTGTTTTTGAGATGCTAGAGGATTCCCTTTTTAGCCGAGTTCTGAACTGATTTGTTCAGAAGTCATTTGGAAGGAGTCGTCAAAAGACACGTTGATACTTTCTACAATGGTTCGTGATTTCAGAAGATAGACTCTGTAGGCCTTGGATGCGGCAGAGAATGAACTTGCCTTCATCAGCTTTCACTTCAAACTTTCCTCTTGCTTCTCTGTCGTTTAAGACAAAACATTTGCATCCAAATACATGGAAGAACTTGATGTTTGGTCTCCTTTTGTTGATCAAATGATATGGTGTCTTGATGTGCCTTTTTACAATGGTTGATCGATTTTGGGTATAGCAAGCGGTCGATACTGCTTCTGCCCAAAATGTCATTGGTAATCCACATGCAGTCAGCATAGTTCTTGCAGCCTCCACAAGCGTGCGGTTCTTACGTTCAACCACGCCGTTCTGTTGTGGGGTGCGTGCAGCAGAGAAGTTCTGTGATATTCCTTCTTCTGTTAGATAGGCTTCAATGACAGAGTTTTTGAATTCTGTGCCATTGTCGCTTCTCAGTTTCTGAATCCTGCACTCATACAGAACTTGGATTCTTTTCATTAAATTTATCAGAATGTTTGGAACATCTGATTTCTTTCTGACAAATTCAACCCATGTAAATCTTGAATACTCATCGATTAAAACAAGTATATATTTCTTGCCACCTAGGCTCTGTGTAGCGATTGGACCGCAGAGGTCAACATGAAGCATATACAGAATCCTAGGGCAAGACACATCAGTTTTGCCTTTATGGGAAGCTCTTTTGAGTTTTCCCATTTCGCAGGCAGAGCATAAATGATCTTTATTAAACTTAACATCTGGCAGACCTTTGACTAGATCAAGTTTTGCAAGTTTATCTAGAGTATGAAAGTTTAAGTGACAGAACCTGTTATGCCATAACCAGGCTTCTTCGCTTTTGCATGTAACAAGGCAGAGCTTTTCTTCCTTGTTCTTGGCACAGAAGTTCATGAGATACAGATCACCTCTTCTTTCGGCTCGCAGAAGTTCGACTCATGTGTCTTCACCTTGTAGAGAGCAGAAGGTTCTTTTGAACATCACATTGAAACCCGTATCGCAGAGTTGGCTTACACTTAGAAGATTGTGTTTAAGGCCATCCACATATGCAACTTTGCATACGGTTATATTTTCCTTCTTTATGACTCAGTAGCCTTTAATGTACCCCTTTTTGTTGTCTCCAAAGGTCACAGATCCACCATCGTGTTTTTCTTTGTATGTGGATAGAAGACCTCTGTCGCCAGTCATATGCCTCGAGCATCCGGAGTCTATATACCAGATCGGCACATACTGCTTCTGCAAGACAATCAGAGAGTTTTAGGTACCCATATCCAAATGGGTCCAGTTTTGTTAGGGGTCTTCAAGTTTGCCTTAGCATTCTTGGTCTTTGTTTTAACTTCTGTTGAAGAATCATTTTGTTTCTTCTTACCCTTGATTTTAGCATTTTCTTTGGGTACAGAGAGGAAACATTTTGGACTTGAGAAGTGTTGGCTTAATTGAAACATGAGATCAAAGCAATGACAGTATTGAATGTGCGAAGAGATTTGCTTGAACTTTTCATTAAAGACATTAAATGACGGTACAGAGGCATTACAATTTATCCTAACATTCGACTTTCTATTACAAGAAGGTTTATGTAGGCTAGATTGTTGTTTGCAAAATCCTTTGTTGTGAGCGGCCTTCTGTGTACCCCTTCTGTGGTGAACTTCTGCAGGTTTCACTGTCACAGAAGAAAAAGATTTATTATTTTTGGTCCATTTACCCTTCTGTTGCCATGTTAAATTTTCTTTAACAGGTTTTAAGGTCTTTAAAGTCTTTGAACTTGTTGGAGTTTGAGTGGACATTTCCTTCTGTTGTTTAAAATTCTCAAGCTCAATAGAGGTTTTGGCTTGTATACACATGTTTAAAAAGTTTGGACAGATAGGAACTCTTGTGATTTTCTCCTTGGGAGAAATAGTTCTGTTAAAAACTTCAGAGGATGGTTTAAAATCCTCTGTGTCACGAGGTACTATCTATGACTTATAGTCAGTCTCAGATTCGTCAGAGGATGAGTCGTCCTCATAAACAGAGGTTGAGTCACTTGGTTCCCTTTCGACAGAGGCTGGACTTTCAGAGCATGTGCCATACTCACTTTCTTCCTTTTCCGTGGCACTATCTTCTAAGTCAACAGAAGTATCTGTTAAGTCTTCTACAGAGAGATTTTGATCATTGGAAGGTGTACAGAGGTTTTCTTCAGAGATATCAAAATTTTCTTTTGTAAGGTTTGGCTTGAACTCAGGTGCCTCTGCTGATAACTTCTTTTCAGAATTCATCATGCAGACAAATGCAACTTGAGTTTGAGTCTCGGGGTCACCAAACTTGAAGATTCCTATCTGATCTTGAGTTTTCAGATACTTCTTAGGTTTGGACTCTCTTTTGACAGAGATTGAAGGTGACAAATCTGTGTTTTCAAACCACACATTTGTCATCTTCAGAGGTTTCCTCTTGTGAGGTTCCCTAGAGACTTTTTGCCTTTTACTTACAGATAGTAGATTTGGAAATCCAGGTTTTCTTGTATCTCCTATATGAAATAGAGAAGACAGAGATTTGTCTCTTTTGTTTCCTGTATATGGATCTATATCACAGAAGCCAATTCCCCGTCTCCCTATTTGTGTATTGATTTTCTCGTACACCTTCTGTGCATCTTGAAATTTCTTAATTAAAAGATCTCTTCTGAGTAAATCTTGACAGAGGACTTCTCTTTCCTTTTGAAAATAATGTTTAAGAGCTAGGATGTTCATTCTGTCACACTCAACGTCCATAAGTTCTTTCGATTTTATTTTTAAAGAAGAATTAAGTTCATAAATCTTTTCTTTTAAAGGATTTAATTTTTTATTCCAGTTTGTTTCAATTTCTTCCTTTTCTAGAAAAAATTTGGCTTTTTCTTGAGTGAGAAGTCTAGCTTCTCTCTCATAGAAGGTGAGCTTTTTCTGAACACTTTCGCATGTCTTTTTAAGTTCAGTGTATTCAATGTTAAGTTTAAGCAAATCAGCTTCTGCTGTATTAGAGTTAGAGTTAGAAGTGGATACCTCACTATCAGAGCCAGAGCTGACTTCTGCCATGCCACAGAACATGGCGTTCTTTGTTTCTCCTCCTTCAGAGGATGTATCTGATAGCCAGTTTTCTTGATTCACCATTAAGGATTTCTGAGCATAGTATTCAACTTTTTTTTGTAGATAGCAGCATCCCTCTGAGGGCGATTTGATTTGCTCCTGCATTCGTTGGCGAAGTGACCTGGCTTTCCACAATTGTAACAGCCTTGGTTCTGTGGAGCGTTTCCAGTTTTGTCATCTGACCTCTGTCGGTCACCACTTCTGTTGGTTCTGCATTCATTTGCGTAGTGGCCTGGTTTACCACATTTATAACACTCTTGATTATGTGGAGTGTTGCCAGCTTTGTCGTCCGACCTCTGTCGGTCATTTCCTCTGTCATTTGACCTCTGTTGGTCACCACTTCTGTCGTTTCTGTCGTTCGATCCTTCTCTTTCGTAGCGTTCATTACCAGACTTCTTCTGGTATCCTCTGCTGAATTCCCTAGTCAAGAGTGCTAATGATTTAGCTATCGAGGCCAGGGTTGTTTCTTCTTCTTCTTCTTCCTTCTCTTGTTCACTATCAACTATCATGATTTTCTTCTTCTTCTCCTTCTTTTCCTCTGCAGCTTTCTCTTTAGCCTATGTAGTCTTACCAATTAGTGCAAGAGGTGCAATGATCTGGGCTTTTGTTTGTGCTACTTGAGGTTCTTGGGCTGCCAATGTTCCATAGAGGTCTGATAGAGTCTAGGAATCTAAGTCTTGATTTGTTTGAAGAGACATAGATAACTGGAGCCATTCTCCATTTAGACTTTTAAGGAACATGACATTGTTTTCTTCAGAAGTTCTGTGGATTCCGAACTTCTTGCATTTGTTGATTAGCGAGTTGAACCGATTATATGTAGACTGCAGAGTTTCTGTCGGCAGAGCTTTAAATGCATAGTATTCGTTTATGTATTGAGCTCTGCGGTTCTTCTGAGTTTTGGCCCCCCTTCTAGTTGTTTTTCCAGTTCCTTCCATAGATCATATGCAGATTCACATGCATCTAGGGACTGGAAAAGGTCATTGGGAATAGCCATGATCAGAAGTCTTTTTGTTTTCTGAGCCACTTCATATTTTGCCCAATCAGAATCGGACCACTTACCCTGAGCTTTTGGTTTTTCGTGTTCAGGGATTTCTGGTGTGTCGTCTGTGGAAGGAATACGTGGTACTGTTATCATTGGAACGAAAGGAGGATTTCGGAGATAGTATACGAGTTCTTTATCAGTACCCTCAAAGAAGTGAATCATTCGTATCTTCCATTGAGGGTATTCGTCTCTAAGAAGAGTAGGGGGCTTGGTTAAAGAACCAGCAGTGAAGAAGTTGTTTGTATTTGTCATTTTGAGAGAGAGAAAATATTCAGAAAGATAGGCTATGAACAGCAGATTTTTCAGAATGTGAAGTGGATGCTTCGTATGATGTTTCTAAGTTTAAAAGCTTTAAGCTGAGCACTAATATGGTGTTTTAACCAGAATAACAGATTCTATAAGTTTACCAAAGTTCGAATGAATCGAAAATGGCAGAAAAACAGAAATTGTTTGAATATTATGAAGAATAGGTTAAAAGTCCAAGTTTCTACCAAAGATCATTGTTTAGAGTGGATCCCTTGATATTAAAAATCAAGGTTTGCTCTGATACCAATTGTTGGTTCCTATTTTGCTTAACAATGATGAGTCTTTCAGATAGTTCAGATAAGATATATTTGCGGAAGCGTATTTAATGAACTAAAAGATTACTAAGGTAGAAGAACACACAATATCAAATAAGCAATTTGTAAAAGATAGATAAATATCTCAAAGATTTACTGTATTTGATATTATCAAGAACACCAAGAACATAACAAGAAATCTGCTGGTGTGTGTGTTGTGCGTAGCTTAAGTTCTGATTCTTGTTAATAGAAGAACTCAACATGAGTCTTCTATGTATAGTACTACAAAGGGGACATACTTTAGACAATAAGGACTGATCTATAGTAGACAGGATCGTATGAACAGTAGCAGGTACTGCATGCATTAAATGCGCTGATATCAACTTGGTACTGAGCCCTATCAGAGTTTGACACGTGGAGGCTGTCAGGGCACTCCTCGTATAAGTGGATGAGCGGATCTTGGAACAGTAGAAATATATTTGTTGATTTCTTCTAAGTCTTCAGTATACCGCAGAGGCTCTGTCAAGGGTGACAGAGGTTCTGCGGCTCGGTCCTCTGTGAGCAGTCTTCTGTCGATTCTTGCCTTCGGTCTTCTTGGTGTCTCGGCAGAGCCTGTGTTGGAGGCTTATATACTTAGCCTATTTTTCACTACTTTCATAAACAGAAAGATTGGAGCTAACAATATTCTTACATGGCATCCCCAAACCTTCATGTTTGGTGCTTTAGGCGTTTATCTGAATCGCTTTCAGACACTGGCAAAGAGTTATATGGTTAGTGTGCATGTTTCATTGAGTTTTGCTTGTTACTACCGTTGTTCTACGAACTAACTATATTAATTAATGTTCATTAACAGATGCATATCCACAGTTGTTCACCATGAAAGTCCACCATGGTGGGTACTTCACGAAACCACCCAAAAGACATTATTTCTGTGGTCTAGAAATTTATGTTGACATGTTAGATGTGGAGGATCTTTCTATGCAACTGCTTGAACAGATCATGAAAGAGCTGGACTATGAAGAACCAAAATATAATAGGTTGTATTTTAAGAGGTCGAATGCAGACTTCTTGACTGGACTGGTAGAATTGAGTACCGACGAAGATGTAGCCAACATACGCCAGTATGTTGACGGCCATACTGTGATTGAAGTGTACATCGAGAAAGTGGAGCTTAACACTTTGAGACTCGTCTCGCCAGAGCATGTAAGAAGTCGACCCGGATTGTCAAAAACCAAACCATCGTCTAGCCGTAGCCTCAAATTTGGATAATCTTGTACTGTATTTATTAGTATGTGTTTGTTATGAAATAATCTTGTATAACATCTATGAGTTGTATTTTTAATATGAACCACTTTTTAGACAAATTTCAAACTACTTAAACACTACTTTTCAGACAAATTAAATACCTTTATTCATGACAAATTAAACAACAACATACAAACAGGAAAGGAACGAAACAACAATGTCAAACTGGAAAAGTACAAAACAACAACACATAAACAACAAAGTACTAAAGCAACACCCGTACCACCACCTACTCAAAAATTGCTTTAGTTTGATCAATCTAACTTTGCTTCTCGCTTACCTTCGCTTGAAGAATTGCGAAGTCTTGCGTAATGTGGTGAATTTCTTCTTTTTCTCGACGAATACGAGCCTCCCTATCTTTTATATCCCCTTTCATCCTTTTGATCTCATTTTCTTTCACTTCGATCCTTGTCAAGTGGACATTCTTCCTGGCGATCATATGTTTCCACTCTTCTGTCAGTTCGTCTATCTCCTTTTCCTTTGCTGCTATCGCCTTCTGGAGTTTAGGTGGCATTCTTTCAGGTGTAGACGATGGGTTAGATGACGATGCCATTTGTTTACTGAAGAAAGAAAGCAAGAAAGAAAGCAAGTGAAAGAAAGCAAGAAAGAAGGATAGAATGGTGTGAATTGTGAATTGTGAATTGCATTTTACTGATATTTATGGATGAAATCTCAAACATGCCAATGAATTTCAACCACAAATTGGTCTTCAAAGTACAATAATTGTAGAAAAAACAGTAAAAGCATGCAAGATTCGTTCAAATACAGGGACCAAAATTGTAATTTTTTGCCCGCCGCAGGCCTATCGCGGACAACCTCCGCGGGGAAGGACCAAAAGTGTCACCGCGACCATAGTTGGGGGGCTCCGCGGGACACTTTGGCCCAACAGGGGTGCCACGTAGGCCCTAGCCCGCGATCGCGGGGCCCTTCGCGGAAAAAATGGGTATTTTGGTAAAATCAGAGAGAAAATGGGTATTTTGGTAAGTCAAAGTCAAACTTTGGGTATTTTAATTAATTTCCCTAGAATAAATATTCTATATTTCTTTAAATATTTTAAAGAAGCAACATATATACAAATTGTATCAACAATTATGAATAAAATTACAATCAAATATTTATGTTATCGTTAAGATGGGCAATTTAAATAATCTTTATATAAAAGATCAATAATATGATTATTTCAAAAATTATAATCATCTTTAAAAAATCGACAACACGTGATTAAATGTAATAAAATGTTTATATTTATCAATATTATTAATACTTTTTAAGAAAAGACGTAGAAGTCTTTAGATTCAAAGAAATGTTTTAATCAATAATCTGTCTCGTTTAGTCACAGACTTTTCTTCCAATATTTTCCTCTCCTTTATCATCAATTCCTTAAAAAAATGGCATTTTAGGTCAAAGTTTGTATTGATGCATGAGTCACATGAACACGATTACATAGCATTGTCAATCAGATTTTCACTTTTGTTGTTTAAATGTGACTCGTCAGCTTCATTTTCTAAATGCCTGTCTCAGATACATTGTTACCAGTAGTATCGATCTCATTAAGTTGTAGCAAAATTTTGATGTTGAAACTTATTAGGTGTATGAAGCAAAAAAGTAAATTCACAAAATGAAATCGATCTAATTTTGAACACTCAAAACATATTAGTATATATCGAATCAAGAAGCGAATATAAATTAAAATGAAAATTTATTGTCATTTGCGAGTAATAATGTGATATCAAAGTAACCAATACTTAAATGTTCTTTTAGCATTGTGGGTTACATTCCTGAAAAAAAAGACATAGAAATGAGAATTAAGGTAGCGATAAATCACGAAATTACAAATATAGACAAAATCAAAGAATACATTGAAATTGAAGGAGTGCTTGAATGAAAGACTTACATGTAATAATAACGTGTGTGTCTTGATGATAAAGCTTTGATGTTCTTGGATATGTTTAGATAGCTTGTTTTCCTTGTCACTTACTACAAAAAAGACAACATGAGAAACATATAAAGTCAATACAATAGAAAATAACTCAACAATAAACAAATATCGACAACAAAGATTAATCTCTTAGCAATACAAATCTAGTGCGAGAAAATGTGTTAAAAGGAGAGATTGAGAGGTAGTTTGTTGTATGACAAAAAGGTTAAAAAACCAATAACATAACCAACAAAAACCCAAAAAAACACTTATGCTTAAATAAATGAAATGAATGATTAATTATAATAAAGAATGGAAAATGAATGGTTGGTAACATAAAGATAGGAAAATAAAGGGTTAACTTACATAAATTGCATTAAATTGAATGATTAATTAAAATAAATAATGAAAAACAATAGTTAATAACATAAAAAGAGGAAAACAAAGGGTTAATACTTAATAACATAAATTGCAATGGATATGAGAAAGGAAAAATCTTTAATATTTTCAACATTTAAAAAAAACAAAAATTTGATAAGAAAAAAGAGAAGACATTCTAAATATTAGAATGTGCCACATCATATTTTTAGGATATTTTTTTATAGATATAAACATTGTGTCACTTCTGCTGTGTTGATTTCTATTTATGTAGATTTATTATGTAATTTTGTCTATATATTGGTTAGCCTATATATATTTATATATATTTATTATGTAAATTAGCATATATAATAAAATTTTACAAGAAACTTGTAAAAAGCAAATGAAATGTTCATTCATTTAATACTATATTTTATTTTCAAATAACTCAAAAATTGAAAAAAATAATAACTGATGTTTCAAGTTCTCTCAATATACCATATCATCTTTTGATGTCTCTCCTTTATATAGATATATAGATTATAATCCTATAAATTTAATTAAAAGATGGTTTATTCATTTATAAAATGTTTGATTAAATTAAAAGATGTAAGGTAAATATCAATTATATTTGTTGATGTCTTTATATTGTGCAAATTAAAAATAATTATAAAATAATAAAGAAAATTAGATGTTAAATTAAAAAATGTAAGGTAAATAAAAAATATACTTGTTGATGTCTCTATGTTGTGCAATAAAATCAATTAGAAAATAATAAATAAAATTAGATGTTAAATTAAGAGTTAAAGTCATTAATTTAATGAGAAGCTAGCTTTTGTAAAAGAAATACAAAATTAGGAGAAAAAAGAAAAAAATGAATGGAGACTTCTAATCATGCCACCTAAGCAACTTCACATTTTACTTTTAAATATATATAGATTTGCAAGCTCTCTCTATTATTATCTCATTTAGCAAGTGACGTGAGCTTTTATATGTTGACTGGTTTATGTAGGTTACTCGATAAGGCAAGGCTTCTTGCAGGTATCTTTGTCTCTTTTTTTGCTTTTACAAATTAATATTTTATAAATATAAATATATAGGAAGAAGATTATGGGTTCCTTTTTGCGGGTAGATGGGAAGAAGATGATGGGTTTTCTTTGTTGTTGTGATAAGTTGAAGTTGCTCTGAAAGGTTTGTGGATTTGTTGTTGAGATAAGAACTCCCTGTTTTGTGTATATTATGTTGGGTCTTTAAAAGGCATTCAAAGTGAATTCAAGCTCTTGCAGGTGTGGAGAAGCAAATTTAATGGAGGAAAAGAAAAACAAAAAAACTTGCATTGACAGGTTCTGAATACCGTAAGCTTGCATTTGAATATAAACGTAACGAAAACTATCCATCACTTTTTGTTTTCCATTGTATGCTTCTTTCCATTGTGATGGTGTTTCTTTGTTATTTCTTTGTTTTTCTATCTTTTATCATACAATTTGTGAATGTTTATCTTAATTTCTTAGTGTTATGTCTAAGAAACAAATTTAGTTGTTTTTGGGTCAGTGGGTTCGGGTTGTTTTTGAAGAACAAGCAATGGGTTCTTTGGGTCAATGGGTTATGTTGTTTTTGTGTCCATGTTTAAAATTTAGGGTTTTATGTAAACAACCATTTCTTCTTTGTTCTTGATATTTGTATGTGTGTAAACAACCATGCCTTGATTTCATCAGTGAGGTTGGTTACTACAACAAGAGATCTTTGAGTTTTAGTTTAACTTAAAGTAATTTGATTTCAGTTTTACAATTTTACAGGCCTTATTCCAATTTTACTCAGGGAGTTGGTTTTCCCTGTTGGGAAACTTTGTTGTACCTTTACACATTACACTTAAATAGAGACCGTAAAATGTTCTATTTGATCTTCAAACCTAATTTTTATCTCTCGAAAGGGAAGAAGGGTACTTTATCGGGTTAGTTCTTCTTTGCTATTTTGGCTTTTTGGTTCTTTGAGAAGACACAACTTATATTTTGATCATCTTTTGTGTTTCTTGCCAAGGTTTTTAACTACATTGTGTGTGTGTGTGTGTGTGTTTCTTATTTTTTTTTATAAATGTGCTTGATTATATCATTTGGAGTTGTGTTATACGAGAGATAATAAGACCCTTGAATTGCAAAAAACCATAATTCTTGCTAAAATGTCTGGTTGGTTTTTTTCATTCCAAAATGAGAGTTGCATTTTCTCCAACTAGAACATGAAAATGCATTGGACAGGAAAAACTATGGAAGTTATTGTTTTTATGGTTTATGTTTCAATTCAGCTAAAATAACATGTTTAGCTATAGTTAATGATGTCCCACATGGATCGGGTTTATTTCCTTTTGTACTTATATCTTCTGGTTCTATATAAACAACAGAAAGCAAGGATTTTGGTCGGTTGTATCAACGCCTTCAACTTGCGGGCTAACGAATAAAGCTTCTATATCGAAGCCTTCAACCTTCAGACTGACGATTCAAAGTAATACAGGCTGACGATTCAAACAACCGAACTGTATAAACTTCACTTTCCATTTATGAGTTTTGTTTTGTTCTACTATGATTTTTTTCGAGAATCTGATAACTAATTGTTTTTGTCAACTTTTTAGGTAAACAAAATATTTGGTGGATTTTCAGAATCAAGATGTGTAGTGGACTCATTTTTTTGAGGAAATTGATGAAGTAGTAAATTTATGAAATCAATTGATGAATAGATCTTAATGAAATTGTAAAATAGGAGACCCCTTATGGTAATATCATGGTTATTGCTCTAATTTCTTGAATCGATTGGAAATGTGGTCTCACTTCAAAAGTTTCACTTCTTAAGTTACCAATGGTTTTACACTACCTGTTATATTGATGAAGTTATGGATTCATTGTATTTATTTGTTGAACCGTAGTGGCATGAGCATATGAAAAGATAAGTCTGTTTTTTCACTTGTTCAAATAGCCGTATTTCATAACTGTCATCCATAGATTTTTCATATCATCTCACCTTTCTCCTGTTTTTGACTTTAATTAGGTCTAACAGTTTGGATGAATGACATTTGCAGATGGCTAAGTCAAAAAGGGAAAACAACGATAAAATCTTTACCAATGCAAGAAGACACTCCACTTCACCAGAAAGCTTGGTTACCTTTACACGGATGGCATTTTAGGGTCTGATCAAAACAAGAAAGAGAATTTAGAACTTCCACATCTTTAGCCTAAATATTCTCTGATGTAAATGAAGTTCATGGGCAGCTGAATTGTGAGAAATGAAGGTTGATGATGATAACCGCTCAGTAGAATCAAAGGCATATGAGGTAAAAGTGTTTTTCCTCACTTACTGGGTAAGACTAGTGGTTTGTGTCAAGCTCGGTAAACACTTACCAGGTAAGTATTTAGTAAACGGATCATTAGTGATTTTGTCTTTGACATGTGGATTGGAGTGAGACAATGTCTTCATGGTAAAGTTTCTGTAACAAAACTACTTATGTCGCCATTTATTTGCAGAAGAAACCTACTCATGGGTCTTGCTGGTAAGTGAATCTGAAATCCGACTTTTGCAGAATTTAACAACACCGCAAAAGAGATAGGTGGATAGGTAAGCATGTTTTTGAATTCAAATTAATGTATTTCTGCATTTCTAAATGGGTGGTGATGAAACATCGAAATGTTCTCTCAAAGATGAATCAAGAACTGAAGGGTCTAAGATTATGTGGATGACACAAACACTGCAGATATAGCAAGCCTTGGCAACAATGAGATTAATACATTGGGATTTGAACTTGAAACAAGAATCAGAAAACTCAAACGAATGTAACATAAACCTTGGGCTCGTGCTGTCGTACAATTGCTTATCAAATTTCAACCATGTTTTGTAGCTACATCGTTGTTACTCACCCTTTCATTTATTAGATCCAAGATGACTTAAGTTGGTAATAAGATATCTTGGATGTCATTTCCAGGTTCCGAATTCCACTCACATAAAGCTACCATCTATTTTAAAAACAAGTGTTAACATTCAACAATTCTAATTTTTTTGACATTTATTACATAAAAAATCATGTTCAAGTTAAATTGCCCTTAAGACAAGTTTTTTTTTTCCTGCACCAGCTTTTTAATCGTTTTCTTCCCTAATTTCATTTTGTAATTACATTGCCATTCAATTGTACGGTAAACAATGTTGGAAATACTTGAATGTCTATCCGTATCTCATATTTTTGGTGAAGACATTATATTCTAATTTCACCGTTAAATTTTCACATCCCGCCGCATTGCACGGGTACTCAACTAGTAATATGTCAATCAAATACACTAACAAATATGTTTTTAGTTTTTATTATAATTAGGTCAATCAAACACACTAAAAATACGTTTTTGTTATAAAAAATTGATCGATCAAATATACTTTAAAATATTTAATCAGGTCAATTGAATACACTAAAAAATACGTATTTCTTATAATACACTTAATAAAATACACTTAAAAATACATTTTGGTCTTCAATAAAATACATTTAAAAATATTTATTTAAAGATATACTTAAAAGTACATCAAAATTAAATTTATAAATAAATTTTAAATAAAAAATCGGGTTGATCCTGCGCCGGTCCCAGGCCACACCGGGCCGGGTCTTGTTTTCAGTGGAACATCGTAACAGCTGGTCCCAAACGGTCCCGGGCCGGGCCGGTCCTCCACCGATCCCGGGTCGCTCCATTTGGCCATCTCTAACCGGACCGGTTACGACAACACTATTTAGGACTGGATTTTGGAAATCTCTACTCCCCTTGCAAAGAGTATTTTTGTGATTCATACACAACATGTTGCCTACTACAAATCTCTTCTAAGATCATAAAAGGGAATGCATCTAAAGAGATATCCATGGTTGAAGTTCAATTTCAAGAAAACCAGCAACTAGAATCATAATCAAAAACAAAAACTAGAAATCCAAGAAATACCTCAAGAATCAATCTTTATCTGCTTCTATATCATAACTCCATCTTCTCAGCAGCATGTGAAAGCTTCGGTTTCTTTTTTCGCAAACAACACCTTCGACCAACGTAATTAACCTTCAATCGTTTGCTTCTCGCAGGTGTAAACCAGTTTTCCCCTTTGCCGCTTTTCGCTTTCTGCATCCGCTTGTATTCTCTAGACCTAATCACACCCTCCAAAATGTTAATATCTTCCCATATTTCATCTCGTGTGAGCGACGATAATGTAGGAAGTATGTCTTTCTGGAAATCTTTCATTCTCCTTCCTCTTCTCAACTTGATCCCGTTTACCTTTTGATCCAATTCATTTATTTCAAACGCTTTTGATGTTGCAGAATCTTCTTCTATGCTGCTTTCTTCTAGCTTCAACACCAGTGACTCATAAGAATCGATAGAAGATTGTGGGATCATTTTCTTCTTCTTGTTCTCAATCTCGTTTGATCTGTTTTCAGAATCTTGATTCCTAGTTGAAGTTTCTTGCAGCGATATAGAGATAAGTGAGAGTGCTGCTTTTCGCATCATGTAATCAGAATCTTCTTTACCCTTTTCGTCTTTTTCTTCAGAAAGATCCGATGAGGGTTCAGGAAGAGACTCGAGATCTATGCAGCATGGCTCAGTTTGAATATCTTTCGCACTAGTTTGACTTTTTGGTATTGAAGTGGAAACTTTGATGGGTTGATTGCAAGATTCTCCATATGAGCTATCGGAGGAAGGATAGGGTTCGTTTGAGTGAAAAGAAGAATCATCGTGTTGATCTTTGTTGAGATCAAGATCCACCACTCTTGTCTGTTTGACATCATTTGATCCCGTTTCATTAGATTCTTCTAGATCAATTACATCTACTGACGATGGGTACTCAATCTTGTTCTTCCAATTGTTTCCGGAAATTTTGCTTCTCTTGTTGGTACTCCTCCCGATGCTCAAAGAAAGATTCACCTCCACACCATCTAAATCGTCATCCTCGCTAGAGTTACCAGTTGAAAGTCGAAGATCAAGGGGTTTCTGCTGAATTCTAGAAAAGAAATCTTCATCTTGTAAGAAAGAATCATCTAACACGAATCGTGTGGAGCTCGCCTGAAGAACATATGACTAAACATCAGGTAACAAGAAATTTATACTAAAACTCAGCTAGCAAGTGATCACTACAGCAAAATCGGCTATGACTGCTTTATAGGACTTAAAGTTTATAGAACCAAACAATTGTGCGTTGTACGTATATGTGTTACAATAAGTTGATAGGAAAACTTCCTAACAAGTTTTTTTGTGACAACCTTGAAATAAAGCGCCATATTAGTCTCTTTTTATATGAAATTATTTGAAAAAAGTGTCTATAGAAGTCAGTGTCCTATAAAAATCCTATAAAAAGATGTGTTCTTAACATCATATTGTAAGACAATTATACAGATTGCACAATTGTTTGGTTATATAAACTGAAGTCCTATAAAACAGACATTGAGAAATCTTTGAAGTCTTATAAAGGCGATCTTGGATGGACAACCTAACTCAGGATTGTGGGTCCCATATCAAATTTCCATCAAGTAAATGGGACCCATAATCATACAAGTAATAAATAAAATCTAATTCCTATTTCCTATTAAAGTTGTATAAGAAGGAAATTAGTGTCATTTACCAAATGTCTTTCTGGAGATGTGTGCTTCAAATCGGCCTTCATCATCGAATTCTGTACTGCATACAACCGGTGGAGCTCCTGCACCTTCCCATAAACAATCAATCGCCACTTGAAAAAAGATTCCCAACAAATAAAAGCAAACAATTTCTTGATAAATTTCAATAAAACAAAACTTGATCAATTCTGAGAGACCAACATACTTGTTTCTTGAATACGATCTCGTGATCGATCATGACCTGTTTTAAGGATTCTTCAAGAGGGTACTTTTGGAAAGAATTCATATCAAGAAAACCTTCCATTGAAATCAAGAAACTTTATCACTTTCTTATTGTAAATGTGGGCTTCCTCACAATAAAGATATCATGTCAAGGCAGGAAATGCAACTGGAACTGGAAATTCCATACTGTATTTATGAACTCCTTCCTGCTGAATGGCACAAAAAGTACAAGTATTTAAGCTAAGAATACAAGTAAAGATATCCAGAAGCCCAGAATATATATGTATATGTTCATGAGGAATTTTCAACTAAACAAAAGAGTTCCCAGGTGGATACAAGAGAATGTTCAAAGGAAAAGAATATGAAAATTGACAAATCATCAATGTACAAGTCTTAAAGCTAAGAGTACAACTTATGAAAACTGTTACCAAATTACTAATCACACAATATAAGCCATTAGCCATGTTTGGTACACAAAATATCTGCTTGAAAACACCTTTTTTGTTTCTGGATATTTCATGTTTTAAGATCTCGTTTCTTGAAATATCCCTAAAAATCTCATCTTTTTTTGTTCCTGATTCAATTTCCCATGATTTCTTTACATCGAAAAGGGTTAAAAATCAGTCTTTTCACACAACCCGTTTGAAGAAATTCGCATTATCGCATATATACACATCATGCCACAAAATCATAGAAAAAAACTTGCAAATTCTAACAAGAGAAGAGAAAAGAAAGTGCGTACCATGGGCAACCTGCGCACATTAGCAAGAACAACGATGGAGACATGAGATTGATGGCGGTGTGGTGAGTGATCCAAAAAAGATCAAAATAAATGCAACCCAGTTGCCCCCTCTATCTATCTATGCATATCCACAGAGAGAGAGAGAGAGAGAGAGAGAGAGAGAGAGAGAGAGAGAGAGAGAGAGAGAGAGAGAGAGAGAGAGAGAGAGAGAGACGAAAGACGATGGTTGTGGTGGTGACTAATTTGCGCAGTTGGTGCGCATGCGTGAAACAGACGGGATCTTGTGTTAATGTATTCATATAAAGTTTCTGTCTCTATCACCTCTCTTCATCCTCGGGTTTCTCTCTCTAGAAAATGTGATTTTCTGGTTATGAAAGAAGAGGGGAGTCAGACCTGTTGGGACGGTTACCTCTGCAAAAAGGTGCCAAATAAGTCTGTACTGTATTTTCATATTTACCCCTATACTATTCACTCTTTGCACTGTTGGTCCTTCAACTCTCCTACAGGCTACAGCTGAAGATGTTGTATGACGTATCCTTACTCGGCGGAAAGCTATCAAATTGAAAAAGTCTTCTTCACATCGTATACAGGGAAATTAATTGAAATGCCCTTAGTTGACTTAAGTTTCATCCAGATACCCTATCTCTCTCCCAATTTTCAAAAATACCCTGAAAATCCGTGGCATAATCGTTGGCTCACGGATTTTTTTACAAACTTAGGGGCCGTTTACCAACTCTTTCCGGGTAAGTGCTGTCCGGGTAAGAGTGCTGTCCAGGGTAAGTGCTGTCCCCGGTAAGTGCTATCCGGGTAAGAGTGTTTACCAAGTGTTTTTTGGTAAGTGCTTACCGACAAAAAATATCATTTTAACCCTTTTATAATTATATTCTAAATTAAATGTAATTATTTCTATTACAAATCATTTAATGGAAGAAAAAAACTTCATACTTTAAATAATTTTTTAATAAAAATATACTCATTTTTATATAATATTTAATAAACTTTTTTTAATATTTAATAAACTATAGGAGATGAGAAGTGAGGATGACAAACTTCATTTCATCCCACATAGGTGGGTTACTAGAAACTTTTCTTTTAACCTCTACTATATATATCCATAGCACTTTTGCTTTTTTAATTGAATTGCTCAATTGTTTTTTGTGCTCCTTTAACCCTTTAAGTTTTTAAATTTTCTGGAGCACCCCTTGAACTTTAGTGGGTGCACCATATTTACCCAAAAAAAACCTTGAAAAAGGGGGCAAACATGGAAAAAAAAACTGACCCGGGTCAGCATCTTTTTGAAGCTGGTTCGGACAGCATTCGGTCAGATTCTCGGTCAGATCTCAGTCAGATCCGAGATTTGGTAAACGCTCTGACTGCTGACCGAGTCAGATTTACTGACCGAGTCAGCCCGGTCAGCAGCTAGTAAACATGCCCTTAGACTTACACTCGGCATAAGCCCGTGGGAGCCCGTGGCCGACATCCGAGTCCGTGGCCCTAAGCATGAATCCGTGGCCCACGGAATTTCGGCTTTGAAACCCTAATCCGTGTTCCCTACCTACCCCATTTACTACCCCTCACCCCATGGCTGGTATAAATTGAAGAACATGGACCACACAAACACACAACTCTCACTCTCTACTCTCTCATCATAGTCGTGTGGTGCAAGCGTTTAAACAAGTTTGAAGTCATTTTTCTTTGGCAAACAACATGAACGTGATGGCTCGTAAGGTAAGTTTTGAAACCTCGTTGTTGTATTTATGTGTTATTTGTATTTTAATAAAATGTGTGTTATATATTTGTTCGAATATATAAGTTAAGTTTGATAACCTCATTGTGTTATATATAGCGTGTTTTTATTAAAGTAACTGTGTTATATATTTGTTAGATTAGAGTCTGTTTTTTTAATAAATTATGTGTTATTATATATCATGATTTTTATAAAAATGTTTGTTAGATATATATGATGTTATTTATAATTTAGGTCCCTTAAGTTTGCCCAAATTACAACTTAGGTCCGTGAAGTTTGCATAATTACGAATTAGGCCTCTTAAGTTTGCATAAATACGATTTTGGTCCCTTAAGTTTGCAAATTACAATTTAGGTCCTTGAACTTTGCATAATGACAAATTAGGTCCTTTAAGTTTGCATAAATACGATTTTGGTCCCTTAAGGTTGCATAATTTAAACTAAGGTCCTTGAACTTTGCATAATGACAAATTAGGTCCCTTAAGTTTGCATAAATACGATTTTGGTCCCTTAAGTTTGCAAATTACAACTTAGGTCCTTGAACTTTGCATAATGACAAATTAGGTCCCTTAAGTTTGCATAAATACGATTTTGGTCCTTGAACTTTGCATAATGACAAATTAGGTCCCTTAAGTTTGCATAAATACGATTTTGGTCCCTTAAGGTTGCATAATTTAAACTAAGGTCCTTGAACTTTGCATAATGACAAATTAGGTCCCTCAAGTTTGCATAAATACGATTTGGTCCCTTACCTTTTCATTACCATGTAGGAGGATTTTTACTATACGGACTTGACGCTCAAGTGTCGCCTGTCATTTGCAAAAGAAATTAAAACCCATATGGGCAATCTAACTGGACGGGAATTGATCTCAAGATTTCAGCTAACACCTTTCTGTCCATGGCTCCACGTTACCATGACTGATGGCCACCCGACGCTGGTTCACATGTTTTTTGCAAAAGGAGGTCATTGTGCGAAACGCAGATCATTACGTGATGTATTTTGATGTGTATGGACGTCACAAGCACTTTGGGAGTGCTGAGTTCTGTCTTCTGACAGGACTCCGTTTCGGACCAGAACCCTCTCTTCCTCCCCTACCAACTAACGGGTTCGTTAGTAGGGTTTGGCCCAGAACCAATCTGGAGGACTTGAAGATTGACATGGTGGTTCAGCGGGTTAAGCGAGGTCTTGCAGATTATTCAGACGACGGTATTATCCGTGTGTGTATAGTGCTGATGGTAGAGGTCATGTTTATGGGTCGTGAGCTATATTCGATCGTTTTCGAGACAGTCCTTAGAGCCGTCGAGGACTTGGATACATGTAGCAGGTTTCCGTGGAGTAGCTACATCTGGGCCCATACATTTAAACAATTACACCTTGCCATCGTGCGACGCAAAGACAAGCATTCCAAGATGACTTTGTCCGGCTTTGTATACGCTTTTAAGGTTAGATAAGTAGTATAACATAAATTATAATTCGTTTGAGGTTGCCTTTTTATACGTACTTGTTGTGTAATTCCAGATATGGATCGTAGAGATGTTTCCTGTTGCCCAAGAAAATTTCATTCTGCGCAGCGATAGGTTTATTAGAGGAACCCGTTGGGACCGGGCTGCAGCAATGAACAAGAGTACTTGCCTTGCCATGTTCAACTCAGTAAATGTAAGTTATTTTACTATTTTATAATTCTAGTCCTGCATATTAATTCTATCATGGTTTTCAATTTATTTAGTCGTCGCGTCCGCCGCTTGGTGAGCTTGAGCCTACGGATGCCGAGCTGGCTCAGCCCTGGTTTAGCGAGAGTATCGCCTTCATTCGGAGATCTGTGGAAAGGCCGACGAAGAGGTCACAACGGTCCTCTCCCGACGAGGATGACGAAGATGACGAAGATGACGCGCAACCTCAACATCCTGTTGGGGTTAACGACCCATATGAGGCGCCCCCGCCCCCTTGCTACTCCCATGATGGTATGTCACATCCTGACCCATATTAAGCGAAGTGGGACGAGCTGACAGCGCTGGGCTGCTACGTACGCGACGAGCTGTCAGCGCATGGCCGCTACGTACGCGAGGAGCACGAGAAACGACTAAAAGTTGTCGAGGATATTTGTTCACAGTTTAACGCCGTTCACGTTAGTGTTTAACTTAATTTTTCCCTATATATGTTTTACTTTGTGTATTGATATTATGTTCTATACTTGTATTAGATGTCGATCCCTCAACCGTCCTACATCCCAGCTGGACACACGCAGGCTGCACCGGAGACGTTTGCCACTACGTTGACGTTTACCCCGCAGAATGTAAATAACCACCACTTCTCATTATATATTTTTTTTCCTTATTATGTTTGAAATAATCTTATAATGAACAATGTCACCCAGTTTCGGATGTCGGGGCGGACTGTTACGTACCTCACGGCAACCCAGAACCTTGCCATTGCAGGCATGTACATTCATGGTTGATCATATCGACGGTCGCGTCCAAACGGTGATCCCGAACCTGGTACTTGTCATGTCCAATGCCGGAAACCCTCCAAGCCGCAGACTTTCCGGCCCTTCTGAGAAGTACCTTCTCCGCCTCTGGTGTGACTCTGCTACGCATTTGATCTACAATTATATGTGTTAATTATGTTAAGATTTATAAACATCACAAAACTTATATATATATATATATATATATATATATATATATATATATATATATATAGGCTGGGTATCAAATACAAACCAACTAGTTTGTACAAACTCGTACAAACCATACATAGCTTCATGATTTTGTAAATTTGGCTTCATGAATGTATATATATACATAGCTTCATGATTTTGTAAATTTGGCTTCATGAATGAATATATAATTTGGCTTCATGAATATATCATTTGGCATTTTTAACTAATTTGTTTACAAAAATACCCTAAAATACCCTTATTTTTGTAAAAAAATTAGTTAAAAATGCCAAATGATATATTCATGAAGCCAAATTATATATTCATGAAGCCAAAATATATATATATACATTCATGAAGCCAAATTTACAAAATCATGAAGCTAGGTATGGTTTGTACGAGTTTGTACAAACTAGTTGGTTTGTACCCGATACCACCCCTATATATATATATATATATACATAGGTTCCAATTTTTAGACTTTATCAACCTCCCTTTAGTCGTCGACGATAGTACCACTCTTGTTGAAAGGTGCGAAAGTACTCCATAAGCTGCACAATCGGTAATCTACGAGCAAAACGGGAGAGTGCATTCACCGACTCTACACTGTTGGAGGTCATAATGTTATATCGTGCACCAGGAAAATGGGCCCTTGACCACCTCTCCTTACGACAATCGTCCATAACTTTAACTCCATTAGGTACACTAATTCGTAATGCATTCATGTAACGGTCAAACTCCCGAACCGTGTACGCCTTGCATGTCTTCCAGTAGGTCGTGTTGTACGTCGTAATACGTTTGTCCTTGCTCTTCACGTTCATCTCCAAATGCCGGCAACATAGGGCATGAGGGGTATTTGGGTACACGGCGGAAATTGCAGCGCTTATGGCCGGAGCCCTGTCGGACATAAACACTAACCCTGCCGGCTCTCCGATACATTCTCTCAACATGGACAAAAACCAACTCCACTCCTCCCCGGTCTCGGACTTTCCTACTCCGAAACCAATGGGCACAATGTTTTGATTTTCGTCCATGGCAACAGCCAAGAACATCATACCCAAGTAACGTCCCTTTAAATGGGCAACGTCTATCACAACGACACGACGAAGATTTATAAAAAAGGTTCTGATCTGCAAAAATGTTAGTGGTTTCCGTCAGTAAATGCTATAGTTTATAATATGTAAACATATGACGTATTAATATATGTACCGCAACTCCAAGGGCAACAAAACACAACTCAAAACGTCCATTTGAATTTGTCCTTATTCTGGTGCGTGTACCTGGATTATTCAACTCCAGATTATATAAATATGTAGGGAGTCGTTCATACGACTCCTCAGGAGTGCCCCTCGCCAGTAGTAGGGCCCTACATCGCGCACGCCAACTTTGGTGGTAACCGATAGTGATCCCGTACTGGTCGTTTATATCGTTCATGATGTCCTTTGGCCGAAATGCCCTACTAGCATCAAGAAATTTTCCTTTGAGCATATGGCCCAAGGTCCTTTTGTCGGCTTGTTGGTGGTTGGGATTCAGTTGCGTCCTGGAACAAGTGTGTACGTCGTGCAACCTTGTAACGTGAAACATCCCTCCTTTAGCGCCCACGGATCTCGCTGTAAAACGCCAATTACAATTCTCTATTGCACATACAGCCACATATCTTTCTTTGTCAGATTTCTTAACTTTTCTCTCAAAACCCTCTTCAATGAACTTAATGCCGAGCTGTATAATCATTTCATCCTTTGTTTCAAACATTTGACCTTCGCGTATCCTTGAACTACGATTATAAGGTGCAGGTTGGTAGGTTGGTATAGAGGTCTCTGAGGTTCGAAGGGAAGAAGGCATATCAAAATAATCATTTAACTCATTAAATGATTTATTACTAGGGACATATTCCTCATCATTATCGGTATCTGAGTTGTCAAAATCAGATATACCCACTGTGAAAACGTGGGTTTCGTCATCAGCAACTCCAACAAACCGTCTTCCTTCGTCTTCTACTTCTTCTTCTAATCCTTGCGTCTCCGGAACAAATTCGGGATAACAGTCATTAAGACCATATGTATGATTCGGATTAAATGTTGCGTCATATGACGCCTCAAATTGAGAACACTCACCGACATGGGTTTCGTCATGACCTTCATCCTCACCTTCATCCTGACCTTCGTCATCACCTTCATCCTCACCTTCGTCATCACCTTCGTTGCACATCGATGGAACGACATACGCAAAAAGAGCTGGAGGTCTGTCTGACTCGACTGCAAATTGCATAAAATCATAAACATGTCCATCGTCGGTTAACTCGAAGATTGAGCCATCATTCATGTACACTAACTTGGTTTCACCAACAGCAGAGTCAATACCACATTTTTCAATGGCATAAGAAAGCAACTTCTGATGTGTAATGTTTACTTTCAGTTTCACACCATGCTTAGATTTATAAGCAAAATCCCACACATCGTTATGTTGCACCCATTCACCATCGAAACAAAAATATAGCTTAGCTTTTTCAACATGTGAACTCATTTTTCAGTAGAAAGAAAAGGATTCAAATGATGAAAACAGAAAGAGATGTGATTTAAATGGTGAAGAGATGAAATAAGATTAAATGAGATGTAAATGGTGAAGAGATGAAATGAGATGTAATTCAAATGGCTTACAACTTACTGATTTTATAGATGAAAGGGATGTGATTCCAACCATACAATTGAAAGTGGGATCACAAGGTGGAATGCATGCCAAAAAACGTACGCTTACAAGGTGGAATGCATGCCAAAAAACTTACCTTATCTTGTGGAATGCATGCCAAAACACGTGCAAAAACCTAAAATAGGGATCACATTATAACCCTAGTCAGTGGGCCACGGAAACAATGTATTGCCCACGGACTTAGGGTCTGCTACGCATCCCACGGCCTCCCACGGGCTCTTAAGGGGCAAAATCGTCATTTTGTAAAAAAATCCGTGGGCCACGGGTTAGTCCACGGATTTTCAGGGTATTTTTGAAAATTGAGAGAGAGATAAGGCATTTGGATGAAACTGAAGTCAACTAAGGGCATTTCAATTAATTTCCGTCGTATATATCTAACAACTATTTAAAAATAGAAATTTAAATTTATTTTGTTATAATAGTTATTTATAGATATTCTTAAAAACAGGAAAAAGAAACACAGACTTTTAAGTTTAAAAAAATATTTAACATTCAATTTTGAGTAAATTACAGTATTACACCGTTGGTCTTTAAGGGTGCGTTTGATACACCGGACATGATAGGACAAAACAAAACAATGATAACTGTTCTACGTTTGACATGATTTTTATGTGGAACAGACATGTTCTACCCCACCCCCTTAAACAAGCTCGAATAAGATGGAACAGACTTATGTTTTATCAAAATAACCTCAAAATAAAATTTAATTATCTTCTAAGACATCAAATACACGTTCTATTTTATATTTTTATCAATTCTTTAAATTTTATTTATTGTATTTTATGTTCTTCAAGTTTTCACTTCACTTTCCTAAAAATATTATTTTATATGGTTTTATGTTTTGATTAATTTATGTAAATTATTAATAACTATTAGTAAAAAAAATATAGAAAATGTTAGAAAATAAAATTTAGAAACTACATATTTTTTTTATATTTTTGGTGTCACTTTAATCGTCTTGAAGATAAGTTTCTAATAATTTATTTTGTTATAAAAAAATATTTATTTCATCATAATTTAATAAATTACAAAATTAATCAAAATATATATAAACAATTATTAAGGGTAAATTGGTCAATGTTATCTGTTATGTTCTGTCCAGTTCTGTCTACTAAACGCTGAACAACTGTTCTATTCTGTTATGTCTCATCATGTCCTGTTCTATCCTATCTTCTAAAAAAATATTGAAGTTAAATGGGTTGATGATTACATATTAGATATTAAACTAATATTAACAGATATTAAACTAATATTAATAGATATTATACTTGATATGAAACTATTTCTCAGTTGTTTATTTTGATATATATACATATATAATTTTTACTCATCAAATTTTGTAAATGGCTTAAAACGATAAAAGAATTATTTGAGACTATTGATTATAATATGGATTGTTTTGTCATAACTCGTAATATACTTAATTATAAATTTATCCCATAAATACACCGTGCAAATAGGGTGTTGTTACCTAGTTTTGCATAATTGCGAGACATTTGGATAGTGTGCTCACTTTTGTTGTAATGTACTTGTTTGTAACTTTAGCCAAAAACTTTCCACGAAATCATTCATTTCCAAACCAACGGTTGCACGAAGAGTCACAATAGTTGTTATTAGTATTGTGATCACCGATTATAAGCAAATCCAATTAAATTGTTATTTTTTTATTTCGCGTGTTTGAAATATTTCGATCTACTTGAGACTGATTTGTAAAAAATCTTAAAAAATAGGTTTTAATCATTCCATATAAAATGAGAAGTATTATATCGGATTATAGTTTTATTTTTATATATAGTTTGATTTCAATTTAAATTGAAAAATGAAACTGAAAGAATTCATATATCAATCATTAATTTGTAGTAAGTTGTCTTTTCTAATTTTATATGTTTGGTTGTTCTAATTTAATCTTTTTATATTGCTTCTATCATCTTCTAATATAGATGTTGTTATATCAATTTTAATAAGTTTCATTTTTTATTATAACTAAAATTATATATATTAATTCTATAATTGTTTTTTAGTGTATTGATTTTAGTTAATATATTAAATGTAATAAGAATTCTATTTATTAAAGAAAGGTTAATAATAATTATTTAATTATATATTAAATGTAATTAGTGATATTAAACATACTAAATGTTTCATTTGTTAATGACTGGTTAATAATTAATATTTAATTATATGTTAATTCTTAATTTATATATATATATATATATATATATATATTTATTTATTTATATATTGTTTCTAATTTTATTTATATTAATTTATATAGTAAAAATAATAATATTTTAAATGATAATATTTTCTAACTTTATATATTCATTGAGATTTCAGATATTTAATTAATTTATATATGTTGTACTAAAGAATTTTTTTGAATCTCGTGAAGTAATTTAGTAAATATATTGTTTTATAAATATAATATATATATATATAAGAATGTTGTGTAAATAATATAATTGATAATCATCATGAAGATTATAAGTGTCATCTTCATTTTATTTTATCCATTAGTTATATTAATTATAATCAATTATAAGAATCCTACTCTAAGAAAATATCATTCTTGATGGATCTTCCTTTTATATATACATATACAAATACATATATTATTATATTCAAGTGTCTTGTACATAGAATTATATATATTAATCATGAACTTCGTTTATATAAACGAGTTTTTAAATATAACGATTATATATATTCACCAATATTATATAACTATAATATTAGAGTCATGTGAAATAAAAGAAATTAATAAGTTTGAGTGTAACTAAATAAGATAAATAGTCTAATTAATTTAATGTTTGTTAATAAATACACCAAGAAAAAACAAAATCCAGATAAAATAAAATAAAAATATACATATTATTATATTCAAGTCTCATGTGAATATTAACATATATACATATTATATTCAAGTATGTAAATAAAAATATACATATATCTATGTAATTTCATTTATATAAAAGAGTTTATAATTATTTTAATTATATATGCATATATATATATATTCAATAAAAAATAGAGTCATGTCAAATAAAAGAATTAAAAAAAATATTGGGTGTAACCAACAACAATGAATAGTCTAATTAAAAAATGTTTTGATGATAAATACATCAATAAAAAAAGTAAAAAATTGACACAAAGAAAACTTGGATTGAGATGCTTATAAATTTGATTAAGTACAAAAAACATAAAAAAACAGAGATGAGGATCCACATTTAGCGTACTTGAACCGGACAACTTTCTTTCGAACTCCAATATATATTTATTCTCTCAACCTATAAAAACAACAAAAATAAAAAGTAAACCAAAATTCTCACGAAATTGTAAAGCCTCAAAGGATCCATACTCCAATTCCTTATTATATATAGATAAACACGTATATATGTCGTAGATGAACAAATTGAGAGTTGTACCGGTTTACCTGATTAAACTCATTTGTATGTATGCTTCTCTCTGTCAATAGGGGTAATTGGTAAGGAAATAGAGATAAATGGATTGAGGGATGGAGAGATCGTTTAGAATAAAAACAACCATAAACAAAGTGAAAACCTTAAAAAGAAAACATGAATCAAAATGAAGAAATCAAGGAATGAATAGAATAAAAAGGTTAGAGGTTATGGATGTATTAATTGGTTGAGAAAGTAAAAAGACTTTGAGGAAAGTGAAGGGTTTGGAGGTAAAAAGTTAATGAAAGTGGTTGTAGAATTACCAAAATGACCTAATTGCAATAAAAAATACATTTGCTCATATAGGGGCATAGAAGTCTTTAACATAATTATTATATAAAAAATTCAAAAAAAGAAGAAAATTTCTAGCTATGAATACTACTCTAAGAAGGTGCCACCTCATTCTTGATGGATCTTCCTTTTATATATATAGATATAGATATAGATATGATTAAATAAACATTCACAACAATATTTTTTAAATTAAAAAAAATTGCACCCCATCAAGATTTTATTCAAATAAACAAAATATAAACAAAAATTGAGTGAAATAAATTACAAAAAAAACAATCATATTTTCTCACTAATTTAACATTTATATTTGATATATTTTTTAATCTATTTTTATAGTTTTCCAGTTTTTCATTTATTTTATGTTGAGAGAGAGAGGAGTTCAAGGAGAATTGCTAAATATACATATGTAATACATAATTTTTTGAGGAAAACATATTATATATTAAAATTAAACCAAAAATATAGTAACAAATATATATTATAAATAATTAATTAAACTATAGAAAATTAATTTGTATTTCCTAGTTTTTAGACTTGATTATGAATTTGGTCTATGAGATTTGTGTGGTTTTACGAAATTGGTCCCTCGAGTATAGGCAAACAATGGAAATGAACGAAAATGCCCTTAAGGGTGGTCGTTAGAAGGAGGGACAAATTCGTTACAAAATGACATACGACAAGTTCTAATATGTAATAAATGAAGTTTAAGGACATTTTCATAAAAAATTACCAAACCACATGGACCAAATCCGTAATTTACTCCTAATTATATTGAGTAATTTACCAAAATGGCCATCTTGACCATGGGTTTTAGAAAATACCCACCCATTTTTTTTATAAAAGTGTCCATTGACTAGCAAATCTGACACCGTAAGCCTACATTTTCTCGCGATGTCAATTTTTTTTTCTGACCAACCCATGATTAGATATAAAAATAAACAAAACTGCAGGCCTTGCGGTTTGGTTCAAAAATAATTATTTTTGTAAATAACCCATTAGAACCGCAAGTTTACTTAATACATGTCAAGAATACAGAAACCGCAAGCAATAGTGTCAAAATTGTAGCTTGTAGTTTTACTTTACTTGTGTCGCAATCTCATGCACAACAAACCTTACTTTTTACATGTGTCATCACTCCATAAACCACGAGCTTGCTTAATAGATAAAGAGTAAATTATAGTTTTGGTCCCTCGACTATGCCTCGATTTCAGTCCTGGTCCCTCCAAAGCTGAAAGTACACTCTTGGTCCCTAAAAGTGAGTTTCGTGAACGAAAGTGGTCCCTCTCACTAACACCGTTAGTCTAAGCTCCGTTAAGTCCATCACATGCCCCTCACGTGAGGGGCATTTTCGTCATTTTACTTATGTTTTTATTTTTCTGTTTTTAAATAATATAATTTAATTTAATGAGGGACCATTTCTGTAATTTACTCAAACCCTAAATTTCACTACCCCATTTCCTAAACCCATCCCCATCACCACCATAATCAGCGCCACCCATCACCACCTGCTGGCAGCCGTCGACCACCACCCTCCGTCACCATCTCTTCTCGTAACATTTAGTAACCGGCGTCCATTCTCCCCTCTCTCTTTTCTCTCGTTCGACTACCAGAACCGCCGCCATCAACCCTAATCGCCGCCTGCCACCATCAACTCCGACAGCCGTCGACCACCGCAGATCTCTCTTCATCGACAGCCGTCGACTGCATCGCCACCACCACCGAACCACCTCTGAAACTTGACCGAGCAGTAATCGCTGCTCTCTCCCTCTCTTCGACCTTCCCCTCCGCCGCCGTTCTTCTTCTCCGACCGCTGCTCACCATTCCACCAGTAACCGCCTTCTCCCCTTCCTTCTCTCCATCTCGATTTCTCTCCATCTCTGCAGCCTATCACCCCCTAAAACTGACCACCACCGTCACAACAAGTCGTCGTCGGCTGTCCTCTCTCTTCCTCTCGATCGTTCACCTTCCGTCGTGGTTCTCCTCTTGAATCCTCCAATAACCGCTGTTGCCGACGACCACAACAGGTTTCACCGCTTGAAACCACTGCTGCTCCTCACTTCCCTCCGCCTCCCTTGTCGTTCGCCCCTGCCAATCGTGTAACCAGCAGCCGCACACTAGTTTTTTACCACGACCGTGTCTGCTTTTCGGCATAAATTTGGGTACAATCATTCCTTACTTTTTTGTTTTGAATTATTAGGTTGTGTTTGGCTCAATGATACTTATTTGTTTACTTGATAGTTTCGATTTCTTGTGGTCAATTTCAAGCACTATAACTTGCTCGATTTGGGGGAGGTGCGCCGGAGAATGGTGGGCCGACGACGTGATGGCGCCGACGAAGAAGAAGGGCCGACGACGTGATGGTGATGGTGGCTAAAGAGATTGATAGATATTTTTTTTAAATATTAAATTAAATTAAATTATTTAAAAATCAGAAAAATAAAAACATAAGTAAAATGACGAAAATGCCCCTCGCGTGAGGGGCATGTGATGGACTTAACGGAGCTTAGACTAACGGTGTTAGTGAGAGGGACCACTTTCGTTCACGAAACTCACTTTTAGGGACCAAGAGTGTACTTTCAACTTTGGAGGGACCAACACTGAAATCGAGGCATAGTCGAGGGACCAAAACTGTAATTTACTCATATATAAACCACAACTTACTTTTATATTTAAACTGATTTGAATTCTTGATTAGTCTGAAGCATTGAATTGACATTAATTCCCCTATTTCCACTTTTCCAAATTAAATGTCATTTAATAATTTTTTGAATTCTACCAACCCCACCACACGGGCAAAAATGTAAAAAAACCTTTTTATTTTCTCATTCTTCAATCTCTCTCAAGACTTGGGGTTCTACTCCTTCATCTACCACCGTAGCTCCTCCCTCTACCATCGTCTTCATCTACTACGGTCGATTCCTCATCTCTCTTTGAGGAACACCCATCCACGGTCGCCATCCACCGCCTCAATCCACTGTCGGCCACCCATCCATCACCAACAACCACCACCCATATAGATATAAAGATAGCTATATTTAAAATATTGTCACTAAATAGACATAGTTATTATAACGAACGTAAAAATGAAAAAAGAACCGTATAAATATAATAATAGTTAACAGGTGGTGGTCGCCAGTGATGGATGGGTCGCCGGAGACGGTGAATGGCAACCATGGATGGGTGTTCCTCGAAGCGAGAGAGAGAGAGAGAGAGAGACAGGGGAGGAGGAACCGACCATATTGGATGAAGACGGTGGTTGAGGGAGGAGAGATTGTGGTTGTAACATCTCGAAATTTCTATAATTATTATATAATTATTCTGGGGAGAATGTTTAAAATAATACGATGATATTATTTTTAAACGTAATGTCGAAAGGGTCAAATGTGAGTTTGACCGAAGTTTTTAGGTTAATTGTAGAATTATGAAACTTTTGGGGTTGGTTTGGTCATTTGATGAAAGTTGATTTGCATACTTAAGAAGGGAGTCTGCTGAATTGAGGGTTATCTCAATTTTTTTGGTTTTGAAGTCGGCTTATGTGCAGAAAGAAACTCATCTTCTTCATTCTTGTTTTCGGTAAGAAATTCGACTCGTCTCCAATTCAGTTGCTTAAGATTGGATGTTTGTAAGTAATTTTGGTTTCGATTCGATAATTGAAACTAGTTGAAAGAAGGATTATGCTTTTGATTGCACAGACGTTCAATTCGAAACACTTCAGGTGAGTTCATCTACTCGTTTTCTACTAAATACGATTGAAATGATTTTGTAACTTTATCGATATCTTTATAGAATGGATATTGAAGTGTTATTGAAGTTCTGGGTAGAAAACATATGAACAGATTAGAGATTTGAGGAATCCGGAAGATGAGTTTTCCGAATAGTCCGGATTCCGGATAGTTTTCTGGATTGGTACCGGATATCAGATAGATTTCGGATGGTTCCGGATTTTAATTGTCCGGATATTTTCCCGGATGGATTTCGGACTTGGTTTCCGTAAAGAACCGGATCTTCTTGGATTCCGGATGTGGAATCCCGGATTCGATTTCCGGATATATTCCGGATATGTTTTTCGGACTTGATTTCCGGATTAGTTTACCAGATAGGTTGTTCCGGATAACTCACTGTATGAGGTATTTTCATAATTAAGTGTTTTCTGAATATGAAAAGTACCTTAATCATTTATCAGTACGAACACAAATATAACTCGATTGAAAGTATGAGATGCGTTGTTATGTGCTTTGAGTTGATACCCACATATACTATGAAATGTAATGAATAGGCAAAGTAGAATTGCTATTCATATTAAGAAGTGAATAGGCAAAGTAGAATTGCTATTCATATTAAGAAGTGAATAGGCAAAGTAGAATTTCTATTCATATTGAATGTAATGAATAGGCAAGGTAGAATTGCTATTCATATTGAGAAGTGAATAGGCAAAGTAGAATTGCTATTCATATTGAATGTAATGAATAGGCAAGGTAGAATTGCTATTCATATTGAGAAGTGAATAGGCAAAGTAGAATTGCTATTCATATTGAATGTAATGAATAGGCAAGGTAGAATTGCTATTCATATTGAATGTAGTGAATAGGCAAAGTAGAATTGCTATTCATATTGAATGTAATGAATAGGCAAGGTAGAATTGCTATTCATATTGAATGTAATGAGTAGGAAAGGTAGAATTGCTATTCGTAATTGAGACGTGGAAACGTGAAATAGACAAAGTATAATTGTTGTTTCCGTTTTCTATTGGTAGATTAGAAATAGGCAAGATACAATTGCTATTTCTGCTTCCATTCCAAGAAAAAGGCATGACACTTAATTGTAAGTTCTTGGACATGAGCTATAAACTAGAATCTGTGGTGATTCGTAGTGGCGCTCTCGAATATGATTCTATGACATACTTAGTGTTGTCATATTCATGGAATCGAATATGATTCCCGTCATCAAAGGATGTTATGTATACGGTAAGAAAGTTGGAACCAGGTTAATGTATACGCTTTGTTACAATGTTGGTTTCAAAGCTTATAAAGATTTTGATTTGAAATTTGGATGTTCTCACTAGGCGTAAGCCTAATCTTTTCAAATTCAATTTTCTTACCAGGTACTAGCTCGGGATGGGATACAAAGTGATGAGTGTCGAGGAGTATCAGAGTTGTGCTTTTGGATTGGTGATGGAGAATTTAGTGTTATAGCATATATTTTTAAAAGATGTTGTGAACAACTATGATAATCTATTTATGGTAGTTATGGATTAGATTAACTGGTTGTTATGATAAAATTTTGTAAGTTTGAAATTGTGATGGTAAACTCTGATAAATTTAAGGTTTAAATTCATTATGAATTTCAGGGTGTTTCAGTTTGGTATCAGAGCTTTAGTTTAAGTGAACTAGGTATGATTGTGAGATACCTAGACTTACGCTGAGATGATTAAGAAATGATTTGTGAGATTGGGTAGAAGTACTAAGACGGGATAGTCTTAGAGTTGGCAGAAGTACGTGAATTAAGAACTGTGATGATGGTAACGAGGATTCTTATGTATAGTATGTTCATAATTTCAATTATCTACTGTTATTATGAATATATTGTTACATAAGCATACTTGTTTTTAAAATTTTATGGTGATTAATGAACGTTAAAGTACGTTTTGTGTTGGGATTGTCCATAACCATTTCTTATGGTTATCTTTATGTGCTTTGTCCAGAATACGATGGTGAATACACCAACCTGATCTCCTCCTTCTTCAGAAGAGAGGGCGGCAAATGAATGGGTGGAGAATTGTAACACCCTAAAAACAGGGCCAAATAAAACCTTAAAATTTTCACAAGTTATGATCATACAACTTCAAACTCATATAACAAGAGGATCAACTGTAAGGTTTCTATGTACATATAACATCAACTTAAATAACTTATTAATCTAATCGTAACATCACAATCAGATTAACTAAGTTATCTAAACATCTGTCCCAAAATATCAAAAGAATATCTAGATCCTCTGTCATCTCCAAGTTTGAATCTTTTCAAAAGTCCTCATCACACATCCCCGCTTACTTCCCGGAGCCTGTACCTGATAAGAAAATTCAACTTGAACAATTAGGCTTTCGCCTAGTGAGGATATTCAAATCAATTTAAAATTTAACAATTAAAATATCCACAGATAAATCAAACCTGTGTTCACCCATCTTACCGTACACGTGCTCAATCTCTACAGCGAAAACCTATCCGATCTCATAACTATGATTAACCTTCAGTAAGTCATAATATCACAAACCAGAGCCTACTACGAATCAATCCCAGATTCTAGATCAATGCTCTCATCTAATAAATCGCAATTACATATATGCCTATTTATTAGAAAGGATGTAGAGATTACAATTACTCATGTCAATCTCTATTCATCCTAAGAAATCAGGAATTACGATTACTCACATCAATCCCATGATTTCTCAATAATGCAAATAGGAATTACGATTACTCACATCAATTCCTTATTTCACATACACTCAGGATTACTCACATCAATTCCTTATTTCATATAAATGGGAATTACGATTACTCACATCAATTCCTTATTTCATATAAATGGGAATTACGATTACTCACATCAATTCCACATTTAACATACACACGGGAATTACGATTACTCACATCAATTCCTTATTTCATATAAATGGGAATTACGATTACTCACATCAATTCCACATTTACAATACACACACTGGAATTACGATTACTCACATCAATTCCATGATTTCTCAATAATGCAAATAGGAATTACGATTACTCACATCAATTCCTTATGTTTATATCAAACTAGTGCCTATGGATCCATTACACTCTATCATAAGTATATACAATACCATATACTACATCTCATAACATATTCTATAAAAAGAATATAAATATTTCCTCTCCTCAACCTCTTAACTAACCCCTTTTTGCCATTTAGCACGAATATCCCAACATAGCATCACTCTTAATCATCTTTTTAGATTCATTACTGATTAAGACAAATCCTTCCATCTATCAACAACTTATGGTAAAAAATCAGTTTCATAACAGAGTGATAATTGCTCAAGCACTATTCATCATCTTCTTCATTTAGCCAATTCACACAATCAAGTTATTGAGCCTACTATCTTTCAATTGATTCATAACCAAGCATTTAGACATAGTTTAAGACATACCTATATCAATTTCAATGGCTAATTTTAGAGTGAAGTGAATAAACTCACCTGATAAGTTTCTGCACAATGAGTTCTTCACCAACAGCTTTACTTAAGCTTCCCAAAACAGTTCTAAACAGAAGATTAGGTTTAGATACTAAACAATAGAAGGAATCATCATTCAAATCATAAAATCCTTACCAAAATTCTCCAAAACCAGCCTTTTCTTTCTTTCTCCTGCTTCTTTCTCCTTCACGGCTCTCTCTCTCTCGCTTTCTCTCTGTCTAAATAAAAATGACCGACTTCCAAATTTGAGATTATAAAGTGTGAAAATATCCCTGACACCGGCGCTACATGTCGCGCCACTTAACTGGCGCCAAAAGGCGCGCCACCTTCTGCCCAGAGCTCGGCGCCACTTAAGTAGCGCGGGTACTAGCCCCAACGCCCAGCTCTAAAAACCACTTTGTAACACACCAATTTTATCCGTCCAACAATCCCGGGTTCTAGTTAGCTTACACGAGTGTGCACTCCACACCCCTAACTCAAGTTATAGCTTAGCTAACAACCCCATTATTACCTTTGTGAATCCGGTTACAGAAAATGACCGATGATTTCACCAAAATCATCAACAGTTTATAATTATAATTCACAAAATTAATACAACGGAAAATTCGAGATGTTACAAGAATCAACCCGAAAGGGGTGGAACTAGGGTAAGTCCACCAAGGCCATCTATTCTGGGAGAAAGAAGGAATCAAACACATCGAGCGAATGCCGGTACTTTTAATCCGGTGACGACGGAATCCATTATGGAATCCCAAATGATGGAAAATATGATGAGGGTTATGAATACTGCACTGACTCAACAACACGAGATGTTCATGAAAATGCTTAATGATCGAAGCGTTGAGTCACAAAGACCATAGTTGGGTACCGGTACTGTAAATCCGCCTGTTAATCCAGTGCAGAATGTAAATAGAAGGATGGAGAAAATTTGTTCCTATAAGACGTTTTTAAGCTGCAAGCCACCTGAATTTGCTGGTTCTGATAATCCAATTGCATGTATGAATTGGATTAGAGAAATGGAACAGGCATTCAGAGATTATGAGTGTGAAGAAGAATCAAAGGTCAGATTCGGGTCCCAGATGTTACGTGGAAATGCTTTTACCTGGTGGAATATCGTGACATCAACTATGACGACTTCGGTTTTAGCAGCGATGGCTTGGGAGTTGTTCAAACGGAAGATATTGGAAGAATATTGTAATGAGAATGAAATGGATCGCATGCATAAAGGAAGAATTTCGAACGCTTAAGAAAGGAAATTCATCTGTAAGAGATTATACTCGAATCTTTTTAGAAAAGTTGAACTTAGTGGGGCATGCGGCCCCAACTGAAAAAGAAAAGATCAAGGATTACCTGAAGGGTTTGCCAGCCGATATGATGTCCAGAGTTAGAAATTCTAAAGCTTTAACTCTGAGGGAAACAATTGGAGAAGCAAAGATTATAGAAGAAGTTTACGCAAAAGTTAAAATTGAGAAAACTCAATTGGGAGAGAAAAGAAAGTGGGAAGGTCGATCGGAATCTTTGCAAGAACCGAAGCCATAACGAGAACACTCATTTTGAGCCTCGACAAGAACCTAACTGGTGTCAGAAGTGTAGGAATAAACATTTTGGGCCGTGTCGGGTGGTATCGAGGGAATGTTTTAAATGTGGAAAGAGTGGTCATCAAATAGAGAACTGTCCCATCCAGGGACCGACTTGCTATGAATGTAAGAATCTTGGTCATTATCGGAGGGATTGCCCAAAGTTGAAAGATAGCAGGAATCAAGAGAAGAAACCCAACACCCTAAGATAAATGGGTTGAACATTTCGTATGATGGTGGAAGACGCTAAGGAATGGGCAAATGTAATTTATGATACATTCCTTGTTAATTCTATACATGGGTGTATATTATGTGATTGTGGTGCTAACTTGTCTTTTGTATTTCAATCTGTTATTAAAAGTCAGTATACTAGTCACTATTTTGGAAGATTTTTAATAGTTAAAATAGTTAAAATGAGGTCAAGTCTTAGTTGGGTACAGACTTGATGATTGTACAGTTTGCTCCAAGGAGAGCTAAAGATTTTTAAGTTGGGGAGCGGGTAATGTTAAAGGTATCTTTGTGGAAGGATATACGATTTGGAAAACATGGAAAGTTGAGTCCTTGTTTTTCTTGGACCTTTAATTGTGATTAAGAATGTAGGACTTTCAGTTTACCAGGTGGAGATTCCACTTGAATTGGAAGGAATCCATAACATAGTTCATGTTGGTTATCTTCGAAAAGGAAGAATAGATATCCTCATTTGTTTGTATAGTTTCGATTTCGAGGACGAAATCATTTTCGAGTTGGGGAGATTTGTAACACCTCGAAATTTCTATAATTATTATATAATTATTCTGGGAGAATGTTTAAAATAATGGGATGGTATTATTTTTAAACGTAATGTCGAAAGGGTCAAATGTGAGTTTGACCGAAGTTTTTAGGTTAATTGTAGAATTATGAAACCTTTGGGGTTGGTTTGGTCATTTGATGAAAGTTGATTTGCATACTTAAGAAGGGAGTCGGCTGAATTGAGGGTTATCTCAATTTCTTTGGTTTTGAAGTCGGCTTATGTGCAGAAAGAAATCATCTTCTTCATTCTTGTTTTCGGTAAGAAATTCGACTCGTCTCCAATTTAGTTGCTAAGATTGGATGTTTGTAAGTAATTTTGGTTTCGATTCGATAATTGAAACTAGTTGAAAGAAGGATTATGCTTTTGATTGCACATACGTTCGATTCGAAACTCTTCAAGTGAGTTCATCTACTCGTTTTCTACTAAATACGATTGAAATGATTTTGTAACTTTATCGATATCTTTATAGAATGGATATTGAAGTGTTATTGAAGTTCTGGGTAGAAAACATATGAACAGATTAGAGATTTGAGGAATCCGGAAGATGAGTTTTTCGAATAGTCCGGATTTCGGATAGTTTTCCGGATTGGTGCCGGATATCGGATAGAATCCGGATGGTTCAGATTTTAATTGTCCGGATATTTTCCCGGTTGGATTCCGGACTTGGTTTCCGGAAAGTACCGGATCATCTTGGATTCCGGATGTTTCCGGATGTGGAATCCCGGATTCGATTTTCGGATATATTCCGGATATGTTTTCCGGACTTGATTTCCGGATTAGTTTACCGGATAGGTTGTTCCGGATAACTCACTGTATGAGGTCTTTTCATAATTAAGTGTTTTCTAAATATGAAAAGTACCTTAATCATTTATCAGTACAAACACAAATATAACTCGAGTGAGAGTATGAGATGAGTTGTTATGTGCTTTGAGTTGATACCCACATATACTAGGAAATGTAATGAATAGGCAAAGTAGAATTTCTATTCATATTGAGAAGTGAATAGGCAAAGTAGAATTGTTATTCATATTGAATGTAATGAATAGGCAAAGTAGAATTGCTATTCATATTGAGAAGTGAATAGGCAAAGTAGAATCGCTATTCATATTGAATGTAATGAATATGCAAGGTAGAATTGCTATTCATATTGAGAAGTGAATAGGCAAAGTAGAATTGCTATTCATATTGAATGTAATGAATAGGCAAGGTAGAATTGCTATTCATATTGAATGTAATGAATAGGCAAAGTATAATTGCTATTCATATTGAATGTATGGAATAAGCAAAGTATAATTGCTATTCTTATTGAAACGTGGAATAGGCAAGGTCTAATTGCTATTCGTAATTGAGACGTGGAAACGTGAAATAGACAAAGTATAATTGTTGTTTCCATTTTCTATTGGTAGATTAGAAATAGGCAAGATATAATTGCTATTTCTGCTTCCATTCCGAGAAAAAGGCATGACGCTTAATTGTAAGTTCTTGGACATGAGCTATAAACTAGAATCCGTTGTGATTCGTAGTGGCGCTCTCGAATATGATTCTATGACATACTTAGTGTTGTCATGTTCATGGAATCGAATATGATTCCCGTCATCAAAGGATGTTATGTATACGGTAAGAAAGTTGAAACCAGGTTAATGTATACGCTTTGTTACAATGTTGGTTTCAAAGCTTATAAAGATTTTGATTTGAAATTTGGATGTTCTCACTAAGCGTAAGCCTAATCTTTTCAAATTCAAATTTCTTACCAGGTACTAGCTCGGGATGGGATACACAGTGATGAGTGTCGAGGAGTATCAGAGTTGTGCTTTTGGATTGGTGATGGAGAATTTAGTGTTATAGCAGATATTTTTAAAAGATGTTGTGAACAACTATGATAATCTATTTATGGTAATTATGGATTAGATTAACCGGTTGTTATGATAAAATTTTGTAAGTTTGAAATTGTGATGGTAAACTCTGATAAATTTAAGGTTTAAATTCATTATGATGGTAAACTTTGAAATTGTGATGGTAAACTATGAAATTGTGGTCATCAAAACATGCACCCAGAAAAAAAGCTAGCATATAAGCTAGTTTTTTTTACCAAACAATGCATAAATAAAAAAAGTAACATGTTGTTTATATATTAAATAAGTTTGCGGTTTATGGGGTGATGACACGTGTAAAAAGTAAGGTTTGTTGTGCATGGGATTGCAACACATGTAAAGTAAAACCACAAGATGAGGTTTTGGCACTATTGGCTTGCAGTTTCTCTACTCTTAAGTCTTGACACATATTAAGTAAGCCTGCGATTCTAATGGGTTATTTACAAAAATAGTTATTTTTGAACCAAAACTACAATCCTTGCGGTTCTACGATATGACTTGCGGTTTATTTATTTTTATATCTAATCATGGATTGGTTAGAAAAAATCTGACACCACAAGAAAATATAGGCTTACGGTGTCAGATTTGTTGGTCAATGGACATTTTTATAATAAAAATTCTGGGTGGTTATTTTCTAAAACCCAATGATCAAGATGGTCATTTAAGTAAATTACTCTTAGAGTTAAAATACTATTTCATTTATTTTTGAAATAATAAAACTTTATTAAATATCTTAATAAAATATTTAAGAGTAAACTATAATTTTGGTCACCATAGTTTACACCAATTTTTAAAAGTGGTCCCGAGACTTCAATAACTATAAAAATTATTATCATCCTTGCTATTTACCTTTTGAAATTTGTCTCTGATCACTAGAGATGGCCAAAACGACCAGGCCCAAGCTCGGCCTCGCAGAGGCTCGGAGCCCGACCCGTTTGAAGCATGGTCCGACCCGTAAGAAGCCCGGATTCGAGGCTGCCAGATACGATCATGCCTTGTTTCGGGGTGTTTTTCCGGCCTGGTTTGAGCCCAGTTTTAGGGTCTGGTTACCCTGGATCGGTTATACATAAGCTTAATTGGGCCTTAATAAGTTAAGTTCGGCCCGGACCGACCCGAGCCCGTCTTCGGCCCGGTTTTGAAAACCATTATTTAGGCCCGGTTTAAGTGAGACCCGACCCGGTATTTTGGTCATCTCTACTTGTCACTAACTGCGTTATATATGTCTGTTAAATAGCGGTATTTATGTCTTTTTATCATCTTTTTGTCTTTACTCAAAGAATCAAATTATAGTTTATCATTTTCATATTTAGATTTAGATTTTTTATTTAAAAAAGTGGTTATAACCATATTTTTAACTATATTCATTGGATCGTCTAAATCTAACGGTTTAAATGGTTCAATTTTGTTTTCTAGATTCTCTCATGACCTTCTCCTTAAATACAAGAATGGGATCATGAGAGAACCTTAAAAACAACTGAATAACTCACCCAACCCGTTAGATTGAGATGATCCATCAGATATGGTCCCTTATCGGATGGCAACAGATGCCGGTGGCGGTTAGCGTTCTTTATGGGCATTATTCGGTGCCAATGGCCTCTTAGCTTTGTGGGCGATATCGGTTAAAAAGATGGTTATAACTATTTTTTGTGAAATATATAATATTTATATACGGCAAATAGAACAAATAAACTCACACACCATCCTCACCTTTGGTGAGGTTTGAACCCATGACCTACTCAATTCAATGAACACCACCAACGCTCTAAATACAATACATTATTGGAAAGTTCTGTGATTATTGTTGCAAAACTAATTAGTTTGTAGTCGGATTTCATTGATTTCATAAATTATTTATTGATGGTAGATACAAAACTGATGAATAAGATCATTAATGAATATTCAGAAAAATCCTCTGTCCATGATGGCTTATTGTATGATTCATGAATAACTAGATTAAAATAATAATATACATGGTTTGTTCACGGTTTCTTTTAAGTTTAGATTACAATAATGGTTTTAATGAAACACTTGGCCATATTATGAAGATTAATACATTGGTACAACGATGTAATACTAAAACTATGGGTTGAAACTATAATGGTGTAGTTGATTTAGTGTTAATTTCTTACATTTTCTTGTATTACATTATATGAAATCATATTTGAATAGAGTGTAACAAGATACACAATCTGCAACTAATTTACCTGCATTTAATAAACATGGAAGGTTTCTGGTTAGTCATAAGCAATTAGGTATTCATGAATGTACACAGATAAGCCAGCATTCATGATGACGGTAAGTAGCATTCATGATGACATGAAATAGCATTCATGAATCGCTAAGAGACATTCATGAACGTTTATGTCAGATTCATGAAAGGTTTCTGGTTATTGATAAGCCACTAATGCTTTGTTTTCTAAGTGTATTGATTCATATATTGTTGGATTTTAAAAACAAATGGAAACCGTGTTTTGATGATAGGATTATGTTTGATTTGTTATTATTGTTTTTAGTAAATATGATTACCAGCAAGGCATAGCATCGAACAAAGGGTAAATGTAACTAATACAGTGATTATTTGTTATATATGTTTGCTTAAAATGAAGATGACAAGGAGAAGGCATCGGAGTCGTATGTGGAAACGGAAACTCAACGACGAAAAAAACGGAAAGGTAATGCTATCATGTTATGTTTTTTATTTATATGAATAAAATAATGTGACCCACTTTGGTGTGATCTTGAGTGGTTTGCAATGTCACTGAAGAGAATGAAGCATGTCCAAGTTTCTTGAACAACGGGTCGGATGTTAGTGGTATGATCAAAATTGTTTTTAGGTTGTATTCATTTTTAATATTAAATTACATGTGATTATGTATTAAATTACAAGTTGACAGTTACAGGTGTGGGCTCAATGCTAGATGACTTAACAATGGAAGATGGAATTCCTGGTTTTGTTCAAAGCCCAGGTAAGTCAGACAAGTTTAATTTTTCAAACAATTCATGATTTATATTTATAAACATTAACAGAAATGATATGTTTGATTCTGTGATAATAACTTATTGTCTTTGTTCCTCCGTGTCTTCAACCGATGGTGTGACAAAAAGGAATGAATCCCTCAAAAGGTTTTGGAAAACAAAGTGAGTAACAATTCTATAAATCATTATCCAATTGTGATTACAAACTCTGTCCGAAATCATACGTCTAAAAGAACTATCTTAATTAAAACATTTCAGACTCAAGGGTTGAAGTTGGCAGTTCATCACGAGTAACTAGGAGCAAAAGCAACAATGTCGTTGACCTTGATACACCAAAAACATTGGGAAAGAAACCTAAAAGAGAAAAAGGTTTGAGATTTATTATTGATTCACAAAGTTTTTGTTCATTGCATCAAATACTAAAAAAAATACGAGCAGGTGAATTATCAAGAAATAGTACACGAAAAAGGCCAAACCCCAAAGCAGCAGACTCGGAGGCGAAAGACGATAAAATATCACCCCGAACCATTCATTCAGGAAGTTCTCGAAGATTCCGAATGAATGTGATAAGAACACGAACATCACCAAGAACATTGCACGACACAATATTCGGACTGACCATGGGACAGCAAAAATTAGTTCTCGATATGGGGTTAGAGTCAATTTTGGATATGGATATAGACGGGGTTCCATCTAAATTGGGGTGTTATGTTGTTGATATTAGTGTATTATAGTCATTAGATTATAGTTAGGCCCATGTATTAGTCAAGCCCATGTTGTAAACCCTATGTTGTACTCTTATTTATATCTGATTCAATGAAAGGATCTCCTTAAGGAGAATCAATATTCTACATGGTATAGAGCCTATCCCTTCCATCTTTCTCTCCCTTTCCTTTTTTTCTTTTTCTCTCTCTCTCTCTCGGCAGAACCCTACTGCCTCACCCTCTCCACCATGGCAGCCTCCTCCTCCACCAACTTGAAACCCTATGCTATTACAAACATCAAAGCCTACGTTCCCTTAATTCTCGACCTCAATGAATTAAACTATGATGCATGGAGAGAACTCTTTGAAACCCACTGCATTGGTTTTGGCGTTCTCGGCCATCTCAACGGCACTTCAAACCCTACCGGCCCGGACGACGTTGAATGGCAAAAACTTGACTCTCTTGTTAAGAAGTGGATTTACGGCACCATTACTCAACCTCTCCTCACTATGATCCTCAAGAAGGGGTCACTGCTCGTATCGTTTGGTCTAGTCTCGAAACGCTGTTTCGCGACAACAAGGACGCTCGGGCGATCGAATTGGATAATGAGCTTCGCAACATGGCTATCGGCGACCTCACAATCACCGAATACTGTCAGAAAATTAAGGTGTTGTCCGATCTCCTAGCTAACATCGATGCACCCGTTTCGGAAAAGAATTTGGTCACATACTTGATCAATGGTCTATCGGCAAAATACGAGCACATCGCCACCATCATCCGCCACCGCACGCCTCTCCCTACGTTCCTTCAAGCCCGTTCGATGCTTCTCCTTGAAGAACAACGCATCTCCCTCCCTCGCCCTCAACAACCTACCCATGCTGATCACTCTTCTTCTCCCACCATTTTACATGCGGACACTCCGCCTCCGGAATCCGCAAATCGTGGACAGCCTGAGTCTCGTTCGTCCAACCGCCGCCAGACCACTCGCCGGGGCAGCAACAATGATCAACGCCGCCAGCCATCGACTCGCCACCTGCCCGACCCACGGTTCCCGACCCCATACCCGTGGCCACCGTATGCATGGCCATCTGCCCCGTACGGCTGGCCCGCTCCGCCGTCGTGGGTCCAGCCTCGTCCCGCTCCACCACGCCGGAACGCACCATCTCTGCCGTCGCCTGGTCTGCTTGGACCAGCCCCTACCTCTCCGCCTTCGCCGCTCGCACAGGCTTTTCACACGGCTGCTTCCCCTCCCATGATGTCTCCACCATGGCAGTGGTTTCCTCCTACTAAAGACCAGCCCACAGATATCTCTCAAGTGTTCAACACTCTATCTGTTCAAGACCCGAACGATGTTGGATGGTACATGGACATCGGCGCCACCTCGCATCTCGCCTCGAACACAGGTATTCTCATATCCCTTAGTGATACGAGCACATTTAATTCTGTTATTGTTGGCAATGGGTCACCTATTCCTGTTACACACTCCGGACACACCACCTTACACAACCCTTGCCGCCCTTTACATCTTCGTAACGTTCTTGTAACACCCCATATTATCAAAAACCTAATTTCCGTTCGTCAATTTACCAAAGACAACAAATGTTCTATTGAATTTGATGAATTTGGTTTTTCCGTAAAGGATCGGCGGACCCGCCAAACTCTTCTCCGATGTGACAGCACCGGTGATCTTTACCCAGCCACTCCTTCCACCTGCTCTCCTGCTGCTTTCGTGTCAAGTACATCATTATGGCATCAACGTCTTGGACATCCCGGCGCTCGTGTCCTCATGTCTCTTGCCTCACGTCAATTTATTTCATGTAATAAAAGCTTGTCAAATTCTGCTTGCCAAGCCTGTCAACTTGGAAAGCATGTTCGCCTTCCTTTCAGTCGTTCAGAGTCTATAGTTAACTCTAGTTTTGATCTTATACACTCTGATTTATGGACATCTCCTGTTCGGAGCATTAGTGGAATCTCTTATTATGTTATTTTTTTGATCACTTTTCTCATTTTCTTTGGGTATATCCTCTTCGAAATAAATCTGATGTGTTTACCAAATTTTTGCATTTTCGATCGTATGTTAACACTCAATTTAATCGTGACATAAAAGCTTTCCAGTGTGACCATGGTGGTGAATTTGACAATAAATGCTTCCATGATTTGTTTGATCAAAATGGGATTCAAGTTCGCTTTTCTTGTCCCCAAACGTCTCAACAGAATGGCAAATCTGAACGCATGATTCGTACCGTCAATAATATCATTCGAACTCTTCTTTTTCACGCCCATTTGCCACCGGGTTACTGGGTTGAAGCCCTTCACATGGCTACACATCTTCTAAATCTCACTCCTTCCACCTCCATTCACAATGACATTCCCTTCGTCAAGCTTTTTAAGAAACAACCTTCTTACTCTCATTTACGTGTCTTTGGGTGCCTGTGTTACCCCCACCTCACTACCCCTCACAAACTTGCCCCTCGGTCTACTTCGTGCGTCTTTCTCGGATACCCCTCGAAGCACCGGGGATATCGTTGTCTCGATCTTTCTACCAAAAAGATTATTATCTCTCGTCATGTTGTCTTCAATGAGACTGTTTTCCCTTTTCGTTCCATGACACCAACTCACCCCCAACCTACTCCTTTCTTGATGACGGTCTAGATCCGTCCCCTCTCTCTCGTCTTTTTCTTCCTTCACCCACCCTCTCCGAGGCTGTCACACCACCTCCCGCTTCCGCCCCTCACACCCATACTGACTTTACGACAACATCACCTCCAACCCATGCCGATATTCCCACTCCACCACCCGTAGCCCCCCCCCCCCCCACTACAAACCAACCACCTACGGCCCTACCCAACACCGCACCTCCATCACCTCCAATTGACCCATCCGTAACAGTATTAGAGTTAGAAATGGGGTTATTCCGGTAACAGTTGAGTCCATTCATGAAATCTTAGAGTTAGAAATGGGGTTATAATTTACATATTTTCTTCCCTATTTATGATGGAGACTGCTCTTATCTTGTGGTTATAAACATAAAAACTCCATCCATGTGGATAATAGACAACCGAAAGTGGGACATATTTTCGTATGATGGAATGATGAGGAGAAATACATATCTTCCCGTTGTTTTGGTAAGCAATATGAAATGAATGCTATAATCAAATATGATTTTTTATTGCAGTTTACACTAACAATCATGTGATTACAATACGGTTTCAGCAAAGACTGATTTCACACCATTTGGTTACAAATGGGAATACGGTTGGAAATGCGTTGGCGGGAATAAAGATAGAAAGGCTGGAAATGGAGTGGCAAACCAATCTGAATTCGTATGACAGTGGGGTATGAAAACTTTCACGGGTGACCCAAAGTGGAAAAGCGGATTTGCTGAAGAAAGCCAGAAGCAAGAAAGTCAGCAAGAAAGTCAGCTGGATGATCTGAAGAAAAAGTATGCCACAAAGCTAACATGCCATACAAATAATGCGCTGAAAGAGAAGATGGCAGAAGAGATCGCAAAGTTCCATTCATTTGATGAGGATACTCGGGCACAGATGCATCAAATAGCAGTGGACAGTCGGTGGGAGCGTATCGATTGAAAGTTCGAACAATTTAGTTACGACATCATTATATGCTTGACGTTAGTATTTTCTATTTATATTACTGTGTTTGCTTGATTTGAAAATTGAACCTTCGCGGTACACTTTTGATGTTTATGATGATTTGGTAGGATCTTTAAAAAAAGAACTATGTTTCCCATGATATTTTTGCTATTTCAGCCTAATTCTGTTAAGAGTACATTACCTACTTCATATTTTTTGTAAAAAGGTGATGATTATTTTTTGCACGTTTGTCAACATCACCAATCTATTTGGCAATATAGCAAATCAACTACGTGTTTATATATGTATGTGCAGTAGTTGTAATTTTTTGTTAAATAGTTCATAGAGATTTGCATAAAAAATAATCATGAATAAAGCCTATTAATACATTACACTTAACACATAAACTTATGCTTAAGTAATGCAAACTATTATTTTCTGAATATGGATGTTATATTGTTAAGTTAACGTATAAACCTAAAAAAATGGTTTCTAACCAAGGGTAACATGAACTGGAGAATGGTGTTGGTGTAAAATAGGTACAAACATTAAAAATACTAAAAACATAAAATGATTATAAAAAGTATATTTGAAGACTCTAAAGTAACGAGTGGTAACCCATTTCGTAGAATGTTGTTTAAAAACAATATGGGTCAGGAAGAAAAATGTATGAATGCATTATATGAAAATAGACATATGATAATTTAGGTAGGTGAATTATGAATACGTTAAACTGAGAAAGTTAGAAAAAGAAACACTGTTTTGAAAATTTATTCATTACATGCATATGATTTAAAACCATAAATGACAACAATGTCTATAACTCATGCATCTCCTTCAGACTCATCTTAAAATTTTAACAACTCCTTAAAACAAATAAATAAATTGGTGATAAACAACAACTTAAAAATAAAGGATTCACCAAACAAAATGGCAACGTACATATTTTTCCATTGATTTATATTCACATTGATTTCTTACTACAATACCATCACTGATCCCCTAAATCAAAAAACCATTAGCTTGACATTCATATACCCTTTCCTAAATATGAACATAAATGATGTGACCAAAAACAACAACCTACTAGATTCTGGTTGGATAAGTGGTTGGGAGATTGTCCGTTAAAAGAGAGGTTTCACAGAATTTTCGCATCTGACCCAAACTCGCAGGCTATGGTGGTGGATCGAAACTCTGAGGAGAAGTTGCGCTTTTTATGTCCCTTGAGGCCGAGAGCTGGCATTCGGTCTTCTCAATGGGAGGGTCTCCTTAATGAGCTGCAGCGGTTCTCTTTTTCGGAGATGAGAGACAGATTGGGGTGGGATTTGGATATCTCGGGGTCTTATGTGGTGGCTTCCGCGAGACATTACATGGATTCCTTTTTTCTTGCATATACAGACACTCATACGAGATGGAATAACCTTGTTCCTATTAAGCTTAACATCCTTATTTGGCGAATTGGGTGAGATAAAATTCCTACACGGCTTAATCTTCGGGACAAAGGAGTGGATTTGGATTCAGTTCTGTGCCCTGTTTGTTCTGATGTTGGTGAGTCTGCAGAACATTTGTTTGTTGGTTGTCCGCTTCTTGCTCCTCTGTGGCGTCGGATTTCATTGTGGTGGGAGGTTGATCTTCCTCCGTTGATGTCAGTTCATAATCTGATTACTTGGGCTGACGGGGCTCCTTTGCCTGCTGCCTACAGACAAATTTTGGATGCGGTAGTTATTTCCACCTTTTGGATTGTGTGGAGTTACAGGAACAAACTTATCTTTGGAACGGAAAAACCTAAGAGAGACGTTATTTTTGATGACATTGTTTCTAAATCTTTCTTTTGGATCAGCAATAGGAAGAAAATTTGTAATTTTAGTTGGGATAGATAATGTAGTCCCAATATAGCTATTTTGTAATTCTCTCTAGCTCCTTGCTAGAGTTTTAATAAAATCCCGCCGTTCTAAAAAAAAGCCTACACACTTGATTATTTTAATTGCAAGTAGGCTACACTTTTATTAAAAAAAAGCAAAAATAATAAACCCAGTCTAAAAAACAATTAAATTAAAATGAACAAAGCAATTTAATTCAACAATGTCATCCGAAATAAATAGAAACAATGCAGAAAAACAATGCAAACATTCAATCAAATAAAACGTCTAATGATTCATAATTGTTTGTCCGGACAGTTGCGTGAATCATGCCTCGCTGCTTTCCCACATCTACGACAAACCCTCTTTGGAGTCTTCGCTTTATTGGCAGCCTTCTCGCGTACACCTATTAACCTCTTCCCTGTTCCACATCCCTTATTACGAACACCTAAAGGAGGTAAAATTTCAGCTGTAGCAACCTCAGTGGCTCCCATGAACTCCTGTAAATTTGAATTCTTACGTTGTCGACTAGTTTGAAACGGAGTATCTACATCAACATCGTTCTTCCATTTCTCCAAATGTGTCACAAAATCAGACAGACGTTTTTTGTCAAACCTCAACCGCTCAACAATATGTTCAACGAACGAATGAGCATCAACCATTAACTTCTCCGTTTCAGAATCCACCTCACCGTATCGAACTTTAGCAGGCAACCATTCAGCAGGAATCAAATCTCTTCGCCAACGACGTAGAACATAACGCTCAGGCACAGTCTGAGCTTTCTCATTAACCAATACTTAAAGCGCGTGACGACATAAAATACCATCCCGTGTAAATAAGTTACATGAGCAATCAATAGTACCGTTAGACAAATCACGGACAACCTAACATAAAAACAAGCCTACATTAATTAAAGAAATTAAGAATGAGTAAGAAATAAGGAAGCATTCAAACAAACCGATCGGTAACAATATGATTATAATGAATATGTTACCTCGAATTTTGTAGATTCTTCAGATGCTTCGTTATCCTCTGAAATGGAAAAAAACCTTGGTCCCATCAACGTCACGACACCCACCCCAAACATATTCATACATTGCCTGAACCAACTCTTCCTGAAAGTCGAAAAAAATGTTTCGAGAATACACCACCGCAGTTTTCTCCTCTATACTGCTAAACGTCACCATGCGTGGCACTGTAGACTTCATTTTGACTGCTTCCGCTGCATGTTCTTGTCTTTGAATGTCAATGGCATTATCAAAGGATACAAGGAACAATTGGAGGTCGTGATGAAATTCATGAAACACATTGAAAAATGAATTGATGCTCTTTGACCGTGAAGTTGTTTTCATCAATCCCGACATCAAGAAATCTTTAAGTAGGCAGGAATCCACGATTCCCTAATGTTATACATTTCAGTAAACCATGAATCATCCACGAGTGAATATCGCACCATTAATGCATTCCACCTATCCTCGAACACGCTAGGATCCATGTTCACATCCCACACGAGCTTATTAAGCTCAGATTTGAAGTTCGTTTTGACCTTAAGATAAACACTAATCTACAAAAATATACATATAAATGAAGAAAAAATATGTTAATCATTTTTCCCGCAGGCTCAGACTCATTAATATATGGAATCATAAAAAAATAACAAACACAAACCTTATCATCCACCATTTTCATTATATGCCACATACAAAGGCGATGCCTACTTTCGGGAAAGACGGCAGGAATAGCTTTCTTCATAGCCAAACACTGATCAGTAAGTACAAAAACCGGAGGACGGCCATGAGCCTTCAAAAAGGCAGTCAAGACCCATTCATAATGTTCAACAGTCTCACCGGATATCAACGCCGCCCCAACGACAACTGGTTTTTTGTTGTTATCAACAGCAACAAAGGGCACAAAGCTCATCGCATGCCTAATGAAAATGAATATCAATTAGCCTATTTTTTAAATTAAAAATTAATAAACATAAACATTATAAACAGAAGGAGTTTATAATTAATTGTTTGTGCGAAAAGTAGCGTCAAAATAAATGACATCTCCAAACTCATGGTAAATCAACTTCGGTGTCTCGTCTGCCCAGAATATAGCCCACAACTCCTTATCGTCAACCTTGTATTCAAAAAAATAACCGGGACAAATCTTCTGACGACTAGTCATTGTGTCGATGAGCATTTGCGCATCCTTGTTACCAACAAATGTATTCATATCGCGCCGGTAATTATGATAATCACGAACAGTCCCACCCTTCTTCCGAAAATCACCATGCAACGCATTTCTAATCCTATGCCCTTTTGTTATGCCCACCTTATGACTACATGAATGAAAAATGTTTTTCTGCTCGGCATAACTAAGTGTCCTACTAGATCGAGAGAACCTCATCTCTTCCTCACTTAATAATTCATGATTATGCGACTCCATAAATTTATAAACTTCGTACCTATCCTTTTCCATCACATAATGAATCATAAAACATGCATTGCAACCAGTACGTTTAATGTTTGTGTTTCGCCTTTTCCTTGAACCATGGACAAACGATAATGAATAAAAAATCTTTGGTCTAGGATTACCCTCTTTGCTACAAACAAAATATCTATTAGTTATTCGGCCTAAACAATTTGTTTTTTTATTAGATAACTGTAACATCTCGATTTTTATAAAAGATTACGTTTGGCTTATTTAAAATAATTTGAGTATAATTATTTGATAAGTTGTGATCGGTTATTTGATAGATTAATGTTAGAGTTTATCCCCGAATAAGTTACGTTATTTGTTTTGTGGAGTAATAAGTTAAGGGGTGAACTTTAATTTTAATTTATAAGTGGAGGGATTAAACTTGTCAAGTGTTAATACTTGGAGGGTTGTTTGGTTAATGAGATTAATCTAATCACCATCACCGCCCTATTTGCATAAAGAGGGTGAGGTGTCTCTCATTCATGCCATTTTGAACATCTTAAGTGTGTGTGGATGTGTGGTGTACGGCAAGAGAGAAGAGAGAGAGAAAGAGATAGCTAAAAAGGAAAAAGAAAGAAGAAGAAGAAGAAACAAATTTCTTCAGCTGAAAAGAAGTTAAGAACAATCTGTGGGACAAAGGTAATCATCTTACTTGAATTCTTCATCTTTGTAGATAAAGTTTTATATGGGTTTAGAAATGGTTTTTTTGATATTTTGATGATTATGAGAAATCTGGGCTGATGATAATGTTCTATTAGTAGTATTAAACATAACTGCATAATTACAGAATCATTCATGGTTTAAAACTATAGATTTCTGGGTTAAGTATGAATTCAGTTGGTTGAGACAGTTATGAATATCGCAGCAGTGAGTTGCGATAGTTATGATGTTTGCGATAGTTATGAATGTCGCAACCTTGGGTTGCGACAAGCTCGATAGTATCGCAACAGTTGGTTGCGACAAGAAGTGTATCGCAACAGTTGGTTGCGATAAGATGGGTATCGCAACAGTGGTTTGCGATAAAATACTGTGTCGCAAGTAGAAAGTTGCGACAAGGGTTATCGCAGCTAGTTGGTTGCGATAAGAGTCGAGAATTTTGGGATATTTAAGATTCTTAGTATTTAAGGGTCATGTACAGTAAATTAATACCAATACAATATGTATATGGGTATTTCAGATCTCTGTGAAGTTGGTGACGGAAATTCATACGATTAAGAAAATAAAGTAAGAGTGACGCGACTACTATCAGGTGAGTTCATTCTTACCTTACCCTTTTATAACATTTTTTAAATTATGGTAAGGTGTATTTTATAATGAACTGTTTGGAATGGATTTTGGAAGAATGATTTTATGAAGTAAAATCGATTATCTTAAATTGAGAGTTTTGCTTAAATTCATTAATGTTATTTGAAAATGAATTAGATTAAGCAATAACCTGCACGGGTACAAATAAGTGTAATGGATCCATAGGCACTAGTTGTTATGAACGCATGGAATAGGCGTGTGGATTAATCTTTATTCCAGTGTGTGTGAGAAATCGTGGAATGGGCGTGTGGATTAATCGTAATTCCTGATTTCTAAGGAAGTGAAGAGATTGACACGTGTAATTGTAATCTCTACTTCCTTTCCAAGAAATGGGCAGGTGTAATTGCGGTTTCTTGGATATGAGCATTAATCTAGAATCCGTGGAGATTCGTAGTGTGGGCTCCGGAATATGATACAATGACTGACTTGGTGTTAGTCATAATCATGGAATCGGGTATAACCCCATCATCGAAAGATGTTTACACGTGTGGTAAGGAAAAGGGTAAACCAGGTTTGTTATGCCTTGTTTACAATGATTTTAGAAGTATCATTTTGAAACTGAATGTTCTCACTAGGCATTAGCCTAATCGTTTCAAATGATATTTTCTTACCAGGTACTAGCTCGGGAAAATAAAGGGATGTGGGACGAGAGCTTTTGGATTAGCGGAGAAGATAATGAACATTGAGGTTTTGATGGATTGCTTAGATAACCTAGTTAATCTGATTATAGTGACATGATTAGATTAATAGGTTATTTGAAGAATTCAATATTTGTAAATATGACCTCATAGATATTTCTCTGCTCAGATATAAAGTTGGAAGTTTATGTTTAAATCTGGTTATAAATTGAGGTTTAAATTAGCCCTGAATTTTAGGGTGTTACAATATGGTATCAGAGCATTAGTTTAAGCGAACAAAGTATGCTAATGAGATACTTAGACTTAAGCTGAGATGAATTAAGTTATGATTCGTGAGATATGGGTAGAAGTACTAAGACGGGATAGTCTTAGAGTTGACGGAAATACGTGAAATTAGTACTGTAACAATGGTAACGAGGATTCTCATGTATAATACGTTCACAATTCCAATTAGCTACTGTTATTATGAATATATTGTTACGCAAGCATACTTGTTTCTAAATTGTTACAGTGACTAATGATCGGTAAAGTACGTTTCGTATGTCTAGATGTGTGTAACCATTTCTTATGGTTATTCCTTTGTGTTGTATCAGAACGATGGTGAATACTCCGCCAATGTCCCCTATCTTTTCGATGGATAGGTCCGTGATTGATTGGTCAACTGGAAAGCAACCTGAAAGGACTAGGACCCAAGAGAGTCCGCCGAGGCTACCTACTATGGGAGGCACGGACAGTCAGGTACCCAGTATCGCCAACCAGGAAACGCCTGAATCGACAATGGAGTCTCGTATGATGGAAAACATGACAAGAATGATGAATACAGCGATGGAAAAACAAGCCGAAATGTTTATAAAAGCACTGAACGATCGAAGTACGGAGCTACGTCGAACGAAAACTGATACTGGGGTAATAAATCCAGTTCGTAACCCTGTGATAGAGACAGAAAGGAGGGTTGAAAGAATCTACTCATATAAAACGTTTCTAAGCTATAAACCGCCGGAGTTTATCGGAGCAGATAATACAGTAGCCTGCATGAATTGGCTCAGAGAAATGGTACAAGTTTTTAGAGCTTGTGAATGTGATGAAAAATCAAAGGTCAGATTTTCATCTCAAATGTTAAGAGGTAATGCGCTGACTTGGTGGAATGTGGTGACAGCTACAATTACGGCTCCAGTATTGTCTGTTATGACTTGGGAGTCATTCAAGAAAAAGATCTTGGAAGAATACTGTAATGAAAACGAGATGGGTAGGATTGAAGAAGCGTTTCGGACTCTTAAGAAGGGTAATATGTCGGTTAGGAAGTATACTGAAACTTTTATGGAGAAGCTGAACTTGGTGGGGCAGGTGGCTCCGACTGAGAAAGAAAAGATTAAAGCTTATTTAAAGGGTTTACCAGCGGACATGATGTCCCGGGTACGAAACGCCAAAACTACTACACTGAGGGAGACAATCGAGGAAGCTAAAGTGATGGAAGAAGTCTATGCTAAAGATAAGGAAGAAAAGACCCAAGTAGGAGAAAAACGAAAATGGGAGGGCCGGTCAGAGTCTTCTCAGAAGTCAAAAGCAGCTGGTAAAAGTACTCATTATGAATCTCGCCGTGATCCAAATTGGTGTCCGAGGTGTAGGAGTAAGCACTATGGACCGTGTCGGGTGACAGCGTTGGAATATTTCAAGTGTGGTAAAAGTGGGCATATTATGAACAACTGTCCTGTACAAGGATCAACATGCTACGAGTGTAAACAACCAGGTCACTTTCGTCGGGATTGCCCAAAGCTGAAAAAGAGTGGAGACCAAAGTAAGAAACATAATATTCCAAAACCAACGGGTCGGGCATTCCAAATGACAGCTGATGAGGCTAAAGAATCGAAAGACATCGTCTCGGGTACATTCCTTGTTAATTCCCTTCCTGCGCGCATTTTATTTGACTGTGGTGCAAATTTGTCGTTTGTGTCCAAGTCGTTCTATCACAAGTTAGTTATGCCTGTCACTACTTTGGAAGATGCCTTAGTGGTTGAGGTAGCTAACAGGGGTCAAGTCTTGGTTCGCGAAAGACTTAAGGGTTGTTTTATTGCGGTAGGGGAAATGAAATTTTCGATTGACTTATTGTTGATGGAAATTGGAGGATTCGATGTGATTGTGGGTATGGACTGGCTGACAGTCAACCAGGCAGAGATACTTTGTGCAAAGAAATTAATCCGGATTCCGATGGCTGATAAGGATGATGTACTCATCTTTGGGGAAAAGCAAAAAGGGGAAATTCCGCTAATTTCTGTCGCAAAAGCGCGTAAATGCTTGGTGAAAGGATGTTCATCCTATCTAGCGTATGTTTTAGATGTAAAGTCGAAAAAGAAACAAGTGGAAGATATTAAGGTGGTACGTGAATTTCCGGACGTATTCCCCGATGATCTTCCAGGCCTACCGATTGAACGGCAGGTAGAGTTTCGTATTGACCTTATCCCTGGATCGACTCCAATAGCGCGTGCACCGTATCGCTTAGCGTCGGCCGAAATGAAAGAGATGATGACTCAACTTCAGGAGTTGTTGGATAAAGGTTTTGTTAGACCGAGTTCTTCACCTTGGGGAGCTCCGGTTTTGTTTGTTAAGAAGAAAGATGGCACTATGAGGATGTGCATTGATTACCGAGAGTTGAATAAGGTGACTATTAAGAACAAGTATCCGCTTCCAAGGATTGATGATCTTTTCGATCAACTCCAAGGTGCGGGATGTTTTTCAAAGACTGATTTAAGGTCAGGGTATCATCAAGTTCGAGTAAGAGATGAAAATATCCCTAAGACAGCGTTTAGAACAAGGTATGGACATTATGAATTTCTTGTAATGCCATTTGGGTTGACGAATGCTCCAGCTGTGTTCATGGATCTGATGAACAGAGTATGTCGACCATTCTTGGACAAGTTTGTCATTGTATTCATTGATGACATACTTGTCTATTCGAAGACGGAAGTAGATCATGAACATCATCTTCGTGAAGTTTTAGAAGTATTAAGAAGAGAGAAATTGTACGCGAAGTTTTCGAAATGTGAATTCTGGTTAAAAGAAGTACAATTTCTAGGGCATGTGAGAGTTCCAGATCCGTGCAACGAACAATAATGAAATCAATAAGTAGAAACAAGTCGGAATGATATCAACTGGTCATCCAATTTAGCTTTCAATTGAGAGAGTTTACAATAAGGAATAATGAAAGCAAATGAACAACTTGCCTAAACAATGGCAAAACAGAACTTTATATATGACGGGCCCGTGGTTAACAAGCCCACGGCCCGTTCACTAACTAGGCTCAAAATAAACTATTACAATTAGCCCCTTGAACTTTAATTCAACATTAAATGACCCTAACAATCTCCCCCTTTGAATTGAAGTTCGAGTTGACGCCAGTTCGCGACATATCTTTTACGAAGCGCGAAGTGTACCTCGAACATTCTGATAGCGCGACGATAGTCGATGCGTTCTTCAACCATTTCCGGAGTCTCTGTTCATGGCAAACAGCTGACAAGAGACACTTGGCCTTACATGGAAGAAGTATGCTGGAGTCCTGAAGGAGGTGCTTAACCAGTTCTTTATAGTGTCTAGTTGAAGCTCCAATCCATCTTTACTTATTTGCAATAGAATCTCATCATTCTCTTCATGCAATCTTTTTGCTGCATCTTGTAAGCCAATAACTCCCTTGACAGCAAATTGACAAATCATGGTAATACTTCTTACTTCATATGCATTTTCTAGCCTTCGAGTTTTAAACTGCAGAACGTTGCAGCTCTTTGGTTGACCAAAACAGGTCTTTAGAAGCAGAAGGAGCTTTTTGCTAGTCTCCTGGTCTATATGCCAAAGTCGCGCTACAAGGTCATGTATAAGCATCGCATGAAAGTTACCCTGTAACTTCTGTAAACCAACACTTGCAAGAGAATCTAGGTTTGCAAAGAAAAGAGAAAATCCAGTAATGAAAGCCAAGGCTGAACAACTTAGCGCATGTGCAGAAATGATCATTGTACTTGTGTTGTCTATGCCAATAAAAGATGTGGCAAGTAGATCATACTCTTGTGCTAGTTTCATTAAACGAGTAGATAGCTGTGTAAGTGGCTGAACCAAGGAAGCAATAGTACTTCTCTTTAGACAGTTCTTGTTGCTTTCTTGAAAAGAAACAGTATTCAAGAGCTTAAAGATATGAAGTATAAATTCTATAGCATTTGCCCTTAAAGACAAAAACTGGATCTGGAAGTAATGTCTACCACTTGGCGTGACCCCATTGGCCAACAATAGTTTCTTTGAAGACTGAAGAATTTTACACGCCTCATCAAGATTTTCAACGTAGTGATGCAAATTCATCTCCTGAGTTGTCGTTTTTCCCGCTTCAGCTATACCTCCTACAATTGATAACGCAGAAGATCTGTTGGAGTCTAACCAATTTAACAGAACCGACCATTCTTTTGGGGAACCGCAATACTGGATTTTCATTTCTGAACAGGCAAATAGAGCCAAAGATGTTAACCAGTGATGGCAAGAATCTGAATAAACCATAGGTTTTAGTTCTCCAAATATAAAAGCAGATGTAAACCATGCTCCTTGAAATGCCGCATATCTTCCAGTCTTGTAAGCAGACCAATTGTCTTTAATTGCCATAAGTTTCTTTGCTCTCTCCAGAGCAAGAATTTCATTTTTAATTAGGTATGCATGATCAGAAGCAATCAAGGTCCTGTCAAGAGCATTACATTCTTCCATTTCTTTTAACCTGTAATGGCAGCTAGCATGAGGATGCAGCAAAAGATAATAGACAATGTGGACATAGTAATCAATATAGTTGCACCCACATACGTCTTCAGTTATAAGCCTCACAACATTCTGAACTTGGCTACTCAGAGTTCCATCTTTCACCAGGCTTTTTAGACACAAAATGATCACTTTCGATACACAAACCATAAACTTTGACAGAATTGTTCTGTGATCTGTCAAGTCTCCTTTCCCAGTGCTTAAAACTCCATCATCCTTGTTCAGTATGCAGCTGATTAAAAGATGGAGCTTATTCAGAGCAAATTCCCCAAGATCAGGACATTCATTTAGCAGGAGAAAGGTGATTTTGAGCAACCTCCAAATTTCTTTCTCCTTTTCCATGTCAGGTTGATCAAGCTTCAGTACTGAGTTTGCCAGCAAAGTGATCTGAGCCATGAGAAACGAGATGGCTTGGGATGCCGGACTTTTGCCATCTCCATAATATGGCATGTCTCTTCTTCTTGTGAACTTCCCCGATGTATCTGCCACAACATGCATGGCAAAGAGTCTGTTCGATACGAATGGAGATCGCATTGAAATCTCAACAACAGTTAATAGCTTGGTGAAACATGCGTGCATTTCCGAAGAACTGAAACTTAACATCTTAGACATCAGGATCTCATACAAAATATGCAGAGCATCACATTGCATGGAAGGTGGGAGTTCTTCATTGAGCATACTGAACATTGCACTCATCAGCTCCGTAGTAGGAGAAAAACGAAAGCGTCTTCTTGATAATATAATATGTAAACATCTTGACGATGTTGCTCGTAAAGGCAATGCCTTATCTTGGCTTAAAAATGAATGAAGCAAGTCGACCCAATTTTATTTTTGCCTAGACAAGATATGCCTTATAGGCAAGATGGAAGACCTGTTGATATAGTCATATCCAATGACAGCTCTCTTCTTTACTAGAGCTCCAAACGAAATTATAAAAAGTGCCCCACCAAAATATGCAACTCATAAAAGCCTAAGACATGTGCCATTTCAGTATTTCACCGACTGTTCAAAAGCAGAAATGGAGATTACGTCAAACTGCATTCTCTTTGAATGCATTGCAGAGATAACGAAAGACCTGCCTAGAAATCAAAAGTGCTGATCTAGAAGCAATTATCGAAAGTGAAATCAGCATAGTTGGCACAATATCATCTGCTAAACCTGAAACCAGCTTTAGCCCTTCCTCATATGCTCTATTAGATAGAGCTGAAGAGCGTCCTAATTTTGCAAAAGAACGAACACCTGCTAGCCTACCAGCAATTGGCATTTCAGATGATAAAGCTATATTTACCAGCATCTCCAGGAGTACACAAGCAAAGTCATCTGAAACCTCGCAAAAGCATCCAGCAGAAAATAATGAGGCCTTCACCTCCAGAACATGGCATGATACAACACTAGATAGGATAAGATATCGAATCTCAGCATTATCTTTAGCAAAATCAGACCAGCAACCAAAAAGAACTAATGCCAGTGCTCGAAAGTGAAATCAGCATAGTTGGCACAATATCCAAGTGATTCTCTACCTTATATTTCAACAGAATTCCTTTGTTTTTCCTATTGAAACTTTTCGATTTCCTGTGCCTCAATTCTGACAAGAAAATCTTTACGATACAAAGCTTCGTGTGTTTGTCACCCGTTATAAATGCATCCGCCAGCCGGAGAAGGATGGCATTTGCAAATAGCTTATCCTCTCCAGGGACTAAACCAAACATGTCATATTCAGCCATAGTAAGCTCAGGTTCCTTGCTCCACCACTCCAACCTAGCCCCAACCTCTTGTATGGCTTCCGTACGTTTCCCATGGTTGTTGGAGCGTAAGGCTTTGTCAAGACGAATGCTCCAATCCATGGCACAAGCTGCTGGGGTTGTCTCCATAATCAGTTCAGTTGTGATAATAATATCTTTGCTCGTTTGAGTTGGTATCACTCCCTATATGATTGATTACCAGCGATCAACACCTCTTAAACCCTAGGGTTTTTGGCATGATTTCTTCTTTGGAAAACGGCAAGGATTCTCGACTTGCATACTTGATGTTTCTATGTTTCCTTTGGGTTCTTACAAAATCAAATGGCATGCTGGTTGTATGGACATTGATGGTTGTTATTGGAGCCTGAACTCTCTAAATTCTGGTCCAGTGGTTTTCACTATACAGAAATCTCGATAAAAGGGGGAGATTTAGACAAATTCAACTGTTCCAGTATTTGCTACAAGAGTTCAAGTATTAGCGTAGAATTCTGGACACATGCACTGGGGCTTGTGGATTACACCTTCAAGTATCAACTGTTCAATCTTCACTACGGAGATATACATGTACATTATTCGACACTTTGCCAAGTATGAAGACAAGAAACCATCTTTGCTGATTGAAATTGAAGCAGATGAAAGTTGGTTTTGCAAAATCGTAGGTGCATAGTATGCCTTTGCTTTGTAGATGCACAAATTCAAACGGCCGGTTTTTTATACTAGCAACAGTTGAACCTGTGCAACAAAATCAGCAGCATTTTCTAAATGTGCAGCAAGAAGAACTCATTTGAAACCCGGAATTTATCTTCAAAATCATCCAACTTGAATTCCTTCTATACCCTAACAGGAGCTTTTTCTTATTTCTTATGTGAGATCGACAACACCATCTCAATTCGTCAGAACAGAAAATCCGAAACCCTAGGACAATGAAGCATTTCGAGCGGTTGTTTCATTCGGATTAGGAACGTAAGAATACTTTGGGTTTTTAGACTCGTGCTGGATGATCTTTAGAAGAGCATATTGGACTTTGAAGAGCGTGCCGTCGCATAATCTATCTACCTGACTGAAACGCATAAATCTTTTCTCTTTCTGTTCGTTGATGTAGACTATCCCAAATTCAGGTTCCAGAAGCAGAGCGTTCTCGGGATACATCTTCAACTCAGGCGCTTTTAGATTCGGCTTTATCAGATTTACCTTCTTTGCCCTATTCTCGATTGCCATTTGGAAGTCCGTGAGATAAGACATCATGATGGTACGGACCAGGAATCGACGAACAGCTTCGAGCGCTTTGGTTACCGGAAGCGGTCGGATGGTTCTTGTACGGAGGTCCTTCAGAATAACATAGAAGTCGAACGGTCGGAGGTGCTGGAAGTCGGCTTCAGAAAATCTCCATTCATTCCCTTCTTCGCGTCTGACGGTGAATACAGGATAAACAACTTTCATAATACAGCCTGACTGGATGTTGAGCACTTCGGTGATTTTATGCGTGGTTCGGACTTGGCTAACTGGTAGACACCGCTTCATTGCGCTTATGTACCGGCGTTGGTATTCGGGGTTGGAACTGTAAATACCAAGGCAGAAAGTCTGCTCGATTGGGCGTAGCTTGTGAACGAACAACTTCTTCAGGGATTCCTCCAGGTGAGGAATAAATATCGTGATCTTCTCCCAACGGATTTGTTGCTGTTGAGAATGAGGGAGATCAGAACCTGTCGGTTGCTGAGGAGGAGATGTCGGAATATCTGCAGTTGTAGTTTCGGGTCTTGTTGAAGTTTCGGCGGCTTGAGCTGAGTGAACGGGAGTACCATACAAATTCTGGAGCAGAAGCTGGTCGTAGTCAACGTTGTCGTCTTCATCAGTAGGGAAGACCAAATTAACCTGGAGATTTTCGGCACTGGCGGCCTTTTCATACCATGCATCTTCGGTCTCCGGGTTGGTCTCGCAGTCTGGATCAATCAAATCCAGTATCGGTGTATCTGATGAATCAAAAGTAACCAGTTCATGTGCTGTTCCCTCAGGCTTTTCAACCGTCGGGTCTTCATCATCGGAGATGTCCATATCTATTACCATCTCGGCTAAGGTCAACTCGGCTTCGGGTGCATTTTCGGTTGTAGTAGCCGCAGGTGGGGGTTCCTAATGAACCACGGTAGTCGTTTCAGTGAGGATCAGGGCGGTCTCGATTAATCTTTGTCTTTTCTCCCCCTCACGGTGATCAGGATTATCCTGATCATCGTGTTTGCGCTTTAGACCGCCTGCTTGACTCTTGCAGGTATCTTCGAGTGATCTGACTCTCTCGGACAGCGTTGTGAGCGCTTGTTGAACGTCCTTAAGAGTCGAGTCAAGGTTATCCATCCGAGTGGTTATGGACGACGAAGGAGCAGTGACCTGTGATTTCAGAACGGATAGCAGGTCTGCTTCGATAGAGGCGTCGGTTTTGGATTGTTGGAGAAGTTGGGCTAGAAGCATCGTCTTTAGGGTGTCCACCGAATAGATAGGCTGAACAGGAGTCGGTGGAGGTGTAGGAACAGTTTTAGCTGCGACGATCCTCGCTTTACCTTTGATTAAGCTCTTAATTTTGTCGAGCTCGGCGGTGAGGCGCTGCTCCATTGCCTCGCGGACAGCCTTGAGGGTGCTGTCTAGGGACCCTTGTGACACAAATTCGGGTGAGATAACACCGGGATCACTTAGATTACCCGTTGAGGCATCTACCTTAGAGGCAGAGCCACCTACGTTCACGGTTGGCGCAGGGATAGCCGTGGTAGGATTTCCTTCCGATCCTCGTGTTCCGCCAGACGGAGACACTACGAAAGTTCCGATCGAGTCACGAAGAGCATCGATTTGGTGAGTCTCATCCTGTGTCCTAGCCGAAGAATGTAAAATATCAAGTGGATCTAGACTCAATAATGCACTTAAAGAAGTCGAGACAGGGGGTTGCTGGTCTCTTGTTTCAATACCGGTACCCTCCGAGTGAGAGACCGGTAGAAGTTGTGCTTGATCCCCGTGAGAAGTTGAAACACCCGTCTTTTGAGAAACGGGTGAGTGGCTGAGGAGGTTGTGCAATTGCACCGTTGGGTCCACGGTGGCTCCTTCAATACCCCGTCCCAACGGATGAGACGGGATAGCAGATGTGGCAACCCGGATTACACTCGGTTGGGGTCGCCCAGAAGCCTCTTTATCTTTACGGCTCAATCTTTCTTGGTTCGCTTTCGACCGTAATTCACTCCTTCTCACATGTTCTATGTCACGGGGAAGGTCCCTCCGGCGCTGGCTGGACTATGGGATTCCCTAACTCTCGTCTAGATGCTATCACAGTTAGGGCTTCAGGTATATGCATAGTTGGGGTATCCGGTGGGTTACTTACCGGGTAAGTGTCCGGAAAGCCTCAATTTGCCAAAAAAGAAAATGAAAGATTTGCTGCTCCCCCTCAAACTGAGCATGGGGAAAACTTGCTCCCCCTCGGATGGTGCAATGGAGAGCTCGACACATAATTTTTTTTTTTGGACAATTAAAGAAAGATACTGTATCGCTCCCCCTCAAATGATGGACATGAGTTGAAATACTCACGGGAGTATCCACACACAAAAAAAAAGTCATCAGTTAAAAAAATTGTGTGTGACGCTCCCCCTCAACAATAGAGTAAACTTACCTGATAGCTGACCATGCTCCCCCTAAACACATGAGCAGCTCGTGAAAACACAGGTATAGACAATACTCACGTCTTCGTAATATTGTTCCTTGTAGATCGTGAGCAGCTCCCTCCTTTCGGTCATGTGTGTGGAGCATCCAGGGTCTAAGTACCACACATGACCGTCCTGCAAAACAAGTTTAGCGGACCTTGGGTACCCATATCTTCCTGGGTCCCGGAGGGTTAGGTTTGACACCCTTCGTAGGAACTTGCTTTGACGCAGGTTGCCTTTTAGGTGTAGGTTTGACCTCAGTAGGAGTAACCCGTTTTGAAGTAGGTTTCCCATCTCGCTGTGGTTTAACCTCTGATTGGGAACCCCGTTGTAAATGATGTTTCTTTTTGTTTTTACGGGGTTTGCGTTTGGGTGTATGATTATATATGTGATATGACCCAAATCAATCATTATTATTGATATCATCAAAGTCATTCCAACCACAGCTAGAACAACACAAACAATCATGCGACAATTGAATCAATTGCTGAATGGAGTAAATTTTCATCGGAAAATTAACATCTCTTTTAACAAAATCATTCCTATGACTCCAAGCACAATCGTTTGAGTTCATTATAGGGTAAAACACAGTATTGAAAGACTTTGATGCTGCTTCCTTGACAGATTCCTTGGCTAGCCACTTTTGGTTATCCTTTTTAGTGCGGCCGTTCTTATTCGAAACAACATGAATAGCATGGTCAGTGGCTTTTGAAGAAGCAGTATTTTTGGTAGGCAATTGCTCAGTCTTTTGCCTCGGCTGTGATTGTTTTTGAGAAACAGGTTGAGATTTAGAAATTTTAATCACAGCTGGGGCCTTTGTTTTTGAACATCCACCCTTTAGAAAATTGATCGGGCGATTGACTACTGGAGACAGAAAATCAGTTTGACTCGGAAGAGGTTTGTCGAAAGGGAACGAATCAAACTCTTCTTCAGAATTGCCTTCGGAGTTCATATATTCAGAAAAGTCGACAATCGGAATTACAGGACTTGGATCGGTCGAGGAAGGCGAGGGACACTCTGTGCTTGTGTGCTTTGGGGAATTTGGTGCGGAAGCTAGGAAAAACTCAGAGTTCAAATTCCTTAAAACACTCTCGTCTTGAGAATCTTTATCGTCTTGCGTTGAAGAGGTTTTGCTTATGAAGGCTTTACACGAAGACGTGTCCGATGAGTTAGAGGAAGAATCGGGTGAAATAAGCTTTTCAGATTTGAGTTGGTCAATCTGCTCTTGGAGCTGACCGTTTTTCGTATACTCTTGCATCACATCTGTTGCCAAGGCAGCCAGTTTTGATGTGAGCTTAGTGATTTCACACCAAAGGATTTCCTGTCCTTCAACAGACACAGTTTCGGTTTTGACAGATTTTAGATTCTCAAGTTCTTTGTTTAGCGCTTGCTTTTCCTTTTCAAAATTAGTCCTTTCTTTCTCGAGTGACTCCTCCAACTCGACTATCTTTGCTTCCAAGATGAGAGGGGGAACATAGAGCTTGAACTCATCCGTCTCACTCTTGGTTTCGGTTGCTTGGACCTCATCCTTCTTGGAGGAATTCTTGGGCGTTGCAACCTTATAGCAATCGAAGTAGTAATTCGAGAGGTACTTTTTATCTTTCTTATAGGTATGATTTAAAGATCCATAACTGAAAGGAAGTTGCATTTTAGATGTGCGTGTGCGCTTGTATTCCTCAGTTTCCTCTTCCTTTTCAGGTTCAAGAGGACCAGTCCATTTAATTGCATATTCCGGATAATATTTGGCAATTCCAAGACAACTAAAATCATACAATATAGGTCTCTTGGCTATACCCTTTTTCAGGTAGTGCGGGTTATCGTATCCGATTCCCCAGTATTTGTTGAAATACGTGAACTCCTTTTGTTTATTCATATGGATAGTCTGATCCGTTTGACCTATTTTATGAAGTTTTGTTTCAAGATCAAGAATTTTAGCAACAAATTCCTTGTGCTGAATTTGAAGAGCAGAACATTGATAAACAATTTCTGCTTTCTCATTCATACACTGATCAAACTGAGACTGAAGTTCAGATAATTTGGCCCTTAAGTCCTTAGGTGTTATTGAAAGATTTTTGCATTTGTCTTTTAAGCTAGCATTTTCAGACTTATATTTCTCAGCTATTCTCTTTTGAACATCTAGCTTTTCAGTTAGAGATCTGATTTCAATCTTTTGTTCATTAGAGGTGGCCTTAAAGGAATCTGCCTGTTCAACAAGTGATTGCATTTTATTCAAGAAATCTTGAGTAGTAGATTCACATACCTGGCTTGAGTTTGTCTTCTCTTCATCGGCAGGAGACATCTTCAGTTGCACTGGAGTGATCGTCAGACGATGGTTCGATTCAAAGTGATAACCTAACGCAAGGCACTAAGAGTGATATCCTAACGCAGGTTCTACGACCGATTTAAACTAGAAACAGGTAAGAATTCGACTGGAATGAACTTACCGGATAGGAATCCGGATAAGATGTCTGATCTGGAAGTGTCCGGATCAGATTGAGTGAAAAACAATCAAAAATACAGAAGTTCCGGATAAGAATGAAAGAGTCCGGATAAACTAAGTTTCCGGATAACAGAGGGTATCCGGAGAAACTAGGTTTCCGGATGAAAGTAATGAACACAAAACTTACCGGATAAAATGAGTTTCCGGATGATACACTTTCCGGATGATGGAGTATCCGGAAAAGATCAATTTGACCGGAAACTTCGAGTTGTCCGGATAAAATAGGTTACCGGGAACGTTGAGTTGTCCGAACAAACTATTTTACCGGAAACTTTGGGTTTCCGGAACAAATATACCCGGAAATATTAGGAATCAGTGACTTACCCGGAAAGATTGGACGTGTCCGGAAAGGTTGAATGCGAACTTCCGGAAAGTTGGGAGTTGTCCGAAAACCGCGGTTGGTGTATCCGGAAACAGCGGCTGGAATGTTGAAATCGATTGGGAATCAACTAGGGTTGCTCAAAATCGTTCCTGAAAGATTAGGAACTCGACCAAACACAAAAATAACACTACCTAAGTCGATTTTGAAGCAAAAACAACAAGTTTTGATGGTTAAAAAATTGATTTTTATCAAGAACACACCCAAAACTTTTGAACTTTAATTTGCTTAAAACACACTCAAATGATCGAAATAGAGTATGAAAACTTGCAGAATCACTAATAACAATGATACTAACAATACCCAATAAACGAAATCAAACAATTTTAGCAGAATCCAAATATGGATTGACAACTTAGAACACAGTCGTGAAAAAGAGAAAAACTTACCAGAATTCAATATGAACACCTTGAATCGATCTGTCCGTCTGCTCTGATACCAATTGAGAGTTCCAGATCCGTGCAACGAACAATAATGAAATCAATAAGTAGAAACAAGTCGGAATGATTTCAACTGGTCATCCAATTTAGCTTTCAATTGAGAGAGTTTACAATAAGGAATAATGAAAGCAAATGAACAACTTGCCTAAACAATGGCAAAACAGAACTTTATATATGACGGGCCCGTGGTTAACAAGCCCACGGCCCGTTCACTAACTAGGCTCAAAATAAACTATTACAATTAGCCCCTTGAACTTTAATTCAACATTAAATGACCCTAACAACATGTGATTACTTCGGAGGGAGTCAAAGTAGACCCAGCAAAGATAGAAGCTATGACAAATTGGGAGACACCAAAAAGTGCGTCTGAAATAAGAAGTTTCTTAGGCCTAGCCGGATACTACCGAAGGTTTATTACAGACTTCTCAAAGATTGCTTCTGCTTTGACTTTATTGACTCGAAAGAACGTGAAGTTTGTTTGGACTGAAAAACAAGAATCGACTTTCAAAACTTTACGTCAAAAGTTATGTGAAGCACCTATTCTTGCCTTACCAGAAGGAACAGAAGATTTGGTTGTATATAACGACGCGTCAAAGATGGGTCTAGGATGTGTATTGATGCAACGAGGCAAAGTGATTGCTTACGCATCAAGACAACTTAAAGAGCATGAGAAGAATTATCCTACTCATGATTTGGAATTAGCAGCGGTTGTGTTTGCATTGAAACTGTGGCGTCATTATTTGTATGGCACGAAGTGTACTCTTTATACTGATCACAAGAGCTTGAAACATGTCTTTGATCAAAAAGAGTTGAACATGAGACAATGGCGCTGGTTAGAGTTACTTAAAGATTACGATTGCGAATTGCATTACCATCCCGGTAAAGCAAATGTCGTAGCTGATGCTTTAAGTAGAAAAGAATATAGTGGGTGTTTGAAATCAACCAACGCTAGAATTGATGTAACTTCAAGTTTAGTTGAAAAGATAAAAGAGGCACAAGCGGAGGCCTTACTGGAAGAGAATCTGAAAGATTAAATTATGAGCAAGCAACATCTTCAACTGACCGAAGATAGCCGTGGAATTAAATTATTCAAAGGTCGTGTTTGGGTGCCAAACGTTGGAGGAAATCGAGAGTTAATTCTTGAAGATGCTCATAAATCAAAGTATTCTATACATCCTGGGAGTACTAAGATGTATAGAGATTTGAAATTGCACTATTGGTGGCCAGCTATGAAAGTAGATGTGGCACAAATAGTAGAAAAGTGTAGGACTTGTTCATTGGTAAAAGTGGAACATCAAAAGCCCTACGGGAGTTTCGAATCTTTGGAAATTCCGAAATGGAAGTGGGAAAAGATTACCATGGACTTTGTGACGAAGTTACCAAGAATGCAAAAGGGTAACGATACTATATGGGTAATCGTGGATCGATTGACTAAGAGTGCTCATTTTCTGGCTATGAAAGAAGCGTCACCAATAGATAAATTGGCGAAGCTGTATATTGATGAAGTGGTGTCAAGGCATGGTATACCGGTTTCTATAGTGTCGGATCGTGATAGTCGGTTTACCTCAAGGTTTTGGCAGTCACTACAAGAAGAATTGGGTACGAAAGTTAATTTGAGCATTGCTTATCATCCACAAACTGACGGGCAAAGCGAAAGGACCATTCAAACTTTGGAAGATATGCTCAGGTCATGTGTATTAGATTTTGGAGATAACTGGGATGCGCATTTACCTTTAGTGGATTTTGCGTATAACAATAGTTATCATTCCAGTATTGGAAGAGCACCTTTCGAAGCTTTGTATGGACGGAAATGTAGAACTCCGGTGTGTTGGCCCGAAACTGGTGCAACAAACAGCTGACAAAGTGAAAGAAATCCGGAAGCATATGAAAGCAGCTCAATATAGACAAAAGAGTTATGTTGATCCGAAAAGAAGACCAAAAGAATTCCAAGTTGGGGAGCGTGTGATGCTTAAAGTATCCCCATGGAAAGGTGTGATAAGGGTTGGTAAACGTGGAAAGTTGAGTCCTCGTTTTCTAGGACCTTTCACCATCACTAAGAGAATTGGATTGCAAGCATATCAGTTGGATCTTCCACCTGAATTGGAAGGAATCCACAATACTTTTCATGTTTGCTACCTTCGGAAATGTTTAGCCGAGGAGGACGATGAGATTCCACTTACTGATGTAAGAGTGGATGAAAAGAGCCGTTGTGTGGAAGAACCAGAAGCAATTTTGGAAAGATCAGTTAGAAAGTTACGTAATAATAAGGAAGTAGTTATGTTAAAGATACATCGGAAACATCATCGAGGTGCTAATGTAACTTTAGAGTCGGAAGAGGATATGAAGATTAGATATCCTCACTTGTTTACCTAGCTTTGATTTCGAGGACGAAATCATTTTCAAGTTGGGGAGTATTGTAACATCTCGATTTTTATAAAAGATTACGTTTGGCTTATTTAAAATAATTTGAGTATAACTATTTGATAAGTTGTGATCGGTTATTTGATAGATTAATGTTAGAGTTTATCCCCGAATAAGTTACGTTATTTGTTTTGTGGAGTAATAAGTTAAGGGGTAAACTTTAATTTTAATTTATAAGTGGAGGGATTAAACTTGTCAAGTGTTAATACTTGGAGGGTTGTTTGGTTAATGAGATTAATCTAATCACCATCACCGCCCTATTTGCATAAAGAGGGTGATGTGTCTCTCATTCATGCCATTTTGAACATCTTAAGTGTGTGTGGGTGTGTGGTGTACGGCAAGAAAGAAGAGAGAGAGAGAAAGAGATAACTAAAAAGGAAAAAGAAAGAAGAAGAAGAAGAAATAGATTTCTTCAGCTGAAAAGAAGTTAAGAACAATCTGTGGGACAAAGGTAATCATCTTACTTGAATTCTTCATCTTTGTAGATAAAGTTTTATATGGGTTTAGAAATGGGTTTTTGATATTTTGAAGATTATGAGAAATCTGGGCTGATGATAATGTTCTATTAGTAGTATTAAACATAACTGCATAATTACAGAATCATTCATGGTTTAAAACTATAGATTTCTGGGTTAAGTATGAATTCAGTTGGTTGAGACAGTTATGAATATCGCAACAGTGAGTTGCGATAGTTATGATGTTTGCGATAGTTATGAATGTCACAACCTTGGGTTGCGACAAGCTCGATAGTATCGCAACAGTTGGTTGCGACAAGAAGTGTATCGCAACAGTTGGTTGCGATAAGATGGGTATCGCAACAGTGGGTTGCGATAAAATACTGTGTCGCAAGTAGAAAGTGGCGACAAGGGTTATCGCAGCTAGTTGGTTGCGATAAGAGTTGAGAATTTTGGGATATTTAATATTCTTAGTATTTAAGGGTCCTGTACAGTAAATTAATACCGGTACAATATGTATATGGGTATTTCAGATCTCTGTGAAGTTGGTGACGGAAATTCATACGATTAAGAAAATAAAGTAAGAGTGACGCGACTACTATCAGGTGAGTTCATTCTTACCTTACCCTTTTATAACATTTTTTAAATTATGGTAAGGTGTATTTTATAATGAACTGTTTGGAATGTATTTTGGAAGAATGATTTTAGGAAGTAAAATCGATTATCTTAAATTGAGAGTTTTGCTTAAATTCATTAATGTTATTTGAAAATGAATTAGATTAAGCAATAACCTGCACAGGTACAAATAAGTGTAATGGATCCATAGGCACTAGTTGTTATGAACGCATGGAATAGGCGTGTGGATTAATCGTTATTCCAGTGTGTGTGAGAAATCGTGGAATGGGCGTGTGGATTAATCTTAATTCCCGATTTCTAAGGAAGTGAAGAGATTGGCATGTGTAATTGTAATCTCTACGTCCTTTCCAAAAAATGGGCAGGTGTAATTGCGATTTATTGGATATGAGCATTAATCTAGAATCCGTGGAGTTTCGTAGTGTGGGCTCAGGAATATTATACAATGACTGACTTGGTGTTAGTCATAATCATGGAATCGGGTATAACCCCGTCATCGAAAGATGTTTACACGTGTGGTAAGGAAAAGGGTAAACCAGGTTTGTTATGCCTTGTTTACAATGATTTTAGAAGTATCATTTTGAAACTGAATGTTCTCACTAGGCATTAGCCTAATCGATTCAAATGATATTTTCTTACCAGGTACTAGCTCGGGAAAATAAATGGATGTGGGACGAGAGCTTTTGGATTAGCGGAGAAGATAATGAACATTGAGGTTTTGATGGATTGCTTAGATAACCTAGTTAATTAGCCCTGAATTTTAGGGTTTAAATTTGGTTATAAATTGAGGTTTAAATTAGCCCTGAATTTTAGGGTGTTACAATAACCTCACATCAAAACCAGACTTCTCAGCATAACTTCTATAGAACTTTTCAGCCTGACCAATATTACTAAAAAACTGTCATCGTTTCGGTATGTATTCATCAGGAACAGAAGGAACCCAGTACTTAGATCCATCGGGATTTACTTCCATCTCTTGGTTATGGATATCTAATACAACAAAATATAAACAATCGACGTCAACATATTTAAAGAAACACAATGGATTAAATCAATTAAGAATACCAATCATTGAAAATAAAAAAGAGATGCATTCAAGTTTTTTTGATTTATTCCATTATTTTCATAAACTTTTATTGTTTACAAACAGATTGATTAATATTCATGACAACATAATATTGTGATGATTCAAAAAAATTGTACACAAGGACTTTATTTTAACAAAACTTAAGGTCTTACAGGGAGTATTTTTTTGGTTAATATATTTGCATTTGAAAAGAAACGACAAAAACTAGAACTATTTTTACATTCATAGCTATACAAAAATTATACAATAACACAAAACTATGAAACAACGTATGGAATTTCTAGCATGATTAATTAATAATAGTCAACAACTTAATTGCTTCAATAAATAACTGGATTAATTAGGTGCTTTAAAGTAGTATTCATTACAACAATAAATTAATTAAATTCCAGAAACAAAATTCACTACAAATTTTAATAGTAACACAGATTAGAAGGAGAAAATGAAAGGGATTTCTATCATGTATGCTAAATAACTGATTAAATCATTAAATACCTTATTTATGTAGAATAATGTTGAATACTATACAACATGTATTGGCTTACAGAAACATAAATGCACAATACCAAAAACATTAAAAAATATAAAAAAAAAACGCATACCATCTTCTTCAAAAGCGAAATCCAACTGATCGTGTGATTGGTTAAGATCATCAAAACACTTTGAGGTTCCTTCATCCATCCCATATGCAACAGATGAATTCTTTAATTCATCGCCTTTTTCTTTATTAAGATCATTAGCAGCAAATATATCAAAAACGAACTCTTCGTTGAACGGTTCGGTTTCCGCCATTGAAGACTATGAAAGAAACTGAAACTATATGGAAGACTATGAAACCGTATCAGAAGTATATAGAGAAAAGGTCACGAGTTCTTAATATTGATAAGCAATAAAACAGGAAAGAATTGATATCAGAATAAGTTTTGATTATGATTGGATCATCGACACCAATATACAGAATAAAACGGTTCGATGATGAAGGTTTTGTTCAATAGAAAATTCATTCGTTTTTTGTATTTGATATTCATCCTATAAACATCTTATTTTAAACTAGAAGAGTATTCGCGCAATGCAATGCGATATATCTTGATTTTAATGTTTTGTTTTACTTTCTATCATTGTCGATTTTATAAAACGTAGTTTTGAGAAAACTATTATTATTATTTTTGTATAAATTTGTACAAAGGATGACGATTTTTGAGGGTTCATGATTTGAAGATTTGAAAGAGGTTAGAGATAAGGATTAATTAGGTAATGAATGAGGATTAAAGAATGAATGAATGATGCTTTTTTAGGGGTATGATTGGAGAATTTGTAGGGAGTTAGAGATAAAAACTAATTAGGTAATTAACATTAAAAGCGGTACATAAAGCTTCATTAGTTATTTTTAAAAGATTTTAGGTAACCAACATTAAATAACAGTACATAAGGTTTTATGAGTTTTTTTTAATGCTTTATAATATAGTATAGATATATAAAATTTAAAATATAATTAGAATAAATACTGAGTTTTAACATAATACTTAACTATGATTTCTTTTATAAAACATGATATTATTAAGTCTAAAAAATTACAACACTGTTACACCTAAAATAATTAAACTAACATTAATAAATTAAACACAAAAAATAAAATAAAATAAAATATTAAAATCAAGATATATTAGTGCTACATTATGCAATAGTTAAAATAAAATATAAATGTAAATATTAACATTAAACTACAATTTTGATTCTCCAAGTTACCTTTTTTTTCGCACAGAACCTCCAACTGATTTGCCTCCACAATTGACCTATTGTCGTCATTTTCATCGTCATGACAACGATTGCTCATCAATTTCTGTTTATACAATCAAATATTTTATCCAGGGATCCAGTATTCTCCATCCGTCCCGATGTCTACCGCCGTCGCCCGTGACGTTGCCATCATCGGTGCCGGAGCAGCTGGGTTAACAGCTGCCCATCAGCTCCGTCGAGAAGGCCACTCTGTCGTCGTCTTCGAGAGAGAATCCCAAGTGGGAGGCACTTGGATTTACACCAACACCACCGAACCCGATCCACTCGGCATTGACCCAACTCGTCCGGTGGTCCACTCTAGTCTCTACGCCTCCCTCCGCACTAACTTACCCCGAGAAGCAATGAGTTTCAGAGAGTACCCTTTTGTACCAAAGAAAACGGGTCACAGAGATCCGAGGAGGTTTCCGGGTCATAAGGAGGTGTTGGAGTATTTGAAGGACTACGCTAGCGAGTTCGGAATCGGTGAGTTGGTTCGGTTTGAGACGGAAGTAAATCGGGTTTGGCGTAGGGAAAATGGGAAATGGGAAGTGAGATCAAGAAAGAGAGGTGGAAAAGAAGAAGAAGAAGAAGAGCATATGGATGAAGCTTTTGATGCTGTGGTTGTTTGTAATGGCCATTATTCGGAGCCCCGAATCGCACATATTCCAGGTATTTCAATCGTCATTTAACCCACAAAGAAGATAATAATAATTAAAATTCAAACAATCTTAAATGGTATCTGCTTATTTATGAATTACCCATCTTGTGTTTGTTTTCTTGAACCAATCCAAACTAAACGAACTCATTATATCTGATTCGGAAGCATGGTGGTTGATGAATAAACTGTAAATTTGTTATAAAAAGTTGTGAATTTATAGGTGTGGATGGGTGGCCTGGAAAGCAGATTCATAGTCACAATTATCGAGTTCCAGAACCCTTTCAAAATCAGGTATCCATCATGTTTGTTTCTTTAAAACCAAATCGATTAATATATACATATCTGTTATATTTGGTTAATTTGGTTGGTTGAAATGGCTTTAAACAGGTTGTGGTGGTAATAGGAAGTGCAGCAAGTGCTGTTGATATCTCCAGAGAGATTGCAAGTGTTGCTAATCAAGTCCACATTGCATCTCGATCCACCTCCAATCAAGAAGCTGCAATGCTACCCGGATACGATAACATTTGGCTCCATCCTATGGTATAACTATTTTTATACGAAAAAGGGGTTCTAAACCTTGAGCCAGCTCATCATACAAATAAAGGCTAGGCCTTGGAACTCCTGCTCATTGGTTGTCAATTCGAGTATCTTCAGGGCCACTAAAGATTTTCTTGGCTGTTATCCGCAGATTGAACGTGCACATGAAGATGGTACGATCTCATTTATAGACGGGTTCAAGATTGTTGCTGATATTATTCTACATTGCACTGGGTGAGTTTCTTAGATATATTCATTTTGGTTCATTTAACATTTTCTTTGAGGTATAATTGTCTTTGCTTTCCGCGTATATCCTATCCTCCTACCTTGTCTCCTTACGAGATTTACTGGGTTATTTTGGTTTATTTCTAAGGTAACTTAGAGGTTCCATATTTGAGGTAAGGGGATCAGATTTGATTGTGGGTCCCATTTATCGAGAGATTTTCCTTAATCTTGAAGCTCATATGATGATTATCTTTACTCTTTACTCTTTCAGGTACAAGTATCATTTTCCGTTTCTTGATACTAAAGGCATCGTGACCGTTGATGACAATCGGGTGGGCCCACTTTATAAGCACGTCTTCCCGCCATCATTAGCCCCTTGGCTTTCTTTCGTTGGATTGCCATCCAAGGTTACCTTTGTATTTTAACACATACATGTCTCCATACATCCCTCCACCAGGTGGAATATACTGGGATCGTTTATCACAGCTTAAGGTTTATTATTTATTAACAATTTATTTTCTTGTTGATTGAATTCACAGACTGCTCTATTTCACCAGTTTGAACTCCAAAGCAAGTGGATAGCAGGCATATTATCAGGTCGAATTTCGTTGCCTTCACACAAAGAGATGACAAAAGATGTCGAAGCATTTTATTCATCGTTGCAAAAATCCGGTGTCCCAAAACGATATACCCATAATATGGCTGGCTATGAGGTACAAATTCTCTAATTCTGGATCTATATATAATATGATTTTACATTTGTAGATTTTATGGGCAGCCGTTGACTTTTAGAGTCAAAATGTTGATTTTAAAATTGAAATTAGTTATAAGTTCACGAATTAATGTTCTTCTAACTGTATCATTTCTTATATAGCATTCGTATACAGTCCAATATAGTTATCAATCTTTTTCATTGATTTAAAGAACCTGTTGGGTCACCGAAGATTTGAAATTGACTCACCGAAGTTTTCTCTAAATCTTACTTAGAATATTTTAGCATGGTTCTTTATAATGACTTGTACAAGATAGCAAATGTTTGGTGAAGTCAAAGATCAACCAAAGTCAAGATTGAAGAATCTCTCATTGTGGAAGTAAGAGACTCTTTATCAACACATGCAAGTCATTGTCCACCGATGGTGGTCTCACACATCGGTGGACACTTCTCCACCGACCTATCTCTGGGTCGGCCAACATATCCCACCTATGAAGACTCTCAAATAGGTGGGATCTCAAGAAGTCTCAAAGATGCTTTTCTTCAAAGATGTGTCACATATCTCAAAGATGCTTTTCTTCAAAGATGTGTCACATATCTCAAAGATGTTTTTCTTCAATGATGTGTCACATATCTCAAAGCTTTCATCGGTGGTGTACTCCTTGAAGACAAAATGAGAAGATCTTTTATTATGGGACAATATCCTATTGTCAGATAAAAGTGACAATTTATCCTTTTATCTATTACCATATAAAGTCTCTTCTAGCATGGGCATTCTTCCTGATACCAAGGAAAAGGTGAAAATGACACATCAACTTTTCAGGAGTCAACATCCTCAGCAAATATGATGATGACAAGTGTCCCAAGCATTTAATGCTTATACACTCCTTGTCACTATAAAAGGAAGACCTCTCCATGCAGAATATCTCTTACATCTTGAGAGACTTGAAGATTACTGTGTGCTCTAAGATATTCTACGCAAACTGGAAGATTTCTCTCAGTGCAAGAATTTCCATTTTGCTTGAAAAACTTTATAGCTTTGTTCTAAGTGTTCTTAGTTGTTTTGTTAGTATACTTTGTGTAAGATTGTTAGAATTGTTTATCTGTTCTTTTCCGCAACAGTCTTAAGTTTTCTATGTGTAATTCTTGTTGAAAGATTTTCAATAATAGAATTAAAATTGTGAAAATTCTGAGTATTGTATTCAACCCCCCCTTCTACAATACTTGTTATAGCCATCTGGGACTAACAAGTGGTATCAGAGTAGAAAAGTTTAACTCATAAACTTGATCTGTGATGGCTGCCTCTTCTTCTTCAACTGTTGAAAATGCTTTTCGAAACAACTTTTCTGAAAATGGTTCCATAGCCAAACCTCCCAAGTTTAACCCCAACAGCTTTTCTTTGTGGAAAAGCCGGATGATGCTTTTCATGGAAGGAATGGATAGTAGATATCCAACTATTCTAAGTGAGGGACCCATAGTTCTTAGAGTCTGGTCTCGCTATGAAAAAAAAATCTGGTAAGGAAGTTGCTGGCAAAGATGATTCTGATGATTCGTCTGATGAAGAAAAATCTGCTGCTACTGGTCGTTACATTCTTAAAAATCCTAAGAAATACACTGATGAGGAAAAACGGCTTGTGTCTCTTGATTCTAAAGTTAGAACTATCATTGCTCTCTCTCTTCCTGATGAAGTGTACCACTCTCTGGTAAATCTCTCTACTGCCAAAGAGATGTGGTCCACTCTGTGTGTTTTGTACGAAGGTACAAATGAAGTTAAAAAGAGCAGAAAGATTGCTCTTGTTAGAAAATATGAAATCTTCTCTTATGAGAAAGGAGAATCTCTCTCCAACTACTATAACCGTTTTAACAGTCTTCTTAATGATTTAAAGCTATTAGGTAGAGTGTATGACAATGAGGAAATCTTGTGCAAGTTTATGGACTGTCTTCCTGATTTTTGGGAAAACATTTGTACTTGTATAAAGACAACCAAGGATCTTGATCATATGCCTCTTACTGTTCTTTATGGAACTCTTTTCAACTATGAGCAGACGAAACTGCAAAGGTATATAAAGAACTCTTCTCTAGCTCTCCTAAGTGACTCTTCCAAAAAGACTAAGTGTTTTCCAAAAATCACCTACCCATCTGACTCTGACCATGATAGTCAAGAAGATCCCAATGATCATTCGGAGGCATATCTTAGTGATGCTAAGGATGAATGTGAGGAAACTTCTGTTGATAAATTGTCTGATGAAATGGCCATGTTGGATGGGTATTCGAAATCTAAATCTCACAACCTTTCTGGAAAATCTAAGTCTGGTAGAAAATCATCCTTTTCTCTCTCCAAACACTCTTCTTTGGAAAAATCTAATGAGGAATGTTTTAACTGTGGTAAAAAGGGTCATTTTGCCTCTGAGTACAGAAGTAAACTTCTTGAAGGACCCAAAACTTCTTCCTCAGGCCGATTTTCCTCAAAATCGGAAAGATCCAAACATGATTCCACCAATCTCTCCTCTTCTGCACATTCTGACCGAGCTGAAAGATACAAAGAAAAATACAAGAGAGAAAAGGAAAGAAATGAAAGACTTGTCAGAAAAGCAAAGGGTCTGCCTGCTAAAACTCATATTTTGGCAGATGAACCCACATCTGAAAGTGAGGATGACACCTCAAATGTCTGCTTCATGGCCAAGATAAATGACATGGATGATCCAGAAGGCCACATCTCCTCAACTGCTCTTGTATCAGCTAAGTGTCTTTCCTCCTCTTCACAGGTACATCCATTTCTATCTCTTTCCGATGATGAAAAGGTTGAAACATTTGATTCTTTAACCATTGATCTTTTTGATGCTAAAACTTCTAAGCAAAAGGCAAATGCTCAAATAAAATCTCTTTCCTCTCAACTGCTATTTTGTCACTCTCAACTGGAAAACTTTGAAAAAGTTAAGGCTGAGCTTGAAGATCTAAAATCCATCAACTTTATTCTTGCCAAGGAGAAAAATAAAATATTCAAACGTTTTCAAAAGGAGCAAGAAATCATGAGAAAATGGACCAGTTCTTCCAAAAACATGGAAAATATTTTTCAAGATCAGATTTCCTGTAATAACAAAACTGGTCTAGGCTTTGGAAAAACGGAAACTGATCAATCTTCAAAATCTCATGCTTCCACCTCATGTGCTTCACCTACTTCTTGTGAAACTTCTAATTCCAATTCTATTGGGTCTGTGTCCATGAATTCTACCGATTCTTCTGAAGATTTAAAATTTGGAATGTTTTTAAAGGCAAAAGATCATATTTCTTTTCCAAAGGAAAAGGCTCAAGATTCCAATGATTCTTCCACACCTATCCATGAATTTCAAAAATTCTTGACTTTAGATGATGCATCCTCCTTTTCAAACTCAAACAAGAATTTTTCTATCTTTGAAAAAGGCAAATCTTCAGGTGCTGATTCTTTCCTAAAAAGAACTCATCCAAATTTTTCTAAAAATACCTGTGTGACTTCTCCTACCGATTTTCTTTCCCAATCTGTGTGTCTCAAAATGTCCAATTCAAAGGAAAAGATTTATGTCCTCCCATCTTCTGAAAAAGGAATCTTAGGACCTGCACCCCAAATCTTTAACTCCTCTTCAAAGTCCTTGAAGATAACCAAAATGAGCAGTAAGGAAAAATGGCAAGTTTCTAAAAAGATTTTTCCTCATAGAAAATGCTATATCTGTGGTGATACTTCTTATTTTGCCAAAGATTGTCCGAAAGAAAGAATTGATCTAAGTGACACCAACTCTTTTTCTTCTAACCCAAAAGGACCCACCACCAAATGGGTACCTAGAAAATAAATTCTTTGTGATTGCAGATTTTGAGCTGGACAGATGGATCTATGTGGACAAATATGAAAGTGAGAAAATTGAAGAAATCATCAAGATCATCATGCAATCTGATGTGTCAAAATGGTGAACTCTTAGATCTCTTTATGTTGAAAATCCTTCCCATTGGCACACTCTCTAGTGTCACCATCTTCTCTACCGACATCATCACATCTCCCATCACCCTCCTCATTACTTACATTCTATTTTCCACCATACATCTCACCCCACATTTTCTCATCCATCCCACCACATATAGTGCCCCAACCTCATTTCTTTTTCATGTTACCGTCCATCTTACCACCCAACTCTTTCTCCTCTCTCCTACACCAATCTTTCCCTTCACATATTTCGGCCACATATTCTTCCCAACATCCACCTCAAAAAGATTTTCATTCAACAATCCTCCACCGATCCATCTCTCTCTCTCTCTAAAAAAACATCCTACCGATTTTCCTACCGAAAATCCTACCGAAATTAGCCAATTTTCGGTGGGAAAGCAAAAAAAAATCTACCGATTTTCCTACCGAAAATCTTACCGAAATTAGCCAATTTTCGGTGGGATCTCCTTAATTTTCGGTGGGGAAGCAAAAAAAAAATTGTTGCCGATTTTCCAATTTCTCTTGGTGTTTTTCCTCCGTCGGCCGCTGAGGGGGAGAATTCATCTGAGGGGGAGCAACATCAACCCTCGGTACTCGTTTTCAGCGTCCAACTCCGAAAAATGAGGAAATCGGGCGAACCGGTCAAGGGGGAGCACATCAGTCCGGACGGATCTAATTGAGGGGGAGCAAAACAAAGACAAAGGATGATGATGCTGAACAGGAAAAGCTGAAGATGCCAAGAGAAAGAAAGGAGATGCAAGAGATGGGCAGAAGCATCCTGAGCCTGATTCACTTAACTTCAAACCTTCCTCAAAGATTGTCACCATTATGGGTTTGTCTCCTTCCTAGAACACAGACTCATTTGGTTGAAATCTTTTGGAATAAGTGAATGGCTTGAAGATTTGGATCATCTGAAAAAAGAAAAAGTACCTGAAAGATAAAGTTCTCCAACATATCAACGGGTTGCTGATCAAAATGAAGAATCCCCAAGCCAGACACAAGTTTCAACTCGCCCCTCCAAAGAAGCAAGTAATACTCGTTTTGTTCATATTGTTTATACTTCTTTCCTTTTTCTTTCAATTATTTGTACAGTTATACCTTTTTATTTTTTCTTACTTGTAAATATCATACACACACAAATCCATAAAAGACAAAATAGATCAAAAAAAATGGTCTATGTGAAAAGAACCCAAAAAGAGTAAAAAGGGTCAAAATGAAATTTTATTCAGATACTCTTCAATATTCTAAGTATGGAGCTCAAATTCAAATAGGGGGAGATTGTTGGGTCACTGAAGATTTGAAATTGACTCACCGATGTTTCCTCTAAATCTTACTTAGAATATTTTAGCATGGTTCTTTATAATGACTTGTACAAGATAGCAAATGTTTGGTGAAGTCAAAGATCAACCAAAGTCAAGATTGAAGAATCTCTCATTGTGGAAGTAAGAGACTCTTTATCAACACATGCAAGTCATTGTCCACCGATGGTGGTCTCACACATCGGTGGACACTTCTTCACCGACCTATCTCTGGGTCGGCCAACATATCCCACCTATGAAGACTCTCAAATAGGTGGGATCTCAAGAAGTCTCAAAGATGCTTTTCTTCAAAGATGTGTCACATATCTCAAAGATGTTTCTTCAAAGATGTGTCACATATCTCAAAGCTTTCATCGGTGGTGTACTCCTTGAAGACAAAATGAGAAGATCTTTTATTATGGGACAATATCCTATTGTCAGATAAAAGTGACAATTTATCCTTTTATCCATTACCATATAAAGTCTCTTCTAGCATGGGCATTCTTCCTGATACCAAGAAAAAGGTGAAAATGACACATCAACTTTTCAGGAGTCAACATCCTCAACAAATATGATGATGACAAGTGTCCCAAGCATTTAATGCTTGTACACTCCTTGTCACTATAAAAGGAAGACCTCTCCATGCAGAATATCTCTTACATCTTGATAGACTTGAAGATTACTGTGTGCTCTAAGATATTCTACGCAAACTGGAAGATTTCTCTCAGTGCAAGAATTTCCATTTTGCTTGAAAAACTTTATAGCTTTGTTCTAAGTGTTCTTAGTTGTTTTGTTAGTATACTTTGTGTAAGATTGTTAGAATAGTTTATCTGTTCTTTTCCACAACAGTCTTAAGTTTTCTATGTGTAATTCTTGTTGAAAGATTTTCAATAATAGAATTAAAATTGTGAAAATTCTGAGTATTGTATTCACCCCCCACCCCCTTCTACAATACTTGTTATGGCCATCTGGGACTAACAGAACCCATATCAAATTTCGATTGAAAATTGGTCTAATTGACTTTAAAAGTCAAAGTGTATCCTTCTTAGGCTTATGGGGGTTTGTTATAATCAAGTCCAACTCTATTTGGTTGTTTTACGCAGCTTGAGTACAACAACTGGATTGCGACACAATGTGGGTGCCCACAAACCGAAGAATGGAGAAAGAAAATGTATTCCGCAACTTCTTTGAACAGAGAAGTACGACCCGAGACTTATCGGGATGAATGGGAAGATGCGGATTTGGTGTTGGAAGCTTATCAAGATTTCAAAAAGCAAATTTCTTGTAAAGATGTGTCTTTGCAACTACAGAATTTCAACATCTGATATGATACCATATCAATAATTTTTTCACGGTGTTTTACTGAATTATCGTAACGTGTTTATTTATTGATGAATATTCATATTTATAATATTATATATATACTATGTTATAAAACATTTAGACTAAAGCCTTTGTAACCCAATGCACTGCCGCCTCTGTAATTCGTCCCCCAAGGTGATGATATATTAAATCTCTCTCTCTTTCTCTCTCTCTCTCTTAAAACCCAGGTTTCTCTTCCCCAATGCACTGCTGCGGTGCCGCCTCTGTAATTGGTCCCCTAAGGTGACGATTCAATCAAATCGTCTTCCCTAGACGTAGATTTAGTCTTCAATGCATCGTATAATTATAAGGTTAGGTTCTTTCATTCTTCAATTCTTGCTTTTTATCTTCATATTTGATTCTCCATCGCACCATCTCAGGTAAAGATTTTCATTGTTCATCTTCATTTTCAATCCGCACAAGCATCTGATTTCTATTTGATTGTTCGTCTCTGTTCAAAATGGTTTTTCTTCATCGGTTTGATTTTTGTTAGGGTTTAGAGGAACAGATATATTAAATCCATGGACGTTTACCACCATTGACTATGTATGTTGTCAATTGCCTTCAACAGTTATATTAAATCCAATACTGATTTACTTTGGACTATGTATGTTGTCAATTGTCTAATGATTTGGGATTGGAGAGACAAGGGTATGGTTTAGATTTAGATTTGGTTTAAATGCTAAATCTGTTTTAGCCAATCTCATGTTTGAATATCTTTTGTTGCCTTGAATTAAATCTTACCACATTGTTTGGTTCTTATGTTTGCCCCATCCTTTGGAGTGTGCTGTTTGTGGAGTACATTCTTCTTATTAGTAATAGTGGTCATATTTCATAATCAACACATTCCAACTACTGCAGACCCATTTATAGGAATAATAATGGTGTGAGTTTATATATCTTTTTTTAAGAATGGTATATATGCAGATGCTCATAGCAATTATTGTTAGTTAAAAAGATTGTATTAATTTTCTATTTACTGGTATGATTATCAATAAAACTCTGAAACAAACAATTTAGAACCTAAGTAGTTGTCTACTACAATCGTTATTTTAGCACAACAAACTTTATGCGTCGTTGTTTGGACGTTTTTTTAATTTCAACCAAACATATGGTGCTTCCCGCCGCATTGTGCGGGCACCCAACTAGTAAAAAGATTAATTTAAAAAGGTTTAAGTAAAGAAAAATGACAAAAAGCTGATTTGCCATTGATTTTAATGGACCTGGTAGACGGTTGTTTGGTCGAGGGACCAAATCAAACAGAAAGTGCATGTCACAAGTGGCGTGTTACGTTCCGGTTTGGGTGGTTTAACACCCCATATCACAAGCCAAACCGCAATGGTGGTTAAGGAAAATTTCCAAACCGAACGATTTGGTAACAAGTAACCAGACAAGTCAAACCGGACCACAAAAAGTCGGTCTGGTATGATTAGTTTAGACGGTTAGGGCCTCTTATAGGTTTTAAACTAAAGAAACATAACATTTATATCCAAAACGAAATATCTACCGATATAATATTACTGAAAAATGATATACCGAATTATAAAAGAATCGTCTATCTCTAAAATAAAAAAATTATTGAGCAACTTAAAAAAAGGTTAAGCAAGTCCACCAACAATAGTTGAACTTTGGACAAATATTAACAAATCGAAAGACTATTTAATATCTTGGATTTGATTATTTCAAAATTCTGTCAATTTATATAACATGGTCAATTGGGAAATGAAAACTAAAACATGATGTTTTAGACGATTTTTTTAATTGGGCCATAAAGATTGAGCCTACAAGATGAAAACTACATCTAATTTTTATATGCCTATTTTTTTACGGGCGTTTTGGTCTGCTCGAAGAAAGTTTAAACCGCATACCAATACCGAACGGTTTAGCTATTTTTCAGATCGGACTGAACCATCCCATCGCTCAAACCACCAAAAAAGGTCTGGCTTGACAAGATTCATCTCGTTTAAACAATCCAACGGTTTTCTAAAATACCTGGCCACAAAGCCTTCTACGTAATAAATGAAGTCTGAAGATCAAGTCCATAATTTGCTCTAGATTTTCTAATCTCACTCTTAATTTTTTTTTATAAATTTATACTGGTTTTTTCTTTTTGTATAATCTGTGTAATAATGACGTCAGCAATTATATTATGCACATTTTCACCTACTAAATGAAATTAAATTTTGTCTTTATGGCCTTAATTAATATGAAAGAACACAAATGGTTACATAGATACAAATAAAAAGTAAATATGATCTTATTTAATACATTGTCCTAATAATAACACTAGTATACAATAGGTTCATTTGAAATCTCTCTCTCTCTCTCTCTCTCTCTCTAAATGTTGATGACCATTCAACATTAATCCCAAGCACAATGCTCAGAAAAAATGCAAATACAAACAAGAGAATTGACAAAAAAAATTATTATATCAAGTGTTTGCATTAATCTTCTCAATTCAATCACAAATTTGATATGTATTGAAAACTCACATCAATCACATGACTTCGACTTTGCAAAATGGATTAAACTCACATAATTGACATGAACTATACTTGTAATTGAGATCCACTCGTAAATGGTTACTATTTCCATGAACGTCTTTATACATTTATATTTATTTTTTCCTCTAGTTAGTTCTTCGAACCGTATTCAACATCATAAAAATTATGATATCTCTGTACCAAAAAATCACTTTTAAAATTATTTTGCCTACTTGATGATTTTGTTTTGCATCGTTGAAAACTCATATCAATCACAACCTTTTTAATCAAATCCAATTGATAAAATAATTTGACAGCTGATATTTATTCTTAGACCACCCGCATCGGGGCCTTGGGTTCGCCCGGGTTGGCATGGGTTGGGTGAAAATCTTTTTTTTTTTTTTTTAAAATATAGACGTTGGAAACAATTAAATTCAAATTTTTTAATTTTTTTTTTTTATTTCTATCCTATAAATACTAATCTTAACCTACTTATTTTTTCACACAAACAAATTTACTTTCAATCTCTCCCATCTTCCCCACTTCATTCTACTCTCTCAATATTATTTCTTTCTTCAAAAAAATCATAATGGATAAAGAAACACAAGGGTTCACAACACCACGACGATGTTCCAAATCGCGAGGCACGAGCTCACAACTGTCCCCGACGGAAAATATTTTCAATCTTACACCACCACCATCAACCTACCATGAAAACATACAACAATACCCTATGTATTCACCCAACACCCTCCCGGTTGGGTTCCAACAATTTCATTCGGGTGGATTCCAACAATTTAATTCGGGTGGATTCCAACAAGTTAATCAAGGCGGCTTTCAACCATTTATGCAATGTGGCTTTCCACAATATAATCAAGGTGGGCAATTCCAACAACTACTACAACAAGAAACATATTCGGAGGACGTTGAGGTCGAAGAAACGGTTCCCGAAACCCCACCCGATTTGGTTCCCGAAACACAAGGGAAAAAGAAATTTGCAAATAGAACGAAAGCGGTTTCGTGGACTTCCGAAGAAGAGGTTTTGTTGGCACGTGCATGGCTTCACGTCTCCGAAGATAGCATCGTTGGAAACGCACAAAAAGCGGGTATATATATTTATTAATGTATTTATCTTTATTATATATACGTATTGATATATATATTTATTAATGTGTTTATCTTTATTATATATACGTATTCATATATATATTTATTTTTGTAGGACAATTTTGGGGAAAAATACTCGATTATTTCAACTTAAGTCGCCAACATCAATGCAATAAAGACCAGGTACAATCTAAATGGGGTGACATGAACAAAAAAATGATGAAGTTTAACGGGATCTACAATAATCTAAGAGCCCAATATAAATCCGGATGGGGTGACGCAGACTTCATGGAGAGGGCACACACGATGTATCGGGCAGATAATAACCAAAAGTCTTTCTCCCACGAGACGGCTTGGAGATTTGTGAAAGACCACCCTAAGTGGAAGATCGTACATTCCATGGACGATAACCCGAGGCCCTCAAAACGGAGCAAGTCCACGTCGGATTCAAACCCAAACACGACGTCTTCTGACGCACGTGTTCGGTTCAACCTTAATGAAGAAAGCCATGAGGAGGAGGATGTCTTCGTACAAGAACCGACACGACCGACGGGGAGAGATAAAGGTAAACGTGTCGCGTCATCCTCCACAAAGACGGCGGAAAAGGACGAGGCGTTGAAGAATCTTATGGCGTATGTCGAGAATATAAACGTTGCAAATACAAAAATACTAACCGTGGAGGAGGAAATGTTGAAAACCGCGAGGGACAAAGCCGAGGCGACAAAGACAAAAGCGGAAACGACAAAGACAAAAGCGGAAGCTTTGAAACAAAGAGAAATGCGGAAAGATCTCAAGTTTTACATCAAACCACATGATCATCTCACGGGTAACGAGTTAAATGCGGTTTTAGCCCACAAAGAGTTGCTTCGACAACTATATGGTTGGTGAAATTTGTAGTTTTTTAATTTGAAATTATGTATTTTTTTATGTTTTTAATTTGGTTATGTAAGGTTAAAATTGTAGTTTCAATTTATGAAATATTTTATAAATTGTTTTATCTTATATTAAATTATAAATTATTTAAATTAATATACTTGTAACAAAAATAAAAATAAAAATAAATAAAAGATGGGATGGTGGTGTGGGATGGATGTGGGGGTTTGTGGGTTAGAATGGGTTGGAAGGGAAAAATGATGTGGCAATAAAAAAATGTGGGTTAGAATGGGATGGATGCAGAGATGAGATGTTTAAAAGATCTTTAACAACCCTAAAATCACGAAAAAAAAAGAATTAAAAATATGTTAATATGGATCTCAAATTAAATATAATATAATTTTTTTTCTAATTTTTTTTCTAATTTTATTGATTTTTGATTGAAAAATATGAAAAAGTTTTTATTTTTAAAAAAATTATTATTTTCACTTTTAATTACATCATCTCAATCTATTTTCATTTTTACTTAACTTTTTAACCATTTTGATTTGAACTCCTGTATAAAAATATTGTAATTGTGTTTTTTTATTATGTCAGAAAATTGAGAATATAACCATGGATTTTGTAGGCATGAATCCACAGTTTTGTGTTTCTTTATTCGCCTCGGAGTTTCCTCTCAATTTGCAGTTGGCACTTTCAGCTTCGACTACTCCGAACATTCAAAGCTATTCACATATGAACAATCGCTCCCATCCTCTTCATCTCTAATCCCCAATCCATGGCCTCTATATACACTTCTCATTTGATTTCACCATTGCTATAATTTATTACCTAATTGCTCTGTACATGGCGAATGCATCTGCCTTTCTCACACCAACTATCAGAATTTCTTCATCTATTGCTATAAATCGTTCTGGCTTTTTTAACCCTGATGCAATAATCTCCAAAAGGATTCGTTGCTCCACTACTTCCCAAGGAGTTGAGAGTTTTTCTCCTCCCGAATCTCGTGTTCCCAGGTTAGTTCCAGCTTCTTATTCATGGGGTTTTTCTGTGATTTATAATCGATAAATTTGTGTGTTTAAGTTGGAAATTAATCTGAATTTGTAGCTTGTTTTGGTGCAAATTATGCGAGTATATAAGCATCAATATGCTACTCTTGTGTATGCATTTCGATTTTTTGAGGTCTAAAGGGCTAATTTTCGACTTCCGAAGCTATACATTCATAGGGTCAATCCATTTAGGTCATTTAATTTCATGATACGTGGAGTTTCATAACTTCAAAATTGATATATTTTCCTGCAGTCAATTTGATTAGCCTACTTCATTTAGTGGATCTTAGACTTGAGGAGATCTATATATATCTCCTAATTCTTATAACAAAACTGTGATAATTTAGTTAGATTGGAAGTACTAACGAAAATTGCTGGTTGCAGATTTGTACAGTAAACTATGAAGATATGACTCAGAAGTCAAACTTTGTCTTTGTTTGAAGTTAGAATCAATGAATGATTTTGTATGCAATTAGTTGTTTAACAAAAAGCTTGTAAATTTGGATTGAGTATTGTTGTGGTGGTGATATTGGTGATGGTAGAGTTTGTATTGAGATACCAATGAAATTGATCAAGTAAGACTTGGCTTGTTGAACTTTGAAGTTTATATAGTTCTATCTTCTATAGAGTTTGTAGAAAATAGCTAAAGAATCACAATAGTAAGATTTTAACTTTTGGAATTCACAAGATTTCCCAATTTAAGATTTTTTATTTTGTGACAAATAACAGGCTTGTAAGTAAGGGCTGCAAACTAGTTGGATGTGGGTCAGCTGTGCCCAAACTTCAGATTTCCAATGATGATCTTGCTAAAATTGTTGATACCAATGATGAATGGATATCTGCTCGAACTGGAATTCGCAATCGAAGAATTCTTACAGGTTAGTGTTTGCTTGTGGACACATATTTTTATAATGATAATATATAATTACAATCGTACATAAAAGTGGCTTGAATTTCTTACCAAAAAAGGAAACCAACTACAGGTAACGAAAGCTTGACTGGTCTGGCTGTAGAGGCGGCTCAAAAAGCACTTGAAATGGCACAAGTCGAACCTGATGATGTGGATCTTATCTTGTTGTGTACATCAACCCCAGAAGATCTATTCGGTGGTGCTCCCAAGGTGACATGGATTACTCTTGCTTTTTTTTTCTTCGTAAATTTCCTTTTTACTGATTCTTTTTTATTCCCATTTGTTAGATTCAAAAAGCACTTGGATGTAAAGGGAATCCGCTTGCTTTCGATATCACAGCTGCTTGTAGCGGGTTTGTATTGGGCCTAGTATCCGCTTCTTGTTATATTAGAGGTAAAAAAAGTTGTTTTCTTTTTGGGTCCAAATGACTTCGTTTGTTTTTCTTTCAAGTTGTTGGGATTTCTAACACTCTGAACTTGGTCTTCAGGAGGTGGTTTCAAGAATGTACTTGTGATTGGAGCAGATTCACTCTCTCGTTATGTTGATTGGACCGATAGAGGGACTTGCATTCTCTTCGGTGATGCTGCTGGTGCTGTTCTCGTCCAGGTAACTGTTCTTATAAATTACTCCTTTTGTCTCAAGAAATTTTTCAAGATTCTCTTTCTTGAAAAGTTTTCACATCAAAATCACTTCTTTTTTTCAAATTATGGGGGTGTTTGGGAGTGCTTATATTTTTAACTTATGCTTATTTGCTTATAACTTATCTCCGTTCCAGAAAAGTCAGTTTCAAGTTACTTCTCAAAAAACTGCTTATCTCCTTCCCTGGAACACGATAAGGAGTTTTTTTTAAATCCAAACACTCATCTCCTTCCCTGGAACGCAATAAGGAGATAAGTTAAAAATATAAGCACTCCCAAACACCCCCTATATCATTAAAGTGTTTGTATTGATTTGGGTCAGTTTCTCTTTTTGTCTCTATGGAATCTTTATCGAAGGGTATCTAAGACCTCATGGAATTATGATTTTTTTGTGTATTTAGTAATTTCTTGCATTTTCTGCAGGCCTGTGATAGCGAAGAGGATGGTTTATTTGGTTTTGATTTGCACAGTGACGGCAATGGCAACAGGTAATTTCCGTTCATTGTGAATGTATTGAAAATGAGAAGTTTTTATTTTTTATTTTATAACACCCTTCCGTTACAGGCACCTGAATGCTGGAATCCAAGAAAATGAAACAGATGATGCATTGGGTACAAATGGTTCGGCCTTAGGGTTCCCTCCAAACCGCTCGTCTTTTTCATGTATAAAAATGAATGGAACAGAAGTCTTTCGGTTTGCCGTTAGCATTGTTCCACAGACTATTGAGGCTTCACTAGCAAAGGCTGGTCTTGGTCACTCAGATATCGACTGGCTACTGCTCCATCAGGTATAAATCAATCATATTGTGCACTACAACAAAATCGGTTTTATAGGATGTGATATTATGTCTAAAGTGTTCTAATAAACTGTTTAATAGGACCAAACAATTTTGCGTTATATTTTAAAAGTATTACATTAAGTTGACAGGACCCTTTTAGGCATTCTAACAAGTTTTTAGAACAATTTTGAAATAAAGCGTCCTTAATAGTCATTTTATATCACATTATTTGAAAAAGTGTCTTATAAAAACAGGATCCCTAAACAATGCGTGTTAATAGGATACTTCTCAAAAGTGGCCTCTAAAAGCTAATAGGACATTTTATTTCAAAAATGTTCTAAAAAGGTTGTTGGGATGCCCAAATAAATTTTAACATCTTAGTGTCACACTTTTAGATAGAACATACAATTGTTTAGCCTTATATATGCAAGTCCTATAAAGCTGTCTTTTAGACATTTAGGGCCTGTTTGCTAGCAGCTTAATGGGACTTCCAGCTTATTCGGTCAACTATACGTTACTGTATGGTAGTGGCTTGAAGATATAGAAAGTGGTTTATTCGGTAGGGGAGCTTTATGCATAAAGCTATGTTTTTTGTTCCAAACCTATCCCTCCCAATTAAAAAACACACTCCTTCCATCTATGAGAAACACTTCCAAACAAAAATCTTTCTGATCTATATGGACAAATTAATCCACGCAGACAACTTTATCGATACAGCACTTAAGGGAAAACCAACAAACCACCCCTTAGACATCTTTGGCTTCGTATAAATCCGATTTTGTTCTCTGTGTTTTTCTTTTTTTTTACCTGTTGACGGGAGAATGGGCTGAATCGTGATTCACCAAACTTGCTTTTTGATGAAGGACATTTGTGTAATTTTACTTGCAGGCGAACCAGAGGATCATTGATGGAGTAGCAACAAGATTAGAAGTCCCAAAGGATAGAGTGATATCGAATCTGGCAAACTACGGCAACACAAGTGCAGCTTCAATCCCATTGGCGTTAGATGAAGCCGTTCGAAGCGGGAAAGTCAAACAAGGTCAAACCATCGCGGCTGCTGGCTTTGGTGCTGGTCTTACATGGGGTTCTGCTATCTTGAGATGGGGTTAGAATTGTCTTTTAACCATGGCTTTGTAATGCTGCAGTTATTTGGTGGGAGTGGCAAGGAAAAAGAGAGAAAAAAAGATGTTGTACATTGTTTGCAAAATTCAAGAATCTCATCAATTTTTGTGTGGGTGGAGGCCTTGTTTTTCTATTTCATCATCTTCTAAACTGTGAACTTGAAAAAACATCAATAAAATTTCATTCTTTTTCTTCATTCTGCATTTAAGAAATCTCTTCCTAACTGTAGGTGTCCAAACCAGCTCAAGTGATCGATCCTCTTAACACTAAAGATATCAATGACCTCAAATTTAAGCGTGTAAACATAAGAGTTTTGAGCACGAATCGATGAAATATTTTCGAATCAAAATAAATTATCCCCATGTTTAATTACTAACAAAAATTAATGAAGTCTGTCATTGATCAGCAACATCATCATCAAGTCTGGCTTTAATCCTTTGGAGAGTACCTTCAATGGCGATATCAAATGCATCTTTCTTAGTCCTCAAACCCAATGAACTCCCATGCTTTCTATACATAATTCTAGGAATTATCTCAATCAATTTATTCCTCATCCTCCCTGTTACACTTCTCGGAATCCCCTTCAAAATCTCCAACACACTCACACCTTTGAACACCACATCCTCCTTAGGAATCATCACCGAGAATTCCTTGTATTCATCTTCTGGTAGATGCCATCCGTACTGCTTTTTCGCTGATAATTCTTCGAAGAACACTGGTATGCAGCCGGCGAGGATGCTGTCAAACGTTGACCGCCGTGTTGGGGTGTCTCCGGGAGGTTGCAGGCAGAAAGTAGCGTGTAACATCGGTTTCATGAATTTGATTGGATCATGTTCACAGATCCCGTTTGAACAATCCACAAATTCGCATAATCTGTTATATCTGTTGATTTTCTGACTTGTGTTTTCGATTTTGGAATTATTGTCGCACTCTAATCGGATGCTCCGACGGACAGTCGGTGTGGAAGAGATCCCGCCGCCGCCGGCGAATAACATTAGGGTTGATCTTCTAGATCTACGAACTCTTTTGATCCATGAATCGAAGAGTGCTAGATTTGGTGGATGAAATGATGTGAGATAAGGGATTGATTGTTCCTGCCATGGATAAGCTCTTGATTCCAAAGTTAACGCCGTTATGTTGAAGAACTCCGGTAATTCGAGAAACGAAGTCCCCCATAACGGCGGATCGTTATCTAACGGCTGGCTTACATCCCACGCGCTGCCGGCGAGTACAAGGAAATGGTCGTGGCCGTGGTGGTTGAGCCAGATCTCCGGCGAGTCTTGGTATCGGAGGAATTTGTAGAGGTGGAGGCCGTGTTGGGCGGAGGAGTTGTAGTCGGGGCCGTAGAGGTAGTGGAGGGAGTCAAGGGCGGCGTAGTACGGTAGGTAGATGGCGTCGGCGGTGGAGGGATCGGCGGTGAGGCAAGGGTATTCGAGCATACGGCGGTGGAAGAAGAGTTCGAGGAGGGAAGGGTCGGTGCGGAACCATGAGTGTGATCGGTTGTGTGTTTTGGTGCCGAGGCCGTGGTTGGAGATGAAAGGGCAGAAGTCGTCGGAGAATGGGTGGTGGGCGGTGGAGCAATTGGTGAGGATGTCGAGATTGAAGCGTGGTGGGAGGTGGCGGATGTGGATCCATCGATTGCTGCAATCGGAGTCCAGATCGGATTGTTGTTGGAGTGTGGGGGAAGGGAAAGTGGTGAGGAAGAGTAGGAAGATGGTAATGGTGGTGGTTGTGGTGGCGAACGGCGGAGATTTGGGTGGTGTCATGGTGGAGAGATGATCGGGAAATTGGAGGGACAGAGAAGGATAAATTCTGGCCTTACACTTGGCCACTTGGGTTATCCTGTTTTTGAATGAATTACATAAATGAACCCTTGATATTCGTAAATTTCTAATTTTACCCCCTTAACATTTGTTTTTTTAGGTTGATTGCTATTAAATGAAAATTTACTTCACAGTTTCGTCTCTCATGGCCTCGCCATTCTAACCAAATAACTACGAAAGATCTAAAAACCCCATTTCGCCTTAAAAGAAAATTTGTAATGATTCAAAAAAAAAGTGAATTACATCGGTGGTTCATGTGGTTTACTCAAAATTTGGATTTGCTTATTAAAGTACACTATCTACGATAGTAGCCCTTAACTTTTTGATTTGCTTTCACTCATGGTCTTTCTATAGTAAACATGGGAGAGCCATGAATGAAATTAAGCTTGCCTAATAACTTATAAGAGGGACTTGATATTTTCCCTATCATACGCGTTTTAAAACCGTAAGTCCAGGTGTGTGGACAAAACGGACAATATCTGGTACGGTTGGCCTGAGATGTTACAAATGGTATCAGAGCCGGGAACCGGACTCGTGTGCCAGCGAGGACGCTGGGCTCTCAAGGGGGGTGGATTGTAAGATCTCACATTGGTTGGGGAGGAGAACTAAGGTTGCTGTAACAACCCACTCCAAACAAGCATGCCAAAAGCGACTCCTTTAATTCAAAACGCCAAAATGGCCCAACATAGTCACACTATCAAAATTACAAAACTGGGTTCGCGGAAATAACCCTAACTACAGCTGAGAACATAACTACAAAATAAAAAGGAAAAGTCTTCTAATCCTTCTATACGCAAGCTCTGACTCACGTCATGCCAAACCTCTAAACGAGCTCTCGGCTACCTGCTTACCTGAAAAGGTTTTAGTTTTGAAAAGCGAGGGTTAGACCATGAGGTCTAGTGAGATTCCCTCTTGCTACCAACACCATGCCACAATTGTCAACTAAGAAAATTCATAAGCATTTATAAACAGTTACACCTTGTCAGTTTAAGTACACACACAACACATATTAACGACTCGCACTTAATCACATACACACCTGTAACAACGTGTTAGGGCACACACCCGCCCTTAGTGATCATATGAAACAAATTCATATATCCTGCATGGGACACACTCCCCATATACCCATATTACATTCTCGCATGCCTCGCACATATTCATAAAATAATTTACACGCTTTGATCATACATAATTAAAACAACGTAAATCATGCAATCCAATATATCGGTACAAGTAATAAATTCAAGTATCAATAAGGCTTCGGTTTAGAAAGACTCACCTGATGTCCACGCTAAGCGTTCTCACTTGAAACCGCTACTCCTATCTGTACCTACATTTCACCCAATCACACGAGAGTGAATTAATCACCCAACAACCAAGAGGCCCTCGAGACACTCCTTAACAAAAGCTACTACCACAAAAGTCCCGAACACAGGCAGATCCGGATTCTGGATACCACCTTCCGGACTCCTCTTGATTTCAACATTTTCCGGATTCACACAATCCGGACTCTTCCGGATTCCGGCACTCTGGACTACATTCCGGTTTCCGGTACAACTTCCAGACCCAATACCGGACCCCGCATACCACCAAATCTGGATCCGATTCCGGATCCCGCATACCTCTGATTTCGGATCCTGTATACCACCAATTCCGACGTTCGATCCATATCCGGTGTGGGCGTTAGAGCATTGAGAGGACCTTTCTCTAGTACGAGAGGACCGGGAAGGACGCACCTCTCGTGTACCAGTTATCGTGCCCACGGTAAACGCTGGGTAGCCAAGTGCGAAGCGGATAACTGCTGAAAGCATCTAAGTGGTAAGCTCACCCCAAGATGAGTGCTCTCCTATTCCGACTTCCCCAGAGCCTCCGGTAGCACAGCCGAGACAACGACGGGTTCTCTGCCCTTGCGGGGATGGAGCGACAGAAGTTTTGAGAATTCAAGAGAAGGTCACGACGAGACGAGCTGTTTATCATTACGATAGGTGTCAAGTGGAAGTGCAGTGATGTATGCAGCTGAGGCATCCTAACAGACCGGTAGACTTGAACCTTGTTCTTACATGACCCGATCAATTCGATCGGGCACTCGCCATCTATTTTCATTGTTCAACTCTTTAACAACACGAAAAAACCATTGTTCAACTCTTTGACAACATGAAAAACCAAAAGCTCTGCCCTCCTTCGCTATCTATCTAAGGGATGGAAGGGCAGAGTCCTTTGGTGTCCCCCAGTCAAGAATTGGGGCCTCGCAATCCCTATTTTATCTCATGCCTTTCTTCGTTCATGGTTCGATATTCTGGTGTCCTAGGCGTAGAGGAACCACACCAATCGTTAGACTGCTTTGGGAGGGGAGGGGCGTTGCAGTGCAAACTTGAATACTTATACTTGTATGTATCCAAGATTGCTATAGCTACAATCTAGAAAGGCCAACCCTTAGCTCATTGATCTCCCTTCGGTCATCAATGTAGGGTTGTTATAAGGCTAGCTAGATATAAGAAGGTCAACCCTTATGTAACACCCTAAAACGGGGTAATTTTAAACCGAAGTTTTAATGCAAAAATCTACAATTTCGAACCATTAATCTTGCAAGAGTTTGAGCGTGTGGTGTTTACAACAAAATAATGAGATAAATATACAACAACCTATTAATCTAACTTATAAATGTTTAGATTAAGTTTGGGTGTCGCTATCTCATCTACAAAAGAACGCTCGGCTAATTCATCGAACGCCGCTATCTCTTTAACTCAAAAACGCTATCTCTCTTCATCGCACTTCCCTCAACCCCGGGAAGTCCCACTGCTAGGAAGGCCTGCTAATCACAACATGAAATAAGAAGAAGTATTAGCCCAAAACCTAGCAATAATAGCAATTTCATACTAAGAATGGAACACACAATTCTTTGGGATGGCGAGACAATCGTTACCAATTTCCCGCCCATCACTTCATTGCATTCATTAAGACATCAACCAAACTAGGTCTTTATCCCATTAAGACATCAACCAAACTAGGTCTTTAGTCCATTAAGACATCAACCAAACTGGGTCTTTAGCCCATTAAGACATCAACCAAACTAGGTCTTTAGCCCATTAAGACATCAACCAAACTAGGTCTTTAGCCCATTAAGACATCAACCAAACTAGGTCTTTAGTCCATTAAGACATCAACCAAACTAGGTCTTTAGTCCATTAAGACATCAACCAAACTAGGTCTTTAGTCCATTAAGACATCAACCAAACTAGGTCTTTAGTCCATTAAGACATTGCAAGTAACGAGTCCTCATACATCTATTAACAACATTAGAAGCAATCACAATCATAAAAGCATCATTAAGCACATGTAATCTTCATAATACTTCCAATACCAAAACCCTAATCTTGAACCCAATATACACTTGGAATTGTAAGGAAGAGGGGTGTGTATATACTCAAGAGCACATCGCTACACCACCCATTAATCTCCTTTCTCATCCAAATAGTACCATCATCTGTAATAATCGGGTATAGTGTGGGTTTATTTAATTTTTATTATTTTTAGTTTTAAGGTAAGTTTGGGATTAGGTTATTGGAGTTAGAAGTTAAGGGGTAAGTTTTAATTTTAAAATAGAAGTTGGATGGTTAAAGTTGCCATTAGATGAAAGTATGGGGTTTATTTGGTTAATGTGAATAAAGATATTCCACACCACCGCCCTATTTCTTTCATTTTGAGTGAGGTGTCTCCATGTGGTGCAACTAAGTTTATATGTATTTAAGTGGTGTCCTCATTTTTTTACTATCAAAAGTTTGTATGTGAGTGTGTATGTTTTGCCAATACCTCCCGGGAGAAAACAATTGAGAGAAATCTCAAAAGGATTCCTTTGATTTGGATCATTTAAGGTATGATTTCTTTTTAGTTCTTTTTAATAAAGTTTAGGTATGATGGTAAGTATTTTGATTTAGTTGAAGTGTTGATGTTAACGATTTTTCTTGGATGACTTTGTTCTAATTTTTATTCTACCATAAATACATTTCTTTAATCATCTCATATCGGATCTTTATGTAAGTTTTATTTTATAAAACTTTTGACGAAGATTGAATTTCCATTAACGGTGATTTTAGTGATTTTAAAGGTTATCTAAATTCCAAAAGGATGTAAATTTGTGGTTGTAATTTTTGAAGATCAATGGATCGGTGGTTATTTATTTTGGTTCCAAATGATGTTTTTTTTACCTTTTGGTTTGGATGGAATATTATCTTTGGTTTTGGTATAAAAAAAAAAGAAAATAAAGAGGATTAGGGATGGTAAAAACTTTTGCGGATTGTATTTTGATAATATTATGTTGGAAAGCTTTTTAGGTGTTCAAAATATGAATTTTATATGGTTTTGTGCTTTTCGACTTTTCGTTTCGAGTCGTTATAAAGATCTTTAAGGGTATCGTTTAGAGTCTAATAAGATTATTAAAGTTATGGAGTGGGTTTGATTGCTTTGTTTGTAATATGTGTTACTTTGATTCAGATTAGGATTCTGTTTCGATCCTTCGCATCGGTTAAGATTTTATGGTTGGATATCGTCATCGAGGTGAGTTTACTTTTAAAACGTTTTCAACTGGGATACATATATATGTGATTATGTGTTTATATTGAGACGTATATGTGGTTGGAATGTGGTAACGTTTTTATAAAAGAAAATGTGATATATATATATATATATATGGTTGGAATGTGATGAAAGGTTTTTATAAATGACAATATGATATATTGAGATATATATTGTATTTATATGTGCATTACATTACACGAGAGCACTTGCCGAACTATGCCGGCGGATGTTTGCTGTAGTTGTTGTACAGCGGTGCTGTAGTTGTTGTACAGCGGTGTTGTTGGCTCGCAACCAACTAATATGGCCATGGGGAATGAGGATGAGGAGTTGTGCACGATATACGAGTCTTATTTGGTATTTAATTAGTTGTGGTATATGTGTATTTTATAAAAAGGACTTCTAAACTGACAGGGATTATCTCACTAGACCGTTTGGTCTAACCCTCGTTTTGTTTTCAAAAATATGTATTCCAGGTCGAGGAACTTATAGCGGCAAAGGAAAGGATAAGATGTAGGATGGTTTTGATGACCGATGATGATTAGGAAGATTTATGTATTTTGTAGTTTCGAGATTAAAGGGACCGTACGTGATTTATTATGTATCTTTTGTTATGAAACAATGTTATGTATAATATGTTAATTGATGTATATTATGTATGTTTGGAAACTAGGTCGTTACAGATGGTATCAGAGCCCTAGTTTAAGGGATTTAGGTATACGGATCTATACCTAGACTTAAACTGCATGTGAAGTAGGATGTCCCTATTATTTTAAAACCTTTGGGATGTTAAATATAAAAAGGTAGAAGGAACATCATGTAAGGTAATTTCAAATTACACATGGCCAGTGTAATTGTGAACTTACAAGTACATGTTTGAACTGGAATACCTTATTATATTGGGTATGTGCTTATGTGTATATTAACCTTGTTGAAATCAACAGAGTGGCAAGTCGGTCGTGACGTATGGATAGAGACGAAGACAGGTATATTTCTATAAACTCTATACGTGCTAAAGTGCTAATTGACTCCGATGCAATTGATTAAGTGTGACTCCTTAATTGCCGTTTATCTGCATTAGAAAAGTAATTGATAGTTGTGTTATAGATATATGAGTTTTTGTTGGTTGATTATGATTAGATAAAGTCTTGAAGTATTTCATGGTGAAATCATGTATTAATATTGTTCTTGTATTAGAATTCATAAACTAGAAGTTTGGTATCAAAAATGAAAAAAAGGAATGAAACCATTGAAATGGGTTTGAGCTCCATGAATTGATGCTCAAAAGGTGATTGATGAAATGTCTTAAAGAAATTACCAATTCTGTTGAGTTTAAGTTTTCTGTCCAGATATTAAAAAATTCGTATAAAATCAACCGTTAGTCTAGATAAGCTCAAATTTTGCAGTTAGCAGGATCTTTCAGTCGTGTGCAACTTTGTAGTTTTCACCGAGACCAAATTATGACTTTAAGCAGCTCCAAACAGTGAATTACAGAGGCTGGTCCTGTGAAAAACGGGATCTGCACATGTTTGTATAAAATTCATATATAATTGGTCGTTGCTCCAATCGAGGTGAGTCCAAAACTATATGAAGCTTAAGAGATGTAAGTACGTTTTTGTTTTAGACATGATCAACTAGTTTGGCTTCTAAGTATGGTAATTAAGCCAAAAACAGAGGTGTAACTGTGCTGTCTTGTGCAGCCCAGTTTTGGTGGTTTTGTTTATTTAACTTTAATGTTAACTTTTAACTTTGTGTTTTGTTGACTCTTGGATAGAGTATGAATGAGGACTGGAAATACTGTGGACTCAATTTAAGTTCGGGTTTGGGGGAAACATTTGAGGATAAGAGTTAGATAGAATTATCTGGAGTTCTTAGCCTGCTAATCAGTCTTATGAGTTCATTTGGTAAAGAGATAGAACCTTAAGAGAGAACTAGGTTGCTGATAACCTAGACTTAAGCTGAGGGAGAATATTTATATTATGTTAATAATGTTATAAGAAATTGATGCTTGAGAGTTTTTCTGGGTATAGAAAAGTGGTTCAAATGAGTTCGGCGTTTACCTAATACTTCTCCTGGATTGGAGGATTTAAGTTGTAAAATGGATTTATATTATTAGTGTTATGATTAGCGAGAAGAAACGATGTTTAATAAATATTAGATGACCGTGTGATGAACTTTGTGGTGTAGTTTGTAGTAGATTTATTATGTGATTAGTTGGCGATTTTTACGGTTAAGTAAGGTGAGGTTAATGTGGATGAACTTTCTTTATGGCGTTGTTTAAGTTAAAGAGTTGTTTTAGACTTTATGCTTGACTTTGCATGTTAAGTCGTTAATGATTTATATGGTTGGTATTATAATTAGTGACAAGAAATTTTTAATAATTTTGACGGAGTTGTAATGAATTCTTTCGGCTTAGTTTTGTAGCGGAATTATCATAGGATGAATTGGTAATTATATCAGTTAGGTAATGTGAGACCTGTGTTGATGAATTTCATTTGCGGAGCGGTTTAGGTGAATCAAATGTTTAAGGATTTATGTTAGTATTTTTATGCTAAGTCAGAGATGTAAGAAATTAATGTGATAACGAGTTTGTTATTTTTTTTTTATTTAAGAAATGAATTGGTGTTGATATTATTGGATGGAAGTCGGTATGAGTTATGGTGGTGAAATTATTGAGATAATCGAAATGTTTGAGATTGTGTTTTGTTTATATTCGAGAAATTAAGTCGCTATTAGACTTTATTTTAATTTGATGATGATATATTGATTGATGCAAATAAGACGTAATTTGTTGAGCGCGTCTGAAAGTTGTCATAAGGATTTTATGGTATCATTATTAGGGTATGATATTTTGGTGTGGTATTTGTACAATTAAGAAATTGGCGTTGTAAGTTAAGGTAGATGTGTAAGTCTTCGACTTCTCATCGAGTTTTGCAGTTATGTTAAGTGATGACATTAGATTGTTATTGCAAACTATGTTATGGTAGGAGTTCTATTTGGAAGGTTCTTGATGGGAAGTCAAGATTGAAAAGTGAAATCGATTAAAGTATCGGGATTTAGAGACAATAATATGTTTAGGTTTGGATGAGATTATTTTATTCCGATTGGACATCGGGTAAAGTACGTTAATTCATAGTTTTTATTATTTGTTTTAACTATTTTTGAATTGAATTGTTAGAAGTATTCTTGTGAGTATAGAAATAAAAGTGGATAGATTAATTTTGTTTAGAGATTCGATATATTCCTTTAGTGTAAAAGAATGTAAGTGATTTGGTTAACTATGTTTGGAGATCGAGAAGTGTGTTGTATCTTGAAGCATTTAGTGTTATTTTTATTGTAACTTTTAGTGGAACCGTTTGATCAGACTTGGTCTTGCATGGGTAAATATGATTTTGATGAATGATTTGGTGTCAAGTGTAATTTAGTATTGATGGGTGATTATCGTGGTTATGCTATGCTAGCATGAGAAATGGAAATGGTAGGATGAAGTATACGGGTTTGATAAAATTAAGAAACTTATCCGTGATATAAAATGATTTTTGTTGAGTATATTTTATTCCATGGAAGAGTATAAGAAATAGGTTGTAATTGCTAAGCAAGTTTTATATTGAGAGTGTATGATTATGTTTTCGAGTTAGTATTGTAAAAGTGTAGAACACGACGTTTGTCGTGAAAGGCCGGTGGAGTTAAAAGTAGTATTAGCGTGGTAAATGTTCCGAGTAAGCATAAAACATTGTGTTAATTGGATTAGTTTCATGTGAGTATAAGTAATTTCTTTTTGTGATATAAGTAAACTTTCGAGTTATTTTGAACCTTCGTGGGATTTGATTATTGGGTGATTATTATGGTTAGTCAGGAGTTTATTATGTTGTTATGGTGTAAATCTTATTGAAAACTCATGAATCTTATAGATCATTGTACTTATTAATGGTATCAGGTCTAGACGGATTTTGAACTTCTAAAAGGTTGTTTTTTTTAAAGAGGCCATTTGGGGTTCTGGAAGACAATAATGTGTTGTATGAGTGTGAAAACGATTTATGGTAATTGATTACCCTTGTTTGTTGCTTGAATGAATTCCGGGACGGAATTCTTTTAAGGGGGAGATGTTGTAATAACCGGGTATAGTGTGGGTTTATTTAATTTTTATTATTTTTAGTTTTAAGGTAAGTTTGGGATTAGGTTATTGGAGTTAGAAGTTAAGGGGCAAGTTTTAATTTTAAAATAGAAGTTGGATGGTTAAAGTTGCCATTAGATGAAAGTATGGGGTTTATTTGGTTAATGTGAATAAAGATATTCCACACCACCACCCTATTTCTTTCATTTTGAGTGAGGTGTCTCCATGTGGTGCAACTAAGTTTATATGTATTTAAGTGGTGTCCTCATTTTTTTACTATCAAAAGTTTGTATGTGAGTGTGTATGTTTTGCCAATACCTCCTGGGAGAAAACAATTGAGAGAAATCTCAAAAGGATTCCTTTGATTTGGATCATTTAAGGTATGATTTCTTTTTAGTTCTTTTTAATAAAGTTTAGGTATGATGGTAAGTATTTTGATTTAGTTGAAGTGTTGATGTTAACGATTTTTCTTGGATGACTTTGTTCTAATTTTTATTCTACCATAAATAAATTTCTTTAATCATCTCATATCGGATCTTTATGTAAGTTTTATTTTATAAAACTTTTGACGAAGATTGAATTTCCATTAACGGTGATTTTAGTGATTTTAAAGGTTATCTAAATTTCAAAAGGATGTAAATTTGTGGTTGTAATTTTTGAAGATCAATGGATCGGTGGTTATTTATTTTGGTTCCAAATGATGTTTTTTTTTACCTTTTGGTTTGGATGGAATATTATCTTTGGTTTTGGTATATAAAAAAAAGAAAATAAAGAGGATTAGGGATGGTAAAAACTTTTGCGGATTGTATTTTGATAATATTATGTTGGAAAGCTTTTTAGGTGTTCAAAATATGAATTTTATATGGTTTTGTGCTTTTCGACTTTTCGTTTCGAGTCGTTATAAAGATCTTTAAGGGTATCGTTTAGAGTCTAATAAGATTATTAAAGTTATGGAGTGGGTTTGATTGCTTTGTTTGTAATATGTGTTACTTTGATTCAGATTAGGATTCTGTTTCGATCCTTTGCATCGGTTAAGATTTTATGGTTGGATATCGTCATCGAGGTGAGTTTACTTTTAAAACGTTTTCAACTGGGATACATATATATGTGATTATGTGTTTATATTGAGACGTATATGTGGTTGGAATGTGGTAACGTTTTTATAAAAGAAAATGTGATATATATATATATGTGGTTGGAATGTGATGAAAGGTTTTTATAAATGACAATATGATATATTGAGATATATATTGTATTTATATGTGCATTACATTACACGAGAGCACTTGCCGAACTATGCCGGCGGATGTTTGCTGTAGTTGTTGTACAGCGGTGCTGTAGTTGTTGTACAGCGGTGTTGTTGGCTCTCAACCAACTAATATGGCCATGGGGAATGAGGATGAGGAGTTGTGCACGATATACGAGTCTTATTTGGTATTTAATTAGTTGTGGTATATGTGTATTTTATAAAAAGGACTTCTAAACTGACAGGGATTATCTCACTAGACCGTTTGGTCTAACCCTCGTTTTGTTTTCAAAAATATGTATTCCAGGTCGAGGAACTTATAGCGGAAAAGGAAAGGATAAGATGTAGGATGGTTTTGATGACCGATGATGATTAGGAAGATTTATGTATTTTGTAGTTTCGAGATTAAAGGGACCGTACGTGATTTATTATGTATCTTTTGTTATGAAACAATGTTATGTATAATATGTTAATTGATGTATATTATGTATGTTTGGAAACTAGGTCGTTACATCATCAAAGTCAAATCCTAAACTTTCCAAAAAGGAAAGTTAGGTCACATATCATGAAAACAAGAAGAGAACAAGTGAGTAGGTAATTATTTAAAGAAATATAGATAAATAAGCATTTATGAGCTTAGTGAGTCAAGGAAACTCACCTTAGGAAGTTTGTAAGTGAAACCTAACTTTCTTGAGAAACCCTAGAAATGGTGAACTTTAGAAATGGAAGGACTTGATCACTTGAAGCTCTTACACACCTAGTAGCTCTTCTTGCATTAACTAAGCCCTAGAAAGTGGAGTGTTTGCAATAACCCTAGATGTAATAAATGAGGAGGGAGAAGAGAGGAAAAACTGCCCTCAAGATGAGAGAGATCGATCAGCACCAAGAGAAAACAGAATAATGGCCAAACCCCTTACAAAAATCGGTCCATAAAGCTGTTGCCCGTTCACCATCTACGACTATGCCCCAGCGACTATGCCCTGGGCAATGTCGCGGGGCAATGTCGCCATGCCCAGACCACCTTCTGTTCGTTTTGCGGTTTTCGTCCCTCAACCGCGACTGTGACCATAGTCGCCGGTCATAGTCGCCGACGTCCTCATGGCTGTTGTTTTAAGTTCGTTTTCGTGCGACAAAGCCTCCCAACGACCCATATGAAAAGCATACGATTGAGTGAAGATCATGCCCCTTCTAAACCCATGCATAGTCAACTTTGCTAACCCTAACCATGCATGTACGAACGTATGAAACTCATCGTTGTGCTTACTAAATCGTATCATGGTTAACGTGACGAGATTAAACCGTAGAACACAACAAATAAATAAGACGGAAATATTTCTTTACTTACGTGGAATTTTCGGGGTGTTACACCTTATTTCATTTCTTCCCCTTCGGTCAGAAATGTCGGGTTGCTGTCAGGCTAGCTACAATATAGAAATGAGTACTCAATTAATTTCTAAAACTAGAAATTACATAGATGATACTCGAATCCCAACACGGCATCGGACTCGCCACTCCGGATTCTTTTACCGGGTTCCGGACTCGACACTTCCGGATTCTCTTTCGAATTGTGCGACTTTCGGACAAGAAGGGTTTTATCGCACTGTACTCCCATAGCACCAAAATGATCGACTCAATAGTGAGAAAAACTACGACTAACAATGCGCGAGCGGTAACATTTAATTTCCCATACCAAATTTGGTTGGGGCAAAACACCGAGCTCGATCTTTCACATTCTTGAGGAGATAACATCCAAAAAGTCTCCAAAACCCGAAACACCAAGATTCCAACGTTACTCTACCGATTAACAAGTTAAGGAGAAGGAATTTACCTCAAGGAATTTGATGATTCTCACCTCCCAGCTTCGTTTCTTCACGCTTCTTCAAGATAGCAAGATTTCTCCCAATTTCACACAGTAGACGCTCTCCACAATGAGAAAAGAAATGAGGTTTAAGGGTTTTAACCCTACTTCCCAACTTCACACCCTAGCCACCAATCTTTTCAGTTTTTCACACTTTACACACCAACTTATTATTATTTACAAGATAAACCCGGTTATTATAGTTGCCTTATAACTTATAAGAGGGACTTGATACCTCCCCTACCAGACGCGTTTTAAAATCGTGAGTCCATGTGTGTGGACAAAGCGGACAATATCTAGTACGGTTGGTCTGGGATGTTACATAGGAGGACCATGAGTGAAATTAAATTAAACATATGAGGACCATGAGTAAAAGTAAATTAAAAGGTTAAGGACCACCACCGGTGGGATAATTTCTAAAAAAAATATTGAAGTTAAATGGGTTGATGATAACATATTAGATATTAAACTAATATGTATAGATATTACACTTGGTATGAAACTAATTATCAGTTGTTTCTTTTGATATATATATATATATATGGTGATTTATTTTGCAACCCATTAAAAGGTTACAACCCGTGCAACCCTCATCCAAACCATTCATTTAGCCTCATTCATCATATAGACACTTGATTGATAACTGAATTGCATCAATGATTACTGGTTTCATGCAATAATCAGGGTCGTTCCTGACATTATGGAGGCCCTGTTCAAAATCTTACATGCAATGCATAGTATTTCATTAAATGTCATAAAATGCATACTTATTCATGAAAGTATCACCTTCATCCATACATCGCATGAACCGTTATGTGCATCGACATATTTTGCAGAAATTCAACGAAATTCGACGAAATCAGGTAAATTCATTTAGAGAATCAATGAAAATCCAAATGCAATGGACGGTTTAGATGAAGGTTGCACGGGTTGTAACCTTTTACTTGGTTGCAAAATAATTGTGTCCTATATATATATATTGGGTTTCAAATTATCCTCCATCTATATATAAAATTAAGTTTTACTCATCAAATTTTGTAATTGGCTTAAAATGATAAAAGAAATGTGTGAAACTATTGATTATAATATGGATTGTTTTGTCATAACTCGTAATATATTGAATTATATATTTATCCCATAAAATATACTGATTCACCACGCAAATAGGGTGTTGTTATCTAGTTTTGTATAATTGCGAGACATTTGGATAATTTGTTACTTTTGTTGTAACGTACTTGTTTGCAACTTTAGCCAAAAACCTTCCTCGAAATCCTTCATTCCCAACCCTACGGTTACACGAATAGTAACGGTAGTTGTTATCAGTATTGTGAACACTTTGACTATAAGCAAGTCCAATTGAATTGTTATTTTTTTAATTCACATGTTTGATATATTTCGATCTACTTGACACTGATTTGTAAAAATCTTTAAAAAAGAGGTTTTAGTCATTCCATATAAAATAAGAGTTATTACATCGGGTTATAACTTCATATTTATATATAGTTTGATTTCAATTTAAATTGAAAAATGAAATCCAAATATAATGATTGTAGTAAGTTATCATTTCTAATTTTATATGTTTGGTTGTTCTAATTTAATCTTTTTATATTGTTTCTATCATCTTCTACTATACATATTGTCATATTAATTTTGTTAAGTTTCATTTATTAATATTTTAATTATATATATTAATTCTAGAATTGTTTTTTCTGTATAGTGATTTTAGTTAATGATATTAAATGTAATAAGGATTCTATTTATTAAATGGTGGGTTAATAATAATTAATTAATTATATATTGATTGTAATTAGTGATATTAAACATAATAAATGTTTCATTTGTTAATGAGTGGTTAATAATTAGTATTTAATTATATATTAATTATGAATTTATATATATATATATATATATTTGTATTTATATATTGTTTCTAATTTCATTTATATTAATTTATATAGTAAATTTAATAAGATTTTAAATGATAAAATATTTTAACTTTATATATTCATTGAGATTTTAGATATTTGATTAATTCTATTAAAAATAATAGAAGTCAATATATATGTTGTACTAAAGAATTTTTTTGAAACTTGTGTGTAGTGATTTAGTAAATATATTATTTTATAAATAATATATATAATAAATGTTGTGTAAATAATATAATCGATAACCATCTTGAAGTATTATAAGTGTCATCTTCATTTTATTTTATTACATTAGTTATATTTATTATAATCAATTTATTCTTTTGTAGATACATATACAAATACACATATTATTATCAAGTGTCTTGTATATAAAATTACACATATTAATCATAAATTCATTTATATAAATGAGTTTTTAAACATAATGATTATATATTCACTAATATTATATAAATATAATATTAGAGTCATGTGAAATAAAAGAAGTTAATAAATTTAAGTGTAACTAAAGAAGATGAATAGTCTAATTAATTTAAAGTTTGTTAATAATTACACCAATAAAAAAATAAAATTTCAAATAAATGTAAATAAAAATATACATATTATCATATTCAATGTGAAATAATTAATAAATTTGAATGTAACCAAAGAAGATGAATAGTCTAATTAATTTAATGTCTGTTAATAATTACACCAATAAAAAACAGAATTCAGATAAATGTAAAAAAATATACATATTATTATATTCAAGTCTCATGTAAATATGAATATATATATATAGGGTCCCCTTCTTTTGTTAACCATCCAATTAGTATTAACCTTATTAACTTGTCTCAACCAATAGAAATCAAGAGAAATGGTTGGTTTTACTAATGGAGGGCCGATTTCTGCAGGGGCATTTTTGGAAGATTAACATTTTATTATTTCAAGTAAGTTTACATTCCTAATTTCATGCCATCTAATATTGGTAGTTATTATTATATATATTTTTAATATTAATGATTATCTTCATCCTTTTTTCTCTTGATATTATCAAAATCACTCATTTTTTCCACGTTTTTACTGGTAATTTCCTAATCGAATATGCATTCATCTGAAGAAGAAAGTGGTGTGTCAATTTTGATATGTGCATATATGCACTTATTAAAACTGGATTATCTAAATTTTACACATGCGGCATATATGCACATATCAAAATTGCATATATGCATACTTTACACCCTAAACATATATGCATCATTTCTCAATTGCATATATGCACATATCAAAGTTGCATATATTTACACTTAACATCTGAAGCATATATGCACATGTCAAAATTGCATATATGCATATTTTACACCTACAACATGCACATAAGAGAAATTGCATATATGCACAACCATAAATCTATGTAAACTTGCATATATGCACATAAACAAAATAGCGTGTATCCATAAGAATGATCAAACCAACATGACAAATAATCATATGCACAGTGTATGTGCATATATGCACATCAGTTGTATATATGAAGATCAAAAAAGTGCATATATGCATTTAAAACCGCATATATGCACATCATATAATTGCATATATGCACCTCTTAAAATTGCATATATGAAAAAACCCAGTTGAACAGTGTTTTTTTCTCTCTGATGTCGTGCGATGGTAGGGCTTAGACGCCATCACAGCCACCATCGCAGGTGACCTACTCCGGCAGCCGACTGCCGGCGCACCACCACAGCAGCCACCTCCGGTCTCAACCTTTCTCGCCGGCGAACTGCATCCCACCTCTAGTTCGCCTTCTCCGATACTCCAGCAGCCAGCCACCACCTTCTTCTCCGTGTGGTCGGCGCTCCTGTGTGGTCGGCGCTCCTCTCAGGCGAAGCTCCATTGGCGACGCTCTCTCTCAGGAGATCTCTCTCTCTCTCTCTCAGGCGACGCTCTCTCCCTCCGGCGAAGCTCTCTCACGCAACCGCCGCCCTACTTCACTACCTAAGACATCCTTCCTCCACTTCGTCCGACTGCCTCCTCCAGGTCCGACGACCGCCCCTGCTTCTCCTACTGCAGTGCCTTCTCCGGCGTGATTTACTTTTGAATCGAGATTGGAGAGAGGGAGAGAGAGTGAATCAATTAGAGATAAGTTATAGGTCCTTAAATGTAGCTCTCGATTTAATTGTTTCCTTATCAAGATTTATTAAATGACTATAATACCCCTATGCATATATGCTTCAGCCGTGGGTTTAGTTTAATTATGAATTAAAAATGCTTTTAATCTTAGCCATTGATTTTGATGATTAATGGCCCAGATTAGTTAACAAGGTTAACACTAATTGAGTGGTTAACAAAAGAAGGGACCTCTCTCTCTCTCTCTCTATATATATATATATATATATATATATATATATAGGGTCCCGTTCTTTTGTTAACCGTCTAATTAGTGTTAACCATGTTAACTTTTTTGGACCAATAGAAATCAAGATAGGTTACTGGTTTGATAGGGTAGTTTAGGAATTTCAGAATTTTAATTATTTATGGGTTATTTACTTTCCTAATTTCATGCACAAGATATTTTTGGTAGTTATTAATGATAATCTTAATCTTTTAAAATCAATTTTCATTTTTGGTAATTATTAATGATAATTTTAATCATCTAAAACCCATTTTCAAACATTATCTTCATCTTCACATTCCAGAGATTTTTTTCACGTTTTTTTTTGCATATATTCCAGAGATAAAAAATGCATATATGCACAAACATAAATGTATGTAAAATTGCATATATGCACAACCATAACTATGTGTAAACCATAATCTATGTAAAATTGCATACATGCACAACCATAAATTTGTGTAAACCATAAATGTATGTAAACTTGCATATATGTACAACCATAAATTTGTGTAAACCTGCATATATGCACATATGCACATAAACATATGCATATATGCACATATGCACATAAACAAAATTGCATATATGCATATTGTACACCAACAACATGCATATCAGAGAATAGCATATATGCACATTAGAGAATAGCATATATGCACGGTATGGTTGATTTACACGAGAGAGAGAGAGAGAGAGAGAGAATGTGTGGAGAGAGAGAAAATGAAAGTTTTAAATCTTGCTGCCACCCTCTTCTCGTTCGTAAACCAAACAACCCCGCCGGAGAAAAAACACCGCCACCATTCCCTGTCCGTAGAGGAAAACAGCGCCAACCGCCACCCAACGCCACCTACCATCATCCTCCACCACCACCCACCTTCAGCCGATACCCACCATCACCACCACCTTGCCTGTAAACCACTCACATACAGCCGATACCCACCAACACCACCACTCACATACATCCGCCACCCACCGCCACCCACCATCATCCCCCACCATCCCCCACCCACCGCAGAAAACCAACTCCACCACCCCCACCCACTGCCACCCACTTCTCGTTTGTAAACCAAACAACCCTGCCGGAGGGAAAATCAACGCCACCATCACCTGTTCGTAAACCATCTTACCTCGCCGGAAAAAAACCAGCGCCACCATCACCTTGTCCGTATATCATCCTTAAATGAATCGATTGACTGAATTGTTTTTTGTATCTAAATCAATTTGAGATAAAGTTATAGGTCCTTAAATGTAGGGATTGACTTGATTGTTTCCTTATCTGCTAGTTTCTAAGATTTGTTAAATGACAATAATACCCCTATGCATATATGCTGCAAATTAAATCAGCCGGGTGTTTATTTTAATTATGAATTAAAAATGCTTTTAATCTTAGCCATTGATTTTGATGATTAATGGTCCAGATTAGTTAATACATTTAACACTAAATGACTGGTTAACAAAAGAAGAGCTCTCTCTCTCTCTCTATATATATATATCAAGGCGTGTCTCATTTATATTCAAGTCACATTTTAATTATTTATATAAATGAGTTTATAATTATTTTAATTATATATATATAAATAAAATAACTATTATGTAAATAAAATAATAGTGTCATGTCAAATAAATGAATTAAAAAATATTGGGTGTAACCAACTACGATGAATAGTCTAAATAATTAATGTTTTGATAATAGTTACATTAATAAAAAAAATTTGAGAAAAAGAAAATTTGGATTAAGATGCTTAAAATTTTGATAAAGCATAAAAAACATAAAAGACAGAGATGAGGATCCACATTTAGCGTAATTGAACCGGACAACTTTCTCTCGAACTCCAACATATAATTATTCTCGCAACCTATAAAGACAACAAAAATAAAAAGTAAATCAAAATTCTCACAAAATTCTAAAGCCTCGGTAGATCCATACTCCAATTCCTTCTTATATATACATAAATACATATATAGGGGAGGGATCATTTGCAAACCTCCCTTAGAGCATCCACAACAAGGATTTCATTAAGATTTCATTTAGATTGCAAAAGTGCCATGTAGAATTGCTAAATTAGAAATTGTAGTGGTTGTGAGTATGATTGCTAAATTAGAAATTGGTTTTGGTAATTTGAAATGTCAAATCAGTACACTGATATTGACCAATCAATGAATTTCTTTTATTTTTTGGTTAATTTTACTTATAATGTAATAACCGAGACTTTTATTTAAACGGAATAAGTTTTGGAGAAGATTTGCATAATTGTTAAGTTTAGGGCCTGTTTTGAAAATATGAGAGGAGGGTATAAAAACCCACAAAAAGGGCACAAAACCCTAGAAGCAAATCATTTGTGTGTGAGACGGCTTAGAGAGAAAGAGCAAAGAAAGAGAGAGTTTTGGTCTCAAGAGCAAATTGGAGAAGAAGGTTTCATCCATCATCAAATTGGAAGAAGAAAGGGAATTGGAATCTAATTCATTCAGGTAATCTTATCTCCTAATCACTATTCCTGCTTATTTTGAGAAAGTCAGAATAAATGGATTTTAGTTTTGATGGGTTTTAGTGTATTCAAGGATCAATCGGCTGTATGTTGTGCAAAAATATGATTAAGTGGGTTAGAAGCGTATTAGGGATTCTTACAACCATTCTCTATAATTTTCGATCACTATGCATCATTGGAATCGAGATTTGGGTCACTCTGATGACCTTAGAATCGGAAATCTGTTTTAGGATCTGGAATCCTTATGAATCTGGAATTGGAAGTGAGACCCGGAATTTATTTGAACTAGTGAGTGGCACCGCGCTCGCGCGGTGGCGAGAAAGTTCTATAAGCACCACAAATTTATAATATGAAATTAAATAAGTTTATTTCAATTCTTTTCAAAAAGTAGTAGTCATTTTCCATTAAACACTGAATCATTATGAGATTTGAGTCTTAATCAAATCGTGAAATGTTGCGTCTTGTTTATCCCACATTGGTGAGAAGATGACGAAATGTAATAATGATGTGATTATTTAAAGGAAGGTTCTTATAAGAACCTCCATTGGAGATGCTCTTAATTGTAATGCAATATATACTATATATTCAACATGAAGAAAATTTGCAACTAAAATTAACTCTTTATTCCAAAAGTGATTAAAATAAATCATAAGTCATGTAAAAAAAGTTGGCATTATTCTCCTTTTATAATCAACTTCATGTTCCAACATTTCAAGTTTTTATCAATTTGGGATAGCCAAAGTAAACCACAATTCAATATTTGAGAAATCTCAATCCACATTGTGTCATGTCATTTTTCATGGTTTTTGCTTTTATATATATAAAGATTGAGATGGAAATGAGGTGACACCAAAAAGTACAAAAAGAAGGTTCTTATAACAACCTCCATCGGAGATGCTCTTAATTGTAATGCAATATTTACTATATATTCAACATGAATAAACTAAAATTAACTCTTTAATCCAAAAAGGATTAAAATAAATCATAAGTCATGTAAAAAAGTTGGCATTATTCTCCTTTTATAATCAACTTCATGTTCCAACATTTCAACTTTTTATCAATGTAGGATAGCCAAAGTAAACCAGAATTCAATATTTGTGAAATCTCAATCCACATTGTGTCATGTCATTTTTCATGGTTTTTGCTTTTATATATATAAAGATTGAGATGGAAATGAGGTGACACCAAAAAGTACAAAAAGAAGGTTCTTATAACAACCTCCATTGGAGATGCTCTTAATTGTAATGCAATATTTACTATATATTCAACATGAATAAACTAAAATTAACTCTTTAATCCAAAAGGGATTAAAATAAATCATAAGTCATGTAAAAAAAGTTGGCATTATTCTCCTTTTATAATCAACTTCATGTTCCAACATTTCAACTTTTTATCAATATGGGATAGCCAAAGTAAACCAGAATTCAATATTTGTGAAATCTCAATCCACATTGTGCCATGTCATTTTTCATGGTTTTTGCTTTTATATATATAAAGATTGAGATGGAAATGAAAACCTCCATTAGAGATGCTCTTAATTGTAATTCAATATATATTATATATTCAACACGAAGAAAATTTGCAACTAAAACTAACTCTTTAATCCAAAATGAATTAAAATAAATCACAAGTCATGTAAAAAAAGTAGGCATTATTCTTCTTTTATAATCAACTTCATGTTCCAACATTTCAACTTTTTATCAATGTGGGATAGCCAAAGTAAACCACAATTCAATATTTGAGAAATCTCAATCCACATTGTGCCATGTCATTTTTCATGGTTTTTGCTTTTATATATATAAAGATTGAGATGGAAATGAGAACCTCCATTAGAGATGCTCTTAATTGTAATGCAATATATACTATATATTCAACATGAAGAAAATTTGCAACTAAAATTAAATCTTTAATCCAAAATGGATTAAAATAAATCATAAGTCATGTAAAAAAAGTAGGCATTATTCTTCTTTTATAATCAACTTCATGTTCTAACATTTCAACTTTTTATCAATGTGGGATAGCCAAAGTAAACCACAATTCAATATTTGAGAAATCTCAATTCACATTGTGCCATGTCATTTTTCATGGTTTTTGCTTTTATATATATAAAGATTGAGATGGAAATGAGAACCTCCATTAGAGATGCTCTTAATTGTAATGCAATATATACTATATATTCAACATGAGAAAATTTGCAACTAAAATTAACTTTTTAATCAAAAAGGGATTAAAATAAATCATAAGTCATGTAAAAAAAAGTTGACATTATTCTCCTTTTATAATCAACTTCATGTTCCAACATTTCAACTTTTTATCAATGTGGGATAGCCAAAGTAAACCACAATTCAATATTTGAGAAATCTCAATCCACATTGTGCCATGTCATTTTTCATAGATTTTGCTTTTATATATATAAAGATTGAGATGGAAATGAGGTGACACCAAAAAGTACAAAAAGAAGGTTCTTATAAGAATCTTCATTGGAGATGCTCTTAATTGTAATGCAATATATACTATATATTCAACATAAAGAAAATTTGCAACTAAAATTAACTCTTTAATCCAAAAGGGATTAAAATAAATCATAAGTCATGTAAAAAAAGTTGGCATTATTCTCCCTTTATAATCAATTTTATGTTCCAACATTTCAACTTTTTATCAATGTGGGATATCCAAAGTAAACCACAATTCAATATTTGAGAAATCTCAATCCACATTGTGCCATGTCATTTTTCATGGTTTTTGCTTTTATATATATAAAGATTGGACCATGGGATCCGGAATAGGTTGGTTCCGGAAGTTAGAGCCCGGAAATGTTGTTGGGCCGAGATGAGTCCGGAATCCACGGATCCGGAAAAGTAGTCTGGACCAAATGGGATTCGGTATCCTTATGGATCCGGAATCCATAAAGAGTTCCGGTATGGGCTTTGGGCCATAGAGGATCTGGAATCCATTAATCCGGAATGGGCTTGACTTGGATTTTAGATCCGAATCACTACGGATCCGGTGTTTTTTGCTGGACCGAAGGATCCGGAATCCTTAAGGGATCCGGAAGTTGTCTTGGGTCCCGGAGTGGGCCGATCATGGACTAGACCGAATAGCAAGAATGAAGCCCATATCACTGGGTTCGGGTTCAAGGGTCCGTTGAGAGTTAAGTTAGGTAGAAAGCTGTTCAGGATTAAGGTTAACATAAGACTCATTATATTTTTTATACTTTTATCAACATAGGTGTTCCTCGTAAAATCTGAAGTTCTCGTGAGAGGGAAATTGCTAAAGCGCCAGGTGAGTTTTCTAACTAAAATACATGTTTTTGAACATGTTTTCAGAAGTAAGTAGTGGAGTAGAAATGCCATGTTATTTGCATGATTTTTACTTGTTTGAAAGTTTTATGAGATGTATGCATACATTGTGATAGACGTAAATTGGCTAAGTCGGGGGGTAGGCCCGCTAGTGCTCATGTCGGGGGGAGGTTCCGTTTATGTCATGGGAAGAGTGTAACAGCCCAAAATCCTAACAGGACATGCATTGCATTAAATCCTAATTATTACAAAACTGGGTCCCAAAATTTCTTTACATCTGTCTCAAAACTTAGGTTGGCGGAAACAACCTATACACAACTTAGAACGTGCTAACTTCTATAAGTGGCACATGCACTGTCTCTATCTGCATCTGTACTCTATCCTGCTCCTGCTCACTTACTTGAGCCTCATACTATTTGCTTTCCTGAAAATGGTTTAGTTTTGAAAAGCGAGGGTTAGACCAAAAGGTCTAGTGAATTCCCTCCGTAAACAGCGTACATCAACAGTATAAAAATCATTTTTATAAAACTCGTAACATTCTCCACATAAGCATCAATCATGGTACTGCACAGTGTTTAAGGATCACATAAGCTAACCGCGGTCGGGGCCCAAGCAGACTCCCCTCTCGCCTCATACCGGGGCCCAAGCAGACTCCCCTCTATCCGAGTAGGAAGGAAACGAATTCCCTCCTACAAGCTCGTCACATATGCCTAAGGGATCATCGGATCCCGAGGTACTCTGATCCCACTGTGCAGACCGACTCCACATAGCATACACATAACGTATCATAAATCATGAAACTTGGAATCTTTATAAATCGTTATCAATCAGTTCATCATGCTAAATAGTCTTTTAGATAAAATATAATTTTCATGGGAAACATACGTAACAGTTGGTAAACATTTCATGCTCATAAATGAACCGTAATCAGTAAAAACATTTAGCATCTTACTTTTGTGTAAAAAGAGTTTAGGGAACTCACCTGATAGCAATTACTTTCCTAACCACGAGTCTCGTTCCGAGCCGTCCTTACACCTAAAGCATATCGTACAATTTTAATTAGTGACAACTCGTCATTTGATCCTAGATCCTTTTCTAATCTGGATCCTAAATAATTATTTCGGATCATTATTTTAAATATCGGATCTCGCCAAAACAATACCGAGTCTACAATTTGGGCAAGCCCAAATACCCAAGATGTATTTATTTTTTCTGCCCTTTTTCTTTAATAACCGATCGGCCCAAAAGAGAAAATGATCTCCGACCCTAATTAGATTCCAGATTCCTTTGGAATGAAATCCAATTCCGGCCCATGCTTTAATCGAATTCCGGGTCCACCAATACAACCCAAAATTCGGTACCGGATCAAGTTCAAATGAGTTCCGGATCTAGTCCACTTGATACACCATTCCGGATCAAAAGTAATTGGATTTCGGATCTACTAAACCGGAAGTCCACATTCCGGAACTTAAATAACCATTCCGGATCCTGAAATAAATCGGCCCAAGTTCCGGTATTGTAACAATTCCGGATCCACTAAACTTACTACTTCTGGGATTATCAGTTCCGGTATTAGGCATCTTTCGAAATCGCCTTTGGGTTCCGGTATTAAGCAACTTCCGGAGTCCCCTTAAGGATCCGGTATTAACGACTTCCGGAACCTGCGATGTGAACTCCAGAATCAAACTCTTCCTAATTAGTCCAATCGGTGAGAGTTTTAACGTTTCATCCTTACTCATAAATTGATAAGTGCTTAACCCCGACGTCATAAACTCACATACACACTTGATTAGATCTTTGCACAATCCAATTTAGAGCTAAACCCCATTAATGTTCTTATCAATATTACACAGCTTAAATAAGGAGATAAACCAAGGATTTGATTTACTCAGCTATCTATTATACAAGAAAATAACATGGAGGAATTGGTTACTTACCAAATTGGAACCTCTGCAAATGAAATCAATGTCAATTGCTTTCTTCTCCTTCCTACTCCTCTTCTCAGCCGCCATAACAATTGCAAGAATACACAATAAATGAAAACCTAGGGATATGTTCCCCTTTATATCTTTCCTTAATTGCAACAAGGTCCTTTATCATAAACTTTTATTTCTTAGACATAAGCCACCCAACTTCTCAAAACTTTGCTAGAAACCTGGTTGTTACAACACTCCCCCCTTAAAAGAATTCCGTCCCCGGAATTCCTTATTGGAAAAGATGCGGGTATCTTGCCCTCATTTCCGATTTCAATTCCCAAGTCGCCTCTGGACCTTTGTGATGCCGCCATTGTACCTTTACTAGTCGGACTTCTTTGTTTCTCGCCTTGTGAACCTTACTGTTCATGATTTCTATCGGTTCTTCTCCGTATGTCAATCTCTCAACAACACCGAGGTCCTCCAAGGGACAGCCACAACGGCTTCTGCCATGCACTTCTTTAAGTTCGAGACATGAGATGTCGGATGAACTCCTCACAACTCTTCCGGCAAGCCAAGTTCGTACACTATCTATCCAACCTTCAAAACTTCGACGGATCTACAAAACATAATCCACCTCACTTTTCTCTGAGGCAAATCGGCTACAGTCCATCAACCATTTCATACGTTCTCACCACTTCATCACTCCACACTTACGCGTAACTGGAAGTAGGAAACCCCCATAATTCCTTATTGGAGTGCTCACCTATCCGAATTGAACTTATCCTGAAGGCTCATCAATTTCTCACTGCTTGCCACAAACGTCCAGTCATATAAAACCTAACTTCGGTTACCCTCACTCAACAAGGAGGACTAATCATACTCACACGAAACCATTCCCAATAGCTTATCACTGAACGACCAATTCGTCTGAACATTTCTCACAACGTCACTAACTCAACTCATTCAACTGCCATATCCACTTCTTTCCTGCACAAAACATACACAAATCCCCTTCCTCAATACCCTTTCCAGAAGTTCGCACACTTATCGATAGCAATTTACACACACTACTCCACCTTTCGGTGTTACTGTTAAGCTTACTACTTCCAACCTACTCACTTATTCCGACATATGATCTTTACCTCCTCACGTTAGCATGGAGCACCACCCACCAAACATTACTTGCCCCTCTCTTCCGATCTTTCCACATGCTGATAACACTCTCTCAATACTAAACAAAACCAAATCTCCAACTATTTCCTTCTAGGATCATTCCTTCACACATAAGAAACAATTCACATTCATTAAAGATTTCGCCTTTACTACACCGCGTTTTTGACTTACCCATCCATCAACTTCTTTAAGCTTCCAAAGATTCCAAAGACATACTTACTGAGCAACTCTTACAACCAAAAACACTTGGTTTCTCATTTGGGTAACTACCCACTACCACTCCGACATTCTATTCCGAATATAATCATATCACAACGTCAACTTACACCCTATGTGCTCCAACAACCTGGTTAACAAATCGTACACCTCATCCGAAACCCCCAAAACGGCTTCCATCTGATGCTTCCTCTTTCTAACATCACATCACTACGACACTAGATGGCACATTTATTTTGACAATTACTGCCACTACATATCCATACACTCTTCACCCATAACATCACACTGCAGACCAGATCTCTCATGGTCATTCACATAATTCAAACTTTCCTTCATAATCTCCTGCATAAATAACCGAGTCTGTCTCGCTATTTTGTCCTTCTACCAACTCTAAATCAACAACTCACGAGTTCCAGACTAACTCAAACATATACGACTCTTGCTAGTTCTTTACGATCCCAACCATTACATAGACAGGGAACATTCCCTCACTGATCGATATAGTCTACTCACTCGCTTCGTTCGTGCTACATACCTTATCCTTCTACGAAAACTCCATACCTCGTAAGTAGAACGCTTATCCAAAACAGCAATCTCTCACCATCTTAACATCCCTACCAACATAACATATGTGAGCTCTATCAACTTTCAACCTTCTGGTTCAAGTCTTCGGCCTCAGCCACCTTACACAGCTGCCGACTTCAACCTCAATAGTCAACCTGTTGATACTTTCTTAACCTATTCTATAACATGGGTTCCTTACGGAACCTAATCCTTCCAACATATCATAATCACTTCATAATTCGTCGCCCTCATTTTAAAACTGACTCATGTAACACCAATCTTACAAGATCACCTTAAGACTCTTATTCGACGTCGAGGATATCTCATTTCTGCCTCACCACACTACTCATAACGAGTTGCTAATACCAACACCTTGAAGGCTTCAAGTCCTTCCTCCGGACGCAACCGTCCCTCGACAACCTTATTTCCAGTTGCCGATCATGGTACAGACCCTCATACATTCGACACCAAGGTCCACTTCCGACGCTTACACTGTTCACCTCTATTCTTGAACACAAATACCACAACTATAAACATTCTCCCCTGGTTTGTCTAACACCTCTCCACTCTCGGAATATTTCCTTATCTTAAAACGTAATGCTCCACGACCTAGCGAGTTCGTAGCCTTCATGCATGACAACGCGATAAATAAATCATTTTGCACATTTTATTATTTTAAAATAAACAACACTTGGAACCACTTGGGTACACATGACCCCAACGTTCGCATAACTCCAATGCCCTGCACAACGATCTCGAGAATCATTTGTATGCATCTTTCCGTAAGATTTAATCTTACTCAATCAAAACGATGTTGTTACGACAGTAATATTTTAAATGAAAAAACTTTTCACACGACAACATTTTGAAAGAGAAATTACCGACACAAGGTAAACCAGTCGGCTCTCTCACTCAGTTATATAATATCAACATGTCAATACTCATTTTGGTTATAAAAGTTTTGCTGGCAACCGTTCTCTTGACTTTTGCAACAATTTAACTTATCATAAAAAGTGTGAAATATTTTGCAATTCGCTAAGCTCAAAATTTCATTGTACGACGTAAATGAAATCGCCTTTTCTTTAAACATACGCTTACACACTCTGACTCATTTCCGATAAAAGAATATTTACACATTTATTTCAATCATGAAAATTCCATGTAACTTATATAAGGACGCAATGCGTGAACTCTACTCGCAATTGAAGGCTACTCACTCTAACACTGTCAACCGTTTTACTCACGCAACCTATCATTGACATTCTACCCTCGACCAGTGGTCGTCCTCTCGGCCTTGCAACAACTTGCTGCACATGCGCCTCACGGCCCACTTACTCAATCATTTCGTACTAATTCCGTCTTGGTTAAATTACCTCACATTCTACCTCTACACGTTTTCGCTTCTCTACTGATATCTCCTACCATTGATCTTGTCATTGAAAAGCTCGACTAGGAAGTCAGGGCTCTAATCCTTTACTCGCTCTTGAATTGACACTTCCAAGATCTCGACAGTATCCTTCCTTACCATCCGAACTGGTCTATCCCACGATTTCTAGAACTGGGACTCTCCAGAAACAGGAGTTTTACTCAAAATCAATCATTCATCCTCTTCGAACCTACGAAGATCTTCCTCTAGACGATTCATAACATTCTAAACAACATTTCTTCTCTACGATGAATACATACATCACATCATAAATGACCTCTCACGATACTTCCCCAACGATGGGTCTCAATCTACCCCTCAGGGGTCCTTCTAACATTCTAGATTACTGAAACACAACATATAAACTAGCTTAAGACTACCACTTTGGAATAATAAGACAGGTTAAGCACATACATGTACCTGTAAGTTCACAATTTACACTGGCCAGGTGTAATCCCAAACTTACCTTACATGACTGTTCTCGGTACCTTATTAGTCCTATATCTACTATAGTGCCCTCCTAACGCATTTCCTATATCTACAATAGTGCCCTCCTAACGCATTTCCTGATTCTCAATTGTGATTTCTACTTCCAAAGTTTAAGTTTAGGCATGTCCGGTCACCTAAATCCCTTAAACTATGGCTCTGATACCATTTGTAATAGCCCAAAATCCTAACAGGACATGCATTGCATTAAATCCTAATTATTACAAAATTGGGTCCTAAAATTTCTTTACATCTGTCTCAAAACTTAGGTTGGCGGAAACAACCTATACACGACTGAGAACGTGCTAACTTCTATAAGTGGCACAGGCACTGTCTCTATCTGCATCTGTACTCTATCCTGCTCCTGCTCACTTACTTGAGCATCCTACTATTTGCTTACCTGAAAATGGTTTAGTTTTGAAAAGCGAGGGTTAGACCAAAAGGTCTAGTGAGTTCCCTCCGTAAACAACGTATATCAATAGTATAAAAATCATTTTTATAAAACTCGTAACATTCTCCACATAAGCATCAATCATGGTACTACACAGTGTTTAAGGATCACATAAGCTAATCGCGGTCGGGGCCCAAGCAGACTCCCCTCTCGCCTCATACCGGGGCCCAAGCAGACTCCCCTCTATCCGAGTAGGAAGGAAACGAATTCCCTCCTACAAGCTCGTCACATATGCCCAAGGGATCATCGGATCCCGAGATACTCTGATCCTACTGTGCAGACCGACTCCACATAGCATACACATAACGTATCATAAATCATGAAACTTGGAATCTTTATAAATCGTTATCAATCAGTTCATCATGCTAAATAGTCTTTTAGCTAAAATATAATTTTCATGGTAAACATACGTAACAGTTGGTAAACATTTCATGCTCATAAATGAACCATAATCAGTAAAAACATTTAGCATCTTACTTCGTGTAAAAAGGGTTTAGGAAACTCACCTGATAGCAATTACTTTCCTAACCACGAGTCTCATTCCGAGCCGTCCTTACACCTAAAGCATATCGTACAATTTTAATTAGTGACAACTCGTCATTTGATCCTAGATCCTTTTCTAATCTGGATCCTAAATAATTATTTCGGATCATTATTTTAAATATTGGATCTCGCCAAAACAATACCGAGTCTACAATTTGGCCAAGCCCAAATACCCAAGATGTATTTAATTTTTCTGCCCTTTTTCTTTAATAACCGATCGGCCCAAAAGAGAAAATGATCTCCGGCCCAAATTAGATTCCGGATTCCTTTGGAATGAAATCCAATTCCGACCCATTCTTTAATCGAATTCCGGGTCCACCAATACAGCCCAGAATTCGGTACCGGATCAAGTTCAAATAGTTCTGGATCTAGTCCACTTGATACACCATTCCGGATCCAAAGTAATTAGATTCCGGATCTACTAAACCGGAAGTCCACATTTCGGAACTTAAATAACCATTCCGGATCCTGAAATAAATCGGCCCAAGTTCCGGTATTGTAACAATTCCGGATCCACTAAACTTACTACTTCCGAAATTATCAGATCCGGTATTAGGCATCTTCCGGAATCCCCTTTGGGTTCCGGTATTAAGCAACTTCCGAAGTCCCCTTAAGGATCCGGTATTAACGACTTCCGGAACCTGCGATGTGAACTCCAGAATCAAACTCTTCCTAATTAGTCCAATCGGTGAGAGTTTTAACGTTTCAACCTTACTCATAAATTGATAAGTGCTTAACCCCGACGTCATAAACTCACATGCACACTTGATTAGATCTTTGCACAGTCCAATGTAGAGCTAAACCCCATTAATGTTCTTATCAATATTACACAGCTTAAACAAGGAGATAAACCAAGGATTTGATTTACTCAGCTATCTATTATACAGGAAAATAACATGGAGGAATTGGTTACTTACCAAATTGGAACATCTGCAAATGAAATCGATGTCAATTGCTTTCTTCTCCTTCCTGCTCCTCTTCTCAGCCGCCATAACAATTGCAAGAATACACAATAAATGAAAACCTAGGGATCTGTTCCCTTTTATATCTTTCCTTAATTGCAACAAGGTCCTTTATCATAAACTTTTATTTCATAGACATCAGCCACCCAACTTCTCAAAACTTTGCTAGAAACCCGGTTGTTACAAAGAGTGACCCAGCAAGGCAGCGTGAGACTGACTCGTTGTCACTTCCGAGTGACTTCAGGGTGCCATTTACGGGAGCGGAATTTGCCGTGAAAGTTTTATGTAAAGCTGCTTGATATTTATAAACTGTTTTTAAATGCTTTGAGAACTGTAAATTGAGGGGACTCACTAGACCTCATGTAACCCTCACATTTTCCAACTAAACCTTTTCAGGTAAGTAGGTAGTAGGAAGCACTGTTAAGAGAAAGGAGCAGGCGTAGAGTTCGGAGACTACTAGAGACAGTGCCACACTCTTACATTAGAATTTAGTATTATTCTCAGTTGTGTATAGGTTGTTTCCGCCAACCTAGATTTTGATATAGATGTTGAGATTTTGAGACCGATTTTGGGATATTTTAATATTTATTGAATGTTATGCTTTTTTTAGACTGGGTTGTTACATATAAGGGCAAGTTTGTCTTTTTATATTTAATCCATTTATATATGGTAGTTATCTTGTTCAGTTATTTTTGGAAAGGCTCAATGATTAACCGATTAATTAAGGTATTTTTTTTATTAACAAACATCCGTTTTTAACTTGTTATTATTAATTTAAAAAATAGAATTTGGCTGTTTAATTTTTTTCCAAGTTGCTCGAAGTCAACCATATGCAGGGGCGGACCCATAATTTTTTTCAAATGGTGGCACCATTTGACTATAAAAAACAAATATAGAGATATTTTTCATAAAATTAATATTGGTTTGGTGGTTAGTCCCTTGCTTATTAAATTGGAGGGCTCAAGTTCGAGTCCTAGTATTGTAATTTTTTTAAAAACAATAAATATGAGATTAAAAGCTAAAAACTACAAAAATGAGTCTAACAAGACTCGAACCTGGGTCTTTTAGTATAATAAAAGTCTTCTAAACCAACTCTACCAAAGAAAACTTGTGTCTTTATTGCAGTTTCAAAATATATATGGTGGCACAAAAACAAATTTATACGGTTGCACCTTTCACGAACCTAGTTTTTTTTACCTTACGGCAGAGAAACAATACGGTGGCACATGCCACCGTATGCCATAACCTAGGTCCGCCCATGACCATATGGATCATTTTAGTTGATATTTTTTTTAATGATGAAATAACGTGTAGATATTTTTTAGGTGAAACCGCATATATGGTTTTTGAAGTTGTTGAATGTAATTTTTTTTAATGAATGCAGGTTTTTGTTTATAGATGAAATATATTTTAGATATTGTTTTTGTACATGAAACCTTGTATCCGATTTTTTTCCACTTGTTGAATCGATGTTGTTTCATGATAGATTAGAATCATAGTTCATTCAAACGTAAAAAACAACCAATTATGCAAATGATCACGGTTCATCACTGTTTCAGCATAACATGTATCATTGATGACAGTTTCATGACAGTCAAGATAGGTTCATGACAATTTAATGACAGTTTCATCATTTCGGTTCATCACCAACAAAAAACAATAATGAAAGAATCCAATCTCATTGAAACACATGTTCAACTACAACAATCCTGGGTAGATGACATTTTCAGCATCTCATGTATTATTGATTAACCAGTTTCATGACAAGCAAAACTTATTGATTCATTGCAACAACCCAAATCCCATAACATACATCATAATACATAACATTCATACATATCATTGATTTACAACAAAAGTTACATAACAAACCAAGTACGGTCTCATTAGTCTTGACATTACAAAATATATAAAAGCTTCCTAATCAACATCCATCAAAAGCTTCCTACACTTCATCCTCTCCTGCCGATCCTTAACCTGGAAAACATATTTTTGAAAACAAAATGAGGGTTAGACCAAACAGGTCTAGTGAGTTAATCCCGGTCCTTTCCAAAATCATTATAAAACCTTTTATGTAAATCCTTTGTATCAAAATAGTTTAGATAAACCTTTGGTAATTCTTTCGTAAAATATAAACATACCACACGTATTTAAATACCAATCCAGACTCGTGCATCGTGTACATCTCATTCACCTTATTCCTCCACAAATGGCCATATTAGTTGGTAGCAAGACAACTAATAAATCAACAACCGGTCCGCTCACCGGAACCCGGCTACCCGTCGGTCCGCACACCGGAACCCGACTACTCACCGGTCCGCACACCGGAACCCGGCTACACACCGGTCCGTACACCGGAACCCGGCAACAAGTGCACTCGTGTAGTGCAAAGCTTATATAAATACAATATATATCTCATTACATCATATTGTCATTTATATACACATAATCATATTCCTACCACATAATCATCTCATATATATATATATACACATATATATATGTATCCCAGTTCCAAAAACGTTTTAAAGCAAAACTCACCTGAATGCTTACAATATGCTTCCAAACCTTTCTCCGAGCTATCCGATCCTTTATCCAAAATTCTCAGAATCTGAAACCATTTACATACAAATATCTCCTTACCAACTTATGTATAAGACTTACTAGCAGGTTATGGACTCTAGATACATCTACATAACTCTTATCCTCAAAATTACCCAAACAGCCAAGTTATCCGGAAACCTCAAAGTATCCGGACAACTTTCCGGACAACACAAAGAATCCGGACAACTTAACTTTTCCGGACACCACAACCATCCGGACGACATCTGGATACCAAAGTAACCCGGACACTATCCGGTATCTTATTTCATCCGGAAAACATAAGAAAAGAGGAACTTACCCGGATAAAACCCTGTCCGGACACCTTCAGAAAGTCATCCGGACACCATCAACAAAACCATCCGGACACATTCATGGTGTCCGGAAAACTCTGTCGGTTTGCCCTAATTCGACCCAGAAATCCGCTGTTTCATTACCAGATGTAATTCTAACTATTCTACTCCGATAGAAACATTCAGTTATCAATTATACACATAATATGTAAAGAAAACATACCTCAAACACTTCCAATGGATCAAATTGAATCCCTTAGCCAAAGAAACCTTCTTTTCCCCTTTTTCTTCCTTTCTCCACAAAACACACACACATACCAAATCTGGATATGTTCTAATTGTGAAGATATCTGATTACTCAAGAGGTGATATGGACCATATTTGCATTCTTGGCTAAAGTTATCCCATAATAACCCAAAGCACCTCTTAACTTAATAATTCATCTAAACTTACCCTAAATATTAACTTTAAGGTTAAATAATATTAACAGAACTAGAATTTCACTAACGAACTTTTTCGCGGTATTACATCATCTCCCCCTTAAAAGAATTCCGTCCCGGAATTCGGTTAAGCGAAAAAGTATGAATACTTATCTCTACTACTTCGAACTCAATCAAAACCATAGAAACTAAATGAATAGCCACCCCACACCCACCTATATCTCTAACACAGATAAGCAACAAAAGCACGGAAATACCAATAACCAGTTTGCACCGAAGTCAGATAACACCTTAGCACATATAGAGTTTATAGAAATATACCTGTAACCTCATCAGGACTTTCTTGCACCTCTTGTTCCGTCATCTGAAAAACACGGCCCTTTGCTTTCGATACCTCAAGCCCTTGTTCCTCTCCCGACCTAACACCCGTTGATCTCACCACCATACTACCCTGTTGTGCTTTCCATTGCAGACAATCTGACTGAATATGATCCGGGGAATTGCAAACGAAACAGAATCGAGTTACCCGACAGTCTCTAACAATGTGACCAGTCTTTCCACATTTGTAACAACTTCAGGAATCCACATAACAGTTTCCTTGATGAACACGATTGCATTTTGGGCATGGTCTTTCAACTGGTCTGAAAGGTGATTAACTATCAAACCTCGGGGATTCGTATTCTTCCGATTCGTACATCGTTTCTTCCAGTTTTCTTTTCCCAGCACTCTTATCACCAAAGTCTCTCCGGTTATCCTATTCCACATTTTCTGCAGCATCCACTGCTGCTGAGAAGGTATCGGGTCCTCTTGCAGTCACTAGCTTTCTAGTTTCTGCATTTAACCCAAAAATAAACCTTTCCATCTTTAGTGCCTCCGTGGCAACATAGTACTCTGCAAAGCGAGACTTCTCCAGAAATAGAGCGGTGTAATCCCTAACCGATAAACTTCGCTGGTGTAGGTTCATGAACTCCTCTTCCAATTGTCTAACTGCTGCTTGAGAACAAAACTGTCCTTTGAATGCTGTTGTGAATTCTTCCCAAGTAAAAGTAGAGTATACATCCGACCTTGTGGAATCAATGTGAGCTTCCCACCAGTACAGAGCTTCTGCCTTCAACATCGCCGTTCCGTATAATACTTTGTCCTCATCCGCACACTTACTAGTCTTGAAGATGGCTTCTATTTCTTTTAACCATCTCATCGCCTTCACTGGGTCTCTATCTCCTGAGTAAGTTGGAGGTCTACAGTTTAAGAACATCTTGTAATCACACCTTCTTGACACTGGTATGACCGTAGGTGTAATGGGCATTTCGTCTTCCAAACCAGGATCTGGTGTTTCAGTATGACGAGCTTGGTCGAACATAGCCTGGATATTTGCTTGAGTCCTAGTATTGTAATTTTTTTAAAAACAATAAATATGAGATTAAAAGCTAAAAACTACAAAAATGGGTCTAACAAGACTCGAACCTGGGTCTTTTAGTATAATAAAAGTCTTCTAAACCAACTCTACCAAAGAAAACTTGTGTCTTTATTGCAGTTTCAAAATATATATGGTGGCACAAAAACAAATTTATACGGTTGCACCTTTCACGAACCTAGTTTTTTTTACCTTACGGCAGAGAAACAATACAGTGGCACATGCCACCGTATGCCATAACCTAGGTCCGCCCATGACCATATGGATCATTTTAGTTGATATTTTTTTTAATGATGAAATAACGTGTAGATATTTTTTAGGTGAAACCGCATATATGGTTTTTGAAGTTGTTGAATGTAATTTTTTTTAATGAATGCAGGTTTTTGTTTATAGATGAAATATATTTTAGATATTGTTTTTGTACATGAAACCTTGTATCCGATTTTTTTCCACTTGTTGAATCGATGTTGTTTCATGATAGATTAGAATCATAGTTCATTCAAACGTAAAAAACAACCAATTATGCAAATGATCACGGTTCATCACTGTTTCAGCATAACATGTATCATTGATGACAGTTTCATGACAGTCAAGATAGGTTCATGACAATTTAATGACAGTTTCATCATTTCGGTTCATCACCAACAAAAAACAATAATGAAAGAATCCAATCTCATTGAAACACATGTTCAACTACAACAATCCTGGGTAGATGACATTTTCAGCATCTCATGTATTATTGATTAACCAGTTTCATGACAAGCAAAACTTATTGATTCATTGCAACAACCCAAATCCCATAACATACATCATAATACATAACATTCATACATATCATTGATTTACAACAAAAGTTACATAACAAACCAAGTACGGTCTCATTAGTCTTGACATTACAAAATATATAAAAGCTTCCTAATCAACATCCATCAAAAGCTTCCTACACTTCATCCTCACCTGCCGATCCTTAACCTGGAAAACATATTTTTGAAAACAAAATGAGGGTTAGACCAAACAGGTCTAGTGAGTTAATCCCGGTCCTTTCCAAAATCATTATAAAACCTTTTATGTAAATCCTTTGTATCAAAATAGTTTAGATAAACCTTTGGTAATTCTTTCGTAAAATATAAACATACCACACGTATTTAAATACCAATCCAGACTCGTGCATCGTGTACATCTCATTCACCTTATTCCTCCACAAATGGCCATATTAGTTGGTAGCAAGCCAACTAATAAATCAACAACCGGTCCGCTCACCGGAACCCGGCTACCCGTCGGTCCGCACACCGGAACCCGACTACTCACCGGTCCGCACACCGGAACCCGACTACACACCGGTCCGCACACCGGAACCCGGAAACAAGTGCACTCGTGTAGTGCAAATGTAACACCCCGAAATTTCCATTTTAAATTAATATTAGATAAATTGTATTTTGGTACACTTTATTTTGAGAAAAATTAACTTGGAGGGTTGAATTGCAATTATTTGGAAGTTTGGGGTTTTATGGTGGAAAATAGAATAATGACTCATGTTTATGACATGAGGTGTCACTTTAGTATTTAATCAGTATTTGATAATACTGAGTTTTGTTTTGCATTCTAAAAGAAAGAAAAACAGAGAAATAGCGAGAGAGATAGAACGTGACAGAGAAAAAGAAATCAAAAGAAAGAAAAGAAGAAAAAAAGAGAAATCAGTTTGGTGATTGTTGTGATTGTGATTAAGCTGTCGATTAAGCCACTGTTTTGGAAGAACACAGTGTTCAGAAAATACCCAGGTGAGTTTATTCACTCTTATTAAAATTAAGCAATTAAAATTGTTATAGATATGTTATACTTGTGTATAAACTCAGTGGTATGGTTTAATTAAGAAAGGGTAGGCTTAATGAGTCAAACTGGTGAGCTGAATCAGTAGAGAAGACGATGAACAGTACACTTTGCGCAACAGTGGCTTGCGAAAAGTGATAGAATTCGCAACAGTGGCTTGCGAAAAGTGTAGCTTTTCGCTACAGTGTCTTGCGAAAAGTTTTGACTTTCAGTAGTAGTTTGAAGCTTTTTTTGTGGAATACAATCTGATAGTTATATGCTATTTGTTATATGTTTATAACTCTGTTGTTGATGTAAAAACCATGTTATGTTAAATTGTAAGGACTTATTTATGAGTCCGGAGTTGTTGTTAATTGTTGAGATGTTGATTCCCGATGCTAAATGGAAAAGTGGGGATAATCGTTGAAACTAATATTCTGTACATAGAGATATAGAATATATGTTGAATTGTATAGCTTTAGCATACAATAGAAAGAGTGATGATACACAATTATTGTGTGGCGTTGGCTAGAAATATGCATCTGGTCTAGTGGGCATAAAGTACGGTATAATGAGAACCGTTTACTAGCCAGGGACCGTTGGGATGTATTTCTAGTTGTTGGAGTGAATCTTGAATCATCTGTGAGGGTCTCTGGTGGTTGATGATCGCGATAAAATAAAATCTCATTGGGGGGACCAGTGATTCAAGGTGGGGAGGAAATGAAATGAGGAATAGCAGACTTAGAGTTGTAATTCCCATTTCAATCGAAAGATGAGATATCTTTATTGTTGAGGAATTGAAATCTTAATTCAGAAAGAAGCAGGTTTGGAAACTGTAATTTCTGGGAGTTGGAAGTTACTTATAATCCGGTGGGATTTATAGTAATTCCTGATGATAGTATGATGACTAGATGAACTAGTCATAAATAACGGAATAGGTGGATTCCAGTGGTTGATAAGAGCTTGGTATGGTAAGATGTTTGATAACAGGTTTGATATATCTGTTAATATTTTGATTGTTAAATTTTAATTTGATATGAATATTCTCACTAGGCGAAAGCCTAATGTTTCAAGTTGAATTTTCTTACCAGGTACAAGCTACCGGGAAGTAAGTGGGGATGAGAGACGAGAACTTTTGAAGGAATCAAACTTGGAGATAACAGGGGATCTATTTGTTCTTTTGGATATTTTGGGACAGATGATTAGATAACCTAGTTAATCTGATTATGATTAGATTAATAGGTTATTTGAATTAGACATTCGTTGTATATAAAAACCTTACTGATGATCCTCATGTTATATAAGTTTGAAGTTTTATGATCATAACTTGTGAAGTTTTAAAGGTTTAAATTAGCCCTGTTTTTAGGGTGTTACAATATGGTATCAGAGCAGTAGTTTAAGCGAACTAGGTATGAATTTGAGATACCTAGACTTAAGCTGTGATGAATTAAGTTATGATCCGTGAGGAATGGGTAGAATTGCTAAGACTGGGTAGTCTTAGAGTCGACGGAATACGTGAAATTAGTACCGTAGCGATGGTAACGAGAATTCTCAGATATGAATATATTAATACGCGAGTATATTTGTTTCTATATGGCATCAGTGAAATCTATGTGGTCAACATATGTTTTTGAGTTTTTCGTGGATGTGCACTAATTACGTTGTGTTATGTGCTTAATTGCATTTTATTTAATAAATGTCGTTTTAAATATTGGTCTTATGTGTAAGGATCGTTTGATGATCTTGTATTCTTAGTACCTTTGGTACTAATGAACTTTGGTAAGGTATATAAATATATATATATATATATATATATATATATATATATATATATATATATATATATATATTGTTGGGTATAAAAGAAGTTGTATACACTTGTACATATAGATACATGATGTGAGTTAGATGCATTTTGATTGCATGAGTTGATGTTGATAAATGATCCTTTGAGTAAATAGTTCGATTTTAGACTCGGTTGAGTCTTGAGGGCATTTGCACAGTTTAATAAGCTCGTTGTAGGCTTGAGTTGGGATTACATGAATTGTATTAAAATAGAAGTTTGCATGATGTGAATGTTTTGGGTATTCTTTTGGATTTAATTATTGTTAAGCCTTAAATCAGAAGAATAAAAGCTGAAGGAACACTTTGTAAGAGTGTTAAAATTATGAAAGACTGTTGTGTTATAGAAGTGTTTTACTTGCGATGTGAATGGTTTACAAAGGAGAAAGTATTAGGCACAAATGAAGTGAAGTATGGAAAATGTTGATCTGTGTAGGATTGTACCGTGTTTTGGTATTGGTTTGAAATCACAGGGAGCTAGTATGAACGAATAAGTTCAAGTTATTTAGCAAACCGAGAGTGGTAGTTCAACTAAAGTTGGGGAGGAGATATTTAGTGAAATAAACTCGGTTAATATGTGTATGAATGCTTGTGAGAAACCTGGTCTGTGGTGAAAGGTTATGGGTGGAGAATGTGCGAGTGAGTATTGGTATCAAATGCCAAGATAAATGTGTCAACTAGTATGTATTATGAAGTTAGAACTAGGAAGCATCCGATGGAAGTCTTTTCGGGGATTCTGGATGAAAAATACCACTTTATCATTAAAGTTGTTGGGGCATGTAGTTTGTAAAATGGAGTAGTGATATGGCTAATATCGAAACAGAATGTCGGAGTGGTATTGGGTGTTTACCCAAAGTGATTTTGATTGTGTGAGTTGCTTCCTATGATAGAAAGATTGGACTTAAGAATGTAGTCATATTGCAGGTTCAATGGAGTTATCACTTTTGATGTTCAATACTTTGGTGCTTGGTTGTATTGTGTTTGTGTGATGAGATAGTGATGTGAGGAAGTGACATCATTTAAAAAACGTGTAAGTCATGGATGTAATAATGGACTGCTGTGGTTGTTGAAATATTTAATAGTGTCGAGTATGCTTAATTTACAATGTATGTGGAAATTTCAGGTAGTACATGTTAATGTTATTTTGAGACCTGGAGAGTGAGTTGTGATGATGATGGAGTGAAAGGAAGATCCTTGTTCTTCTCAATCCCATTGATTTTAGGTGAAGAGAATACTGTAACCGTTAAGCTATAGTGTTGAAGTATTATGTAGATGTAAAAGAATTACATCGAATGCAGTTCTCGGTGTTACGAGGATTTGGCTGGAGATCTTAACTGATGTTTTTAGAGAAACTGTCCTTTTGGACTGTAGCTGTGTGGTGGATATTCCGTATAAATAAGAGAGTATGAGGGATAGATATCCTCATTTGTTAACCTGACTTTGATTTCGGGGACGAAATCATTTTCAAGTTGGGGAGTATTGTAACACCCCAAAATTTCCATTTTAAATTAATATTAGATAAATTGTATTTTGGTACACTTTATTTTGAGAAAAATTAACTTGGAGGGTTGAATTGCAATTATTTGGAAGTTTGGGGTTTTATGGTGGAAAATAGAATAATGACTCATGTTTATGACATGAGGTGTCACTTTAGTATTTAATCAGTATTTGATAATACTGAGTTTTGTTTTGCATTCTAAAAGAAAGAAAAACAGAGAAATAGCGAGAGAGATAGAACGTGACAGAGAAAAAGAAATCGAAAGAAAGAAAAGAAGAAAAAAAGAGAAATCAGTTTGGTGATTGTTGTGATTGTGATTAAGCTGTCGATTAAGCCACTGTTTTGGAAGAACACAGTGTTCAGAAAATACCCAGGTGAGTTTATTCACTCTTATTAAAATTAAGCAATTAAAATTGTTATAGATATGTTATACTTGTGTATAAACTAAGTGGTATGGTTTAATTAAGAAAGGGTAGGCTTAATGAGTCAAACTGGTGAGCTGAATCAGTAGAGAAGGCGATGAACAGTACACTTTGCGCAACAGTGGCTTGCGAAAAGTGATAGAATTCGCAACAGTGGCTTGCGAAAAGTGAGGAATTCGCAGCTTTGGCTTGCGAAAAGTGAGGAATTCGCAGCTTTGGCTTGCAAAAAGTGTAGCTTTTCGCTACAGTGGCTTGCGAAAAGTTTTGACTTTCAGTAGTAGTTTGAAGCTTTTTTTGTGGAATACAATCTGATAGTTATATGCTATTTGTTATATGTTTATAACTCTGTTGTTGATGTAAAAACCATGTTATGTTAAATTGTAAGGACTTATTTATGAGTCCGGAGTTGTTGTTAATTGTTGAGATGTTGATTCCCGATGCTAAATGGAAAAGTGGGGATAATCGTTGAAATTAATATTCTGTACATAGAGATATAGAATATATGCTGAATTGTATAGCTTTAGCATACAATAGAAAGAGTGATGATACACAATTATTGTGTGGCGTTGGCTAGAAATATGCATCAGGTCTAGTGGGCATAAAGTACGGTATAATGAGAACCGTTTACTAGCCAGGGACCGTTGGGATGTATTTCTAGTTGTTGGAGTGAATCTTGAATCATCTGTGAGGGTCTCTGGTGGTTGATGATCGCGATAAAATAAAATCTCATTGGGGGGACCAGTGATTCAAGGTGGGGAGGAAATGAAATGAGGAATAGCAGACTTAGAGTTGTAATTCCCATTTCAATCGAAAGATGAGATATCTTTATTGTTGAGGAATTGAAATCTTAATTCAGAAAGAAGCAGGTTTGGAAACTGTAATTTCTGGGAGTTGGAAGTTACTTATAATCCGGTGGGATTTATAGTAATTCCTGATGATAGTATGATGACTAGATGAACTAGTCATAAATAACGGAATAGGTGGATTCCAGTGGTTGATAAGAGCTTGGTATGGTAAGATGTTTGATAACAGGTTTGATATATCTGTTAATATTTTGATTGTTAAATTTTAATTTGATATGAATATTCTCACTAGGCGAAAGCCTAATGTTTCAAGTTGAATTTTCTTACCAGGTACAAGCTACCGGGAAGTAAGTGGGGATGAGAGACGAGAACTTTTGAAGGAATCAAACTTGGAGATAACAGGGGATCTATTTGTTCTTTTGGATATTTTGGGACAGATGATTAGATAACCTAGTTAATCTGATTATGATTAGATTAATAGGTTATTTGAATTAGACATTCGTTGTATATAAAAACCTTACTGATGATCCTCTTGTTATATAAGTTTGAAGTTTTATGATCATAACTTGTGAAGTTTTAAAGGTTTAAATTAGCCCTGTTTTTAGGGTGTTACAGCAAAGGTTATATGTAACGTCCCAAAAATTACAAGGAATTTAAAATTTTAAAAACATGCATTTCATTGTAAAACAACTACAATTTTATAAATCGTAACTTAATTGAAATTAACGTCGTTACTCAAACAGTCAAATAAGTTTATGCAGCGGAACTTTTATAAAATAAAATCCAAAGGTATGAAAGTGAAATTTAAACAATCTTCGACACCCCGCGCTTCGTGTGTGTACCGTCAAGCCCGACTGCCGCTCGCACCTGAAATCACAACATATTGGGGAAAGGTAAGCTAAACGCTTAGTGAATCCTACCACACACGCAGGTAGCAACCCCACGTATATCGTCCCTACTCGCAAGTAGGCAACATCACCACTACAATGAATATGAAGCCACATAATGATTCATGCATACATACAAACCTCGGTCCCACCGAGTACACAAAGATATAACAATACCAGCTCAGTCCCACCGAGCCCCCGGTCCCACTGAGTAAAGGTAAATAGTTGTACTAGCTCAGTCCCACCGAGCCCTCGGTCCCACCGAGTAAAGGTAAATAGTTGTACTAGCTCAGTCCCACCGAGCCCTCGGTCCCACCGAGCCCCTCAGTCCCACTGAGGTGTACGCAAGCACAAATAATTCACATATAATTTCAACAATCACAGCTAAATCATCCCATCCAAATTGGTCCACGCAAACACGTAATAACACGTAATAACACATAGCACAAAAACAACGATATACATGAAATTCCTAACTACGCGGTGAGAGAACTCACCTCAAAACAACGCGACGCGCCCACGAGCCGCAACACCGACACGTCAACTTTCCTCACTTTTTCCCACCTAAATACGCACTAAAAACGTCAACGGAAAGTCCCAACGCACGACACGTTTACTAGTTTAACAAAGCTAAATTTCCAGTTTTTACACTAAAACGCAGGTCTGTTCGAGACCCATTTTACCCCTGTTAAACTGATCAATCCAGAAATCTAATTCCATATTCAGGAAGTTCCATGTCTTACGGTTCCAGGGACGTATAGAACGCGGTCTAACGATTTTTCTACAATTTATTATGGATTTTACAAAACCAACCTGCTGCACAGCGAAAAACAGTACCTTTCAGTACAGAACAGCAGTTTGACACTAGCTATGGTCCGAACTGGTTTTTCCGCAAAACATAATAGGTTTACTAGACTCAAAAACAGAACTTTTGGCACCAGTTTCATCCCAATCCGACATTCTTAGCAGAAGTTATGCTCGATACAAACACAGGGACAGAAACTGCAGTTTTACATAAAATCACGACACGGTCCTTCGGTATGCGATTAACGGTTTAGGGTCAGGCCACGGCGGTTTTGGGATCCCGCCAGGTGGTTTTAGGGTTTAGGCCGTGGGCCCCACCCACTGCCACCTCCGGCAGCGGGACACGGCGGCGGCGTCGGCGGCGGTGTTTTCCGGCGGTGATCACACACACACGCACACAACCCACGCTACCCTCTCGCACCACCGTCCTCCTCTCTCTCGATCGCTCTAACGTGAACCCACCCGCACCCACGACCACAGCCGTCACAGCGGCGGCGTGCAGTGGTGGCCACACCGCCGGAGGCCATGGCTGCCGCGGCGGTGGTGGTGGCGGTTTGCGGCGTTTTGATAACTAAACAACGACACGAAAGGAATATAAACGGAAATACCTCAACGAAACCTACTTCCTCCTCTTTTCCGGCGAGAACGGCCTCTTCTCTTTCCCTTTTTCCGGCAGCCCCTTGGCGGCAACCTCCTCTCTCTCTCTTCTCCTTGCTAGCGGCCGACTCTCTCCCTCTCTCTCTCGGTTTCTCTCTTTCTCTCTCGGTGGTAGCAGCCGAACAATGGAAAGGGAAAGGGAAACAAAAGGGTTTCTAATCTAATGGAAAGGAAAAAAAAGAAACGTACAAAGGGAGGGGGGGAAGACGGTCCTAGGGCCTATTCCATGCAAGTTTAGGGTTTACCCCACTTTAGTCCCTCAACTATTCCTTAACTCACACTCTACACCACAAGACACCTATGTTAACCCTTGGTCCGACTCGACTAACCCCGCTAACGGAACCCCCGTTAAACATAAAAGCTTTTCCAAAAGAAATAAACAATTAAGATACGTACCGGGATACGGGATTTACAACTCTCCCCCGCTTGAGTTAGACTTCGTCCTCGAAGTCTTGACCGATGAAAAGCTCGGGGTAATTCTTGCGCATCTCCGCTTCGGGCTCCCACGTCCATTCTAAATCCTTCCGGTGCTGCCACTGGACTTTCACCAGTCCAATAACTTTGTTCCGCGAGGTTCTCGTTCTCCTGTCGAGAATGGCAACCGGCTTTTCCACGTAGTTAAGCCGCTCATCGATCTGAACGTCCTCCAGAGGAATCACGGTAGACTCGTCAAATACACACTTCCGTAATTGAGAAACGTGAAAGGTGTTGTGAATCAAGCTCAGTTCTTCAGGTAACTCTAACCGGTAAGCCACTTTCCCCACACGGGCGATAATCCGGTAAGGCCCAATATAACGAGGCCCTAGCTTCCCCCGCTTACGAAACCGGATCACCCCTTTCCAGGGTGAAACCTTCAACAAAACATAATCACCCACTTGAAACTCTAAGTCGGATCGCCTTTTGTCGGCGTAGCTCTTCTGCCGACTCTGTGCAGTAACCAAACGGTCCCGCACCATCTGAATCATGTCGGTCGTCTTCAAAACAATGTCAGTACTCCCTAACACCCGATGACCAACCTCGCCCCAACAAACGGGCGTCCTGCACTTCCTACCGTACAACAACTCGTACGGCGGCATGCCAATACTAGAGTGATAGTTGTTGTTGTAGGAGAATTCTGCCAAAAGTAGGTACTGATCCCAACTACCTCCAAAATCGATGACACAAGCTCGAAGCATATCTTCGAGGGTCTGAATGGTTCGCTCGCTCTGTCCGTCCGTCTGTGGATGGAAAGCCGTGCTAAAGTGTAACCGTGTACCCATCTCCGACTGGAACTTCTCCCAAAACCGGGAGGTAAAACGAGTGTCCCTGTCGGAGACAATCGGGACTGGCACCCCGTGCCTGGCCACGATCTCACGTACAAACATCTCCGCAAGCTTCTCCGCCGAGGAGCTCTCCCTGATGGCCAAGAAGTGAGCACTTTTGGTCAGCCGGTCAACGATCACCCAAATGGCATCGTTCCCACGGGGAGTCCTAGGGAGTTCCGTTATGAAATCCATAGTAATCTTTTCACATTTCCTAACCGGGACCTCCAACGGTTGCAATTTCCCATGTGGTCGTTGATGTTCCGCTTTGACCTTCCGACAGGTCATATATACCTCAACACATCTAGCAACATCCCGCTTCAGGCCGGGCCACCAGTAACCTTCACGCAAGTCTCTGTACATCTTTATAGCTCCTGAGCGCTTCCTATCGACTCCAGGATAGGTGTAACCACTGTCAATCGCTGACATAAACCCCTCAGTGGCTCACCGACTGGATGTCGACTGAGTGCGTCCGCGACCACGTTCGCTTTACCCGGGTGGTAAAGTATCTCGCAGTCATAATCCTTAACCACATCGAGCCACCTTCGCTGACGCATATTAAGGTTCTGTTGATCCATCAAGTACTTGAGGCTCTTATGGTCAGTGTAGATCGTATACTTGACACCATAAAGATAGTGCCTCCAAATTTTAAGGGCAAACACGACCGCTCCCAACTCCAGGTCATGAGTCGGGTAATTCGCTTCGTGGGGCTTCAGCTGCCTAGAAGCGTAGGATATGACCTTGTCGCGCTGCATAAGCACTGCACCCAAACCCTGATGTGAGGCGTCACAATATACTACCAAATCCTCCATGCCCTCAGGCAAGGTTAACACAGGAGCCTCGCACAAACGCCTGCGTAGCTCCTCGAACGCCTTCTGTTGTTCCTCACCCCAGCTGAAAGCCGCAGATTTCTTTGTCAATCGCGTCATAGGCAACGCGATCTTGGAGAAATCTTGAATAAACCTTCGATAATATCCCGCCAATCCTAGAAAGCTTCGCACCTCGGTAGGAGTCTTCGGCACCTCCCACCTCATCACCGCTGAAATCTTAGCTGGGTCGACCATAATACCATCCTGGTTCACGACATGTCCTAGGAACTGGACCTCTCGTAACCAGAACTCGCACTTGGAAAACATAGCGTATAACTTCTCTCGCCTCAGTACTTCCAACACTTCTCGAAGATGCATCTCGTGCTCCTCCTCGGTCTTTGAATACACCAAAATATCATCGATGAACATAATCACCGGTCGGTCCAACATCGGACTACACACTCGGTTCATGAGGTCCACGAACGCTGCTGGTACATTGGTGAGCCCAAAAGGCATCACCACGAACTCGTAATGACCGTACCGCGTACGGAAGGCCGTCTTCTCCGTGTCCTCACTCCTGACCCGCATCTGGTGGTACCCCGACCGTAAATCAATCTTGGAGAACCACGAGGCTCCCTGAAGCTGGTCAAATAAATCGTCAATCCTTGGCAAAGGATAACGATTCTTTACCGTAAGCTTATTCAGCTCCCGGTAGACTATGCACATCCGCTGTGACCCGTCCTTCTTCTTCACAAATAAGATAGGTGCTCCCCACGGCGAACAGCTCGGCCTAATGAACTCCTTTTCAAGAAGTTCCTGCAACTGGGCGTGCAGCTCTTTCATTTCCGGTGGGGCCAGGCGATAGGGTGCCTTGGCCACCGGAGTAGCACCCGAGATCAGATCGATCCGAAACTCTACCTGTCGTTCGGGAGGTATCCCCGGCAAATCCTCGGGAAATACGTCGGTGAACTCCCATACAACTGGCACGTCTTCGACAGCCTCCTTCGCCTCCCCAACTCGCGTGTCTAACACATAAGCCAAGTATCCTTGCCCAATGTGCTGAAGGTATCTCCGAGCTCTCGCAGCTGAACATATTGCCGCAGTCCGTCTAGCCGAGTCTCCCTGTACTAACAGTTCTCCCCCGCTTGGGGTTCGAACTCGCACTTGTTTGTGACGACAAACAATATCCGCATCATACGCATCCATCCAATCCATGCCCACAATCACGCACAACTCCCGCATAGCGATCGGAATCAAATCAATCGGGAACCTCACACCAGAGATCTCCAAAGTGCACCCCCGGTACACGTCAGTAACCGTCAAGGTCCTGTCTTTAGCAACTGCAACCACAAGTGGACAGCCTAACCGTCCTACAACTCGGCCCCAAACACTCACTTTATGGCCAGAATAATGTCATTTCCGTGAACTTTCGGTTCACCTCCTTTATGGCCTCCGCAGTCTGAGAGCTCCAAGAACTATTTAGCGCTCCTCTCCATCTCCACTAGAGGCACATGCTCTACACGAAACATACGACGAACTCCTCCCAGGTCAAAGTAGTAGCACACCAGTCTTTCGCTCCGTCTCGTAACAGATTCACCGCGAAGCGAACCTTCAAGTTCTCAGGACGATAAATTCTGCTATCTATGCTCACGCTCAACTCCTCGGGTTCCCCGTGACTTTGCCCGACTCGAGCACGGATCCTGTGCTTCAGATAGTAGGAGCTCTACTACTACCTTCCACACCTATCCCTACTCGTTTCGAGTCCTGACCAGGAGTGTCCAAGTAGTTTCTTACCAACAAATAAACCCATATGCCCGTACCAGCATATGCATACACTCTTCCTAGCTCCCTAGGAAAAATCATTTCACCCCACTACCCTTGCTAGGACGGAATCCCCACTAACCCTGACGAGTCGCCTCGCGAATGCACAGTCGTATACAGTGTAAAACCAGATAGACGTTCGAATAAGAGATTCTATCCTAGAACGGTTGGACTCAAACAAGAGCTGCGCAATAGAACTAAATCAAGCATTCTAAGGCTATTTGGTTCCTACTACATACAACCTATAGTGCATTCACGTAACAACCTATCAAGGCTAGCATGAATTCCTATTAACAAGCAACAAACATACAGTACCATGTAATCCACCCAAGAAATCTAGCATGCATGCCCTATGCCTAGAAAGCAATAAATACACTAAGTGTTGTACCTTCCCAATTGGCGTCGGCTGACTGTACACACTGTGCCCACGATCACCGTTTCCCAAACGGGTTTTCCTTTTTCCTTTATTCTCAAAGATTTTAATAAAAGAGTTTAAAAACTTCATAGCCGCAACTTGAGACCAAACACACCGAGATGTGTTTGATTCACTCAAGCTGTGCTCTGATACCAAGTTGTAACGTCCCAAAAATTACAAGGAATTTAAAATTTTAAAAACATGCATTTCATTGTAAAACAACCACAATTTTATAAATCGTAACTTAATTGAAATTAACGTCGTTACTCAAACAGTCAAATACGTTTATGCAGCGGAACTTTTATAAAATAAAATCCAAAGGTATGAAAGTGAAATTTAAACAATCTTCGACACCCCGCGCTTCGTGTGTGTACCGTCAAGCCCGACTGCCGCTCGCACCTGAAATCACAACATATTGGGGAAAGGTAAGCTAAACGCTTAGTGAATCCTACCACACACGCAGGTAGCAACCCCACGTATATCGTCCCTACTCGCAAGTAGGCAACATCACCACTACAATGAATATGAAGCCACATAATGATTCATGCATACATACAAACCTCGGTCCCACCGAGTACACAAAGATATAACAATACCAGCTCAGTCCCACCGAGCCCCCGGTCCCACCGAGTAAAGGTAAATAGTTGTACTAGCTCAGTCCCACCGAGCCCTCGGTCCCACCGAGTAAAGGTAAATAGTTGTACTAGCTCAGTCCCACCGAGCCCCTCAGTCCCACTGAGGTGTACGCAAGCACAAATAATTCACATATAATTTCAACAATCACAGCTAAATCATCCCATCCAAATTGGTCCACGCAAACACGTAATAACACGTAATAACACATAGCACAAAAACAACGATATACATGAAATTCCTAACTACGCGGTGAGAGAACTCACCTCAAAACAACGCGACGCGCCCACGAGCCGCAACACCGACACGTCAACTTTCCTCACTTTTTCCCACCTAAATATGCACTAAAAACGTCAACGGAAAGTCCCAACGCACGACACGTTTACTAGTTTAACAAAGCTAAATTTCCAGTTTTTACACTAAAACGCAGGTCTGTTCGAGACCCATTTTACCCCTGTTAAACTGATCAATCCAGAAATATAATTCCATATTCAGGAAGTTCCATGTCTTACGGTTCCAGGGACGTATAGAACGCGGTCTAACGATTTTTCTACAATTTATTACGGATTTTACAAAACCAACCTGCTGCATAGCGAAAAACAGTACCTTTCAGTACAGAACAGCAGTTTGACACTAGCTATGGTCCGAACTGGTTTTTCCTCAAAACATAAGAAGTTTACTAGACTCAAAAACAGAACTTTTGGCACCGGTTTCATCCCAATCCGACATTCCTAGCAGAAGTTATGCTCGATACAAAAACAGGGACAGAAACTGCAGTTTTACATAAAATCACGACACGGTCCTTCGGTATGCGATTAACGGTTTAGGGTCAGGCCACGACGGTTTTGGGATCCCGCCAGGTGGTTTTTGTTAGGACTGATCAATCACGGTTGTTAATTGTGTAGAAGAACATAAACAAATTCACATAAAATAATGAATTCTTTTACAAACGTTTTGATACAAACATAAATTACAACGAAATCGTAAACCTTACTTGAGCGGTCTGTTCATCGAAACCCACAGTGACCCGCGCGCCTTGTGGCGCGGCTTAAGTAGCGCCGTTATCCGCGCCAACCTGCACATCACATTCGTTCTTCAACTATTGAATCTCGACCCCATCGAGACCCAAGGCCCAAGGCCCAATCTTTGACATTTAATATATATATATATATATATATATATGTCAAAGAGAGCCCACCAAGAACACCACACACCAAGTCCAAGCAATTAAATGATTCATTTAATGCTCAATGGTTTGTGTTTATTAAGTGGTTTAGACTTTGCCTTGGCTCCTATGTGGGACAAGTTTTCTCACCTCTTCACTAAGTTCCAACAATACCCCACATTTTCTATTCAAACCCAAATAATACCCCACATTTGAATAGAAAATAAGCAATATTATGGAACTTATGTTTCTATCACCAAGCTAGTTATAATATGCATCGGAAAACGGTGTCTTTTGGACTTGAACCTTTCCTAGTGAATGTCAATCGGATCTACTTCGTGGATAGTGAACTAAAGTCTTGAACTAGCCACTTTTTGTAGTAAATCGAGACAATAGGCATCACACATATTATAGCTATACGTAATTAAATTCTTACCGTTGTGTTCATTTCGGTCGTGAACATATCCTTTCTTCATGAGAGTTCTAGAAGACGTAGCCATATCCGTCCTCAAAGATGCGACCCCACATCAGTCTCACATAGGTAATGCCGATCAAGAATATTCCGTTGTATTCTACTAAGAAGCTATCAGCATTATTAAGAATAAACTATTCATCCCTATATCATCAACGGAAAACACAAAGGAAACATCATAGGAATAGGCATACCTTTGTTTTATTGTTGCTTGAGTTGACCCCGACTAGTTTGCCTATTGAACCTAGACCATGGGATCTCCAATTCCGCTAGGTTAGGTTGCCGCCGAGGAAACTCATTGTGTTGGCTTTAAGCCCATTCCCCTCGATGTGAAGGATACTTGCTCTCTACTTAGGCCTTTTGTCAAAGGATCGGCAATGTTCTCCTTTGACTTTACGTAGTCAATGGAAATGATTCCATTTTTCAGCAAGTCCTTTATAGTGTTGTGGCGCCTTCGTATATGACGGGACTTTCCATTGTAAATCTGATTCTTCGCTCTTGTGAGAGCGGCCATACTGTCACAATGGATACCAATAGCAGTCACTGGTTTTGGCCACAACGGAATACCCTCTAGGAAGCTTTTTAGCCATTCGGCTTCTTCAGCGGCTTTGTCTAATGCGACAAATTCTGCTTCCATAGTTGATATGGTATTCACCGTTTGTTTAGAAGATTTCCATGAAATCGCAGCACCACCAAGTGTGAATACATATCCACTTGTGGACTTACTCTCCGAATGATTGGAAATCCAATTAGCATCACAATACCCTTCTAGAACGGGAGGGTACTTGGCATAGTGTAACCCATAACCCATTGTGTATTTCAAGTATTGAAGCACCCTTACTAGAGCATACCAATGGTATTTTCCCGGGTTATGTGAGTACCGACTAAGTCTACTCACACTATACGCAATATCCGGTCGTGTACAGTTCATGATATACATCAAGCTTCCAAGAACTTGAGTGTATTCCAACTGAGCAACACTATCTCCTTCATTCTTCTTCAACTGACTTGAAGGATCAAATGGAGTCACAACCGGTTTGTCATCAAAGTGACCAAACTTACGTAGCACCTTCTCAACATAGTGAGATTGGGTAAGGATGTAACCATTTGGATTTCTTTGAATCTTTATACCAAGGATAACATCAGCAACTCCCATATCTTTCATATCAAATGCAGAGTGTAGCATCTTCTTGGTTTGGTTTATTACATCCAAGTTTGATCCCATGATGAGCATATCATCAACATATAAACATATAATAACATAAGCATTCTTATATTGTTTCACATAGACACACTTATCACATTCATTTATGTGATAACCATTTGACAACATAGTGTTATCAAACTTTTCATGCCATTGCTTTGGCGCTTGTTTAAGTCCATAAAGAGAATTAATCAACTTACAGACTTTGTTCTCTTGGCCTTTTACAACAAAACCTTCCGGTTGTTGCATATATATCTCTTCTTCTAATTCACCATTCAAGAAAGCGGTTTTTACATCCATTTGATGTATCTCCAAATTATGGATAGCCGCTATTGCAACCAGCGTCCGTATAGACGTGATCCTAGTAACCGGTGAATAGGTGTCGAAGAAGTCTTGACCTTCCTTTTGTCGGTACCCCTTGGCAACTAGTCGAGCTTTGTATTTCTCTATAGTGCCATCGGGTCTCAACTTCCGTTTGAAGATCCATTTATGGCCAATGACTTTATGTCCCGGAGGCAAATCAACCAATTTCCATGTGTTGTTTTGCACAATGGAATCAATCTCACTGTGGATGGCCTCTTCCCAATAAGGTGCCTCGGATGATTCCATGGCAGCCTTATAGGAGAGAGGTTCTCCTTCAACATTGAAAGCCATAAAGTCCGGTCCAAAGTCTTTAGCGATTCTTCCCCTTTTGCTTCTTCTAGGCTCAACCTCTTCTTGAACTTTAGAGGTTTCCGCATTCCTCGATTGATCACTCTTAGTTGATTCAATGTTCACTTGAGAGTGCAAATCATCAATCGGTCGTTTACCAAGGTTAGAGGTGTTACCCTCTTTTTCCTTATAAGGGAAGATCGTCTCAAAGAATTCCGCTTCAGTAGATTCTATAATCGTGTTATTGCTTATGCCATCTACATTTGATTTATGAACTAAAAACCTATATGCAGCACTATTATGGGCTGGACCAATATATACACAATCAACCGTTTTCGGTCCAAGTTTAGTCCTTTTTGGTAAAGGTACTTCAACCTTAGCAAGGCAACCCCACACTTTCATCTTTTTGAAGGATGGAATCTTTCTTCTCCAAAGTTCATATGGAGTTTTGTCACTTTTCTTGTGGGGAATCCGGTTAAGGATCATATTTGCAGTAAGGCACGCCTCACCCAATAAATGATGTGGAGCTCCGGACGTAATCAACATTGAATTCATCATGTTCTTCAATGTTCTATTCTTCCGCTCAGCCACTCCATTTTGTTGAGGAGTGTAAGGAGCGGTAGTTTGATGTATAATGCCATGTGTTGCACAAAATTCTGCAAATTCGTTGGATTCATATTCTCCTCCACGACCAGACCTCAGAATTTTGATTTTCTTTTCAAGTTGATTTTCAACTTCAGCCTTATAAGTCTTGAACATGCTTAAGGCTTTATCCTTAGTATGTATAAGGTAAACATGGCAAAATTTACTGCAATCATCAATGAAAGAAATATAATAATTCTTTCCTCCTCTTGTAGGAGTTGCCTTGTAATCACATAAATCACTATGGATTAACCCGAGAACTTCATTGGATTTTTCTACCGATCTATGTGGGTGATTTGTGTATTTAGCTTCTACACAAACCTCACACTTAGATATTTTATCATTAGAACATTTAGGAATCATGTCAAGTTTGATCATTCTTTGTAATGATCTAGAGTTAACATGTCCTAATCTAGAATGCCAAAGGAAAGTAGGATCCACAATATACACGGAAGCAGTGCTAGTGCCTGCCTTATTTTCATTAATTCCAATGGCGGCATCAACGGTATTTACAGTGCTATTTACAGAAAGTTTGAAGAGTCCCTCATCGAGGTAACCCTTCCCCACATAGGCACCACCTTTGGTGATGACAAATTTGTCCGATTCGAATACAAGTTTGAACCCTTTCTTGCTAAGAATAGGGCCAAAAATCAAATTCTTAGTTAAATTAGGTACATGTAACACATCACATAGCACAAGATCCTTTCCGGAAGTCAACTTCAACGTGACCTTCCCCTTTCCTTCGATCATCGCGGTAGAAGCATTACCCATGAACATCGGTTCCTCTTCCTTCACCTTTTGATACGTTTCGAACAAGCTTCTTGAATTGCAAATATGACGGGTTGCCCCGGTGTCGACCCACCAATCCACAACATTGGTTACCATGTGTGCTTCAACGACTCCAACGAATTGGTTTGGGGAGTGAGCGAGGTTTGCATGATTGTTTCCCCCGCCGGCTCCTCCACCGCCGTTTCCACCACCACCATTGTTATCTCGTCTATGTCGACAATCCTTGGCCCTATGACCCGGTTTCCCACAAACCCAATAATGCATGACTTTCTTGAACGGTTTCCTTTGAGGAGCCATAGTGCCTTTCCCGAAAGTGAAAGGCCTTTTTGTCATGATGTTCTTCCCTTTGAATTTAGGGAATTTCTGCCTCGAAGTACTTCCTTCAACCATGTTGGCGTTTGGTTCCAAAGGGTTGGCATCGGCTTTATCGTTGAGTCGATTATCTTCCTCCACTCGTAATTTGAGGACAAGTTGTTCAAATGTTATGTCCTCCGACAAATGCTTCAAATAGAGTTTGAAGTTTTTCCATGAGTAAGGCAATTTGTCGATTATCGACCCAACCAGAAAATTGTTATTTATTCCCATGCCTTCCACTTCTAGTTCGTGGGATAGAATCTGCAATTCTTCAACTTGTTTCATCACCGGTTTTGTATCCACCATCCGATAATTCAGAAATTTCCCAACAACGAATCTTTTGGAACACGCAACTTCAGTTTTATATTTTGTGTCCAAAGATTCCCAAATCTCCCTTGCGGTACCAAGGGTGGAATAGATATCGTATAGGGAATCATCGAGGGCGTTCAGAATATAATTACGGCAATTATATTCATTTGCTCTCCATGCCTCGATCGTTCTTTCTTGCGCAGCCACTTGTATTTGAGTGGGTGGTGCTCCATCCTGACTTACCGGTGGCGTCGGTGCTGGTTCCTCCTCGGTGAGGACGTTAGAAACACGAAGTGTTGTTAGATAAAACAACATCTTCTGTTGCCAACGACGGAAATCCGATCCTTTGAACTTTTCGGGTTTCTCCACGTGATTTTTCATCACGTTCGATTGATCCATCGCTCCTAACAGAAATTTTTGTCTTAGATTGTTAGGACTGATCAATCACGGTTGTTAATTGTGTAGAAGAACAGAAACAAATTCACATAAAATAATGAATTCTTTTACAAACGTTTTGATACAAACATAAATTACAACGAAATCGTAAACCTTACTTGATACGAAGATTCTTGTAACGTGAAAGAGATTGAGGCCTGCGATTAAGCAGTGTCCTAAGACAAAAATTCGCCTCGAGTATCGGCGTTGTCTTGAGGATACAACAATCTATTCAAGTGTCTCACTTGAATATATCGAATCGTCATACGTCGGTGATGAACGAGAGGAGAGAGAACCCAGGAAAACTCATGAATTTTCGTGTATCTTTTTTTTTGTGTTAAATTCGTTCTTCAACTATTGAATCTCGACCCCATCGAGACCCCAAGAGCCCCAAGGCCCAAGGCCCAATCTTTGACATTTAATATATATATATATATATATATATATATATGTCAAAGAGAGCCCACCAAGAACACCACACACCAAGTCCAAGCAATTAAATGATTCATTTAATGCTCAATGGTTTGTGTTTATTAAGTGGTTTAGACTTTGCTTTGGCTCCTATGTGGGACAAGTTTTCTCACCTCTTCACTAAGTTCCAACAGTTTTAGGGTTTAGGCCGTGGGCCCCACCCACTGCCACCTCCGGCAGCGGCGGCGGCGGTGTTTTCCGGCGGTGATCACACACACACGCACACAACCCACGCTACCCTCTCGCACCACCGTCCTCCTCTCTCTCGATCGCTCTAATGTGAACCCACCCGCACCCACGACCACAGCCGTCACAGCGGCGGCGTGCAGTGGTGGCCACACCGCCGGCGACCATGGCTGCCGCGGCGGTGGTGGTGGCGGTTTGCGGCGTTTTGACAACTAAACAACGACACGAAAGGAATATAAACGGAAATACCTCAACGAAACCTACTTCCTCCTCTTTTCCGGCGAGAACGGCCTATTCTCTTTCCCTTTTTCCGGCAACCCCTTGGCGGCAGCCTCCTCTCTCTCTCTCTTCTCCTTGCTAGCGGCCGACTCTCTCCCTCTCTCTCTCTCGGTTTCTCTCTTTCTCTCTCGGTGGTAGCAGCCGAACAATGGAAAGGGAAAGGGAAACAAAAGGGTTTCTAATCTAATGGAAAGGAAAAAAAAAAGAAACGTACAAAGGGAGGGGGGAAGACGGTCCTAGGGCCTATTCCATGCAAGTTTGGGGTTTACCCCACTTTAGTCCTTCAACTATTCCTTAACTCACACTCTACACCACAAGACACCTATGTTAACCCTTGGTCCGACTCGACTAACCCCGCTAACGGAACCCCCGTTAAACATAAAAGCTTTTCCAAAAGAAATAAACAATTAAGATACGTACCGGGATACGGGCTTTACATTATATAAATACAATATATATCTCATTACATCATATTGTCATTTATATACACATAATCATATTCCTACCACATAATCATCTCATATATATATATATACACACATATATATGTATCCCAGTTCCAAAAACGTTTTAAAGCAAAACTCACATGAATGCTTACAATATGCTTCCAAACCTTTCTCCGAGCTATCCGGTCCTTTATCCAAAATTCTCAGAATCTGAAACCATTTACATACAAATATCTCTTTACCAACTTATGTATAAGACTTACTAGCAGGTTATGGACTCTAGATACATCTACATAACTCTTATCCTCAAAATTACCCAAACAGCCAAGTTATCCGGAAACCTCAAAGTATCCGGACAACTTTCCGGACAACACAAAGAATCCGGACAACTTAACTTTTCCGGACACCACAACCATCCGGACGACATCTGGATACCAAAGTAACCCGGACACTATCCGGTATCTCATTTCATCCGGAAAACATAAGAAAAGAGGAACTTACCCGAATAAAACCCTGTCCGGACACCTTCAGAAAGTCATCCGGACACCATCAACAAAACCATCCGGACACATTCATGGTGTCCGGAAAACTCTGTCGGTTTGCCCTAATTCGACCCAGAAATCCGCTGATTCATTACCAGATGTAATTCTAACTATTCTACTCCGATAGAAACATTCAGTTATCAATTATACACATAATATGTAAAGAAAACATACCTCAAACACTTCCAATGGATCAAATTGAATCCCTTAGCCAAAGAAACCTTCTTTTCCCCTTTTTCTTCCTTTCTCCACAAAACACACACACATACCAAATCTGGATATTTTCTAATTGTGAAGATATCTGATTACTCAAGAGGTGATATGGACCATATTTGCATTCTTGGCTTAAATTATCCCATAATAACCCAAAGCACCCCTTAACTTAATAATTCATCTAAACTTACCCTAAATATTAACTTTAAGGTTAAATAATATTAACGGAACTAGAATTTCACTAACGAACTTTTTCGGGGTATTACATTCATCAAAGGCTAACAAAAGTTTCATCAAGTTTTATCTTAACCAAAAAAACTAACATTGAAATCAAAACTTTAGTTTCATCATAAAACTCCAATTCCAATACAAATACCCATGTGTAGCATGTAGTTGAAACCGATGAAATTTTTATTGCAGTGTCTTAATTCTTAAGATCATAATAAGATCATATAATGGTGTGAAACGATATGATTCATGTGCTTAAGGACGAATGCTCTTCAATTAGGTACAGAAAAAACATATAATAAGCATTAATCGATAACTAGTGACAAGATCATTATGTAATACATGGAATTCCCGAATCCCAAATTTTCGTAATATTTCAAATGTGTTTCAAAGCAATTCTCGAATCCCAAATTTGTCGATTTTTTGATGTGTTTGTAAGGGTACCGATTTTTTGATGGTTATGTATGCGGGGTCGATTTTTTGGGTTTATGGAGAAGGTTTGGTTAGTTTAGAAGATGATATATCTTGATTAGCAAAGATAAGTTTAGTTTATATAGGAGATGATATGCATACTTAAGTTTTTTTTATAAAAACAATGACTTTTAAAATTCCGGTTCGGTTTCGGTATTTTCGGGAAAATCCCGGTACCGAATACCGAAATACCAAATACCGAATTTGGAGATTATATGGAACCGAATACCGGACCGAATACATGGTACTGGTTCGGTCCCGATTCGGTTCGGGAAATCGGTCCGATTTGCTCATCCATACATGGAAAGCTTTATAAGTTGTTGCAAATACATCGTTTTTAGGTTAAATCTGTACTTTGAATGGTAAATATTATTTGGTTTTGTACATATATATAAAAGATAATTTATATAAAAATGGTTCATGGAAGATCAATTAGATAATAAATTCACCTATTGGATATTGAAAAAAAATAGGTAGCCAATACACAGAAATGCTCAAAAAGAAAAGCTACATGTAGCTTTAACATATGTACTATCATAAAACCAATTAATGGAAAGAAAAGAACTTCATTTTTCAGTAGTTTTCCATTGATTCCCACCAAGTACATATCTCAAGTCTAAACACAGACCTCAAGAAACTGTGTCAAAGAACCTGCAGGCTTTGAATTTGATCTACAAGAACCTGTTCTTGAAGAGGTATTTGGTCTTCTTGTTTGATTTAATATTGTTGCTTTTGATGATGATCTTTGTTGTAATTCCCATGACAGATTTGGCTCATGCAACTCCCACCTTCAAATGAAGAACAAGTTGTGCCACCACTTCCAAACATGAGCATTCCTTTCATCGCAGATGCAGGATGGTAGTATTCTTGCATTGGACTTTTCACATGCTCTGATTAATATGGGATAATAAAGATATTCATCACAGTGTCATAAAAAATTCCTCAACGTTTCATAAAAAACACATCAATATTTCATCACATATTCTTATGCTGGTGAAACTTATAACGTCACATAAAAAAATTGGGTGAAACTACTAAAACATGATTTCATCGCATAATCTCATATAGGTGTCCACTCATAAGATTTCATCACCTAAAATCAAGGGTGAAACTTATGAAACAAATTCAAGACACTAAACATCTTCCAAAAACTAAAACAGTTTCCAACCAAGAATTTCAATCATATCCAAATCAAAAAACCTTTTCAAACGGGTAGAATTAATGAAACAGAATGCAGACATATAACCTCCTATGTTTTCATCGAAAGTGCAATTCGTGTTAATAAACCTTTAATCACATTTTCATCATGCCACTTTATGTAGGTGAGTGCCCACTCATAAAAGATAATAAAAAAAATTCATGAGTCAAAAATTCCTCAAAGTTTCATAAAAACACATCAAGATTTCATCATATAACTGAAATCCAAACATAAAAGACTATGCCTTCAGCAAGAATTAAATACATCACGGGTTCATTACGCCAAATATCATATTCAAGACACAACTAATTTTATGAAATAAACCCAGTTCAGAGCCATAAAATACTGGGTGAAAGTAATGAAACAAATGCAGACATAAAACCCTATGTTTTCATCAAGAGTTCATCAGACTAAGTATCCATTCTCCCAAATTCGTAGTTAGCACAATGTATTCATCAAAAAATCAAAACGCAGTGAAAACCTAAAAAATTACCTCCAATTGAGTCGTCCAAGGTTTTGTATATGAAATTACCTTTAGCAAGTCGAGGTTTCTTCGTTTCGATTTCTTGTTTCACCGCACGAGCTCTGCAGTACTGGTTGAATCCTTTTTAGGGATGATTTCATTCCCGTCTTCATCCAAAGGGTTGTCTTGTGTATTTGTGCAGTTAGAAAATGTGTTCTTCTTCATCAGATGTTCACTTCGCTTCCGACCTGTGTGATGAAGAACTATATAAGACTTCTTGTTTCACTGATGAAATCGGCTATAATGAAACCGTACCTCCATTTAGACGAATCATAGGTGAAATAGATGAAGATCTTCTGATTTTTAGGGATGAAATCGCTTAAGATAATCTTCTCATTACACGCTTCGAACAACGTTTTTAGAGATGCAATCAGTGAAGTTGATTTGTAGGGATGAAATCGGTAAGTGGGATTCACACTTCGAATAGCTTCTGTTTCATAGACGCTGAATAATCGGGATTCATCCGATTTCCTAATTTGATTTGGGATGCAAATGTACTACTCTACCCTTTTGTCAATTTTTCTTCCAATAAATTATTAAATTATTTTCATTATTAACATAATTAACCCAATTTCATCTTAACCATTGATTGATGAGATCTATGGTATACAAATGGGTTGCAGAGTTTGTTGTATAAGAGTGGTTTGCAAATGAAACCACCTCATATATATACGTATATATGTTGTAGATGAATAAATTGAGAGTTGTACCGGTTTATCCGATTAAACTCATGTGTATGTATACTTCTCTTTGTCGGTGGGGGTAATTGGTAAGGAAATAGAGAAACATAGATTGAGGGATTGAGAGATCATTTAGAATAAAAACAAACAAAAAACAAAATGAAAAAACTTAAGAGATGAGAAGAAAAAACAAACCTGAATCAAAATGAAGAAATTAAGGGGTAAATAGAATAAAAAGGTTAGAGGTTATGGATGGATTAAGTGACGAGAAAGTAAAAAGGATTTGAGGAAGGTGAAGGGTTTAGAGGTAAAAAGTTAATTAATGTGGTGGTAGAATTATCAAAATGACCTAATTGCAATAAAGAATACATTTGTTCATATAGGGGCATAAAAGTTTTTAACATAATTAATATTTAAAAAATTCAAAAAAATGAGAAAATTTATAGCTAACAATTCTATTCTAAGAATGTGCCGCATCATTCTTGGTGGATTTCCTTTTATATATATATATATATATATATATATATATGGTTGGGATCAGGTGAGACCACCATGCTTTTGTGAGACCAGTGAGACCAAGTTTTTACACTTGAAACTTCGCAGTAAAACACTGTGAAGGTAAAAAAAAAAGATACGAACATTCACAGCAAAAACACTGTGAATGTTACCTTCACAGTATTTTGCTGTGAAGTTTGAAGTGTAAAAACTTGGTCTCACCGGTCTCACGAAAACATGCTGGTCTCACATGATCACAAGTCTCTCTCTCTCTCTCTCTCTCTTTATATATATATATATATATATATAGAGAGAGAGAGAGAGGGAGCTTCAAATGTAAACTTTGTAAACCCATCTAGGCCATCCGATTTTTTGATCAACGGTTGAGGAATTTTTTGAATTTAAAATAGGGAAAGGGTATTTTGGGAATAGTTTTTAGGTGTTTAAATTTAAAATCTATTAATTAATTTGAATTAATCTAATTAGGGTTAGATTATTTCCTTAACTTTCTCCACATTAACCTCAATCTCTCTCTCACAAAATTCCGGCCACCATGATGATCCAAACCACCAGCGATAGAAGGTGGAGGAAGTACGGTGATCAACCGCTACTAGCTTTCGTTTTTCCGGTGGGTTTTTGTAATTTCTTTAACGAAACAGAAGAACCGAAAGAAGCACATCCACGTGAGCGTCGGTTACGACGTATCTGAAAACACCACAAGCATCCCGGAGGTCGTGGTAACGCCACAGGAATGCACCACCATCGTATCCTGTTTGACAAGTATTATCCAGGCTACCTTTCGGTAAGGTTATCGGCGATGTGGTCTCTTCTACCGATCTCATCTACTGCCATATCGATTCATATTCTGGGATTCATATCGATTTCATATCGATTATGGGTTTCATATGATTCATGATTATGGGTTTCATATTGATTATGGGTTTCATTATGATTCATGATTCTGAGTTTCATATCGATTATGGGTTTCATTATGATTCATGATTCTGGGTTTCATATCGATTTTCAACTACTAAAAAACTGTTTATGAAAAAAATGTTTTTTTTCTCCTATGAAACGTGAAAATTTCGAAAAAATGGTTTATGAAACTTACCGGATGAACTGTTTATGAAAAAACTGTTTTTTCTCTAATGAAACGTGAAAATTTCGAAAAAACGGTTTATGAAACTTAAAAAACTTGAAACTTATGAAAAAATTGTTTATGAAACTCGAAAAAATTATGAAACTCGCCGGAATTTGGGGGAGGTCGCCGGAGTGGGAGGAAGTCGCCGGAGTGTAGGTCGCCGGAGAGAGAGAGAGAGATGAAGATAATTGAGAAAATTAAGAAAGTTTGTTTATTGCTAAAATTATGAATATTCCTAAAATTACGAATTTGGAGAAAAAGACCCAAATACCCTTGGTTTCCTGGTTTACATTAAATATTGGGTTTACATAAGAAGAGGGCTATATATATATAGATAGATAGATAGATAGGTAGATAGATAGATAGATAGATAGATTATGACATTAATAAGTAAAAGCAATAACTGAATTAAGTTTTTTTAAAATACTTTTTATTCCCCCAAAATTTATCTGTTTTACATTTTGTTATGTTATTTTAATAGAATGAAATGATAAGTAATGGTGGTTGTTTTTTTGTTCATTTGTGTTTTTTGTTTTCTTCACTTATGTTTGTTTAATTAGTTCGTTCATTTTGCATCTCAACCAACACGAACAAAGTGTTTTCTTAACAAGTGAATATGAACACAAAAATTTTTGTTCGTTCACATTCTTTCGTTTAACATCTTAACGAACAAAAAGCCCAATGCTCTACCAATTGAGCTATACACCCCAAAAAAGATGTAGAAGTACTGAATACTCTCGAAACCAATTCACTTGAGTGAAACAAAGGAGAGTGGAATTTCGTGTGTAGGGGTGACACCTTCTTTTCTACGAACACCCCACCACTGAATGATGAACTTTGCCAGTTTTTGCCTCCGACCCAACCAGGAGAGAACGCAGGGTCAAGCCAAGCCCTTACCCGCTTGATGGAATTCATATCTCCTTCGTTTGGCCGAGAACGGCATTTCATCTGGGAAAAAGACATAAGATTTGTTTGCTAGAGCTCATCACTGAAGAATGGTGGCTTTACGTTTTGGAATTAGAAAATAACTTCTTCGTGTGAGCGGCGAACGGTCTTCTGGCTCCGTGGCTCGTGACCTTGGAAGATGGGATTCCGAGACTAGGACCTCATAACTTCCGCTTTGACACGAACAAACAAGAATACAAAAAAGTCCGTTCGTTTATCATTTGTGTTCGTTCTTTTGTTTGGTTAAGTTAAACGAACGAACACTTATTCGTGTTCATTCGGTTCATTTCCAGCCCTACAAAGAACATATTAGCATTTTCATCAAAATAAACCGTAGTTAATGATTATTTATCTGATTATTAACTATATAGTCACATACGAGTACAGAGAAAAGTTCAAACGAGAACGCTAACTATTTACGAGAACACGAGAACGGTCGCACATGTACAAAATCACATGTGATTCACGTACAAAATCACATGTGATTTTACACTACCTGGATTTTGTACAAAATCACATGTGATTCACGTCCAGATTTCCAGGTAGTGTAAAATCACATGTGATTTTGTACGTGAATCACATGTGATTTTGTACATGGAGGGTCGTTCTCGCGTTCTCGTAAATAGTTATCGTTCTTGTTTAAACCCACCTCTACGAGTATATGAACAACCTGAATTACAAATTACAATGAATTAATCCACGTTATAAAACAAAATCCAAAATATTTTGATTTAAAAAAAAAGTAAAAATAAAAAGAAATAGAAACCATAGCCTAAAAGATGCATTCTCCGCCAAAACTGGAAACGAAAATCTCATAAAATTTAAATATTTCTTGTGATCTTCATTCCATTATCTCCTGAACATGACCCAAATCCCACGATCAAACAATTTCAAGATTCCCCAATCTTTTTCCCCCAAAAAGATGTTCAAATCTTTATGTAAGTCTCTCTCTTTTCACATCAAATCACTTGAATTTATTATCAATCATGTCATCCATTAATCGTTCGATGAATTATATATGCATGTGCAGCTCGGAAGAAACCCACCGGTCGCCGGCGATTCAGAGACTACTACTCCGACTGGATCACCACCCTGAAAACCGTCCACCTCCCACTCCTTCGCCACCACATGTCCTCCACCACCTCCACCTCCTCCCCCAACCTCCTCTCCGCCCACGTCGAAATCATCCACCACCACTTCAAATCCTACTACCACACCCTCGACCTCGCCGCCGCCACCGACGTCTCTCAAATCCTCTACCCCGCCGACCACCGTAACGCCATGGAACTCCCCTTCCTCTGGCTCGGCGACCTCCACCCCTACCTCTTCACCAACCTCCTCCGCTCCTTCCTACTCCAAAACGACGACACTTCGTCGCAACACGAACCAGAAAACGACGACGAAGAGTACGATTATCATCAAGAACACCAAGACCAAGAACAAGAAATAGAAGAAGAAGAAGAAATTGAGGTGGGTGAATCTTGTGAGTTCTTGAAGAAACAGTGGCCGTTGATGAATGCTTGGAAGATCCATTCACGTAAATTAACGACCAGGATCGATCAGATTGAACGTGGGTTAAGGTTGATGGTGCCGGCGTTGATGAATAGGGTTAGAAAAGCTCAGGCGGGGTTTATTCAGAAAGTTGGTTCCGGCGAGGTGAGTGCGGCGGCGGCGGCGGCGGAGATGGAGGAGGAGATGGTGGGGATTGTGATGGATGCAAATAGGATGCGAAAAGATGTGATATCGGAGATTGTGAGTGTGACGAGTGTGTATCAAGCAGCTCTGTTTCTTGAAGGATTAGCCCAATTTCTTGTTGGGTTTCGAGATGGGAAATTGTTGCAGGAATTCAAGAGCTGTAAATCGCCGATTAATTCATGAGTTCAATTCATTTGGGTTCTGATTGTGGATGATCTTGGTCATATCTGCTTCAAGATTCAAGATTACAGTTCTTCAAGTGTTTGTAATTTAAAGTTTTCATTTTTTTTTGATGGATTTGATTTGATTCAGAGTCTAAAATGGGTTCCTGGATTGGTTTCAATTCAGAAGTAGGAGTTTGGGTGCATTTTTATGCATAATGTAGTTAAGAAGAAAAGAGCACACCATGGATGTTATTACAAGTTGCAACAATTTAGCAATAAAAATATTAAATGCCTTGAAAGTTGTCTATGTATCTTCAGCCTAAATTCATTCTTTTGAGGGATTTTAAAGTCTTTAATTGAAGTTTTTTTTTTTATCAATTTCAAGGCTTCTTTTAATTTATCTCGAAAATGTTTTTAGTTTTTTGGATGGTTTCAATACACCTTTTTATTGATGGAGTGCCGACAAGAAAATTACTAGAGAAAACTAAGGGCATCTCCAATGTAATTCTCTATTTTACTCTTTATTACAGAGTAAAAAATAAATGACATATTATGTTTTCTCTTATTACTTTATTTTCTACTCTAAAAAAAAATAATCCAAATATATTCTCTTTTCTATTCTAGAAAAAATAGAGATTATAAATAATGTTTCTCTATATTTAGAGAATTATTATTTTTTTCTCTATTATAGAGAGTAAATAGAGGGTTTATTGAAAATGTTTTAGATAGTAAAATAGAGGTAGAGAGTAATAGATAGTTTAGAGTCAAAGATGTTTTAGACCATCCGCACACCTGCAAGATCATACTTCTTTCACAAGTGTCACATCAGCTTTGCAATAACACCTTCCATACACATGCAAGACCAAACTCCTTTCTAAACTAATAAATTATAATATAAATAATATAGATAATTATAATATAACTAATAAATTAATTATAAAATATAGATAACTAAAATTTTACTTTTGTTTTCTTAAAATAAAACGTGGATAAGAAATTTTTATAAAAATATTAAAAAAAATAATGTTTAAATAAACTAATAAATTAATTAAATTTAATTTAATAAACATATTAATAATAACTAATATTTAAACAAACATATTAAAAATAACTAATATTAATAATAACTAATTAAATTAATAAATGTTTGTTTAATATATAATAATAGTTGCAAGACCTTGCAATATTAGCAAGTTTGTGTAAGTCTTGCAAGGTCTTGCAAGATACATGGCATCTCATATCATCTTGCAAGACCACTTGCAAGACGCGTGTGGATGCTCTAAGAGATGGTCTAAAGTAGAAAGTTTAAAAAAATTATGTTTTTACCTAACAAAATTTCCTTTATTAGGCCCATCCCCCTCTAATTCAACACTACATCTGCCTCTATTCACAGGATCTTCAACAGATTAAATCTTTCAAATGAACATATTCATGTAGTTTGGATCTTTTAGCTTGAATTCATTTATTAATAAAAAGATTGAACAATATTTGATTGATTGTTAGACATTTTTGTTATAACATTTTAATAGGTTCGTTCCCGGCATATTATAGGTTTTAGAAGAGATGTAAAAAGGGTTATTGATATGTACGAAAAAGATCTTCAATATATTGTTTTTATCATTAGAAATAACATTGAATTCAATAAATATTAATAATTAATATAAAATCGTTTTTTGAAGTATTTCATAGACGCATAATTTATTTAAATTTATTTTATAGATTAATATTATATAGCGTATCATTGTTACATAACATCGTCAATCTTCCACCATCAAAAACGTCGTATAGTATACCTTTAATATATAGATTGACATCACTTAGGGTCATGACGTTGACTTTTCAGAATAACGCTCTATGTAAATCTATATAAATCGGTTGGATTTCCATCTCAACTCATGTTAAGGTTTTTCATTATCGTTTGAAACTGTTAGGGTTATAACAAGCTTTTTCGAAACCATCAATCTTAAAATAAAAAGCCAATGGTGGTTATAACTTAGGATCTTATTGTTTTTTGTAGAGATAGAGGAGTAATTAAAATTTATGCACTTAATATTAGGTAATAAGAAATCAATAATGTATGGAAAAACAAAGGTAGTTTTTGTTAGTTTTTGGGATTACAGAATAACAATAATACTTGGATAATTTCTAGGATCGTGATTGAATCACTTTCCGAAATCTGTAATTCGTCCCTATTGCTTGGGGTTACACGAATTCAGAAGTGGGATAATCCAAGAAATCAGATTCAGATTACAAGCATAATCCAAATCCACAAACACAGAATACCTTGCGATGGATTGCGTTTTTCAGAGACATAGAATCGCAGAGAAGAAATCGGTTTTCTTCTTTATGCTTGTAAAGGGTGTAGCCCTTAGGTTTTCGCGGGAAATATTTCGTCTGGGCATTTTTGTCCATAACAATTCGTTTTTTGGGAACCCCCGCCAGGGGCTCTGTCCCTTGGACCCCGCTAGGGGCGCTGCCCCTAGACCCCGCCAGGGGCGCTGCCCCTTGGAACCCCGTCCCCAGGGGCGCTGCCCTCGGACCCCCGATTTCTCGAGTCCACATTTAACTATCCGAGTGTGCACCTCGCACCTCCAGGCTCGGAATGTAAACTGAACTCAGCATGTCTCGATATTAAACATGACTACACTAAAATATATTGATGGCACTAAAATCACCAACATTCCTCCCCCATTTTAGTGTAATCGTTAATTAACCAAAAAAAAACACAAAACCAAACTCATGCATAAATGAAAATGTCTTGAAGATTGAATTTTCATATTAGTATAATACACATTTCAAATACTCGAGAATCTGGGTGTCCTAAGGATTGAACCCATCAACTCATTTGAGTAACTGAAGATACTATACACATAAGTTTACACAAATTCTAATGTTTCATACTTGACACTATTACAGCCATGTGTCCTATCCATTCATGAGTGCATAAAAGCCTAGCCCAAAGCCTTCTGAAGCGGCAACACTTCACACTCATATAGGTAGTCCTTTTAAATCATGCACCTGTAATACACTTTTTCAAAAGAACTATTAAGAACTTAATTCAACCTACCTTAACTCTACAGGTTTAAGCACATACCTTGGGATGATGTAATACAAAAGAGCTTCAATCTTCATAAATAAGCTTTCCACATTGAATTCAGCTTCTAACATCGTATTAGAAGGGAATTGGGTATCTTATCCATAGAGATATCAAGTGGGCTTTAAACCCATCCCTATCACCGACTTTGCTACCAAGTCTCTAGCTAACCCCTTCGTCAAGTGATCAGCTAAATTCTGTTGAGATCGAACCCAATCAACAGAAATAATACCATGAGTTATAAGCTCACGTACCATACTATGTCTAACACCCAAATGTTGCGACTTTCCATTATACACTTGACTATAGGCCTTGCCCAAAGTGGCAGAACTATCACAGTGTATAGAGATGGGTGAAATTGGCTTTGGCCACAAAGGAATCTCAAAAATCAAATTCCTTAACCATTCTGCTTCGTTCCCAGCAGCTGTAAGGGCTACAAATTCTGATTCCATAGTTGACTTTGTGATACAAGTTTGCTTCTTGGATGCCCAGGAGATTGCACCTCCTCCAAGAAGAAAAACCCAACCACTTGTAGATGAGTTGTCCTCCATGTTTGTAATCCAACTAGCATCAGTATACCCTTCAATCACAGAAGGAAACCCTACATAAGTCAAACCATAATCCATGGTTTTCTTCAAATACTTCAACACCCGCCTTACTGCTTGCCAGTGATGAGTACTAGGATTGCTAGTAAACCTACTTAGCGTTCCTACAGCAAAAGCAATATCAGGCCTTGTGCTGGTCATGGCATACATCAAACAACCAATGACCTTTGAATATTCAAGCTGTGAAACTGCTTGACCAATATTAGGCATAAGCTTCATACTTGGATCAAACGGAGTACTCACAGGAGAACAATCCAAACAATTGAATTTCTTAAGTACTTTCTCAATGTAATGAGACTGTGAAATAGAAATTCCTTGATGTTCACGCTTGATTCTTATTCCAAGAATCACTTCTGCCTCCCCCATATCCTTCATAGAGAATTGAGATGATAAAAATTCTTTGGTCATATCAACTTGTCTTTGATCAGTACCAAAGATCAACATATCATCCACATACAAACATATGATCACTCCTTTACCAGACGCATCAAACTTACTATATATACACTTGTCCGATTGATTTAGCATAAAACCATTACTTAAGACAACATCATCAAACTTTTGATGCCACTGTTTAGGTGCTTGTTTCAACCCATACAAAGACTTAACCAATTTGCATACTTTATGCTCATTACCAGGCATAACAAAACCCTCAGGTTGCTTCATGTATACCTCTTCCTCCAAATCACCATTCAGGAATGCTGTTTTGACATCCATTTGGTGAATGACCAGATTGTGAATTGCAGCTAAGGCAATCAGCAATCTAATCGTAGAAATACGAGCAACAGGTGCATAAGTATCAAAGTAGTCAATCCCAGGTTTTTGTCTAAAACCTTGAATAACTAACCGAGCCTTGAACTTGTCAATTTTTCCATCTACTTTCATCTTCCTCTTAAATATCCACTTGCAACCCAAAGGTTTGCATCCAAGAGGAAGATCAGATAAAACCCACGTGTTATTTCCCATGATGGAATCCATTTCATCGTTTATTGCTTCTTTCCAGAAAGCAACATCTTGAGATTTCATTGCCTCATCAAATGTTTTAGGATCTTCTTCAACACTAAAACAATATGAATATTGATTTGCAGTTTCATCTCTAGAACCCTCAACTAGATAAAGCTGAAAATCAGGACCGAAAGATTTAGCCTTTCTTTCTCTTTTTCCTCTTCGGAGCTCAAGTGATTCATCAGTGTTTGGTACAATTTCATTTTCCTTGTTTTTCCCACTGGAACTAGGTATCATGTCCTTTGGTCTAGGTATGGATGAAAAACGATTTTCATCAAATATTGCATCTCTTGATTCTATGACAGTATTAACTGAAACATAATCATTAGGTTCTAAAACAAAGAACCTATAAGCCCTGGAATGCTCAGCATAACCAATGAAGATACAATCAATACCTCTTTCACCCAAATTTTTCCTTTTAGGTTCAGTCAGTCTTACAACTGCTCGACACCCCCAAACTTTAAGATATCCTAAGTTTGGTTTCTTTTTGTACCACAGTTCATAGGGAGTTATTTTGTTCCTTTTGTTTGGAACCCTATTCAAAAGATAGCAAGCTGTTAACATAGCTTCTCCCCAGAACCCATCACTCAATCCTGAGTACGACAACATAGAGTTCACCATTTCCTTGAGAACTCTATTTTTTCTTTCAGAAATACTATTTTGTTGAGGACTGTATGGTGATGTAGTTTCATGAATGATTCCTGCAAATTGGAAATAACTAGGATCATAATACTCACCACCTCTATCAGTAACCCTTAGATTTTCGCGAGAAATATTTCGTCTGGGCATTTTTGTCCATAACAATTCGTTTTTTGGGAACCCCAGCCAGGGGCTCTGCCCCTTGGACCCCGCTAGGGGCGCTGCCCCTTGGAACCCCGCCCCCAGGGGCGCTGCCCCCGGACCCCCGATTTCTCGAGTCCACATTTAACTATCCGAGTGTGCACCCCGCACCTCCAGGCTCGGAATGTAAACTGAACTCAACCTGTCTCGATATTAAACATGACTACACTAAAATATATTGATGACACTAAAATCACCAACAGTTTTAAAATCCTAAGTAAAAGTATAAGTTGGGCCGTGTCACATGGTTGGTAATATTTTTCAATAGGTAAAAGTTTTCTTAGCTAATAATAAGAATTATATTTTATTCGAATACAAAAAAAAATTCAAACAGATGGAATAATCAAAAGAATCAACGGGAGATGAATGATAGAGAATAAATTCAAGTTTTCTCTAGGTAAATACTTTTAACTTTTAATACTAGATAAAGAACTTAGAAGAACAATAAACCGTATTATAAAGTAATCGACCAATTGATGTTTTACATATTTCTTCTACAAATAATTAATTAATAAATGCATGGACCCTTAATATGATACTAAATTCTTTTTATGTTCTATTAGATGCTTAATATTTGTGTCTCCCTCGGTTATTAATTTTTTTAAACTACAACTATATATTAAAAAAGTCATTAATTGTTATGAGGTCTGGACCTGTGTTGTGCCTGATCCACCTTTCCTCATGAACGACCCTAAAACTAGATGTTCTTTTTATTAATAGAGAAGTTAGTTATACATCTACTTCTTAGTTATAATTTTTTTTTAAAACTGTCATTATCTATTTTAAAAAAATTATAAAATTTGTTGTAGAGGCTATTAATAACAAAAATAAAAATTGTTTTCATTTGATACTTTTCATTTAAGTTATATTAATGGGCTTTAAACAAAGGCCTAATCAATTTTTTTGACAATTTTACTAGACCAAACATACAACCAATACTGGCCTACTGGGTACCGGGCCCAATATGCAAACTATAAATCTATAAGCAACTTATTATTTAGATTTAAAATAAATTTATAATCTGTAATATACGGTTAATGGATTTTTTTTAAGCATACAAGGTTCAAAATGGCGTAAGGCGTGGCGTGGCGTGGCGGCGATGTCAAGCCTTAAGCCTTACACGCCACAGCGAGGACGCGGCGTTTTTCAAGGCGTGACATAAGGCGGTAAATTTGTATGTCAAATATATAATTATATATATACATATTTGTTTTCTATATATTATTCTAGTAAGATAATGATATTAAAAAAAATACATTCATATTAGAAGAAGAACATACATATAGATTATTATTATTATAAAAATAGTTTTTGATTTAATATTTAAAATAGAACTTATAAAGATAAATTTACAACTTCGTTTTAATCGTAATTCCATAACGTTTATGAATTTTTTAAATTGTGAGTGTCGTGATTAAATAAATCTATAAAGGTGAAAAATATAAAGTTAAAAATGTAAAAACACAAAAGATAAAAAATAAAAAAATAAAAAAATAAAAAGATTTTTTTTTGTGAAAATATCACGTCTTAGAAAAAAACTCGCGCCATGGCGCGCCTTAAGACGCAATGGTGTGAGCCACGCCATATAGAAATGTCATGGACCATTTCGTAACGGCGGAGACGCGTCTTATGCCATATCGCGCCATGACGCACGCCATGACGCGCCTTTTTGAACACTGGAAGCATATAATATTTATATACGGTAAATGCAACAATTAAATTTATACACCCTTGACCTTCTACGTGAACAAAGACTCCCATACCGCTAAGCCAAAAGCCTTTTGGCTATAGTTAATGGAATTTAATATAATTGTAACCATCTTTTTATCATTTAAAATGTCTTAAAAACCTTTCGTTGAAAAAACATGAACAAATTACGTTTAAATTCAATATTATAGACCAAAAAACCCCATTAAAATCATTGAATACTGATTTATGATCAACCCCATAATTCTAGGTTAAAATGAATTACGTAATTCTCATACAACTGAAGCAATATGTTGCTCATCATGCACATGCATTTTTAGACGAATGATCGTGTGAGAAAAAGAGTTATGGTGAGAAGCGTAAGAAGAGATATGGATCTTTGATCACTTTTAATTCCATCCCCACCCATAAATTGTGTTTCTCATGAGAATTGATCTGGTGCATTTTATTAGTGTTAATGTTAAATTAGAAACTATACAATGATTCAGATTTATTCTTACGTTTTTTTTTACCATAACTTTCTTTCTTACTGAAACACAACCCTGTATTTCTACATGTTTAGTGTTTAAACGACTAAAATCTATCGAAATTTGTGTATTAATCATATCAATTGTCGAAGAATTATTACTTTGTTGGCTTTAAACTAAAGTGGTTGGTGATGAGACCAACTACCCATTGTTTAGAATTATCTAAAACACCACTACTTAATTCGACCAATTATTGATTATATTTATCTTAAACAATAAGGTTAACAAAAAACGTATTGGTAACTAACTAACTAGCGTATTACATCTAAAAAATATCGAACGAGCTGATGGACCTTTAATCTACCTTAAAAATGTCTCATCTATATGTCTACTTGGTTCTTTTTTAATAGTGTATTTAATAATATGTTCAATATTATTGATTTCAATTAAAAAACTAATAAAATGATTGAAAAAGATAAAAGGGTGTAATGGATGCACCCATCAATGAGTAAATCAAACATCACAATTATGCACAATTAAGGAAACATCACTTTGTCTTAATCACCATGTGGTTTCTACCTAATCACCATGACAACTCGTATCTTATGATAATGAGATTTATATATATGTATATATATATATAGAGAGAGAGATGGATGTTCCAACGAGAACGTTAACTATTTAAGAAAACACGAAAACAACAAATCATGTACAAAATCATATGTTATTTTACATTAACGGCAAAAAAATGGACGCAGTCGACTTTAGCTGCGACTTAAGTCACGAGTCAAAGTCGCGTGAATCATATATGATTTTGTACGTGAATCATGTATGATTTTGTACATTAATGATTGTTCATGTATTTTCTTAAATAGTTAGTGTTCTCGTTTGAACCCACTTCTCTCTATATATATTTAAGTTTGTTATAAATGTTAATTGTTGGCTATTAATAATTTTCATCCGCATAAGTTGATTTTTAAATTTGTGAGTAAAAAAGAAAAAGAAAAAAGAAGGTTTGTGAAATCCAGCTATGAAAAGCAAAACCATGGTCCAAATTCTATGGATTTTGTAATCATATATTAATTATATACAAGTGATTCAATAATAGTTATCAATTAATTCAGAGTTATTTTATTGAATATGGCTTAAAATCTTGGTGTAAGAGCATTTCCAACAGCATTGCTAAAATAGAAAAAAATGAGTTTTTGTTTGCTATTCTTTTCCAACAATCTTGTTTGCTAAAATAGAGATTCATAGAAAAATCTCTAAATATAGAGAACTCTCTATAATTCTCTAAATAGGAGAGAGAAATAATTATTTTATTTAACCCATCAATAACATAAATATTTTATCATTTTATATTAAGTTTTTTTTTTGAAAAGGGTATCCCAGGCACAGCTCGGACTAATCCTTGGCAATTTTGAAACTTAAAGATGTCTTATCAATCTTGAGGACGCCTGGGATCGAACCCTGGGTAGATGGGATATTCCACCACATCACCCAAGACGATCAACCACTGCGCTATAACCTGATTGACTTATATTAAGTTTTTCTTTTAAAGTGTATTGGAAATATAAATTAGAGAATATTATATTAATATAATTTAAGTTAAAATCTCTAAAATAGCAAAACCGTTGGAGATGAATGTAACTCTTTTTATAATTTTTTAACGTTTGATTCTCTATTTTAGAATAACTATAGAAAAGCTGTTGGAGATGCTCTAAGAATTTTACATTCATGTTTGGTTATTGAAACAAGTCCAAGTAAATGAGAGTTTTTCATGACCTTTAAATGAAGTAAGCATAAAATAGAAGATATAATAATTTATAATCTTTATATTTCATAAATCAATATATTTTGAGAGTTTGGTTACCAACGGTTATTAGATAAATACTTACCGGGTTAGAGTTGTGATCCTCAGTCACATACCAGTGGAAAATACCCTCATCTCTAGCCACGTCAATCAAAGTTACCGCCATTACTTAATAGGTAAGATTTTTGGTATACAATATGATACCGTAATATTGTTGATAAACACCACCATCTTTGACCGCCTTAATAGCTCTTACCCGATTAGGAACAAGAAACATCTAATTATCCGGTAAAAAACAACAATGTTTTAATAAACAGTCCCTTAATTTTTTTTTACATAAATCTCAAGATATTTTTCTTGTAAATGTATTGGGTTTATGTAAAAAGTTAGATATTTGGGATATGAATTTTGGTCCCATGAAGAGGTTTGAAAGTAGTTGATAGTTGAAGGGTACCAAACTTCCAAGCCATATCACATGTGCTTGTACTTGTGTGCACGTGTGCTCCTTTTATGTAATTATGGGTGTTACTTTAATCATTAAATCAATTTTGTTTCTAATCAATTATGATCGTTATTTTTTATGTAATTTTTTTTGAAAGGCAAAGACACTTTTATTAAAGCATCTCCAATAGCTTTTTTTATTTTGGGAAAAGTGAAGAATACGAGGATTTTGGGTTCTACTTTTGCTCCATCAGCTTCCCCAAAACCATCTTCAAAATGGAGAAAGTATGAGAGAGAATATGTTTTTCTCCAAATATGGAGATCACTCCAAAAAAGATTACCAAGTGAGAGGACCAATAGAAAATTTTGAAAATAAATATGTAGAGAGAGATAATATTTTAATAGATGAATGAAATATATTAATATTATAATCAATGTTTTGTTCTCTAAAATGATGAATCTGTTAGAGATGAATGTAACTTTTTTTTGGAGATTTTGGCTTTTAGTTATCCATTTTAGAAAAGCTGTTGGAGATGCTCTTACCAACCGCAAATAAAATAATACAATGGAAACAAAGTACCAACCACAAATAAAATAATACAACGGCCCAAAACAACGATCCCAAAATTTTAAATTAATATTTCTATGTAAAATTTGGTCACTATTTTCCATTTTCTTGTATTCATATGGGTTATGCGAACTATATAATGGAATGAATCGATCGTATGTGTTATTTAGATAAAAATTACCAATAATCTTAATCGGTGCCATATAAAAACCTCTTCTAAAAACACCGATGTAATAGGATATTTTTTAGTTCATACAACAGATGAGTCTTAACGAAGATCCTATTTTAAATTTTAAGATGTTGTAAGTATCTGACTTATGATATTTAAAAATCAATCACATTTTACAGTGTATCATACGTACGCTTTAAAAATATTAATGGTACAGTTTGCAATTTTAAACTATGAAATTGCGGTTCAATCCATGCCACATGGCATATAAAGCATAGAAAATTTTGGGGGTCTTATAAACACAATTTTGTTGTAGTGCAAACTTAAATTTTAAGAAATTATGCTTCTAGGGTTTGGTTTAATCAAATGAGAACTAAAAAATTTGAGATCCAATATGAGTCGATGATTTAAGATTGTTATGTTTATTATTTAATTAATAAAATGGTGAATTAGTAATTTCATGCTTTGGATGACAACTATTATATCCACATTCCTTAATTATATCACCATTTTCCCCAAAAAAAAATCTCACATACCTAATAATAAAATTCAAGATTTGTTAGAAAAATCTAATTTTCAAATAGAAAATCATTTAGGTAAATTTCTAGAGACATACGAAATTATTTATCTTTACCATGTATTCTTGTGATTGAGTTTCTATCCTGTAGTGTATCATAGATATTCACAATATGTATTTTCGTTATTTTATGAATGATATCACAATGTGCATTTTCGTTGTTTTATAAAGGGTATCAGACTGTGCATCTTGTATGTATCTTGGGTATCACAAAAAACATCATTTGTATATATCTTTTTTAAGGCATCACGATGTACATCTTGTGTTTATGTGGTGTTCGCTAGAAAAAGGTTCGCCGGAAAGAGAAGAATTCTAAATTACTTAAGATGCCTTTTTAATCAAAACTTAAGTTAAATATATCAAAACTATTAGTCTCCTAATTCATCGTTTGATTTGTGATTGAGATTAGATGTTACTGAGTTCTGTAACACCCTTAAAAAGAGAGGTAAATTTAAACTTGAATATTGACATAACAAGACATTCTATATAGAAGAAAAATCACCCAAAAAGGGAAATAGTAATAGTGTTTACAACTTCTGTGAAATGAAATTAAAATTGACAACACACGAATCTAAACTAATTGCATTTAGATTATAACAGTTGTCAACTCAATCTCCCAAAAGTATCTATTCGGTTATGTACGCCAAATTCCCAAAATGCTCATCTCCAAAAATCACCGCTACCGGCCCAACGCTCGTCCCTCAAACCTTTGGAACCCTGCCGCTAACAAAAGCTGATATACATGTCATTAAGAAAAAATGTTAGGTTTTACGCCTAATGAGAACAAACATTTTATATAATTGAAGAAACATAAAGCGTCAATAAATGATTTCCAAGAATATGAAGTAGCTTTGCTTCCAAATAAACCATATAAATGATTTCCAAGAATATGAAGTAGGTTTGCCTCCAAATAAACCATATAAAAACCATACGGTCCAAAAGCATCTTACGATGACGAGAGAGATCCGATTTTCAAGGATTGTAGCGGAATACAAAAGTATGCTACTTTCCAAGTATGTGAGCTCATACTAGGATTAATGGCCACGAGCTCCCCGGCTCGTACATAGATATGCGGGAGGTCACCCGATGATCCTAGTCATACTCATTCACTAAGATTACATTTACGGCCCATGACTAGTATCCGGTCCCACATAACCGTACCAAGTTGCCTTTGATGACTCAATGTCTCAACTAGATACAAATGGGAAAACATCCCAAAATAAGCCGACTTCTATACCTATGGATCCAATATTAATAGTCTAAGACTTGTCACAATTACATTTGTGACCAAACTATAATCACACATATAGTTTTAATAACAACATTTCCCAAAATGGTTTTCCTTGCATAGATAACATTATATGGACTAAACCCATATTTTAGCAACCAAGCAATCATTTTCCAAATACCAACATAAGGCACTCACAAATAGGTTATTAAGAGTTATACAACTTATAATATTCATTGTTACTACAAACAACCATCCATTTGTTTCCTTCTCCAAAAGTTCATTTTCACAAAGTAAACCTCCAAAATAGTGAAACCCTAATGTGACCAAAATGACTTCATTTAAACATTTTGCCACAAATATGTTTACAAAATCACCTTTTCTATAATCATTCATAAAACTCTCTCTATCATATCCAAAAATAGTAAAAACCCTGAAATCTCCAAAATTTCAAGTTAGGTTAAAATCCTTCAAATAAGAAAATGTAAACTAGGAGACGTTTAGAAGTTCAAAATGTATAGTTTTAACATGTATAAAGTTTAAAAAGGTTAGAATGAACTCGCAACACTAGGTTTTGATGAAAACCTAGAAACCCTTGAAATTTCCTTGTTGTAAAAGATGGTGTGGTGAAGAACTCTGGACCCTAGTCTTCAAATCCTAGCTTGATGATGAAGAATCCTTTCAAACTCTTAAGATTTGGTGGCTTAAATGCTCAAAGATCGTAATAAATGAGAAGGGTTCGGTTTTGGGAGAGAATGGTTGAGATTGGTGAAGTGATAAATGAGAAATGACATGAAAATTGTATTTTTAAGGGTGCGATAGTGACGTGCGATAATGACAATGTGTCACTTTCGCAGTCACTTTAGCCGAAAATGTACCGCAAGTGTGCTGACGTGCGATAGTGACAACGTATCGATTTCGCGACCACTTTAGCCGAAAATGTACCGCAAGTGTGCCCCCTTGTGCGAGAGTGACAGGGAATAGTGCCCTTGTCACCTTCGCTAGCACTTTCGCCAGAATGGTACCGAGACAGTTCTAAGGCCAGCGATTGTGACCTTGTCACTTTCGCTCGACACTTTCGCCCCAAGCCTCCCGAGCCCCGAAAGTTGACTTTTCTCACTCGAATGTCCCTGACTCGATCAAAGACGGTAAGTAAAACATTTTCTAATTATCGGACTAATAATTTTAGAGCTAGTACAGGCATTAAGGTTTAACCTTTCTTACCGAAATTTCCAGGTGTTACAAATTCTCCCATTATCAATCCTCGACTCTTTTATAACCGATACTTATTATTTAATACCAAATAAATATCTTAAGACTTTCATTTAAATATTTATTATATAACATATTTCCCGACAAGTTCAGGATTTATTTGGAAGGATTGCATCTCTTTGATGTGGCATGAATTTGTTAAAATAATCTATAAAGAGTTCGAATATCATTAAGGACAAATAAAACTTGATCTTACAGATATGGTCTCTTGGACCTCAAAAAATATTAGATATTTTGTTTTCATGTAATTAAAAATGCATTTTGAGAAGCAATAATGTAACCGACACATTAATAAAATTTAAATTTATTGAAGTATTTATTAAATAAATTAGAAATACGGTATGCCTATAATATGAACTTTTTAAATTATACACCACAATTTATTATGTGTCGTGAAACACTAGAAGTTGTTGTTGAAACTAACATATACGAAGGGGGTCGATCACCCACATGGCGGATCCAGGACTTTTTTTCTTGATTGGGGCACCTTTAAGGTAGTTTAAATGCCCGTAAAATTATCCGATGTATTTTTAGCATAAATCCAACGATTCGAGAGTTTTTTAAAGTTTTTTTGGTTGATTTTAAGGAATTTTTAAGTTTTTTTTGTCGATTGCGAGAGATTTTTTTGGTTTTTTAGTCGATTTCGAGAGTTAATTTTGGGTTTTTGATTGATTTCGAGACTTTCTTTGGTTTATGGGGTCCCGGACGAAAAATTACTAGAGAGACGTGAAGGTATAAAGCAAAAAAATAAATATTTTTACCCTAAAAAATTCATTTTTTTTCTCTCTTTCATGGGGCCCCTTCCCTAGTAACTCCCAATTGAGTCCCCCCTCACTAGCCAATGTTTACCCAATAAAGACTATTGGTAATAACCAATAATACTTTTATTTGACTCATCATATCAAACTTTAGTCTATTAAAACAATATCGTATACAACGTTTTTATCGAGTAAGCGTTTATCGAGTAAGAGTCGTCATTCTCACATACCGGGGAAAATTTCGGTTCTTGTCATCGTTCTTACTGAGTAAAATTCTCGATCTTTATCATATTTATCCGTTAAGGTACTTACCGGGTAAACGTTTTGTTAAAATATAATAGCTTATACCAATCTTGTCATCTATTTCTATTTATTGTAGTGTTTGTTTATATTTCAGTAAATAGAAGGGGTTAATATGGAATTACTAAAAGTTAGAGGATGAAAGCTGAGAGGGACTGCGCCTAGATCTGGACATCAATGTTGTGTGTGTGTATTATCTCAGTTGTTAGTTCTTATCGATTCAAGATCTGGACTCATCTGATTCTCATATTGTTTTCTGTTGATTGTGCTTTGGATCTATTTAGATCTGAGTTAGTACAATCGTGAAGCTACGTTTTAGTTGATATATCTGTGTTGTTCTTATCTCTTCAGATCTCGACACACAGATCTGGTTATCCTACACTAGTTCTTTCTTTTATCATTAGTCATTTGTTCGAAATCGCTCTTATTACTCTTGATCTGAGTGGTTTTAGGTCTTTTGATCATAATGTTGGTGTTGCATGTGCCTAATGACCTGAGGATCTCCTCGTGCGAAGCAAATTTTTCAGATCTGATTAAGATTGTGTGTGCGTATGCTTGGATAATCTGTAGATCTGTCTGACTCTTTGTTTTGTGCATAGATCTCTTGTTCGTTGTTCTGGATTTTATGCAATCTACACTCTGTGGACTGTACCTCTAGGTACTATCTCAGTCATTTAGATCTAGTAGTTAGATCTGGTGTGGTTGCATATAAATCAGAAGGTAGATATCTGGATTGTTTAGATCTGATCTATCAGCTGGATAGATCTGTTTGTTGAATCTGACAATATTTTTTTAAACTGAAATAACCTTCATTAAGAGTGAACTCTTATTTGTGCAAAATTTTTGAAGATCTTTCTAGTTTCAGACTCTGTCTAGATTTCAGATTTGTGGCGGTTTATCTAGAGAGTCTCCTCCACTCACACTCTGTTTCGTGACAAATTCTGGTTCACTGGTTAGTTGTGGAGTTGTCTGTTTATTTGTTCAGGTTCTCATCCTGCCCTTTGTTTGAAACGACTATTGTTATTTCCGCCGTGCTTATCAAGGAACGTTGTAAGTTGTTCCTGTGTTTGGTTCTTGCGTGCTAACCCCACTGTAAGTCTTCTCATCTTTACCTCTTGTGTGATTCTCTCCTTTTCTACTTCTGATATCTTGGTAGCTAGAAGATTGGCTTGACCTACTGATAGGCGAGTTTACACCCCCCCTAAATCTAACCGCAAGTGTACGGTGTCGAAATCAAGTAATAGTACAGAAGTACGAGTATCGAACACAGGGAACTAGGAACTAAGTATCACAATTACTATAAAATCTATTAACTGAACGATCGTAATTTTGAGTTGTGGGTATGAAACTTCTTTTAAACTAAATAAGAACGACAATCGAACAAACGGAAGGTTTAGGAAAGACTTTTAATAGAGAAAAGGTTGAGGGTTGGACTTCCTATGGAAATACTACTGATGAACGAATACCCGAACAATGATTATTACCGATTATTTCTATGAACCCTAGTTTGTAAAAGTCACTGTTATTCTTTCTCAAGCAATAACGGGTTTTATTTCAAGACTGGTAGGTTTTATCTCTCGATCTACACCTAGGGGTTGAAATACATTAGGTTAAACTATTCCGGGCAGAAAGTGACTCGGCTATCTCTACCCGAATCTCCTTTCCGGCACTTGATTACTTGATCTAGCCTTTAATTAATTTTCTCAAACTTAATCAAAAACCATAAAAGTCAATTAGAGGTGATCAAACTACAATTGATAATTAAAACTGAATTCAAATGCTTTCATAGATCAAATCAGGTAAAAAGAATCCTTCGGTTACACGTCATCCATCATAAAATCCATAATTGTTCCAACCCCCAACATCTAAAGATTAGTTCATGTTGGGTTGGATAAAAACACTAGAAAAAAGGTATAAAGTGGTGTGTGAAATCATAATGAACGTAAACGTGAACAATGTACGATGAAATCCCTTCTCTCTCGGTTCTAATCCACTTCGTGTAGTGAACTCTCCTCAATTAATCCTCTATCGTTGCTCCAAAATACGTGAAAGTGCTCTGAAAATCGCCCCCCTTCTGCCTACCGTCGCACGTGTCGAGATAATGACCTAAATCCGGAAAACGCCAAGTATAGAAAATCGTCCAGGGACATACGCGGTTTTGGCCGCGGTTTGCAAACCGCGTGATAAACCGCGCGACTTCTGTTTGTTTCCGGATCAGGTTTGGTTCGCGGATCTGGGTACGGGTCTTGGGTTTGGATCTCGGGCTTCCATTGGGCTTCGTTTTGGTTCTCTTTTAGACCCTTTTCGCTTCTTTTCTCGATGATTGCCTTCTTTCGGATAACCTGCACAATTCACTAGATAAACCGTAAAATCTCGCCTTTTTGCTTCAACACAAGCCAATCTCATTGGTTTATGGACTGAAAATAACGCCAAAAAGTGGCGTTATCACCTACCACCTTAAGAGTGGCAAGGAATCCTGCCTCTACGTCTTCTAGGTTTTAACGTGTGTGAGTTTTACTGTTGCTATCATGGTTGTTGGAGATGATCCCAAAAATCAAGCAGAGCAATCTCTTATTGCTAAACTTGATTTTGGGGACCCACTGTATCTCCACCCGAGTGATACTACAGGTGCATCTATTCCGAGTATCAAATTAAGTGGAACTGAGAATTACAAAGTTTGGTCATGTGCTATGGTTTTGGCGTTGGAAACCAAAAATAAACTATGGTTTATAAATCGTACTGTTATTAGACCCACTGACAATGAAATTTTAGGAAGACAGTGGGATAGATGTAACTCTATTGTCTTATCCCGGATACATGGATCGATTTCTGATGAACTGTTTGTTAGTCAAGTTTTTTCCAGAGTTGCTTCTGATGTTTGGGAAGAACTAAAGGAGACATACGATAAGATTGATGGTTCGGTTACATTTAATTTGCATCAGAAAATCAATTCTCTTAGTCAAAATGGTTTACCTGTTTCTGAATATTATCACAAGTTAAACTCTCTTTGGAAACAGTTTGATGCGTTGATAAAATTGTCGTCATGCACCTGCAATGCTTCTCATGATTTTACCAAACATAATCAATTGCTAAAACTTATGCAGTTTTTAATGGGTCTTGATGACATGTATATAAATATTAGAAGCAATATATTGATGACTGATCCTTTACCATCAGTTTAAACTGCTTTTTCTTTGATATCAAGAGAAGAGTCACACCATGGTGTGACTCGTTCTACTCCTGATACCAAAGGACAGAATACTTCATTCTTTGGAAAATCTTCAACTGATAATAAAAAACAGGTTGGAAAAAATTCATTGTCATGTAAGCATTGTGGTGCATCCGGTCATACCATTAAACGTTGTTTCAAGTTGATTGGATTTCCAAAGGATTTTCAGTTTACAAAAGGAAAATCAAACCAACCTGTGAAATCTTTTTCGAATAATGCCACTGCCACTGATGGGCCAAGTCATGGTCCAATGTCCTCTTTAACTGAAGAACAAATCAACAAGTTGTTGTCTCTTATAGACCAGAAACAAACTGATGGAGTAGCTGTTAATATGGCTGGTATGTTTTCTCGTATGGCTCATACTTCCAGTTTTACTTCAAAACCAAATAATCTGAATAGAAATGGATGGATCATTGATTCTGGTGCAAACCAACACATGACTTCATCTGTTGCCTATTTGTACAATGTAGTTGACATAACTGATTTAAAATTAAAGGTTACTCAACCCAATGGTGATGAAGTAATTATAAACAAAATTGGAAATTTTAGACTAAATAATAAGGTTACTTTGTTTGATGTTCTGGTTATTCTGAATTCCACGTAAATTTGTTGTCTGTACATAAGCTAGCTAGAGATAATAAAATATTTGTGGGATTCAATGAATATAAGTGTTTTCTCATTCAGGACTTTCCTGCGATGAACATTGTGGGGACTGGTAGTGAACATGGTGGTTTGTATATTTTTTATCAGGTTAATAATAATGCTGTTGTTGGTTCAAAAATTTTAGATAATAGGGTTAACAACTCTAATATGTCTATTTTTTGTAATGTGTCACGGTATCTCTGGCACACTCGATTAGGACATCCCGCTGATCCGGTTTTAACTGTGTTAAAAGATAAACTAGAAATTTAAAATGATAGTGGTTTTATCCACGTGAAATTTGTCATAAGGCTAAACAAGCTCGAGACAAGTTTAATTTGAGCAATCATAATACTTCCAGTTTAGGGGAGTTGGTTCATTTAGATCTATGGGGTCCTTATCGAGTGGCTAGTAGAGAAGGTTATAGATACTTCTTAACTGTGGTAGATGATTATACTCGTTCTGTGTGGGTTTATTTGTTGAAACATAAGGATGAGGTTTACGATAATATTGTTTCTTTCCACAGTTTGTTTTTCAATCAGTTTGGGAAGTCTGTAAAGATATTTCGTAGTGACAATGGGACTGAATTTCTTAATAATAGGTTAAGTGAATTTTTTAAAATAAATGGTATTATTCATCAAACGTCGTGTGTTTACACTCCACAACAAAATGGTGTTGTAGAGCGTAAACATAGGCATTTGCTGAATGTTGCTAGAGCCTTAATGTTTCAAGGGGAGATTCCACTGAATATGTGGAGTGAGTGTATTCTCACTGCCACATACTTTATAAACAGAACTCCTTCATCGGTTTTGAATGGAAAATCTCCTTATGAAATGGTTTTTGGTTTTTCGCCTGTGCTTTCTCACCTTCGAAATTTTGGGTGTCTTTGTTTTGCAATAAAACCAAATAATAGTGATAAATTTTCTTCACGGGCTGAAAAGTGTGTCTTTCTTGGATACTAAAATTCAAAAAAGGGGTATAGATTGTATAGTCTTGATTCAAAACAAATTATAGTTTCTCGTGATGTTAAATTCTATGAGACTATATTTCCCTTTAAAATGATTACTATCAAGCAAGATATGCATTCTAGTAACATAAATACATTGAATTTCTTTGATTCTGTCTTTATTCAGTCTAATGAGTTTACTTCTGGAATGCCATGTGATGATAATAGGGCGAATACTCAAAGTAAACCAAATTATGGTAATACTGATACTCACAGTAACCATGATCATCTGGATAGTAGCCCAGATAGATTTACCAGTGAAACAACTGGTACTGCTGATAATCTAAATAAGTTTGCCGGACCTCAGGTCCTTGGTGGTGCTGAGGTAGCTGTCGGTGATCTTGGTGATACTGGATTTAGTCCCCTAAATGTTCAAAATTATGATGAATCTTTGAGGTCCCCTTCTGAGGGTACTTCTAATCAACTTGTCACTTCTACTAGAAAATCCAGTAGACCTTCAAATCTGCCTAAACATATTACTGATTATGTAATTGAAGGAAAAGTAAAATATGGTCTAGAAAGGGTAGTAAACTATTCTTTTCTTAATAAAGATCTTTTTTGTTTTGTTTCTACCTTAAACAAAGCTGTTGAACCTAATAATTTTTTTGAGGCATCTAAAGACCAGAACTGGGTAACTGCAATGAATGATGAGATGGAAGCATTGTATAGAAATAGGACTTGGGTGTTAACTGAGTTACCTCCGGGTCGAAAACCCATAGGGTGTAGATGGATTTATAAAATTAAATATAAGTCCACTGGTGAGGTAGAAAGATACAAGGCTAGACTAGTTGCGAAAGGGTATTCACAAAGGGAGGGATTAGACTATGAAGAAACTTGTTCACCTGTAGTTAAAATGGTTACTGTAAGTTGTGTTATTGCTCTTGTTGTACAAAATAACTGGCCTTTGTGTCAGTTAGATGTAAACAACGCATTTTTATACGGTGACTTAGCTGAGGAAGTTTACATGTCTTTACCTCCTGGATATTTTTTAAAAAATGAAAAACGAGTTTGCAAACTAGTTAAGTCTTTGTATGGTTTAAAACATGCACCTAGACAATGGTATGAAAAACTTTCATCTTGTTTGCTTGAAAATGGTTTTTGTCAGAGTTCTTGTGATTACTCTTTATTTACCAAAGTTATTGGTTCTGTATTTCTAGTTCACCTAGATCTTTTATCTTAAACCTATAGGAACACCAATGGATATGAATATAGTCGTGACAGATTTTCTTGGTTCTGATTCAAAAGATCTGTGAGTCCCAGATTGACAGGTAACAATCAAATCAATAAACAATAACAAGAACAATTGATGATTTCAACTTGTCATCCCTCTCGTATTCATTCAAAGTATCGTTCAGAGAATATTACAATTCAAAGTAAAGGAACGATTTCTAAACAATAAGCTCTCTAATGAATTGCTCTATGAATGGCTAACCTAAAATTAAAGGTTAACTAAACCTTACATACTAAGGCTTATAAACAAACAAGGCCTAAGCCCATTAAGCAAATAAGCCCAAATAACACAATTAAGGGCTTTTACAATTAATTAATTAAACTAATTAAGTCTATATAATTATTTATATATCTTTCTAATATGTAGGACATTTATGGTCCTAACAATCTCCCCCTAAAGATATATAAATAAAAATCGGTCTTGAAACCTTCAAATCTTGATCTTCTCCTCTTTTTGAATCATTGAAACACTTCGGCGTTGCTTGTCTTCATGTCTTTTACCGCTCCCCCTTGAATAAAGCTCTTAGTCTTCAAATCTTCAACTTTAAGAACTTGTAGAACTAGTATGCTCGATGGAGGAAATAATTTTAAGCGAACACCACTTGATAAGGAATGAGAAGAATTTATCACTTGTAAGAACTTTGATCACTTGTATGCACTTTGAAACTCTTTGGATCTCAGAACAGATCAATCATTCGGAAAAAATCGGTCAACAGTTACTCGCCCTCGGCTTTTGCTAACTCCCCCTCAACTTGATAATCAGTGTCTTTGAATCTGTACCCTTTCTCTCCCTCATGATGAGTAGGAGCATCCAGAGCATCATGCACGTTCAAAGACAATAGTGACGAGTAGCAAGAATCCAGATCAAAACATTAAGTAACCAGAATGGGGTAAATATCTAACACAGAAACACAAAAGTAACTGTTATCACAACAATTTAAGAAATTGTGTGGCCTATGTTCAGAGTTGGCAATGAGGTATCTCTGATACGACTTCCAGTTATCACTGAAGTAATTTTTTTTTAAAATTACTTCTCAAACTGTTCCGGCAATATCACGAAGATATGCAATGGGAATCACAAAGACTCGTGCATGTGTGAACGAAATAAATTTTATCTGTTAGGCTCAAAAATTGATTTAACCTGGGACGCAATTTAAAAATCAATTGACACAGTGAATAGAATATGAAGTGCGGAGACCAGAGCTGATGTCTTCCTTTTTCAATATCTAAGACCTCCGAGTGAGGATTAGATAGAGTATGTGCTAATTCTCTGTGAATTTATGAAATAAGCATCCGTTGTGAGATACTTGAGTGGCTGGGTGGGGTGACACGAGTTATCGACACTGGGTCCATGTCTGTTTCAATATTCATCTCCAAAGAACGAGAGTTGAATAGCTTGTGTGGTTACCCGGATAACTGACTCGGTTTGGTTAGGACCAATAATTCTTTTAAGTCATGTCACAGCCTCACCATATTCTTTTCACTCCAAACTCATCTATCATCTAGACCCCTCACTGTTGTCTATAAGGGATGTGTTTCTTGGGTAGGTCCTTACGGTTCTGGATAGACCATAGAAACGATGTAATTCCTAACACTCATTCATGCATCGAGTGGAACATTTTCGAAAATAGTGAAGTACGAGTTCTAAACTGAAATGTTTAGAAGTCAAAGCATTTAAGAACGAGTCCTGGTCTGAGTTGATCAGAAGTCATCAAAAATCATTTGAAATATAGAATTTCAAGAAACAAGACCAAACGCTAAACAGAATGACTCAGTAAGCACATTATGTTGAAAAATGAAACAATGATTAGAAAGTTTAATTGTGAAGAACAAGTCACAATTAACATATCAGAAAAGAATTGAATCATTTACAAGAAATAGCGAACTTGCAAAACAACTAGGAATTCAAACGAGTGTATTTCCATCGAAAAATCAACGAATATGTGAGACATGGAAATAACTAAGTCAAGAAAAAATTGACACGTGGCAATCATGGAAGTTAAAATTGGAGAATAACAAACACAAGTTAGTTATTCAGAATGAATTACCACGGTCTTTGAATTCAGTTGAAGTTCACTTACCTTTCATAGTACTCCCCCTCAAAAGTGGCATAACCTTTGAATGCAGTCATGTGCAAAGAATGTTCTGAACTAAGCGCACATGACATTCCTGCAAAAACGAATTAGTAGGATTTTGGTAACCATCTTTTGATAGATCCTTGTTGGTTAGATGCCCTATGAAGACCAGGGATACTATAAGTACCATACCAATACTTAGCATGGTCTTTCTTCACAAAGTCACTTGTTCCACAGTAAGAACAACACAGCTTCTGTGTAGATAAGCTGATCAGCTTATTAACAGAGTAAACTCGATCAGTTTTCACAAAAGGTTTAGCGTGGAAAGCTTTGTTGTTCTTGTCACTCTTAACAGAGACGAATGGCTTTGGAGCAGGAGCGGATCCTTTAACTCTCCAAACCATGTTTACGTTCTTGAAAATTGATTAACTTTCTTATCAACACGAGAATTATAGAAAAGATTGGAAGGTCGCATCTGATCTTTTGAAAAATCATTTGATTTGACAAAATTCTTTGAAGAACGATTTGTAGGACATGAACTTGAAGCATAAGAAGGTTGAACACCTTTGATCTTGCTTTCTTCAAGTTTCTTGACTTTAACGGATAAGGCATTTCGTTCTTCGAGAATTAAATCAAATTTCTTTTGTAAATCAGATTTAACCATTTGTTCCTTCAAAATCTCGGTTGCTAATCCAGATAATCTATGCGTAAGTTTAGAAATCTCAGTCTGAAAAATCTTTCTTTCGATTGCAAAATCATCTTTCAAACTTTTTGCTCTAAAACTTTAACTTTCTTCTTTTCAGACTCTTTGATTAGAACGTCTAATTCTTTCTCCAAATCAGTTATTTTTAAAGAAAGTTCTCCATTCCTTTTAGTAAAAGATTTGCGTTCAGTTTCAAATTTCTCTCTTTCTAAAATCAAAACTTTTTCAAAGTCGGAGATCTGTTTTGAAAGTTTTAAACACATAAGCTCAAGACTCTTCTTCTCTTCAAGAGATTTGGTTGAAAAACCAAATTGCTTTTGTATAAGCAATTGTCTTTCTTTTGCAAAACTTTCTTTCTCCTTTTCAAAAGTAGTTAGTTTATTTTTAAGCTCAAGGTTTTCACAGTTCAGGAGTTTACCTTTCTCTTCTTCTTTAGCCAGCTTCTCAGAACTATTTCAGATTTGAGATTTCAGTTCCTTCAGTTTTTTGATGTACTTGTTGCACAAATCATCTGATCGCTTGATATTCTTTTCATGTAGTCTTGCTTGCTCTTTCTCAGTCTCCCTGATATCATCTCGTGATGATAAATCAGATAGCTTCTTTTTCAGCTCAGTGTTTTCAGTTTCTAGTGTCTTTGCCTTTTCTTCAGATTTAGCAAGCTTCTCAGTACATTCAATTATTTGCAGTTTCTGTTCCTTCAGTTCTTTGAAGTACTTTATGCACAAATCATCTGCTTGCTTGATATTCTTTTCATATAGTCTTTGAAATTTTAAACACTCTAGATTAAGGCAATACGTCGACATTGTTACCTGAAAAATATATGATCGTTGATCGGTGTTACTTTGAAGAATAAAATTTGCGGAAGAAAATCAAAAATTAAATCTGAAGAACAAATCAAAATTAAATTCGTTTTCAAAAATTAAGATCTGATTATTATCGGAACGAATGAAATCAAACTTCGAGAGTGAAACCTGCAAGATAAACAAACCAAGTTAGATCGAAAACGACGAAAATAAATCACAAAAAATAATAATAGTCGCTAATAATTGCAAATCGTCGCAAATAATCTCAAACGTCACAAAAATTATTCAAAAACCGATTGTTGAAAAATTCGCAACTTACCGGACAATTAAATTATCGGGTGACGAGACGTGCGGTAACTCGGGTACCGACGAGAACTTACCAAATAAAACTTACCGGATGATGTGAGACCTTACCAGGTGATGTGAGACTTACCGAAAACAGAAGGAATCCGGATGCGGTTACCAGATGAATGAGTTACCGAATAAACACAACTGACCGGGTGGAGATGGAATGACTTACCGGAAGTATGGTTACCAGAAGGGGTTGCGGTTACCGGGTGGATGAGATTCTTACCGGACAAAAATGATTCCCGGATAAAATAAAATCAATTGAACTTACCGGATCAGATGAGGTTACCGAATAAACATACTTACCTGGAAAAAAAATCAGCTTACCGGATGACAAAAAATATGACTTACCGGATAAAGAGAGTTCCCGGTTGCCGCAAATGTTGATAAAAATCCAATATAATCCACAACCTTTGTTTGATGAACATGTCCAAAATTGTTATGAATGTGGTGGTCAAACAACGCATGCACAAAAGGATTTAGTCAACAAAAACGGGCTGAGTGAGTTTATTATCTGGTCACTTACCGGGTACTTATCGAGAGGAGCTTACCGGGTACTTACCAGGTAACTTTGTGTTACCAGGTAAGTACAGATACCCGGTAACTGTCGAGAAATTTAAGAGGACTTACCTGGTAAAACTTAGTGATTTTCCGGTAACCACGGCTGGTTGAAAAGTTCGGATCAGGGTTCGATTTCGTTGCTTGATATCACTCCTGTAGGGTTAGATTTTGACCAAAAACACAAAAACAAACATATCCAAATCGATTTCTAAGCAAAATATATCATACTTTTCAAAAATCACCACAAAAATTTAAGAACACTACCAAGACTCAAGAACTGATTTTTAAATAAAAATTGATATCTTTGAGAATTGATATAGATGCAGATAAACAGCAGATTAAAAGCGAGTAAACAATCGAGAATTAACAAACGAATTATTAAATCAACGAAAAGCTTTGCAAACCCGATTGATGAACGATTTTCTTCAAGAAAAACTGCAGTATGTCGAAAATAATCTAGGTGCCTTCTGCACCTGAAACGATCAATCCCACCGTTCAGAATGTATAGCAGAATGTCTTGGAGCTACTGTCCAAAAATCGTGACGATCCGACGGTTTAATCTCCGGAAATAGGCAAAACGGCTCACTGTGTTTTTCCAGAAAATTCAATACGAATTTTATGCTTTTTCTTGCTTTCATTCGATTTCTTTTCTTTTTTCAAATCACCGATTCGGCTCTGATACCAATTGTGAGTCCCAGATTGACAGGTAACAATCAAATCAATAAACAATAACAAGAACAATTGATGATTTCAACTTGTTATCCCTCTCGTATTCATTCAAATTATCGTTCCGAGATATTACAATTCAAAGTAAAGGAACGATTTATAAACAATAAGCTCTCTCTCTAATGAATTGCTCTATGAATGGCTAACCTAAAATTAAAGGTTAACTAAACCTTATATACTAAGGCTTATAAACAAACAAGGCCTAAGCCCATTAAGCAAATAAGCCCAAATAACACAATTAAGGGCTTTTACAATTAATTAATTAAACTAACTAAGTCTATATAATTATTTATATATCTTTCTAATATGTAGAACATTTATGGTCCTAACAAGATCTTTTATTAAAAGATTTCACTGGTTTTCAAAAATTAGTTGGAAAATTGATTTACTTGTTGGTCACAAGGCCAGATATTGCATTTGCAGTGCATTGTCTTAGTCAGTTCATGCACTCACCAAGGCAATCACATTTGAAACTGGCTTTAAGAGTTTTAAAATATCTTAAAGCTTCACCAGGTAAAGGTGTCAACTTTTCTGTATCATCTGATTTTAAATTGAATGTCTTTGCCGACGCAGACTGGGGTAAGTGTTTGTCTACTAGAAGGTCTGTAATTGGTTATTGTATTTTCTTGGGAAATTCTTTGATTTCTTGGAAGAGCAAGAAACAGACATGTGTTTCTCGTTCTTCTGCGGAATCAGAGTATAGAGCAATGACTGCTGCTCTATGTGAAATTATTTGGATTCTCAGTTTGTTAAAAGATTTACAAGTAACAAATTTACTTCCGGTAAATTTAAATTGTGACAATAAGGCAGCAATTCAGATGGCAAATAATCATGTCTTTCATGAACGTACAAAACATATTGAAATAGGCGTTCATCAAGTAAGGGAAAAGGTTGCATCAGGAATGCTTAAAACTGTTAAGGTTCCTTCGGCTGAAAACCCAGCTGATATTTTTACAAAATCTTTAGGAATAAATCAACATAACTATCTTTGCGAGAAGTTACATATGTTGGATTTATTCAGATGTCAAGATTGAGGGAGGGTGTTAAAATATAATAGCTTATACCAATCTTGTCATCTATTTCTATTTATTGTAGTGTTTGTTTATATTTCAGTAAATAGAAGGGGTTAATATGGAATTCCTAAAAGTTAGAGGATGAAAGCTGAGAGGGACTGCGCCTCATGTTCTCATGAAGACGAAGGGTAGCGGAGCTATTTCTCAATAGCTGAGGGTGCAAAGTGAAACTTGTTACTGATTATATAAACATGGTGTTATATCACATTTAGACCATCAGATTCATTTTTTACTTTCTCACAATACGATTTCTCTCTCGTTCTCTCATCTAGTTAGGGTTTCATCTCGAATGCTAGATTAGGGTTTCATCATATTCTTTAGTTGTATTGTATATTTTTTTTGTTCTGTTGATAATAAAAGTTTTGATTAAAGTTTTCTAGACGTTTAATATATTTACGCCCTAAAAATAACTTGGTTTTAATATTTTTTTTTTCTTGCTTTTTAATGTTTTTAGGGTGTGTTTGTGATTGCTTATTTAAAACAACTTGTGTGTTTTTTAAGTGCTTACTAAACCGGGGTTTTATAAAAAAGTAATTGGATTAACTTAATAAGCTGATAAATTGTTTTTAGGGGTATTTGGGATTGTTTATACATGTAAAATGACCAAAAAGATGATAAGTTGTTTCAAATAAGTTAATAAGTTAGAATGTACTGACTTATCAAAAAACGTTTTATTACCGGTGCAGTATAAACAATTTTTTTCATCAAAACACTAAAAACTTCTTATTACCGACGTCACATCGAAATAAATTAATAAATAATTTAAATAAGCAATCCCAAACACCTCTAGATAGCGAAATCCCAAGACCGAGTCTTTGAAAACCTTTTTGTGTATAATCATGTTTCATGTCTACTTGCTCCTTTACATTGACCCAAAACCCATGTAAAATTATTGGTAGTTTAAACTAATTTGTTTACTCCATCATTATAAACGCATATTCATATATAATTTTTCTTTTATATTGGCCATAGGTATTTTGAAATCCATTAAAAGATTATAACCATGTACAACCTTTATCTAAATTATTCTATTAGCCTATTTCATTGAATTCTTGTTGATTTTTTAAATGAATTTACCTGATTTCGTTAAATTTCTGCAGCAGATGTCGATGCACATAACGATTAAATGTGATGTATCGGATGAATGTGGTACTTTTATGAAACAACACGCATTTCATGTTAACGTATGCATTTAATGAAATACTATTCATTGCAGATAAGATTATTGTATGAAACGAATAATCATTGATGCAATCCAATAATGAATCATAATGAATGTGCTAAATGAATGGTTTAGACGAGGGTTGTACATAGTTGTAAGTTGTAACCTTTTATTGGGTTGCAAAATAAACTATCCCTATATATATATATATACTAGCAGTGTACCCGCACAATGCAGCGGGTTGAATCTCAATTCGACAGCCTAGAACTCAAAATGAAAACCGTTTCATGGTTAAAAAAAACTTTCAAACGGTACACATTATAATACCCAAGATATAATATATATATATATAATATGTATATTGTGATACTTCAAGATACAATTGCTGGAAGATATAAAAAAGAAACATACAAGAAACAAATTGTTACACACTTTGTATTACTTTATGTAAAATGGTGCATCACTATGGGGTTTGCATGAACAAATAGACTATGATACTTTATGATACCCATCATAAACCTCTAAATACACTTTGATCCATTATGATTCATCTAAATTTAAACAAGAAATGATAAAAACAAACTCTTTTTCAAGATTATCAAACAGATCTGCAACAAATCGAAACAAAACACAAAAAACCAATATTTACATCAAACCCACAAAAACAAAAAAAAGGCTTTCACAAAAAAACCCCACCGGAACCAAAAAAAAGGTTGACAGCTTCACAGCCCGGCTTGATCTCTTCATCGGTTAGCTACGATTTGCTGTTGGCTCAATCGTTCTTCTCTAAGCTCCTCATCAGTTTTGTTAGTCCTGGTGCAGATGGGTATGGTTCCACCTAGGCATGGCAACGGGGCGGGGTTCCCCATCCCCGGCCCTGGTTTGTAATTATGACCCCCGGCCCTGGGCGGATACTTTTATTGAGAAGTGAAATTCTACTTTTTCAGTAGTTGCTTATTTCACTGAGAAGTGAAATTCTACTTTTCTTGTTTTAGGACTTCAGTCATTCCCATGTACAACGTGCATGCAACAACTATAATGTGCAGTTTATAATATCTACATATTAAGAAGAAAATTTGTCTTTGTACATTTGCACTCCAGATGTACTAATACCTACTGGGCACATGAATGTCAAGGATAAAATAAGAACCTTTTATATTAGAAAATAGCTTAGTATCTTATTCTTAATCATATAAAACAAGTTTTGCAATATCAAGAGTCACAAACATCTGATTGTAGTGTTTGAAATACAACTCTTATTAGAAAAGAAGCTATAATTGACTAAAAATCACCCAACCATGCATACTTGACACTTGCTACTTTGCAACTCTGTAAATTCAACAATAGAACCTGAACAAACCTATGTTTCCCCATGTGTGAAAAGAGCACTTCCGTGTGCTCTAAGAAGTAATCCACATTGCGAGTCAATAACACGAATCTCCTCTGATGTTCTCCCATCACTTCTTTTCCCTCCCTTAATGAAGAATACAAATATAAGAAGATATACAATGTGATATATGAACAAGAATCTAGTTGGTTTGAAATCAACTTAGAATCAAGCTTAGGTTATTTAACTCGAGAAAGCCAATCACCAACAACAACCCTGGTAACGCTTTTTGAGTACAACCTAATCTACATCAGTAACTATGTCCTTTCACATTTCAACCAAGTTTTTATTTCCAAAATATGCATTTGAGGAAGTAAAAATCAACTTGTTTCATTAAGGATCTTAAAATTTTTAAACACTACATCAATTCGAGAGCAGGCAGTGTAATCACAGATTAGTATGCACTGCCCGAGGTCCATTGGCACCACAGAGTTCAACAGTATCAATGGGGGTAAAAAATATGCCAAAAGCATTAAATATCAAAAACTTTCAACAAAATAGGATCATAAAGTTCATCCTATCTACGTTTCAGTGTATCATTTATCAGTAAGTGTGAGCATATGCATACCTCCACTATCCGTTTTCGCAGGTATTTGGACATAACGCTTTTGAAGACCAGTTTCACATCTACCTCGGAGTAAAACTACATGGGAAAGAGGAATAATTATTAATGGACTTTCACATCCACTCATCCTTCATAAATCTCAAGCATATTATGTAGGTGATAAACTATAAAATAGAAAGGGTAAGTAATGAAAAAAAAGATTAATCAGGTGGCATTCAACTTAATGCCCATTTTTTCTGAACTACTGGTAATGTGAATATACCCCTTGACACATTGACTAACAAAAGTAAGGATATGACTCGTTTATCATATTGAACCATTTAGCAGCCTTGGATTTGGATATATCATTTCAAGATTTATCTTTTTGATTTTGGCTATTTGAAAAATGTACATGGTTAAGAAAGAGCGGGATGATACCAGCGGATATATCATTTCAAGTAGAGGTAACTTAATTGAATCCAGCATTTTGGGCTTCCCACACTTCTTTACCAAATTGTCCACCTCTTTGCATATGGCTCGTACAACATCCTGAAAAGTTCAGACACCAAATTTGAAAACAAAACCTAAATCGATTTCCCAATTTGAAAACAGAAACCCAAATGAACGTCAAATCGATTAGGGTTTGCAGAAGTTGTGAAGCCGTGAGATGAACCAAAATCGATTAGAAAGAAATCGATCAAACAGAACCCAAATATACCTGAAATGGCGGAAAAAGTATGATCTATAAACAGAACCCAAACGTGAGAAGAAACCCTGATCAAGTATCAGAAAAACCCAAACTTTGTAAACTATGCGATGGCCCTGAAAAGTTCAGACACCAAATTTGAAAACAAAAACTCAAATGAACGTCAAATCGATTAGGGTTTGTAGAAGCCGTGAAGCCGTGAGATGAACCTAAATCGATTAGAAAGAAATCGATTAAACAGTAAAAACTAAAACTCCAAATTCTTCCATTGACGAAAGCTTCATTATTCCCATTGATGGGGACCTCTGTTCGAGATTTTTTGCAAGCAACATGAAAAAATCATGGATGTATTTCAGATTTATAAAAGTAAAAGCATACCTGATATCAAGAGAGACAAACATGGGCTTTATTTATTGAGAGATGCCAAAGAAGAAACAAATTAGTCCGCAAGAACATACAGAAATTCTAGGGTTCCAACTACACCGTTCAGGCAATTTCGCATAAAAGAAATTGAAGGTTTAGAGCACCTGAGTTATGTAGAGAGAAACAACGAATTGTGGTGATGGGTATGTGAGGAGAGACCTGAGAAGAAGAAACCTGGGAAGAAAGTTCGAACTAAATAACCTGAGAAGAAACTTCAAAACAAAGAAACCATGAAAAATCTTACCTGAGAAGAAATCTAACCTGGTAATATGTAAAAATCAACCAAGAAGAGTCGATAAACCCCAAATCAAAGAACCCATGAAAAAATCTAACATGAGAAGAAACCGTGAACAAAGATACCCAAACCAAAGAGTCAATCAAACACAAATCAAAGAAACTGTGAAGAAATCTAACCTGAAAAGGAACAAAGAAACCCTTGGAGGCGTCTTGGAAGGAAACCCTTGCAATACGACTTTGAAGAAACAAGATGAACTTATTTGAATTGATTTGCAGGTTATAAAAAGCCTGCTTATTTGGTCTTGGAGAGCCAAAGGTCGTCTGGGAAGCCGAATTTGTCATCTTGGAAAGCTAGATACCAGCTACTGGTGGAAGTAACCGAGGAGCATGCCTGATGTGGTGGGTTCAAAAAAGAGAAGAACAGGTGGGATGGAGATGAAGTAACCGAGGAGCATATTTCCAATTTCAAAAAAAAAGGAGCGGCTACGATGACAATGGAGAGAGAGAGAAGTTTCTCTCTCTAAGTTTAAGTAATTTTGCATTAAAGTGTGGTACATATAGCTTAAGAGGTTGTTTTTAAGAGTTTGGGGGTTAAATGTATTATAAGATAGTATAGATATATATACACACACACACATATGTAGGACGATAATCAAATGAGAACCAATATGAAAATAAATTTTTACATGATATTTTTTCATTAAAACCTATGATTTAAGATATTGTTACACATATGTTCGTGTTCACCTTGTGAAAAGATTACATGTGGAAAACGTTTTTTGATTCACCTAGTGAAATGAAAAATACACGTAAAAAATATTCATATGTTGAAACAAATCTATGTGGAACTATCATATTATGAAACAAATATACGTAAAGCAAAATATCTTAAATCCTAGCATTTGATGAAAAAATATATTGTAAATAAATATTTTTATATCTATTCTCATGGATTTGCACATATTTGTGGTATCCATTTGATTTGATCCATATATATATTCATTCTCTGCTCAAGATTCATTTAAAAAGTAAATAGGGGAGTTTTACATATTCTCGCTCATTTTGTTTCATATTCATGGAAAACGAAAATTTATAAGTTTATAAACTCATTTAAATGGGGTGATAGTTGTGATGCTCTGTCTCAAATAAATAGAAATTAGATTTGCAAGACTATATTTTTTTTTGAAAGGCAAATGCAATTTTATTACCAACTCACAAAAACCGTTACAGACGAAACAAAAGAAAGCGGAACTAGAACCGCGGAAGCAAAAGGAAAAACCACAGCAGTTCCACCGCCGGTTTGCCAGTAGCAAACCTGCGAGCATATTCACTACATCGACCGTAAGCATTAAAGAAACAGACCCTGCAATTAAGCAAAAAGAGACCGAAACTTACAGCCCCCTACAGCCCTTGAACCAGATCCCCACAGTCATCGCAAAGACTCCGATGGATTCGATATCCAGGCCGCCCAATCCACCTTCCTACCCCGAATCCTACATGCGATCCACTCGTAACCTCGATGTTGAAAATCAAAGACCATCTCTATTATCTTACGCTTCTCCTCCTTAAAAACAATTTGGTTTTGATGAGTCCGGATTGAGTATAAAACTGTTCACATCACCGTCGTCCGGATTTCCACTACGGGAGGATTTTCGTTCGATTGGGGTTCTTGAATTAGAATATCGGATATCGAACTAACCTCATCTTTCGGTATGTTCCACCATTTGAACACTTCCTTCCACACTAAATTAACTTCTTTGCACCTTACCAAAGCATGATCCACCTATTCTACCTCAACACCATATCTTGGACAAAGGAGGGAGTGGAAATCCATTCCCATCTTGTCAAGAACACCTCGGCACGGAAGTCTCCCTAAGCTCTCCCTCCAAACAAAAACACCTATTTTCTTTGGTACCAATTTTGACCATCTTTTCTCCCCAAAGATTTCCTCTCTTGCCGCTACTCCCTCTTCTAGGTTCTTAAGTTTATACCGAGAATTTCCCATCTTCGTGTAACCACCATTTTGGTTGATCGGCTATTCCCCTCTTTGGCGGTCTTCCTTGCATGAAATTTTGGAATTCTTCAAGTTCACCCAATTCCCTTCCTCTCGGTTCTCTTCTCCATCCCCACTCCCAATTCAATGATCCCCTATCCATCCCCCTCTCTACACTACCTTGACCTCCTTACTGGTTTCTAAGTGAAACAATCTTAGAAATCTCTCTCCTAACTCCTAATTTTCTTCCCACTTATCAACCCACAACCTTGTACCTTGTCCATCCCCAACCTCTTTCCCGAACGATGTTGCAAAGCTAATCCCCTTCTTCTCTAATTCATGACCTATCCGAATAATGTTCGACCACACCAAATTGCTACCCCTCCTTCCATTTGCATCCCCCTTAAATCCCCCCTCATCCCCGTAAATTCTTTTCATAACCTTGACCCAAAAAACCTCTTTTTCTATTGCAAACCCCCACCACCATTTACCCAAAAGGCCCCAATTGGTCGCTTGTAAACTCCCTACGTTTAGACCCCCTTTCTTAAACTCTCTAAGGACCCTCTCCTACTTTACCCATGCCATCCCATTTTTTTCGTTTGACCCCTTACCCCCTCCCCAGAAAAACCGACTCCTCACCCTTTCTAGCTCACTGATCACTCATCCTGGGGCACGAAACAATGCAAAGTAGTATAGAGATAAACTTCCAAGAACCGCTTTTTACAAGGTTAACCTTCCACCAAAAGATGATAGTTTCGACTTCCATATTGCTAATTTATTCTTCACTTTTTACATAACTGGTTTCCAGCTATCGATTTTTCTCATAGAAGCTCCGACCGGGAGCTCGAGATATGAGAGCGGTAGTGAATCGCTTCCACATCCCAGCCCTCTAGCACCTACTCCAACTCCGTACAACTTGCTTTTGCCCAAATTGATTTTTAATCCCGACACCGTATGCAAGCATTTATAAATCTTCATAATATTTTTGAGATTATTGATACTCCAATTGCCAAAAAATAGCATCATCAGCGTATTGGAGATGGGTCACTACCACATCCTCGTTACCGACTTTTACACCTTCGTATACTCCTTTCGCCTTTGCTTCCGACACTAGAACATGGAGACTTTCCGCCACCACTAGTAATAGGAATGGTGCTAAAAGGTCTCCTTGCCTTAGGCCTTTTTCCATGTTGAACTGCTTTATTGGTGAGCCTTTAACCAATACTGAAATCGTCGATGATGAAAGGCATGCTTTTATCCAATTGCACCATCTAGCCCCAAAGTGCATTGTTTCCATAGTATTTAATAAAAATGCCATTCCAAATTGTTGTAGGTTTTCTCGAAATCTACCTTAAAGATGAGACCTTTCCTTTTCGTTCTTCTTTAATAATCCACCGTTTCGTTTGCAATAAGAAACCTGTCAAGAATGTACTGACCTTTTATAAATGTTTTTTGAGTTTCACTAATAATATTTTCCATCGCCACTTTCACTCTTTCTGCCAAAACATTTGACAGGATTTTATAGAATACTCATATTAAGCTAATTGATCGAAACTCACCAAGACCGATCGGGTTTATATTTTTTGGTACAAGGGTCAAAAACGATGCATTGCAGCCTCCACTAATATCCTTCGAATCCCAAAACTGCAACAAAGCCTTCATCAGATTGGTTTTTATAATGCCCCAAAACGTTTTCACAAAAGTGAAGGTGAATCCATCTGGCCCTGGGGATTTGTTGCTTCCACAAATTTTTACCGCTTCCCATACCTCTTCTTCCAAAAACGGGATTTCAAGCTTATCTGCATCCTCTTTTGACAAATTCTTAAAGTTGTTACTTCTCAAACTTGGACCAAATTGATTTTGTGCCGAGAACTTGTTTTTGAAAAAATCGAAGACAAAGTCTTTCATCTTCTTTAGGTCTTCCGTCCAAACCGAGTTAAAATTCAAGCCCCAAATATTATTCTTTCTTTCTCTTTTCTTTATTGACGCATGAAAGTACCATGAGTTCTCGTCCCCTTCCTCAATCCATTTGATATTTTCTCTTTGTTTTTCCATGTCTTCTTTCTTTTTCTCCGCTTTTAAACAAGCTTTTCGAGCTCCCAACCACCTTCTCCTCTCATTGTCGTCTAGGCTCCTTGTTTCGGCAAGATTTTCCAATTTCTTCGCTTCATCCTTGTTCTCGATCAAGTTTTTTTTTCCAAAGTGCTAAAACGATCTTCACTCCTTTTCTTCAAGGATTCTTTCACGTTCTTTAATTTGTCTCTAAACACACAATCATTTTTTAGGCCACTTCCTTGTTCCACGCCTCTTTCACCACATTATAATTACCCTCTTTGTTTAGCCAAGTGTCGAATAGGTTAAAAGGTTTCGAACCAAAGTCGACCCGATTGTCAGAAAGAAGGATCGGATAATGATCCGACCATTTTCTTTCCAGCGCCCTTACACCCAAACATTTCCACGCCGATCCAAAGTGACTTGTTACCAAAAATCGGTCGAATTTGCTTAGTTTCCTCCCATCGTCACTCACTCTTGTGAATTTTTGACCTCCCAATGGGTGTAATACCCCGGGTAAGTTCGTTAATTAAATTCTCTTTCCGTTAAATAAAGTTAACATTAAAATTGGAGGTTTAGGGTAAGTTTGGGTTAAAATAATAAGTTTAGGGGTGTTTTGGTCATTATTGCTTAGTTCAAGCCTTAATTGTAAAATTGGTCTAAAATATATATAACCTAAGATTTCAGATATTTTCATAAACAGAAAATATACAGTTAGTGTGTGTGTGTGTGTGTTTTCTTTAGACAAGAAGAAGAAGAAGAAAGGGTTATTTGGCTAGGACTTCAAATTGGTGTACTTGGAAGTGATTTGAGGTATGCTTCCTTTGTGTTTTATGTTTGTAATTACTAGTAGACAGTTTCTATCGGATTAGAATCATCAATTTCATGTCTGGTATTATATTCTGTCGAATCTGGGTAGAAATAGGGTAAACCGACAGAGGTTTCCGGACACAATTTGATGGTGTCCGGAAGATGTTCTAATGGTGTCCGGACGAGTCCATTATCCGGTAAGTTTTCCTTTCTATAGTTTCTGGATGAAATTAGATACCGGATGGTGTCCGGGTTGCTTTGGTGTCCGAATGTTATCCGGATTGTTTATGTTGTCCGGAAAGTGGTGTTGTCCAGATTGTATGTACTGTCCGGGAAGTTGTGTTGTCCGGATAGTTCTGAGTATCCAGAAACTCTAGCTGTTTGGTCACTTTTGAGAATTCAGGTGCTTTTGAGTATCCGGTGGCTTGTGTTTTGTCGACTCTTGGATAGTTTATGAATGAGGACTGAATATACTGTGGACTCGACTTAAGTTCGGGTTTGGGGGAACATTTGAGGAATAGAGTTATCTAGAGTTCTTAGCCTACTAGCAAGTCTTACATGATTAATTGGTAAGGAGATAATCGTATTTAAATTATTACAGATTCTGTGAATACTGGGTGAAAGACTGAATCTTTTGGAAAAGGCTTGGAAGCGTTTAAATAAGCAATCAGGTGAGTTTTACTTTAAAATGTTTTTCAAACTGGAATACATATATGTGTGGATTGAGAATGTGATAAATAGTGTAATAATGTGCATATGTATGAAGTATGATATATTGAAGTGTATATTATGTTTATACGAGCATTACACTACACGAGTACACGTTGGCCGGGCTTAGGACCGGTGAAGTTGGTTGTACGGAGGGACAGCGGAGTTGGCTGTATATAAGTGCAGCGGAGTAAAATGATTAGTTGGCTCGCAACCAATTAATATGGCAGAGGAATGAGACAAGAAAGTACACAATCAATGAGTCATATTTGGTATTCATATTTGTGTTATGTATATGGTGTTTGTGCAAATGGTTTTAAACTGACATGGATTTTCTCACTTAGACCACTAGGTCTAACCCTCATTTTGTTTTAAAAATATGTATTCCAGGTCGTGGATCGAGTAAGAGCAAGTAAGAAGGATAATCTGTGACTAGCTTTTGGAAGACTTATGTTTTTGAAGACCATGACGTGTTTATAGTTATAACTTTGTTATTTAGTAGCAAAAAGTTTGTAATGAATTACTTGTTATGGTTATGAAGACTAAGGGACCGTAAATGTTATATGATGTATCTTTTGTAATGAAACGCTGTTATGCAATATATGTTATTTGTTGTATGTTTGGGAACCGGGTCGTTATAGATGGTATCAGAGCCCTAGTTTAAGGGATTTAGGTATTCGGATCCATACCTAGACTTAAACTGCATGTGAAGTAGGATGTCCCTATTATTTTAGAACCTTGGGACGCTAAATATAAAAGGTAGAAGGAACATCATGTAAGGTAATTTCAAATAACATTTGGCCAGTGTAATCATGAACTTACAGGTACATGCTTGAACTGGAATACCTTATTATATGGGGTATGTGCTTACGTGTATATTAACCTAGTTGAAATCAATAGAATGGCAAGTGGTACTCGACGTACAAATAGAGAGGGAGAAGGAAATCCCAATCAAACGAATCCAACAGTCGGGACAAGGGGAAGAGGGGGAGAACGAGGTAGGGGCAGAACAGGAGACAGAGTTCAGTCGCGAGGTACAGAATTTGTTACAAGGGACGATCTGACCGCTGAAATGGGAAGACTGCAAGCAAATATGCAAGCCATGTTTAACCGAACTCGTCACACTGAAACTGAAATACCAGATCCTAGTCTGGAAGACGAGATGCCCATTACACCTACTATCATACTGGTGCCAAGGAAGTGTGATTACAAGATGTTCTTAAGTTGCAAACCTCCAATTGATAGGCGGGTTCACACCCGTCTAAATCTAACCGCAAGTGTACGGTGTCGAAATCAAGTAATACGTACGGAAGTACGAGTATCGAATCCACAGGAACTAGGAACTGAGTATCAAAATTACTATAAACTCTATTAACTAAACGTCGCAATTTTGAGTGGTTGGTACTAAACTAATTAATTGCAAACAAACTAAATCAAACACGGATCAGTAAACAACTTAAGAAACTTTGATATAGAAAACAGTTGAGGGTTGGAAATCCTAAGGTTTTCACACATAAACATCTGACTCAAAACAATTACCAGTCATTTTATTTAATGAATACGCAATCTTTAGATCACCGTTGTTCTCTCTCAAGCAACAACGTGGTTTTATTTTAAAAGCATGGTTCTTTCTCAAGCAACCACGGTTTTTATCTTGAAACCACAAGTCTTATCTCTCGATCTCAACCTGTGTAATTTAAAACACATTAAGCGCAAGATTTTAATGGGACTAAGGCTTACTCGGAATATCTCTATCTCCTTTCTCACCTTAGGCATGCAATTTCTAGTTCTAGTTAACAATTAATTTTCTCGAACTTAATTGAAAACAACACAACAATTGGAAGTTGGCCAAATTCACAAAGGCATTAAGGACTAAATCACATGCTTCATTAAAATAGGACAAACTGGTAAGAATCTCAAGTCATTTGTTCATAAGCTTAAATCAAATTCATTCCAACCCCCAACATCTAGAAATTAGTTCATGTTGGTGGTGGATTCAAACACAAGAGAAAGAAAAGCGAAAGTGTATGGAAACATGGTAATTGTAAACGTGATAGCAATGATGATGAACTCCCTTCTCTCGTGCTCGTCTCTACTTCGCGTGTTGAACGAGGCTCCAATCCATCCTCTATCGTGGCTCCAAAAGCTCCGAAAAAGCTCTCAAAATTGCCCTCCAGCCGTCTGCCGTCGTCCGTGTGTGAATTATACGTCAAACCTAGCTGCAGAAAGTGTTTTATAAAACTGGGCGTCGGGGCCAGTACTGGCGCCAAGACTGGCGCCAGATTCTGTTTAAATTGTCGGCGCGGATTGTGGCGCCAGTTGGCTGGCGCCAAGACTGGCGCCGGCTTCTGTTTTGCATCTTGGCGCGGATTGTGGCACCATTTCACTGGCGCCGAGACTGGCGCCATCTTCTGTTTGACAATTCCTCGATTTCTCTCGTTTTCAGCTCCGGAACACAACTCTGCTGCTCTTTTGGACAAAAATGCTTATACCTGTACTTTCTCAATAAAAACCCGTTAAAAACTCGTATTTCACTTGAAGACATGCGTAAACCACCTAGTTTGAGATTAAAAATAATGTCGAAAATCGACATTATCAACAACCCCAAACCGAGCGTTGCTTGTCCTCAAGCAAAATAGCGATAGAATAGAATAAAAGCACGCATCAGTGAAATAATAAAAACTGCACAACTCCCAATTGGTACCACGTAATGCACTGGTGATTTCCCATACCCGTGAATGCCTATCTCACCCTCGCATCATCCTTATTCTGTTTGATCTATGGCCTTCCATTGTGAGTTGAACTCGTGACAGCTCCGATTACATTAGGGTCGTACTAAGTCCAGACATACTAGGGAAAACATTTCGCCTCGACCCTACCTCACGGGATATTCTCATTTCACTCGAACCTAGGTTATCGCACATGTTGTCATGTATAGGAATTTATGTACAAGAATACTCGAATATTACATGACAACTCTATTGAAAGACGCACAAATGTCCAAAAATTGATCTCAGAAAGGAATCAAGTAGCAAGACAGGGAATATCAGTAAAGGTGGTCGTATACCCTAATCACATTTTCCAGAAGATCATCCAGGTCTTTACAAGGATTGTAATGGGGTTAAGGTTATGGCTACGAAATGAAAGGGAAAACGGTTCAAAGATCCTTGGTGTGTCAAACATTAGCAGTTATGAACTTTCTTCACATTCTATCTTTTGGCCCTCTTTATCACTACTGGAGTCGCTTTGACTCTCTTATTGAGCTGTTGTAAAGCTATCTAAATAACTATATTTATTTATTTTTTCTTTTTTTGGGACTTCATTGGTCCTCTTTATTCGATTGGGGCTGCATTGGCCCTCTTTTCTATTTATTCTTATGACTGGCCTGTATTATTTATTTTCCGCTCTATCTTTGCATTTCATTACCGCCTCTGTTGACACACTTTCGGATAAGGGTTGGCTAAGGCTTTTGGCTTGGGTTTAAAGGTGGGTTTAGAAATGAACAAGGTGAGTGTTTGGCTACAAAGGGGGTTATGGTTACACACATAATGGGTGAAAAGGTACGATAGCTAAACATGGGTTAACACTGCTCACAATGCCTGGAATCATCTCTTAAGGTCCACACGATATGGTCTACTACACCCTTACCCAATATCCCGATGGTTGTCTTTGCTACCCAATGCAATGATATAGCGAGATCATTCTATATTCACGACAAGGAACTCGAAAAAGTGTATATGAATTAAGTGTTTAAATCCCTCGAAATGAAAAGACGTCTTTTAGGCTCAAATCTCACTAATGGATGGTCTCCACTAATGTCCCTAGTCATGTCCTTTCCCAGTCCTTCCCTAATGGTCACGTTACTATCACAAGATTCTTCCCACACTGGTCGGTCTCAATCATTCAAAACAAAATTCTTAGCTAAAGTGATCTAGGTACTCAGAAGTGCAGGAAATCTACGTGCATAACGTGGGCCCGATTGGGCAACCCCAAACCTTCCCCACACATTGTCCCTAATGTGCACGTGTCAGCGTAGGCGATACTAAAACAAGTATCGTTGTGCGGTTATTACATGTATCGGATAGGTAAGGCATAACATTTAAAGCACAAACATCAAAGAGCTATTCTCGTTAAAATGTGGCCACCCCAAACCTAGGTCGTGGCCTAGGTTTGTCAAACAAAGCCAACCCCAAACCTCGGTGAAACTGAGGTTTGCATAGGATTAAAAGTGAGTGTGTAGATTTTGAAAAGTGAGACACCCCAAACCTAAGTGAAACTTAGGTTTGTTGTATCTCGTTAACTAATCGGGACACAAAACATCATACACCACTCGTTAGCTGCAGAGTTAGAACGTACCTGTTTGCCCGGACAGAGAAAATCCTCATGAAAGATTGGATAGACCTCGGACGAGAGATATCGGAGAAAATGGTGCGAGAGAAGGTAGACACAAAAGAAACAAAACAAAAAGACGAAAGAAAGCAAAGAAACGAAACACACAAAGCAGGAAAAGAAAACACAACACGAAAGCTTCTCAGAAGAAACAGGGGAGCCGCGCGGTTTCCTACGCGGTTTGGAAGCTGCGGGATATACCGCGTATGTCCCTGTTTCAGCTATTTATATATATATATATTGTAAATAATTAACACTCAAAAACATAAAATAAAAATGAATCAAACCTCGGTGGGTTGCCTCCCACCCAGTGCCGTGTGGCACGACTGTGTGGCTCTCAATTTGGTTCGGTATCCGCGGAATCGAATCGCCCACACTTGCGGTTCTTCGCGGATTCTTCCACATCTGGCTCTCCTTGACCTGCTCCGTCTCTACGCTTTCCACTCGCGAACATCTTGAACACTACTTTCTCGCCTCCGACTCTCAGAGTCATTTCTCCTTCATCCATGTCGATCAAAGCTCTACTCGTGGCCAGAAAAGATCTTCCCAAGATCAGCGGAACTTCTATATCTTCATCGATGTCTAGCATCACGAAGTCCACCGGGAAGTAGAACTTGCCGACCTTGATTAGCACATCCTCTACCACTCCATACGGGTACACGATCGATCGATCTGCGAGCTTAAGTGTCATGTACGCCGGCTTCACTTCTCCCAAGCCAAGTTTCCTGAAAATAGATAGAGGCATCAAGTTAATACTCGCCCCTAAATCACACAACACTTTATTAAAATTAAGATTCCCAATTTGAATAGGGATCGAAAAACTCCCTGGATCTTTAAGCTTCGGGGGAAGTTTGTTCTGGATGATCGCGCTGCACTCTTCAGTAAGTGCAATGGTAGCTTGGTCCTCAATCTTCCTCTTCTTGGATAAGATCTCCTTCATGAATTTAAGATACGTTGGCATTTGGGCTAGCGCTTCCGCAAACGGAATATTGATGTGCAATCTCTTGAAGATGTCAAGAAATTTCTTGAATTGTTCCTCATCTTTACGCGCCCTCACCCGATTCGGAAATGGTAGTGGTGGTACAAACGGCTTCACTACCGGCTTCGATGGAGGTATCACCTCTTTTTCCTTCGGCTTCTCCGGATCAATCATATCCTCATCGGCTTCTAGCTCAGTCACTTCTATGATCTCGACCTCTTTCTCTTTAGGATCGGTTCCTTTTGATGTAGGCTCTCGTATTGGCTCTCCATTCAGCTCCTTGCCAATTCTAAGATAAATGGCATTACACTCTTTCCGGTTCTTCGTTTCAGTCTGACTCGGAAATGTATCGGGAGCTAGGTTTTGTAGGGCTTCAGAAATTTGTCCTACTTGCCTTTCGAGGATTTTGATGGAGGCGGTGTTCTGTTCAGTAGCCGCCTTGACTGTGCTAACCGTGCTCTCTAACTCTCCAACCGTGATGTCCATCTTGGTCATGAACTTCATCAGCATATCTTCCAGTCCCGGTTTCTTCTCCCCGGATGGTCCCTCGTTCCTTTGGTTGAAACCTGGAGGACGATAAACATTGTTAGCATTAGAAGAATTAGAAAATTTTGAATGGTTACCTTGTTGCTGTCCGGGTTGACTCCATGAGAAGTTAGGGTGTCTTTTCCACCCCTCATTATAAGTGTTCGAAAACGGGTCGTTCCTCGGCTGATTGTTGCGGTTTTGTAAGAACTGAACTTGTTCGGGTTCTTGCGGGCTACCTCCTTTCAGATGATTCGTGATGAAAGCTAGTTGAGCTTTTAGTTCCTTCAGCTCATCATTTTCTTGAACACTCACTACCCGTCTGATAGAAGATCGTGGGGTGGCATAGCTATGCTCGGCTAAGTTTTCGATCAAGTCGACAACTTCTTCATACGTTTTGTTCATGAGCGCTTCACCCGCTGCAGCAGTGATTTCGTTCTTGAACTGCGGGTGGAGTCCTCCAAAGAACGTTTGGATAATCACCCAGCCGTGTAACCCATGATGTGGACACTTCTTCAACATGTCTTTGTATCACTCCCATGCCTCGTATAAGGTCTCTTGTTCCCACTGAGCGAAGTGGGTGATATCGGCCATCAATTGAGCAGTTTTTCCTGGTGGGAAGAATTTCTGTAGAAATGCAGCTTTTAGACCTGCCCATGTAGTGATCAGATCCGCTAGCAAACCCTCTATCCAAATTTCAGCTATACCCTTTAGGGAGAAACTGAATAACCTCAGTTTGATCGCATTTTCCTCCATCCCATTAATCTTGAATATATTACAAATCCGCTCAAACGCGCGAAGATGTGCATAGGGATCTTCAGTTGGCGCTCCCCCAAACTGATTCTGCTATACCATCACAATGGTACTCGGCTTGATCTCAAAAGAGTTCGCCCCAGTAGTGGGCGATTGGACGTCTATCCGTGCGGCTGCCACATTAGGATTGGCAAACGACCGCATAGGACGTCTTTCCGGAGGTAATTCGTCACCCATCTTCAGTTGCCTTTTGGCTTTAGATTCCTTGAGTAATCGATGGGCGGTTCTTTCGATTTCCGGATCGAGTGGTTCGATGTTCTTCCCTCGGGTTTTCTTTGGCATAAACCAATTAATACCTGAAACGGAAAGAAAACAAACTTAGCAATCCAAAAACTGAAGTGATGAAATAAAATAATAAAAAAAATGTTCAATGTAATAGCGCTTATAGATGGTAGTGCTATCAGTTGCAACTAGTTCCCCGGCAACGGCACCAAAAACTTGATAGGCGGGTTCACACCCCCTAAATCTAACCGCAAGTGTACGGTGTGGAAAAACCTATAATACGTACGGAAGTACGAGTATCGAATCCACAGGAACTAGGAACTGAGTATCACAATTACTATAAACTCTATTAACTGAACGTCGCAATTTTGAGTGGTTGGTACTAAACTAATTAATTGCAAACAAACTAAATCAAACACGGATCAGTAAACAACTTAAGAAACTTTGATAGAGAAAACAGTTGAGGGTTGGAAATCCTAAGGTTTTCACACATAAACATCTGACTCAAAACAATTACCAGTCGTTCTCTTTAATGAATACCCAATCTTTAGATCACCGTTGTTCTCTCTCAAGCAACAACGGGTTTTATTTTAAAAGCATGGTTCTTTCTCAAGCAACCACGGTTTTTATCTTGAAACCACAAGTCTTATCTCTCGATCTCAACCTATGTAATTCAAAACACATTAAGCGCAAGATTTTAATGGGACTAAGGCTTACTCGGAATATCTCTATCTCCTTTCTCACCTTAGGCATGCAATTTCTAGTTTTAGTTAACAATTAATTCTCTCGAACTTAATTAAAAACAACACAACAATTGGAAGTTGGCCAAATTCACAAAGGCATTAAGGACTAAATCACATGCTTCATTAAAATAGGACAAACTGATAAGAATCTCAAGTCATTTGTTCATAAGCTTAAATAAAATTCATTCCAACCCCCAACATCTAGAAATTAGTTCATGTTGGTGGTGGATTCAAACACAAAAGAAAGAAAAGTGAAAGTGTATGGAAACATGGTAATTGTAAACGTGATAGCAATGATGATGAACTCCCTTATCTCGTGCTCGTCTCTACTTCGCGTGTTGAACGAGGCTCCAATCCATCCTCTATCGTGGCTCCAAAAGCTCCGAAAAAGCTCTCAAAATCGCCCTCCAGCCGTCTGCCGTCGTCCGTGTGTGAATTATACGTCAAACCTAGCTGCAGAAAGTGTTTTATAAAACTGGGCGCCGGGGCCAGTACTGGCGCCAGATTCTGTTTAAATTGTCGGCGCGGATTGTGGCGCCAGTTCACTGGCGCCGAGACTGGCGCCAACTTCTGTTTGACAATTCCTCGATTTCTCTCGTTTTCAGCTCCAGAACTCAACTCTGCTGCTCTTTTGGACAAAAATGCTTATACTTGTACTTTCTCAATAAAAACCCGTTAAAAACTCGTATTTCACTTGAAGACATGCGTAAACCACCTAGTTTGAGATTAAAAATAATGTCAAAAATCGACATTATCACCAACCTACTCAGGGGAAAGAGATCCGGTGAAGGCTATGAGATGGCTAAAAGAAATAGAAGCTATCTTCAAGACCAGCAAATGTATCGATGAAGATAGAGTGTTATACGGAATAGCGATGCTGAAGGAAGATGCTCTGTATTGGTGGGAAGCTCTTATTACATCTAGAGGGTCGGACGTGTATTCTACTTTTACTTGGGAAGAATTTACCATATCTTTCCAAAGACAGTTATGTCCTCAAGCAGCAGTTAGACAACTGGAAGAGGAGTTTATGAATCTGCAACAGGGTAGTTTATTGGTTCGGGATTATACTGCTCGTTTTCTGGAAAAGTCCCGTTTTGCCGAGTACTACGTCGCTACAGAGGCGCTTACGCTGTGTTCTCGAAACTCATTTTACAAAGGAAAGGGAGGGAAAGGGGAGGAAAGTAAAAAAACTCGTGTTCTCGAAACTTTTTTAGGAGAGAAAGGAAAGGAAACAGAAGGAAAATAATGATAAGTTTCCTTCCAAAACTTTCCTCCCAAATGTGGGAGGAAAGGGAAGGAAAGGAAAGGAAAGCAATTAAAAAAAATTACTAAAATTATTAAAATTACAAAACTATCCAATCTTTAATTATAAAAGATATATTTTTAAGGGTATTTTAGTAAAAATGACGGCTTTTCTTTCCTTTCTCTCCTATTCAAGAACACGAACAATATTTTCTTTCTTTTCCTTTCCTTCTTTTTTCTTCGCTCTCGAGAACACAAATAAAAAAATTATTTTTCCATTCCTTTCTTTTCCCTCGCTTTCTTTTCCATTCATTTCTTTTCTTTTCTTTTCCCTCCTGATTAGAGAACACAGCGTTAAGATGGAAAGGTTTATTTTTGTGTTAAACTCAGAAATCCGAAGTCTAGTGATTGCCAACAGACCATATACTTTCTCAGCCGCAGTAGATGCCGTGGAAAATGTGAAACGGGATAAAGGAAGAGATGCTAGTGATAAAGGTACTGGGAAGAGAAAATGGGAAGGACCGCACTATGACCCAAAGAAGTCTAGATCCCAGAGATTTGATACTCGTTCACCTTTCAGACCAGTTGAAAGACCTTGTCCAAAATGCAACCGTTTTCATCAAGGAAATTGTCAAGTTGATCCTCGAGTCTGTTACAAGTGTGGAAAGACCGGTCATATTGCTAAAGACTGTCGGGTAACTCGATTTTGTTTCTCATGCAATTCTCCTGATCACATTCAGTCTGATTGCCCACGGAGAAGAGTACAGCAGGGTGGTACGTCAGTGAGACCAGCGGGTATTAGGCTGGTAGTACAAAGGCCAGAGCTACCAAGAGCAAGGGGTCGAGCCTTCCAAATGACAGCACAAGAAGCAGAAGAAACTCCTGACGTGGTTACAGGTACATTCCTAATAAACTCTACACGTGCTAAAGTGTTATTTGACTCCGGTGCAAACCGATCATTTGTGTCTCCTTCTTTTGCTGTTGTTATGCATTTAAAACCTAAAGTGTTAGATCATGCCTTAATGGTAGATACTGCAAATGATAATCAAGTACCGGTTAAAGAGGTATTTGATAGTTGTGTTATAAATATAGATGGGTGTGGAGTACCTATTCAGTTATTTCCTATAACTCTAATTGAGTTTGATGTGGTAGTGGGAATGGATTGGTTAGCCGAGAATCAGGCTAGTATAGTTTGTGATAAGAAGTTGACTAATGTTGTCTTACCTGAGAAGGGACCGGTAGTGATTTATGGTGATCGTAGAAATCATCAGTCTTGCCTTATTTCTATGATGAAAGCTCGTAAGTGTGTTAGCAAAGGCTTCTCGAGTTATTTAGCATATGTGATAGATGCTAAGCTAGAAAAGAATAAGTTGGAAGATATTCCTGTTGTTTGTGAATTTCCGGAAGTTTTCTCAGAAGACTTGAATAGACTTCCGCCTGTTAGACAAGTAGAGTTTGGTATAGATCTGATTCCTGGAGCCGCTCCTATTGCCCGTGCACCGTATCGTCTGGAACCTCCAGAAATGAAAGAAATGATGACGCAACTGCAAGATCTTTCAGATAAGGGCTTCATCAGACTCAGTTCTTCGCCGTGGGGAGCACCGGTTCTGTTTGTGAAAAAGAAGAATGGTTCGATGAGGATGTGCATTGATTATCGGGAACTGAATAAGCGCACGATCAAGAATAAGTATCCGCTTCCCAGAATTGATGACCTCTTCGATCAATTAGCTGGAGCTTGCTATTTATCCAAGATTGATCTAAGATCTGGTTATCACCAATTAAAGGTTAAAGAAGAAGACGTTCTGAAAACTGCTTTCCGCACAAGGTATGGTCATTACGAATTCTTAGTGATGCCCTTCGGTCTGACGAACGCCCCAACAGCCTTTATGGATTTAATGAATCGGGTATATAAGCCATATCTCGATAAATTTGTTATTGTGTTTATCGATGATATCCTTATCTATTCCCGATCCAAAGAAGAGCACGCACGACATCTTCGTTTGATTCTGGAGTTGTTGAAGAAGGAACAGTTGTACGCTAAATTTTCTAAATGTGAATTCTGGCTGTGGGAAGTTCAATTTCTTGGGCATGTAGTTTCCGAGAAAGGTATTCAAGTTGATCCGATGAAAGTAGAGGCAATTGGAAAGTGGGAACCGCCGAGAACGCCAACCGAAGTACGAAGTTTTCTGGGTTTAGCCGGCTACTATCGAAAGTTTATACAAGATTTCTCTCGTATCGCTACGCCCCTGACCAAGTTGACCCGAAAGAATATAAAGTTTGAATGGAAAGCAGAACAGGATGAAGCATTCCGAATATTGAAAGAAAAACTCTGTAGCGCGCCAATACTGTCACTACCTGAAGGTTCCAACGACTTTGTTGTTTACAGTGATGCTTCCAAACTGGGATTGGGATGTGTATTAATACAGCGTGGGAAAGTTATTGCTTATGCTTCTCGTCAACTGAAGGATCATGAACGACAGTATCCTATACACGACATGGAACTTGCAGCAGTTGTTTTCGCGCTAAAGATTTGGAGACATTATCTCTACGGTTCTAAATGTCAAATTTTTACCGATCATAAGAGTCTCCAACATCTTTTCGACCAACGAGAATTGAATATGAGGCAAAGAAGATGGTTAGAATTGGTGAATGATTACGACTACGAAATTCTTTATCATCCGGGGAAGGCAAATGTGGCAGCTGATGCACTGAGTCGCCAAGAGAGAAGCGGAACAATAAAAGTCATTGCATTACGAGCCGAACTTCTACCTAACATCTTTGACGAATTTAAGAAGTGTCAAGTAGAAGCCTTTCAAGAAGAACACTTGAAATCAGAACGGTTAGTGGGTATATCAGCATCACTCGTAAAAGATGATCGTGGGTTACTGTGTCTGGGAAACAAAATTTGGGTGCCTCGTTTGGGTAATTTACGTGATCGGGTACTACAAGAAGGTCATCAATCTCGTTTCTCTATTCATCCAGGTACGAATAAGATGTATAAAGATCTACGACGATTTTATTGGTGGCCGAGAATGAAAAGAAGTATTGCTCAGCATGTGGAAGGTTGTACCACTTGTAAGAAAGTAAAGATTGAACATCAAAAGCCTTTTGGTCAGTTACAACGTTTAGAAATACCTATGTGGAAATGGGATCAGATTACTACAGATTTCATCACGAAGTTACCAAGGACTCCGAAAGGATTTGATGCCATTTGGGTGATCGTTGACAGGTTGACAAAGTCTGCTCACTTTCTACCAATAAAAGAAACCTATTCGTTAGAAAGGCTAGCCAAATTGTACATCGATGAAATAGTAACTCGACATGGAGTTCCAATCTCGATTATTTCTGATCGCGATAGTCGTTTTACTTCAAGATTCTGGAGGAGTTTTTAAAAAGAAATGGGCACACAAATAAAGTTAAGTACAGCATATCATCCTCAAACTGACGGTCAAAGTGAACGAACAATTCAGACTTTGGAAGATATGCTACGGGCCTGCATTGTCGATTTTGGGGGATCATGGGATAAGCATTTGCCGTTGATCGAATTTGCCTACAATAACAGTTATCATTCCAGCATACAAGCGGCACCGTTTGAAGTTCTATATGGTAGAAAATGCCGAACGCCTCTGTGTTGGAATGAAGTGGGAGAAAAGCAATTAGCAGGGCCAAATATAGTTCAGTTAACAGCGGATAAGATTACTCAGATTCGGGAACGATTGAAGGTGGCTCAACACAGACAGAATAGCTACGCTGACCGACGCCGAAAACCGTTAGAATTCCAAGTTGGAGATTTTGTAATGTTGAAAGTCTCGCCTTGGAAAGGAGTCATTCGATTTGGGAAACAAGGTAAACTGAGCCCAAGGTACATCAGACCTTTTTCAATTACAGAAAGAATTGGTGAAGTAGCCTACAGGTTGGATCTTCCGTCTGAGTTAAGCAGTATCCACAACGCTTTTCACGTATTAAATTTTCGAAAGTGTTTGGTTACGCCAGATCAGGCAGTTTCTCTACCAGATATACAAGTTGATGAAAAGCTGAATTATGTGGAGGAACCGGAAGCCATTGTTGACAGTAAAGTCAAAGTTTTGCGGAATGGTAAGGAGATCAAGCAAGTAAAAGTACAGTGGCGACATCACAAAGGGCAGGATGCTACTTGGTAATTAGAATAAGAAATGAGAACTAAGTACCCGTACCTCTTTGCCTAACCGAATTCCGGGACGGAATTCTTTTAAGGGGGAGATGATGTAATACCCCGGGTAAGTTCGTTAATTAAATTCCCTTTTCGTTAAATAAAGTTAACATTAAAATTGGAGGTTTAGGGTAAGTTTGGGTTAAAATAATAAGTTTAGGGATGTTTTGGTCATTATTGCTTAGTTCAAGCCTTAATTGAAAATTTGGTCTAAAATATATATAACCTAAGATTTCAGATATTTTCATAAACAGAAAATATCCAGTTAGTGTGTGTGTGTTTTTGAGACAAGAAGAAGAAGAAGAAAGGGTTATTTGGCTAGGACTTCAAATTGGTGTACTTGGAAGTGATTTGAGGTATGTTTTCTTTGTGTTTTATGTTTGTAATTACTAGTAGACAGTTTCTATCGGATTAGAATCATCAATTTCATGTCTGGTATTAAATTATGTCGAATCTGGGTAGAAATAGGGTAAACCGACAGAGGTTTCCGGGCAAAATTTGATGGTGTCCGGAAGATGTTCTAATGGTGTCCGGACGAGTCCATTATCCGGTAAGTTTTCCTTTCTATAGTTTCCGAATGAAATTAGATAACGGATGGTGTCCAGATTGCTTTGGTGTCCGGATGTTATCCGGATTGTTTATGTTGTCCGGAAAGTGGTGTTGTCCGGATTGTATGTACTGTCCGAGAAGTTGTGTTGTCCGGATAGTTCTGAGTATCCGGAAACTCTAGCTGTTTGGTCACTTTTGAGAATTCAGGTGCTTTTGAGTATCCGGTGGCTTGTGTTTTGTCGACTCTTGGATAGTTTATGAATGAGGACTGAATATACTGTGGACTCGGCTTAAGTTCGGGTTTGGGGGAAACATTTGAGGATTAGAGTTATCTAGAGTTCTTAGCCTACTAGCAAGTCTTACCTGATTAATTGGTAAGGAGATAATTGTATTTAAATTATTACAGATTCTGTGAATACTGGGTGAAAGACTGAATCTTTTGGAAAAGGCTTGGAAGCGTTTAAATAAGCAATCAGGGGAGTTTTACTTTAAAATGTTTTTCAAACTGGAATACATATATGTGTGGATTAAGAATGTGATAAATAGTGTAATAATGTGCATATGTATGAAGTATGATATATTGAAGTGTATATTATGTTTATACGAGCATTACACTACACGAGTACACGTTGGTCGGGCTTAGGACCGGTGGAGTTGGCTGTACGGAGGGACAGCGGAGTTGGCTGTATATAAGTGCAGCGGAGTAAAATGATTAGTTGGCTCGCAACCAATTAATATGGCCAGAGGAATGAGACAAGAAAGTACACAATGCGTGAGTCATATTTGGTATTCATATTTGTGTTATGTATATGGTGTTTGTGCAAATGGTTTTAAACTGACAGGGATTTTCTCACTTAGACCACTAGGTCTAAACCTCATTTTGTTTTAAAAATATGTATTCCAGGTCGTGGATCGAGTAAGAGCAAGTAAGAAGGATAATCCGTGACTAGCTTTTGGAAGACTTATGTTTTTTAAGACCATGACGTGTTTGTAGTTATAACTTTGTTATTTAGTAGCAAAAAGTTTGTAATGAATTACTTGTTATGGTTATGAAGACTAAGGGACCGTAAATGTTATATGATGTATCTTTTGTAATGAAACGCTGCTATGCAATATATGTTATTTGTTGTATGTTTGGGAACCGGGTCGTTACAGATGGTATCAGAGCCCTAGTTTAAGGGATTTAAGTATTCGGATCCATACCTAGACTTAAACTGCATGTGAAGTAGGATGTCCCTATTATTTTAGAACCTTGGGATGCTAAATATAAAAGGTAGAAGGAACATCATGTAAGGTAATTTCAAATTACATTTGGCCAGTGTAATCATGAACTTACAGGTACATGCTTGAACTGGAATACCTTATTATATGGGGTATGTGCTTACGTATATATTAACCTGGTTGAAATCAACAGAATGGCAAGTGGTACTCCAACAATTGACTTTTCCGGATAAACTCATTAAATTCCTCGGTCCCTCTTTTGTTCGTTGTAGAATTTAGCCTTTCGTGATCACCTCTTACCTCGTTATAGTCCTCGAACAAGCACCACCTTATCTTCTCCTTATCGCACAATAATTCCAAGTTTTTCCATACCTCTAGCCTCTCTTTTAGGTCTCTCAGCCTATAAATGTTCACACAACCTACTTGGCTGACCACCCCCTTTCATTTCCCCACTGCTGCTACGAAGTCTTGTCCTCAATGTATAAGTCACAATTGAATTCTTTCTTGTCGTAGATTAGGATTAAACCCCCGGAGTTGCCTTTGCCTCTATTTGCATGAAATCCCCATCATCGAACCCCTATAACCTAACCACTTGTCCTTCATTCCATCTCCTTTGTTTTGTTTCATGTACACCAATCATGCTCGGTTTTTGTAACACCCATAATTTTTGGGTAAGTACAATTTCAAGTTAGTATAGGAATCGAACTTTAAGAGAAGTAGAGGAAATATGAGTTTGGGCTGAGATCTTAGATTTTATGGTCTTGTTGGATGAATAATTTAAACGTGGGTCCAACGGTTCTTTTTGGAGCAAAATCGGAGCTAAGACGAAGAAGTTATGGCCAAAATAGTGTTCAGTACCTTTTAGGCGAAAGTGCCATGCGAACGTGACACTAGCACTTTAGCATGTCACTTTCGCAGAGGACAATTGGCCCTCGATACATTTTGGGCCAAAGTGACATGCTATAGTGACACTGTCACTTTCGCATGTCACACTGGCGTGCGGGTGCAGTGCATAAAATCCGATTTTGAGCCTCTTTCTTCATTTGGTCATATCTATCTCATTTCTACTCCAATTTTGGTGATTCAAATTGCTATGGTTTCGTTTTTGAGAACTTATTGAGGATATATTGTTAGTTTTGGGAAGATCCAAAGGTATTTGGTGGTGGAGTTGAAGCAAACATCAAGAGTTCATCATCATCACCTCCATCTTCAAGAAAGTTTGGGTTTTTCTTTGTTTTCATCAAACCCCAAATGGTGAGTTCATCCTCCTAGTTTCTAAACCTTCATATGAGTTATAAATGATCCATTGATGACTTCCTAGTGTTTATGTTTATTAAATTTCGGTTTGGATGATTTTGGGGAAGTTAGGGCAAAATTGAGGTTTTGGTCAAAATTAAAATTTTGATATAAGATGTTTGGGGAATGATTCTAAGTGCTTGGATGTGTATATTTATGTTTGGAAAACTTGTGAATCTAGGGTTTGTAGGAATTGCTTGTGGATTCAAGTTTCTTCAAAAGAGCTCAAGTTTGGGGAAATCTAGATTTAGCCTAAATCTAGCAAAGCGAGTTCAAGTTGATTTGTGAAAACGTCGTACATGCCAAAAATATTTATTTTAAAGTGTTTATGTGTTTTACATGAAATTATAAATTGTTGAGCTATTTGGTGGGTTTTGATTATTTGAAGTTTTGATATTTACAAATCTTGTAAAACACCCACATTTGGGATTTTTGGGTAACTTGATAAATAAATTATAAATAATAGTGTTGAGTTATTGTATAATGAGGGTTATTTGATAAAAATGCACTTTTAGTGTTTGTTGGAAAAATGTAAAGTTTAAATTATGGGACGTTTGAAAATACGTTTGAGTGGGTCTTTTAATGAGTTTGCATTTTGGTGTGTCTCATTCTTATAAATCTCATGAGATGTCCATCATTAGGTTTTTGGACACTTCGGTAAATACATTTTGAGGGTATGCCTTTTGGGTGCTCTATCTCATAAATGAATATCATTTGACATTTATGTACTCTTGATGCTTTTGGTTTTATAACCCATTGTGAAAGATATACGTTATCAAGTTATAAAGTATTTGGGTATATAAATGGTTTGATTTCATTTGGAAAATGTCAATGAAGGGGTATTGAATTACTCATGCCTTTGGAGCATGTATTTGCATAATATGGTTTAAATACATTTAATTTGCATATGTTGACTTATAACAAATGGTCATTTAATCCCAAGGTAAACACCAGGATAAGGTTGAACATGGTGATTCTAGGCTAAATATCCGGTTTGGGTTGATGCCTCAATAGACTAAAGATCCGGCTTGGGTTGATGTCTCTATGGACTAAATATCCGGTTTCGGTTGATGTCTCACTAGGCTAAAGATCCGGTTTGGGTTGATGCCTCAATTGAATAAAGATCCGGTTTGGGTTGATGTCACAATAGACTAAAGATCCGGTTTGGATTGATGTCTCTATAGACTAAAGACTCGGTTTGGGTTGATGTCTCTATGGACAAAAGATCTGGTTTGGGTTGATGTCCAAGATTGACTAAAGACCTGGATAGGGTTGATGTCATAGACTTTTCCATCCATGAAACATGCTTGTAACATATATTTGGGTATTCATTCTTATTCTTGTTTTAGGTAACGTTTTATATTTATATGGATGGTTTTCCATGATTTATGGGTTGTGTATTATGCCTCGTCCGTGTTTGGATGTTTCAAATAATAGAGTTTTATTCACGTTTACATTATTCGGAAGTTAAACATTTATTTACGTTTTGGGTGAGTTTGGATCTGAATTCATATTGGGAAATGCTATATATATTTGGAGCTTTCGTCATAGAATTTGTGTGCGTTGGTAAATGGGTTGTTTGCATATTTAATATAAACCTATTTTTGGAAATCATGATTAAGTTGCACTCTTTTCGTTTAACGAATCATTTTAATAATGATGAAAACTCTTGAACTTACTAGGCGTTAGCCTAACCTTTTTATTTGTCGGCATGTGCATCAGGTTCTGGTTGGGGAATAGTACTAGCGACACTATGAAGAGACGAGAGCTAGTTGTATGCACGAGAAAGGATTAGCTTGGTGAATTCTTCCACATTTATTTTGGGAATAACAGCTTGTATTTGGGTTGAGTAACACCCGACCTTATTTAGTCTTGGTATGACTTAAGTTATCGAATGCTGGAGTTAATTTTATGATTTAAATTTAGGGCATTTCCAAGGATGGTTTCATAGAAATGATTTTATCCTTTATTTGGTCATTTTATCGAAGTTTTTATTTAGTTGTTCTTTCTAAATTTGAGGGTGTTACAGTTTTTTCTTCGTGCACATCTCCCTGATCCACTTCCTTTTTTCCGAGTTCCCCAACCCTCTAGCATTTGTTGACAAAATCTTCATCAACAACTAAGTAGAATGAAAACAGTGCCTGATACCTGGATCATCGTGTAGATCCTCTTCTTTCTTTCCCCCTTTTGCATCTTTTTCTTCCCAGACCACGCCAATTTTACTCACAAATTCTTCTATATTTTCTTAATTTGTCAGTGCTTCTCAGTTCATTGGACACCGCCATTTGGCTCCATGTGTTACTATTAACTCGCCTTTTCCTTTTGATTCCGTCCTCTTTACTGCATTCCGACACCAGGTACGTTTTCTTCTGCCCGCTTTTCTGTAAATTTGATCTAGCCATTTGTTTTAGGAGGTGAAAACTTGCTTTTCCTCTTCCAAATCCCAAACCTTCTATTCTTTTTCTTTTCCCTTTATCGCTGATAGGAGTTTGTCTTTCTTTCGGAGTATCGCCAATTAGAGCTTTCATTCTTTTTTTCCTTCCTCTCCAATGTTAATTTCTTTCACGACGTTCTTTTCGTTTTGCTTCTCCTTCGACTCTGATAACCTAGAATCCACTAAAGTGTTTGAGTCAACGTTCCCTGTTACTGAGTTTGGGTTTCTTTTTAGAGGCCCAACATCATTTTTTATTAACCCAAAATCTTTGTTCAAATTAGGCCCATACGCTTTACTTGGCCCAATATCCAATGAGAACCTTTCTGCACTCCAAGTTATGGGTTTCTTCCATATCACAATTGGTTAATTTCAGAACCTTCCCCCAGTTACTGGCTATGCTAGAGAAAACCTCCTTCTTCCACGCATATAACGGTACCCCAGAAATTCTTAGCCATAACACTCTTTCTGAAGAACAAAAGCCTTCTGACCAACATCTTAATTCCTTTGTCCAATGATGTAGCCCATGCACCTTGTTGTTTAGAATTTTGTTCATCATCTCCTCTGAATCAACGTTTCTTCCTCTCAGATATCTCAGTTCGCAATCTGCTATGTTGTCCGATTTACACACGGCTTGGATCGCTTCCAAGTTATCCAGCGATGCTACATTGCCTATCAGACATTTCTGAAGCGTATTTTTCAAACTCTCATCTGATGCCCAATTGCCGATAATTTCTTGACCTTGATTCTTGTTCTCCCCCATTGATAATGTCGTTTTACGACATTATTTTGATCCCAAAATCGGTCTGTTAGTTGTGAGTTTCCAAGTAAAATGGTGAGTTTTAATAGCTTCATTTGAGAAAGTACAGGTCATTTTAAGTTTCCAGAGTTACGCGAGTTTTGGGAAGACTGGAGGACGAAACGGGCATTTCAGGACGAAAATCGAAAAATGGCAATTTTTTGGCAAACAGAGCTCTGCGCTACTTCATGCGCTAGTGGAGGCGCGCCGCCATCCGCGCAGAGGACTGTTCCGCGTTTTTTCCAGTGTTCTGCGCGTTTCGTCGCGCTAGTGGAGCCGCGCGGCCATCCGTGCAGAGGCTCTGGCCGTTTTTATTCTATATGACGGCTAGGGTTGAGGGGGGTCATTATCAGTTACGTTTGGAGACTCTCTCTGGGCGATTTTGGGAGATAGAAGACGATTTTTGAAGAGAAGAAGAGGGCTAGAAACATCAAGATACGAGAATCAAAAGGCGAATCGAGTTCATTCATCGAGGGATTAAGCTTTTCAGGGAGTTTTAGATTTCATTTCTTTTAGAACCAAACATGTTTACTTTCGTTTTTGTTATGTCGTTTCTGAGTTTTGGAACCCCCAATATGAACTAATCCGTTCATGTTGGGGGGTTGGTTTGAATCATGGTTGGATGATTATTTAGCTTTACAGTAGATACGATCGATTTGATTTTTATGGATGAAACATGTGGGTTTGTTCTTAATGCTTGTAATAGTCCGATCAACTATTATTTGATTTAATGAATCTTTTAACGTTTGAGAAAAGTTTTGAGGTTTATCTAGTCCTTCATGTCTTAGTCGAATTTGAGATAGAAATATGATAATTCGTACTTTGTGGGTTTTTAATCATTGTTTGTTCAATTACCTTTGTTGAGATCGAATGATGATACAAAATGTTGAATGAATGTTACTATAGCTTGATTGAGTATAGTGATGGATTGTGATTATACCTGTCATCCTGGAGTTATGTCAATCGTGCCAAATCTGTGAGTTAAGTAATTATTTACCTGAGGAACCCAACCCTCCAACTCCTTCTCTTAGCTAAATTAATTAAAGTTTTTAATCGTGTTCCGATATTCAACAAACCAAATCAATTTGCATTAGTCTAGTTAATAATCTATACAGTCATTGTGGTACTTGACACCTGGTTCCTTTGGTTCGATACTCATACTTTATAAGTACTATTACTTGATTTGACCCGTACACTTGCGGTAGATTTAGGGGGGTGTAAACCCAATCTTCTTTCCATTTGCCATCCTTCTTCGAGTCATATACACGTCAACTGCTTCTCCATACATCTTGAAAGATTTCCACAAGTGAGGTACCTCCCAATTCTCCGGGAAGTTGAAGAACAAAAAAAACGTCGAGTTTCGCATCCTAGGTTCCCCATAGTATCCACGATTCCGAGTGAATTATTTGTAATACTTCTTTCGATCCCGTCCCGAGTATTTGTTGACTCTCTCTCTCTCTCTCTCTCTCTCTCTCTCTCTCTCTCTCTAATTATATAACTCAATACATTACTTTAAGTTAAATTAGAGACTATTTGGTCGATTCGTTGGGTTGCCTTTTAGGGTGTTAGACACTATTATTTCGAGAAATAAAATAAAAAAATAGATTACAATAATATATTGAAAATAACAAATTAAGTTGGTGTGATATAAAATGATTCCAAAGTTTCATTTCATATTGAATTTAGTCGTTTCATAATTCTAAATCTTTCTTTTTACAAATCCACTTTCAATAAGAAAAACCGAAAGTGATTGTTGGTCAAAATCATAAACAATAAATTTGGCACCGTCCAATTTATGACTTATATATACATATGATATTTACTTGCTTTTAATTTCTTGCACGTCTTCACCAATGTTTTTATATGTGTACCAAGCACCTCATATATGCATGATCAATGCCACCATTTTCTTAAAATGTTTAATTCAAATAAATTTAATGTTTTTTAATAAAAAAATACATTACCAAATTAATTAAAAAAAGATATGAAATGTAGAAGGTAATTTGAAGAAGTGGCAAAAGGACTCGTGAGTTACTTGTCTGTGAAGAAATGGGTCTCGAGCTATAACGATGTTATGTCGAGAGCCTCTTAAAGGCGCTTTAAGAGCTCTCAAACCCTGTTTTAACAGTTCTCAAACGGGGTCCTATATTAACATTTTAAATGATGATAACTATAAATATATATATATATATATATATATATAGAGAGAGAGAGAGAGAGAGAGAGAGAGCTTTTATAAAATCAGTGTTAGTTTATTAGTTTGTTTATTGTTTATTCTATTTAGGTCATGTGTTCAAGTCCGTTATTAAAACTTTTTTTCAGAAACATAATAAATTTGAAATTAAAAGCTAAAACTAATAAAGTTACAGTAACAAGATTCAAACTTGGGTCTAGGATGGAAAAAAAAAAGTCTTGCAAACCAACTCTATCAAAAAAAACTTATCCTTATTGTAGTTTCAAAATATTTTTAGTGACACACAACAAATTGATACGATAACACTTTTCACAATTCTATAATTTTTTACACTACGACGAATGAACATAATTGTACATTGGGTCCGTCCACATAGAAATGCACCTCCAAATTTCAAAGTCCAACTTCTTACGTCAAATTTGCATGAAAATTAATGTTACCATATATAGTCACTTTTTTAAACCAAATAAATAGTACAAATTTTGTTAACCTTTTTATATATCGATACAACATTCATAAAATATCTCATGCACTTAATTATTACAATTTTTTTAATTGTTACGTTTTTTAATTAACTCATTCACTTAATTGTTTAAGTTATGAAATATCTGGTTTCACCTATGAACTTGTTTAAACTTGTTTAATTATTCAATTTATCTGTTTTCAATTTTGTAACAAAAGTTCGTACACGAAACAATATTATGAACTTTAAACAAAAATAACTGTTTTTCACTTATGAACTTTAAATAAAAATCATTGTTTCAATTTCCGCTTTCAACTATGAACTTCGATTATCTGGTTTCACCTATAAACTTTAAATAAAAATCATTGTTTTTTATTTATGGTTTCATTTATTAACTTTTTGGTTTAATTTTGAAACAAAAAACATTTAATTATTATTATTGATTATCTTTCTAAAATAGTATATTATTATATTTCAAATAATAAAAAGTATTTAAATAATATTATTGATTATCTTTCAAAAATAAAAACAACGTGTGTAAAAATTGCCCTTCGTTTAATACCAAGTAATTTGTTTTTTTGAATCAAATTATAATCTCTCATTTAACCAAAACCATTGATAAAAAAATTGATTTTAACATTTCTATTTTAAACTTTGTTAGTGGAAATTGACTTAAGTTAACATGCTGATGTACGTTAACACGTGTTAATTAATTTTAATTTAGGTTAACATTTTTCATATTAACTTGTTGGTCTTAAAGGGGTTCTATAAGAGTAAACAGATTGTAGAATGGAGAGAAGAATACAAACAAACAAATTTTACTTTTCAATTTCTTTTATTGATTATGAAATAACCAATACAAAATTTACAGATTGTTACGAAAGAAGATAAGAAAAATCCTAATCTAAACAATTTTTAAGAATTACAAAGGTTTTATTGCACAAGAAAGATCAGAACAAGAGAGAAGAGGGTAAGAAAGAAGATGAAGGCGTCGCATGGAATATAAGTCTTCACTGCTATTTATACGCACTGCATCTAATGCACCTCAGAGGGTACAATCCACGTGTCAAGAGATGAGTGGAATGCAAATTCTTGTCCTTTTGATATGACAGGCTTTTGGCCGCATGTGCGCAATAAGGCTAAGAGTTGGTAAGCACGATTGGAGCAGAAAAGCAATCGTACTATGTACCTTTGTCCTTTTGTGCAAGAGAGTAAGATAAATCAATTTTGATGCGTATGACTTTTTTATCATTGATAGAGTTGAATCGCAACGATTCTTCAACAATCGATGAGTCTTGGTGAGACTTCACACTTGATGTTGACAATCATGGTATCATTAAATTCCACTTCAGATCATGAGTAGATAGTCTCTTTCTTTAGCTACTTCTTAGACATCGCCAAAGGTTTCTTTGGTGGATCATTAAACAAACTCAGTGATGATCGCTAAAACTGAAACAATAAAAACAAACTTAACTTATTTCACAAAGTATAAGGGTCGTCATCAAATCGTTGAGAGAGAGAGAGAGGGGAAAAAAGGAACATAAGAGCTTACTCAAGCCATTTTTTTTAATAAAAGATTGTTATAAGCGAAACAAATTACATGAAATAACAATTATTTTATTAATTTTAATTTGACGTCCATATATTGATATGTTATTTCATCCGTTTTTATGGTCTTACAGATCACTTTTTTTTTGTTTTTTCTGAATCTCACACACACACACACACAAATACACACTAGAAGGGTACTCATGCAACGTGACACTCAATTCTGAAGCCGAGAACCCAAACCCTCAATCCAAATTCATGCTTCGTTTTATTCTATGTTCGCCGGTCTTATTTGTCAAAAAGAAAGATGGCACCTTGAGAATGTGCATCGATTATCGAGAATTGAACAAAGCAACCATGAAGAACAATTATCCGCTTCCAAGATCGATGATTTGTTGGATCAACTTCAAGGAACGGGTTGTTTCTCGAAAAACAATCTTCGGTCGAGGTATCACCAAGTGAGGGTGAAGAGCGATATGAAGTTCCAAATACAACATTTAGGACTCGTTACGACCACAACGAGTTATTGGTTATGCCTTTTGGTCTGACGAACGCACCAGCGGTGTTTATAGGACTGGTTAATCGAGTGTGTGGACCGTTACTCGATAAGTCCGTGATTGTGTTCATTGACGACATCCTCGTCTATTCAAAAGACAAGTACTAATCAAAGAACTAGCCTAAAGGTCCGAAACAATCAATATAACATTTTAATCCATTTATGTTCTACATTTCGTTCTTATTTCTAATAGTATGAACATTGTTCAAAAGTAGGTGGTATTGCTCTTTGGAATTGGTCTTTTTTCTGGCTGAAGTAGGAATATGCGAGGTCGAATATGAACGACACATTCGTGAGGCCCTAGAGATTTTGAGAATAGAGAATTTGTACGCAAAGTTCTTCAAGTACGATTTCTGGTTGAAATTAAGAAGTTCAATTCCTAAATCATGTAATCCAATTAACAAAAATCATAGTTCAATCATCGCATATGAAACTTTTTGTCTTGATTGCCGCTATCGAACCTTTCCTCATTTTATTTTTATTTTCACTTTTCAATTTCACTATTCTTTGGCTCGCGCGTTGCGCGACGGTTAATTTGTGTTTTATGTTAATTATTTGATGTTTAATAGTTGTTGAATAACTTTGAGACATGTACAATAGTCGATAAAAATAAAACAAAAACTCCATAAAAAATGAATATTACCTTGAAGATAAAAATATATCTATTAAGTTTGATACCTATTAAATGTCATTACTAAATGAATAAAATTATCAAACAAATACAAAATAATTAACTATTCAAAGTTCAAATGAAATTTAAATACATTCAAAATTATTGATGTTTTTTTTAGAACAAAGATATCCACATAATGGATCAAGAATGTACAATGTTATTGAAATCAACATCGATCTTTAATTATGATTTTAAATTTTGAATTAACAACCCTACAACTTTCCAAACACGCAACAACTTTAAATAATTCCGCATTGCTTTAACAAATGCTTGACTTTGAACACCATATTCCTCATTATTGTTGTAGCCATTAGGGTTACTTTAAAAAAAGTGAAAAATGAAGTAAGTCACTATAAACTCATTATATATAATATTTGTAATTTAAACTTTTGACTGTATATTGATTCATGTTACAAACACAAACATGTGTTAACATCTAATAATCATTTACATCTTTCAAATCTTTCAACTTTACATAATTAATTGGCAAAAAAATAAAATATAAACAATAAAACCTCTCTATTTCTCTATAAATACACCTCACTTCATATAAATGAACAACATAATTTTCTTCAAAAAATAAAAAAATAAATGGTGACAACAATTGTAATAAATGGTGTTTATGAACGTAAGTTAGATAATCAAAGAAAAACCTGAGTGAAAATACATAATGAAATAAAGTTTGTTTTAATGTGATAAGTTACCTACATATTGTCAATAAACATAAATAATTCAAACACACATATCATGGAGATGGGTAAAGTGAACATGATCATGACTTCCGTTTGGCTAAACAAAACATCCTCAAAAATGCCAACTTAACTTTGTAAATAATGACAATATTATGGTTGTCAAAGCCTTTAATACACGAAAGTTTTAGTTGTTAACTTGAAACAAACAAAAAACGCCCACCTCATCAAGATAAAATCATAATACATGGTTCATGATGCAACTAAAACACAAAATCAATAGAAAAAACATTTCAACATTCATCAAATAAAATGAACCTAACACCATGATTCATCAAAAACATAAACTACAGTTTCTAATTTATCAAAAGAACAAAATCCACTACAACAAATGTAGTCTATTGCGACGACAAAAATCGTTGCTAAAGATCAATATTGATATTTAGCGATGACAAAAGTCGTTGCTAAGATCAATATTGATATTTAGCGACGACAAAAGTCGTTGCTAAAGATCAATATTGATCTTAGCAACGACAAAAGTCGTCGCAATAGACTACATTTGTTGTAGAGATCTTGAAGAATGTTGTTAAAGTCCCTAGCATGTATTTTTGAAGGTCATCAAAGCCTTTACTATGCATATATTTTGGTTACTAATTCCAAACAAACAAAAACAATCAACTCATAGTATTATAAAAAATAATAATACACATGATCCAACTAAAACATAAAAATTAATAGAAAAACATATCAATTTTTATCAAATAAAACAAACCCAGGATCATGATTTGTCAAAATAACAAACTACAATTTATAATTGTACACGACTCCTTTGCTGGAAACAATGTAATACTTGAAAAAACAATATACAAATATTCTTTTAACTTGTGGGTTATGCTCCTGATAAAATATTTAGAAATGAGAGTTAAGGTAATAATACATAATGAAATTTTAAAATAGACAACATCAAAATTGATTGAAATGGATGAGTAGTTGAATGAAAGCCTTACTTGTAGTATATGTGTACCGTGATGATGAAGTTTTACACATTTGATGATCTTTAAAGTTTGTTTCTGCTTGTGTCACTTACTACACACAAAAACATAAAGATCATATGAAATCAACACAATATCAAAGAACTTAACTATAAACAAAAGTCCATATCCTATATCGATCTTTTAATGAGAGATAATGTTTTAGAAAGGAAGGAATGAGAGGTAGGTTATTGTATGACAAAGAAAAAAAATACCAATAACATATCAAAAATTTGTGCTTAAATAAGAGAAAATGAGTGATTAATAAAATAAGTGAGGGAATATGAATGGTTAATAACATAAAGAAGTGGAAATAAATGATTTATTAACATAAATTGCAATAAAACAAATAATTAATATAGGAAGATGGATGGTTTAGGTAATCAAAGTAATATAAATTGGTGCCAAAAATACCAAAATACCCTCCTTTAAGTAAAAAGAACATTTTTCATAGAAGGACATTAAGGTCTTTAACATATCAAATATTTTAAAAAATCAAAAATCTAAGAAAAAGAAAAGTAGACATATAGTGTTTAGGAGATGCCACATCATTGGCTTTGGTTTTTGTTTTAATATATATATTGATGATTTCCACAACCGACAATACAATATCCCACCCCCACCCCTATTTCCATTCTATCATTTTTTACCCAAATCAAAATTAAATTATTTCATTTCCTATTATTTTTTATTATGTTTTGAGGGTTGTAACGATTGTTGAACTAAACATCTAAATATGCTTAATAAAAGTAAATTAATTCAAACTTATGCAACAAATATTTAATAATCATTGATTAAAAAATGATATTTATAGAAAATGAGATTTATAATTTGTGAATTAGCCATAACTTTTATTATGCTTTTAAGTTGTTATGTAAGTTGCCCCTTTGAGGACATACAATAAAATTAGAATGATACAGAAAACGTTAACATGGCCCGCACAAGGATAATAATACCCACAAATTTGTTTGTAAGTTATGAGCTAGTGTTTAAGAATTTGGACCTTTACATTTACAAATACAAATTAGTAAAAGAATGAATCAAAACAACCAAAAATATTGTCGATCCAAACTATGTAAAAACCTGGTTTTTTGTGATTCTGTCTCGATCTTATCGTTTTTTTTTTTTGAAAGGGTATCATAGACTTTGCCTAGACTAATCCCTGACACTGATTGACTGCTAAGCATGCATCCCTGAGATAATTCCTCAGTGGCCACAAGTTGCCAACGCCTGGATTCGAACCCGGGGTAGATGGATTTCTGAGCCACATCTCCCCAAGGCCTTAACCAGTACGCCACAAACCTTGTGGTTTTATCGTTAGTTTTTGCTATGTGTAAATCTATTGAATCTTTCATTAATTATCATTTTCACGTATATGTTAGTTCTGTATTACCAACATTAGTTGCTAATGATTTTTGCCGACACAATTTCAAGTATTTTTCCCGGCCCGTATGCTTAATGCTTTCATTGTCATATCTGATCTTCCGTCAATTTTAATGATTTTTTTCCAGCACAATTTCAATTATTTTTGCTTATACATGATAAACTTTTAATCGGTTTGAATTCAGAAGCATGAAGTAGTGGGTTTGTTAACTGAAACAATTTAGAAATGGTTTCAACAAGTTGCCTAAAATAGCTCTTACACGAATGCATACGTTTATCTGCTTACAAAACAAACAATTTTATTGATTTGCTTTCAGACTTCAACACTATCACTTGCGATTATAAAAAATTAAACAATGTTAACAGGTTTTAAATGATTTACAGATTTTTTATTTCTATTTACTACTATCAGAAAAACATTATAAATAGATACTACACATAAACTTTTTGTTGTATTAGAGAATTTCTAACATATCACTACTACACAAAAGATTTTTACCTATAAACTTTTTCCTAGGAAATCTGTCGCTAAAGGGTTATCGTCACAAAATTGGTGGGTAAATTGTTGGTGGGTAATGCAAATTAGTAACAGATTACCCAGGGATTCTATGAGTGATCCATGAGTATTTTCTCGAAAAACGTTTGATTCTACGGAACCGTAGGTATTTTCTGGATGATCCGTGGGTAGTCATCGACAGAAATTTCACTGGGTGAATTTTGTGGGTAAAAGTCATTTGTTTTGTAGTGTATCTTATAAATTAAAGTAAATAAAGATTTTTTTTTCAATAAATTCCTTAAAATGTTTTCTAAAATAAAGTTAACGGAAAAGAAAGGATAAAGATATCTAGATTTTAAGAATTCTTTCAAAATTTAATGTTGAGGAATGAGATTTTGGATTATTTCTCACGACCACGAAATTCTTTAACCCTCATGAAAAATATATAAACTTCTATTTATTTTAAAATAAAAAGAGTAAATTACAGAAATGGTCCCTCGTCTATGCCTCGATTTCAGTGTTGGTTCCTCTAAAGCTGAAAGTACACTTACAGTCCCTAAAACACAATTTCGAAGCCCAAACTGGTCCCTCTCACTAACACCGTTAGTATGGGCTCCGTTAACCCCATCACGTGCCTCTCACGTGAGGGCATTTTGGTCATTTTACCCATCTTCTTCACGTGAGGGGCATTTTGGTCATTTCACCCATTTTGGCATAGACGAGGGACCATTTCTGTAATTTACTCTTTTAAAAACAACAAAAAGTTTCATTAAAACCCTTTTTTTGTGTTGTAAAGCAAATTACTGTAAAATCTTTTTTTATTTGGAAGTTCTTTGGTTATTTTTTTAAAATGTTAATATTTAATAAATTAATATATTTTAAAAGGTTTTTTTGGAAAATACGATTTCATAAAATTTAGTTGAAAATGATTATTTAAAATTTGTTTAAAAGTTAGTAAGGGTTTAAAACTTTGTTAGGATAAAATTTATTAAATATTTTTATAATATAACTAATACTGAAATTTATAAAATAAAAAAACTAAAGTTAAACATATATTTTTTAATTTTAATTTTTTATATTAAAAATTACAAAAAATCTGTCAGAAATGTTTTTACGTATTAAACCAAATAATGCTAACCAGATGATAGTAGGTATCACTATCATTTACCTTGATTGGGTAAACTCTCGACCATCAAAATGGTATGGTAAGATTTTTGGCAAACTTTTATTTTCCGGTAAGTTTTAACCGGGTAAAATCCCAACATTTGCTTAGCAGTGGAGACCTATTAAGCCTTACGTGGGGTTTCGTGCATCCGCTCAATTTATTTTCGTAAGTAGAATTATTTTTGGAGTATGAAATTAAGGTGGTCCCGTTAAACTTTGAAAGATGCTCCGATATATTAGAAAATACAACCAAAAAAAAGAAAAAAGTCGCTCAAAATTAATCAAAAACCGGGAAAAAATCTCCTAAAACAACTAACAAAATTCTCAAAATCACCAAAAAACCGAAAATTGCATTCAAATCAATCAAAAAACTTAAAACATCACTCGAAAAGGTTGAATTGAGCGATATGATTTGTCAGACGATTTTGCAACTCTTTTATTCACCTTAAACATACACCTGCTTCACAAAAATTCTTTATCTATCGTTAGTGCTTCGTAGATAAGATTTTCGATCTTTATCCCATTTCGTATCAAATTAAAAAATAATAACAAATAAGTCGACAAAATATTTAAGTAAATATCTAATTTAAAGCGTGGGTGGTTTGGTGGGGGAGAGGGGTTAAAAAGCAAGGACAAGGTTTGATTGGTGTAGACGTATAATCTGAGTCAGCAGTTTGTCAGGTCGTGTGGAGGGCCAGTCAGCATGGAAGACATTTTCCTAGGAAGTCGTGCCATGTTTCACCCTAATTAAACAACACAAACACACCACATCCCTCTCCGGTTAGTCCACATCATCCTCTTGTCGTTTTTCACACTCACAGACACCTCTACTCTTTCCTTTTTCGAATTCACACCTTTTTCTATATATACAATTAAGAGTATGGTCCCTTTACCAAATGTTTATTTGGGTATCTGTTAACCAGTCAAGTTTAATACTATCATTTGCTTATCGGGTAATATTTTAGTCTGCTAAATCGGTTTCGTATACAACAATTCATCCGATAAGCGCTAACCGTAGGAAGATTCGTCGTCATCACTTACCGGGGTAAGACCTCGTTCCTTTCATTCGCTCTTATCGGGTAAGATTTTTGGTCTTTACCATATCAATCCGGTAGATAATGTGACTTGGTAAGCGCTTACCCGGGTAAGTGTTTGGTAAACGGCCCCTAAGTTGTGGATTTGGTCTACGTATTTTTGTGTTTTCTTTGACTATGGTTCTCATTCTATGTTTATTATGGATATAGTCTTTATGGTATGCAATATATTGTGGCTAAGATCCCTTAAGTTTGAAAGGTTAAAGGCATCATGTGCCTTGCACATGATGAGTATAATTGTCAATTTACTTTTCCCTTTCAATTAACCTATATGCTTTTAAAACAAAGAATACTTAATTGTGGATTTGGTCCATATACATCAATCATCATCTTTAAAACTCATCTATAATCTCTCTTAATTATCCTAACCAAAATTTTCTAACTTTAATATAAAATGATAATACATTCAATTTCATTATTATTTTAATATAAGATAATAGTATGTTTAATTTTGTTAAAATAATTTCTATGTTTTCGATATTTTAATCATAAATGAGTCATTACTATTGCAATCAACAAAATTAATCATCTACAGTATGGTTAGCTAAATTATGATAATGTTAATTTTGAAATATTTAAAAATAATTTTTGGTATCACTAAAAGAATTATGCCTAGAATAAATGTTTGCATGGTATTTTTAATATAGATTTTGCTTAATGTTTATCCTCTTTAGAGGATTTTATACAAAATACAAATATTTGAAGTTTTTAATATATTTTTTACATAAACAGGGTTAAAGTAGAGAAGAAGGAATGAAAAGTGATAAATTTGAACAACTCATGTACGATTAAAATATGGAAGAAATATGAATTCTTCTAACAAAATTAAATGTATTAAATTGAATGTATTATTATTTTATATAAGGTTTTAATGAAATTGAATGTATTATCATTTTATATTAAAGTTATGAAAAATTTGGTTAGGATAATTAAGAGAGATGATAGATGAGTTTTAAATATGATGAGTGATGTATAGGGACCAAATCCACAACTAAGTATTATTTGTTTTAAAAACATATAGGTTAATTGAAAGGGAAAAGTAAATTGACAATTATACTCATCACGTGCAAGCCACATGATGCCTTTAACCTTTCAAACTTAACGGTGTTAGTGTTGAGGGACCCTAGCCACAATATATTGTATACCACATAGACCATATCCATAATAAACATAGAATAAGGACCATAGTCAAAGAAAACACAAAACCACATGGACCAGATCCACATTTCACTCTATAATTAATTACAAAAATTATTTCAATTTTATATTCATATATTAAAAATATGAAGAGTAAGAAGAGTAAACTATATTTATGGTTACGTGTTTGTTACTCATTATTAACTCTAATTTCTCTTAAATCTAATTATAGTTTTGATTATTATGGTGGTGTGCGTAGCGGTGTGCATCGGGCGGGTCGGGCGAGTTCGGGTGGACAAACCGAAAACCCGATCGGACTTCGGGTATGAAAATTAAGACCGAACTTTGGGTTTCGAAATTAATTAAAGGGAACTTAATTAAAATGCCACAAGTTTGAAAGTGAGTTACCAAAATACCCCAAAAAATGAAAAGTTTACCAAAATGCCCCTTTTCCCCGCGATAAGAGCCCGCGATCGCGGGTAGGACTGAAAGTGTAAAATTTTGCAAGGTTTTTTACACTTTCAGTCCCCATAGCGGGCCATCGCGGGCCTCGATCGCGGGGGCCAGGGACTGAAAGTGTAAATATATCTTGCAAAAAATTTCACAATTGGTCCCTGCCCGCGATCGCGGGCTCTTATCGCGGGGAGAAAAAGGGCATTTTGGTAAGAAATTAATTTTTTGGGGTATTTTGGTAAGTCCTTTCAAACTTGTAGCATTTTAATTAATTTCCCTTTAATTAATTCCCGAAAATGATTTTTAAACAAATATAAAAACGAACATGACACAAAACGAATAATTTGTCTTGATTTGTTGAAAGACAAATACAAATTAAAATAAATAATATAAAATCACAAAGGTAGACGACATTGGAAAGTCAGATACGTTACAAATACCAAAAAAAAAGCATATATATATTTAATTGTAATTTTGATTTAAAACCATCTTGAAAAATATGACATTATATTAATTAGATGTACATAACTTATGAAGCAAGCATTAATGTTGAATTGAAAATGTCAACCAAATTTTTTGTTTTACCAAAGACTTTTCCATGTGTAGAGATTCTCCCATTATGTTGTGTAAGTTGACCAAGAAGTTATAGATTCAAGAATCTTTAAATTTGGCTTTGAAAATTAGGCATTTTTTTTCTTTCTAGAATCTGTATTCAAAGTACCAAAATTAATTAAAAATTAGGATTCCTAACTGAAATCGAGAACCCCATTTAGAAATTTAAACGAGAATGTGTTTGGTTTTAATGGTAGAAAATCTAAACCACAAGCGTTGTGGCATACTGGTTAAGGTTTTGGAGGATGTGATGGAATATCCCATTTGTCAAAGGTTCGAATTCAGGCGTACACAACTTGTGGCCACTGAGATTTAATCAGAACTGATGTATTATAATCATAATTGTCAAGGGATTATTCTAGACAAAGCCTATGACACCCTCCCAAAAAAAATCTAATGAAGGTTAATGTTTTTTCTTCTTTTTCTTTGCTTATAAAGAACTTTGGCCAAATTGTAATTGTTGATCAACAGTTTTATCTTATCTTATATAATAATATTATATGATGAGATATTTTAGGCTCATGATTTATTTAAGTTTGGAGAGCATATG